>CM053787.1:456549977-457773727 GCA_028749045.1 Cupressus sempervirens
TGTCTTGACATTCCTCACAGACACATGTCTACCATTTTGTTAATAACTTTTTATATACTTAACCAAATTCAAAATAAATTATATATTACTATTCTACACTTGATTCCATACACTTCTTTAAAAAAAAATTCATTTTTGATTAATTTGATATAAGCTATGCTTAGCACACAAACAGGTACCAAAATTTTAGGATGTAGTTAGTTCAATAGTTCATAATTAAAAAAATACTCATCATAAAATTACAAAAAAATACACAACTTCTAGATATGAATCTTAACTATCATCCTACCAAAGGGATATGCAAGATACTAAATATAACTTGATCTTTTGTGCTACACATGAAAATAGCTATGTTATGTTTTCTAAAAAAACCAAGAACTATTTTTGATGTGTGTAGGGTTTGACCCACCTAATCTTATCCATTTTGTAAAAACTCTAGTAGTTTAGGAAGTAGATTTAGAGGATTGCAATTTATATATTTTACACATCTTGTCATTTTTAATGGATGACCCTCAAATGTCTCATCCACATTTAGGTTTACCCGATTTCAAAAAAAAGGTGTCCACTTATAGCCCCCTTTTTGTACACCATCTTGGTGCACTCAACCCTCTCTCAGATTCCATATACTTCCAAATTTTGTCAATTAATCATGGTCATACTTGGTGAACATTACATTTTTAATTGAGTAATATGTCACTCAGTTAACACTACACTTGCTCAATTAACACTAAACTCTAACTTCTTATTGCTAAACGCTTTGTGACAACGTAGTCACTCGGTGAATATTGCTTTACTTCTTTCAACTTGTAGGTCGATATAGCTTGAATAGCTTGGTGAATATCTAAACTTTAACATTACATTACAAGTTTACACAATTGTAAGACATCAAACCAACATTACATTATCACATTCCAACTCATTCAAGTGCCCATTGAATACCATACATATCAACATTCTAACTCATTAAGATACTTTTAAAAAATCCTCTTCATCAATCAAATGGTATGACACTCTAGTAAATTAGCATAATATCTAACCAACTAAGGTTTTCACATCAATGATAACATAACAACCGATTTGAATCTTTCACATACATTATCATCATTATCAGTTGGGACTAACAATCTCTGCCTTTGGCATTGATGACAACACATAATATAAGATTTGACATGATAAAGCATTACAAATAAGATAATCAAATGCATGCAATAATCTATACATCATTTCAGCTGTCTGATTTTATCAGGTTCTCAGTAATAGATTTGACATTAGTTTCACTTGGTTTGTATCTTCAATTGCTTTATCTTCTATAATTCTCCCCCTTATGATATGATTCTCTTCTTGTTCAACAATATCTTCATTTTCACCTTTTCATATCATCATTCGTATAGATTCTCTCCCTTTATTTATTTTTTCATTCCCTTTCCCTTTAGTCATTATTTCCCCCTTTGAAAGAAATTTCAAAGGTAACTACGATTTCCAATGTGAAACTAATAAAACCTTGTACTTATACCTTGTACCTTGCATGTACTATTTACATCAGTTTTACAACTTTAGGAAATAACTCTTAAAGAATGTACTCTTGCATCAACTCCACACAAATATTTATATTAATCCATGAATTAATTCAACATGCATCTTCACTCCATGAATCTTGTATAGGGGAGGGACTCCCAACTTAACTCTTAGATACTAAAAATTATCCTTAGGGAATGTTTTAATAAATATGCCAGCAAATTGTTTTTTAGACTTCACAAATTCAAGGCTCAATTTTTTCTCTTGTACTTTCTCCCTCAAGTAGTGATACTTGATTGATATATGCTTGGTTTTGCATGCATCATTAGATTCTTTCATATATTTATTGCACTAGTGTTATCAAAATAAATAGTAATAGACTCGGTTATCTCCTCTTGCATTCCTTCTAATAGTAACTGTTTAATCCAAATAATATTGGAACAATTAATTGCAATAGCAACATACTCAACTTTAGTAGTAGATTGTGAAATACAACTTTGTTTCTTGTTGAACCATGTTATCAACCTTTCTCCTAATAAGAAAGCTCCACCACTTGTGCTTCTATCATCAACAATACCAACCCAATCTACATCAATATAGACTTTAAGTGTAAATTCATCACCTTGTTTATACCACAATCCAAAATCAATTCCCTTAAGATATATGAATATCCTCTTGATAGCATTCATGTGCGTTTCCTTAAGATTAGAGGAAAACCTTGCAAATAATCCAATTTCATGTGTTATATCTAGTCTACTATGCACAACATATTGTAACTTACCAATCACTGATCTATATTGTGTTTCATTTACCTCTCTAGTTGTATCCTCCATTTATAATTTCACTCCAGTCACCATATGCATATTGATTGGACTTGAATCATCCATCCCAAAAGTTTCTAGGATTTCCTTTACATAGTTAGATTATACTTAGATTGAGTCATATATATACCAACCTTTATTTAATGAACTTTTAAGACAATGAAAATTTTGACCTCACCAAACATAAACATTTAATTTTTTTTGTTCATTTGATCAATAAATGATTTGCATAGTAAGTCATTCCCACCAAATATAATATCATCCACAAAAATTGCAGCAATTAACACCATGTTTTCAGCTTCCCTTTTTAATATAGATTACTATTTTCACTTGTTCTAGAAAACCCAATTTTAATCAAATAAGAGTGTAACCTTTCATACCATGCTCTTGGTTCTTACTTCAGCCTATAAAATGCTTTGTTCAATTTGAAAAATAGGCTCTTCTAATCAGGTTCAACAAATCCTTCTAGTTGTTCTATGTAGACCTCTTCTTCAAGTATCCCATTCAAAAATGCATATTTGACATCTATTTGATATACTTTAATTTCTTACAAGTAGCATAGGCCAAAAATGTTCTTACTCCTTCCATTTTTCTATAGGTGAAAAATCCTCACCATAACCAATTCCTTCTTCTTGTGCATAACCTTTGCAAACTAGTCTCTCTTTGTTTTTCACCACTTCTTCATTTTCATTCAACTTATTTCTGAAAATAAATTTAGTTCCTATCACATTCTTATCTGTAGGTCTTGATACTAATGTCCATGTATTTTTCTTCTCAATCTAATCAATTTATTCATTCATTGCATTCATCCAATCTTCATTGTCAAGTGAAACCTTAACTATTCTAGGTTCAAATTTAGAAATTAAATAGGTATTGTCTTTCATCTTACTTCTCGTCATCACTCCAACACTTCTATCTCTAGTTATTTTTTTAGGTTAATAACTTTTCTCATATTATTTTCTAATATAGTTTTTAGATCTTTGATTCTTAGCACTATTCTCTCTCAATAAGGATTCAACTTTTTGCTTAGGTTGTACTATATGTGGCTTAGGCAAGGCAGGTAATTTCTCGATAGCTCTCTGTTGTAACTTGGGCATTGTGTCAGGTACTTCTTCATACACATATACCAACATTTTTTAGTCTTAAAGCTCCTTCTTTCTTTCCACATCATTCTTGTCTACAAACTCATCAATTATCACATTTGTACTTTCAATCATTGTGTTAGTAGCCTTGTTCAAATATTTATATGTTTTTCTCTTAGATGAATAATCAAGGAAAATACCTTCATCTCCTTTAGAATCAAATTTTCTATTTTTTGTATCTTTATGAATGTAACACCTACTCCCAAATATTTTGAAATAACTCACATTAGGTATATGACCATACCATAGTTTGTAGGAGTCTTGTTTGTTCCTTTCTTCAATTTAACTTGGTTGAGAGTATAAACTGCAATGTTGATAGCTTCTCTCCAAAACATTTGAGCAACCTCTTTTTCAATCAGCAATTTCCTTGCATGATCAACAATTTTTTTTGTTCTTTTAGTAATCTCATTATGTTCTGGTGTTCTCGGTGCATATAACGGTCTCTCAATACCATACTTAGCACAACAATTAGTGAATTCAACATAGATAAAATTGCCACCTCTATCAACTCGCAAACTCTTCAATTTCTTGTGAGTCTCTTTTTCAACTCTAGCATGTGATTTCAACTTTATGAACATGACACTCATCATTCTAGAATAATCATCAACAATAAATATAAAATATTTGTCACCACGATAACTTTTCACTCTCATTGGTCCACACAAATTAGTATGTACTGATTCCAAAATATCATTAGAAGTATGTGACTTTCTTGAAAAGATTGACTTTTTTTATCTTACCAAGTTAATATTCTTTACACATAATATTCTCAGATTTTTGTGAATTCGGTAAGCCTCTAACTCTTTTATTTCTACTAACCTTGACCATATTCTCAAAATTGACTTGACACAACCTCTTATGCCACAACCATACATCCTCAACTTTAGAAATCAAGCATGTATAAATAGTAGGATCAAGATAAAATAGATTACCTTTTTTTTGTAAGCCAGTTCTGATCAGATTTTCATCTTCATCATAGATCTTGTTCCTATTTTGAAACTCCAACTTGTGACTTAAATTGCTCAATTGAGCAAAACTCAACATATTATATTTTATTCCTTTTACCAAGTATGCATCATCACACCAAATTTTATCATTCAACATCAATGATCAGTTATCTTTCACAAGACATAGAACATCATTACCTAACTTAATAGTTCACCATCATCAATTTCTTCAAGTTTATCAAACTGACTTATGTCTACAATCATGTGATATGAACATCCACTATCTATGATCCATGTATCATTCTTACTAACATGCGAATTAAGATATTTTTCATTCTCATACCTTTCCTCATTAGGATCTTCCCTAACAACAACATAAACCATCTCAACAACTTCTTTATCATCTTTAGTACTGGACTCAATGTGTTCTTCAACAATGTAGCATGATTTCTTCTCATTTTCCTTGTTCTTCATGTACTTGTGGTTCTTCTTATCATTTCTACCACTCTTTCTCTTGTTAGGACACTTAGCAGCATAATGACCAACTTCATTGTACTTAATACATATCAGAGGTAATTTACCTTTATCTCTTGGTAACCTCCTTGCAAGAAATGTTTCAATGTCATCCACGTCATCTTCTGATGTAGAATCACTTTCATTTTTACTTCTCTTTTCTTTCTTTGAACTACCAATGATTAGGACAGTCTTGAAATCATTTCCAAGTATAGGTACACTATTATCATAATTTACCAACTCAAATGTAGTTAACCAACCAACTCAACCATCAAGTGTAAGATCATTACTAGGCATAGCTCTAACTTCTTGAATTGTAGAAAAATTTATAGCATAGATAAGTAAAAGAGTTCTAATAAATTTACTTACAACTTCACTCTCATTGATAACTCCTCTAGAATATTTGATTACACTCACAAAATCCTTGATTTGGTTCACATATTATACAAAATTATCACTATATTTTATCCTCATGTCATCATATTTGCCTCTCAAACTTTCAGTTTTAGCTCTCAAGACATTTGGATCTCCACCATGTACAAGTGCCAACTTGTTCCACATCTCTTTAGCATTGGTGCAATTCTTGACATCATCAAACTTGACATCATTTAGGGCACATGCAATTTCAATCATTAGATTATTATGATCTTTCTTCTTAGCCATGTATTCTACAGTTATCGGAAGGGGATGTGTGGTATATTCATGGTCTATCCACTATGTAGCATTATCTCAATTCCAAACAAATACAACCTCATTTTAGTTTTTCATGAGGAGAAATTCTCCTTGTTCAACTTTTGTACTTCTCTCTCATACATCTTTAGATCTTTAGCTCAAGCTCCTTCAAAATTGTTAGATAATTGAGAGTGGGGTCATCAGTTATGTTCAATTATCCAAGCCTTTCAAACACTTTAGTACCAATTTAGACTTCATAAACTTCAATAAAAATAACTCAGTTATCTAATCAAACCTGTAAAATCTATTTATCTAATAAAAACAATAACTCGGTTATCACAATCAACTTCTCATTTCATACTTGTAATCAAATCACTCCAAAATATTATCTCATAGTTTCTATTATTGCCAAGTAATAGATATTTAACTTTTTTTTTTAATAAGTTGTAGTAATCAATAAATAACATGAAAATAAACTTGCAACACAAAATCAATCATACATTTGACATGCATATTTTAACATGGAAATCTTGCAAAGGTAAAAAACCTAGGACTAGAAACCCAAATATTTTCACTCTTTTGAAGTGAGCTCTGCTAGGAACCAACCTTGTTAAAGGTTATATACACATTTTAATGTGACTTGGTTAGAGAATTTTAACCAAATGATCATCTAGACCTTATCATTCCTTGATCCTATCTAAAAAGTGGCCTTCTCTAAAGGACTTACAAATGTCACTAATTGATGATACCATATAGGATTTCACAGACTTGTTAGCTCTACTTGGTTAATGCATTTTATTTGCTACAATGGTTAAAAAGTCACAATCAAATGATCTATTAGGTTTAACACTACCTTTCTTGTTCAGAACTCTAGTTTTCTTGGTCTCTTCCTTCTAATCTTCTTCTATCTAATTTACTTCTTCACACTTTCACTTTCCTCTGCTTAATCTTCTAAAATTTGTTATACTCGATTCACCTTACTTCTTCAACACCTTCAATAATTCACATCCACTCAACATCTAACCAACAACAATCAACAACCAAGCAACCAAAAACTTGCTTGATCAATATGTTGAATAGTACTCTCTCATATTCTAGATGCTTCCAAATTTTCCTACTCAATCATGATCATAGATGTTATATTTTCCCAAATACATCTTCAAGGTTCCTTGGGAACTAAATAGCTTGGGTCAAACTCTTTTTCTCCAAAACCTTATACTCATCCTTCTTTACTCAGTTTTCATCACTCAAATTCTTATACTAATCAAAGATAGTAGTAGCACATCAGTTTTCAATCTTGCAATATATCTAATATCTTATGTCCCAAAATTTATGGCACCACAGGGCACACTAGATAGGGAACCCATTAGATCAACCTCAATTTATTAGATTTTTGTTGAGTTTAGGATGAGGTTATGAGGTCTCTTGGTAACAACAATAACAACTAGAGTGGTCATGATTGTATCAATAGTTCAATCTTTAAGATTCAATTTATATCTTTGAGACTGTAAAACTAGAGTTTCTTCAAGAACACTTGAACATGGTTCAAAAACTTGTATTAAATTACCAGTAAAACCTTTTTCTAGTAGCTTAGATAACTTCAATAGCTCAGATAATCACTTTTAATACCTCTATTTTGTATCTCTAAATGTGTGAGTAACAAATGAAGTCAGAAGTGCCTTGTATCTACTATTACTCAACACCATTAAATGCTTTACTAATTGTGCAAAATTAGCATCAATTCATTAAGAAAATTATATTCTTGATAAGGAAAATCATCTCATCATATAATTAAATTTCATACTATAGCTTATCACAAAATTATGCAACTAATAATGTAAATAAAACTTAATGTGCATGCATCCAAGGGGTTCATAAATAGATTTGACAATGAAGCTCCCCTTAGCTATTGTAAGATTAGTTAATGGATAAATTCTCTACACCTAGTGGAAATGTTGACCCTTATGATGACTTATTCTTATCCTTCTTGATCCATACTTTTCTTATCTAATTATTGGTCTCCTTAATCGCAGTAAACATATTTCCCTTGTCACTTTCTTGATTTACTAGTTGCTTTCCTTTGTTATTTATTCTATAGAACCTTTCTATATGTGCAATATTGTGATAGTAAAGCATGTCATTTAGGTGCATCTCCAATGTGAAAGATTGCCTCTATTAGTCCTCAATCTATAATTTATTTCCATATGACCATGGTTGTGCACATGATGTTAACCTTACAATTCTCTTGGCATAAAGGTTGTAAGGAGTGTTGTCATTGATGGGAAAAATTCATTGACAACTAGTCAAAGGAAGAAGGCACAAGCTACTAAGATTATTGATAGAAGAGAAAAATGGTTTGAACTTATGTATGACTCACCAAAATAGGTAGACATTTATGAAAATCAGTTAATCCAGGTCATCAATGTGGCAAGTTTCCATTGATGTGATAAGAGAGTAATTGGTAGAGTGGATGTGATACAAGGGAAGAGTGAAATAACACAATAAAGAAAGAATGAAGGATACCATTGGTTCATAGATGGATTGGCAGGGCTACCGGTCCAGACTCTATGTATAGGGGTCATAGGCTTCATGTGAAAAAACAAGGCATGGGATTTAAAATTCTAATTTGAAAGTGAGTGGGATAACATGGTTATGGGTAATTGTGCCCTAACATCATATAATGAAAATAAGTAATTGAAGAAAAAAGAGGTTATCTGTTGTTATTTTCATGAGAGTTGAAGAAGTTGGTTGTTGAAGATCAAAGAATACATAGGGAGAAGAATGTGTAGAAGAACATAGAGTACTGACCAATGAGTGAAGAGCTTATGAAGAAACAAGATGTAGCAATAGGATGTCATAGAAAACTAAGGGGAGAGGTGAGACCAAAAAAATTGCCAAGTGAACAAGGAGATCAGTAAATCTTTGAAGATATGAAGCAACGCTCTATATGGAAAACTAGTGCCATATTTGAGGTCTAAATACATTAGTATGTTTTCTTACCATTGCATCTATTGGTAGCTCTTGAAACGGCAAGCTTCATTAGTAAACTTAGTGTAAAATCCTCTAACAAGTTATCTCTCAGAATGATATTTGTAAATCCTCTAACAAGATAGCTTTCATAGGCTTCTGCAACTCTAACAATCTATAGGCATTCCTAATAGGATGCATTTCTAGAAGAAACACTAGTACCTTCTAACATGGAAACCTTTTACATATATTATAAGTTCTAGTAGGTATATTTATCTCATTCTTATCTATCAAGCAAGTCTCACTAAGTATAATTAGAGTTGTTAAAGGAGTAACTAGTTTTCAAGTGGGTACTTATTCACCCCTGCTCTTAGTATCAATTGGGACCAACAATTGGTATCAATATATAGATCCATGTTGTAAGAAGTCTAATGACTTGAGGGAGGATACAATAACATCAATGAAAGATGACTAGAAGAAGCCTTAGACATTATTAACAACCTAAAGGAAAAAATTAGAAAGTCCTTAACCAAGAGGAAGAAGCTAATGAAAAAGATCAACAAGAGTCAAGAGGTTATTGAACACCTAGAGGAGCATAGTGGTTTAGAGGAGTTAGAAGAAGCTATCTTTGACTTAATGAATAAAATAGATTAGTTGAAGGAACCTATTTATTAGTTTATAAAGGATAAATAAGAACTAACTCAAGAGGTTATTAGAGCTCCAGTTCAAGGATATGTTTCTATTGTAGCAAGTTTTGAAGCAGAAGCAATGACAGAAAGAAGGGATGAACTAAAGACTAAGGAGATTAGGCACCCTAATATGGCTTAGTTCATGGAACTAATAAAGAAAGTGATCAAGATCACAAAAGAGATAAGGAACACAAATGAGCATGATGAAAAGTTGAGGAGATTCAACAAAATCTTAGAGAAGATCGATGAGAAAGTGAAGGCCCAAAGAAAAAACAAGAGCATGACTAGTATTGGCTACCAAGGTGACAACAAGACTAAAGAAGGAGAGACCTCTAGGGAAAAGAACCTGAACAATAGTAGATTGGGAAGAACATCTAAAAAAGGTATGGGTACTGATAAACCCACTTTCTATTACTATGGAAAGAAAGCACATACATCTAGCATATGTTAGTTTAAGAAGATTACAAATGTTTTGAAATAGTGTACCTTTGAAGGGTACTACAATAGTTTTCATCTTATGGCCACACTAAAAAACAATGTATATCTCATTTTAATGAGAAGAGAATAGATGGACATTTCTATTATTGTATCAAGTATGGACATAGAGAACAAGACTACAAAACAAGAGTTGAAGAAAATCAAAGGTCTCCTAAGGTAATGAGTCGCACCGAAAGGGAAAGGTTTCCCATACCAATCTGCATGACCTATGGAAATGATGGTCACCCTTCAACTCAATGTAAATTGAATATGAACCAAAGGAAAAACACAAGAACATGGAAAGGTACCATAATGACTTGTTACATCTACCTCAAGATTGGTCATCTTGCAAGAGACTGTAGAAGTAGTAGAAGACTATGTAGCAAATCCTTGATCAAGAAAGAGAATAGCAAGGCTTTGGAACAACTACAAAATAACTATTCAACCAAGTGGATTAAGAAAAGTGAAGTGGCTTAAGAAAATCTAGATGAGGTTGAAAACTCATCAGTCAATGGTGAGACCTCACAAACTAACTAAGTTCATAAATATTAGAGGGGTTAGATCATAAAAGGGTCATTCATAAACCAGTCTCCTAGGCTAAACTAGTAGCATAATGCCCCACTAGGAACCCAAAAAAAATTAACCTAAAGTTTCACTAAGTTTTCCAAACTTTTTTTTTTCTAAAGATTAAAGAACAAGAGATAACATAGTGGAAGCAATAACACACATACATGCATAAGAAAAACACAAACAAATTACATCTCTTAAGGGTTCCATGATGTTGAATCACATACAAATTTTATTAATACTAAATATGATACATGAAAAATCCATATCATAGATAAACCACAAGTACAAATCCAATTAAATAATATATAATTACATATGATACCACTTGGCAAAATCATAATGCATAATCATTGACTGTACAAGTCACAAGGTATGAAAAGCTAAAATAATATACATCAAGAATATAATACATCATTGTGTTGCATAAAAATGTAAGTAAGGAAATAAAATCAAGCAACTAATGCACATTCCTACATTATCATGCAAAACCTCAAAATATGAAAGAAGACATGTAAATGAACAACATGAAAAAAAAGAGAGCATAAAAGCATTCAAAATATCACTATGCAAACCTCATGAAACCATCAAGTGGAGATGATTTCATCACTCATGGGATGTGGTTGCTCACAAATCTAGCAGCATAACAATGGGGTAGATGGTGCTTTTTTAAAATGAGGAGAGGGCTCTCCATTTATAGGAAAATGGATGCAACGGACGGCTAAGATCAAATGCAAGATGGAGGGCTAGGATCCCTCAGGATTGATGAGGTGTCAATGAGGTGGAGGACAAGTAGACTCCACATGGATTGGGGTTTTGGCCATTCAAAGGGGTCAATATGCTCACACATGTGTGAGCAACCTTTGATGGTGACATGATCAATGAGGTGTGAGAAGCATCGCTTCTCACACATGTGTGAGACAACTTGATTCTCATGCAAGAGGACAAGTGTGCAAGAGGTGTGAGAAGGATGGCTTCTCACACATGTGTGAGACACCTTGATTCTCATGCAAGAGGAAAAGTGTGCAAGAGACATGCAAGACATGAGGGATAAGGAAAGTGTGAACATCTCTCACACATGTGTGAGGATTCCTCACACATGTGTGAGAACACACTTAGGATTAAAAGGTGATTACCTAGGTGATTATGCAAAGCAAGCATGATTAGGAAGTGGGTTGGTTTAGCAAGATGGGTTAGGTAGGCTAGTGAGGTTAGGTGAGGGTTAAAAGTAGAAGCCATGTGCTCAAATAGGATTAAATGTAATATTTAATTCCTAGTGGGATTAGGAAAGGAATTAATTAAGTAAACAAAGTACTTAATTAAAGGGGACAGGTTAGGATTTAAATAAACCTTAGTTTATTTTAATCAAGGAATGACTAGGATTTAGATAAACCTTAGTTTATTTAAATCAAGTTAAGGCGAGTATAATTAAATAAATGCAAATTTATTTAACTAAACATAGGGTAATTAAATAGATAATAAATATCTATTTAATTGACTAGGAAATGGGTTTTGGACAAATTTAGGTGTCTACAATCATCTCATAAGATCTCCAAAAATCAAATACAATATAATAGAGTATAAACATCCATAAAAAAAATAAGATCAAAATGAAAGGAATAACTACACAATGATATCCAACATTGACATATAGCTATTAGATCTCAATGATATAACAAACTCTACCACCCGACCTTCTGGAACCTAAATGGCCCACTCCCACCATGTTGAGGAGATAGTCTCAAGTCTCATATGGATGTCAATCCCAAAAGTCAAACCAATATCTAGGTCAACAAAAACCTAATAGAAATCTATTTCAAAAGTACCAAGACACAAATGACATCTAAACCAAGAGGTAACAAAGACACGTAGGAAATATACTATGTAAGTGGGCAAGCGTCATCGCATGAATCAACTCTAAGGTTACCCTGGAAGCCTCTCTAGACTCTAGCCCCTAGTGAATCTATGCAAGATCAATATTTTTTTTTACAAACAAGGGATACCAATGAGGAAAGGTTGTAACCAAGCATCCTCCACTTGAATCCTATCCTGTACTAGCACTTGAGGCATGGGCAAGGAAAAACACTAACTCTTTTTAATTCATTTAAAACCCATTTAATGAAATGTTATCACTTATTAAAAAAACCTACAATGAGTTACGCAGGTAGCCTCTTTAGGGAATCTTGGGGCATGGGCGAGGAAAAATACTATCTCTTTTAAATTCATTTTAAACCCATTTAATGAAATGTTATCACTTATTAAAACAACCTACAATGGGTTACCTAGGCAGCCTCTTTAGGGAAGCTTGGGTATCCCATTATAGGTTGTTTTATAAGTGATAAAATTTCATTAAATGGGTATAAAATGAAATAAAAAAGAGTTAGTATTTTTCCTCACCCATGCCCTGAGTGCTAGTACAGACTAGGATGGGAGTAGAGAGGATGCTTGGTTGTGACCTTTCCTTATTAGTATGCCTTATATGTACAAAATGATATTGATGTTGCATAGATTCACTAGGGGGCTAGAGTCCAGAGAGGCTATCAAGGTAACCTTAGAGTTGACCCATGCAATAGCACTTGCCCACTTACATAGTAGATTTCCTACATTTCTTTGTTGCCTCTGGGTTTAGATGTCATTTTTGTCATGGTAGTTTTGAGATAGATTTCTATCAAGTTTTCCTTGACCTAGATGTTGGTTTGAATTTTGGGATTGATAACAATATGGAACTTGAGACTATCTCCTCAACATGGTGGGAGTAGGCCATTTAGGTTCCACGAGGTCGAGTGGTAGTGTGTCCTATACCATTGAGATCTAACATCTAGATGTTGATGTTGGATGTCCTTGTGCAATTATTCCTTTCATTTTGATCTTGTGTTTTTGATGGATGGTTATACTCTATTGTACTATATTTGATTTTTGGAGATCTTATAAGATGATGTATTATATTCTTGATGTATATTCTTTGAGTTTTTCATACCTTGTGACTTGTACAGTGGATGATTATGCATTCTAATTTTTCTAAGTGGCAACATATGTAATTGTATATTATTTAATTAGATTCATATTTGATGATGTGGTTTTGTTATGTATCATATTTAGTATTAATAAAATGTGTATGTGATTCAACATCATGGAAACCTTAAGAGATGGAATCTCTTTATGTATTTCTTATGCACATATGTGCATCATTTCTTCCTCTATGTTATCTCTTGTTGTTTAATCTTTTTAAAATAAAAAATTATTTGGAAAACTTAGTGAAACTTTAGGTTCATTTATTTTGGGTTCCCTAGCAGGGCATTACAAGTAGATACTTCATAAGAGAAGAAAAGATGTTGATTCCAAGGAAAAGGAGCACAACTTATTGATGGAGAATCTAAAGATGAAAAAGTAACCATTATAGAGAGATCAAGAACATTAATAACATTTTTCCTAAGGTAGGGAAAATATTTTGCTGACTATTGTAACCTTACATTACAATTTCTTGACATAAATATGATGATTGAGAATCATTTGATACTTTGCATTATCAAAATCACTTGTGCTTTCATAATACATAAATCTAAGAGATCATAAGAGAATCTACAAGAGTATTTTTTGTGATAAGGATCTCTCGCAAGCCTACACAATGGTTAAGTTTAAAGCTAAGCAACAAGAATGATAGAAAAGATCAATGAGGTTAATCTGATTGACAACTGGTAAATTGATCATCTTCAATATGCAACCATCTTAGCCAAAGTTACAAAGGTGAAGGATGAAACTGCACTATCATCACTAGATGATGATTTTGTACTTACAAAAGATGTAAGTGCATACTTGGAAGTTAAAATTAGGACATAGTTGAAAAAAAAAGATATGAGAATTGTGTAGCTCATTTTTCTTGAAAGGATTATCGAAGGACAAACACAAAGATATGGAGGATTCCGCACTAAGAAATGCAATGGACATACCAAATTTCTTCTGCAAAGAATGGTTAAGATTTTTTTGGCTAGAATCCATGAGTAGTATATATGGTTTGATAAGCCATATAGGATCATAAAAGCCCTAATACAAAGGGTAATTTGTTTCAATGCATCTAGCATTGACCTATCAATAAATGTCACACTAGTAAGGTAAGCGGATTCAATGAATGGAGGTAATCCAAACCAAGATGGAATGGGTTGCATGTTAAATGAGATCCCAAACTCAAAGATAAGGTTTGCAGCCATGGTGTTAGGGTACAAGATGTGTCACATTGCTAGGGAAAATCATATCCCTAGCAAAATTGCATATAGAACAATTGAGACCATCCTCAACAAGTCACAAATTGATTTATTTGGATATCTGCTTAGACAAATAAATAAGCACCTAAGAAAAATCATAAATAATCACAAGGATCAAACCCTAAGGTTTAGATCTATACTAGTATGCATTTTTTACAATCTCAAAGGAGAATTACTTAGATCCCCACTTATCAAATGGAGTTAAGATCAATGGGTCATGGCACTGATTTGTGAACTATACAAGAAATTGGAAGGCAAAGGAAATGATATGATATAGGAATACTTAAAGGGTTTCCAAAAGGAAATGAATCAAAGAGAAAGGATTGCCATGAGGCTAATGGAGAACTTCAAAGACATGTTGGAAATATAAGAGAAGTAATTGAGAGGGGAGGGTGAATCAATTACTACTAAAATAAATCCCAAATCCCTTAGATGTTAGTACAAAATAAAATCTAAAAATTGAATACTACCGATGCTCAGTAAACACTCATAAAATGTTGTAACTCGGTAATTACTCATCAAGAAAATCTTTAAATGTTATCTATGATTACTCTTACTTTAACTTAGTTGCAAACATATAAAAGAAAACAATATGAATACATTTGATACCATGATTTAATGTGGAAACCCAATTTGGGAAAAATCACCAATTGCAACTAGTTATTATTTTCACTCTTTTGAAGTGAGCCCTATTACGAGCCAACCCTATTAAAGGTTACAAAACACACTGTTATTTGTGACCTTGTTAAAGGATTTAGTCACCCTATTAGGAGTGGCCTTGTTAGAGGTCTTAAGATAATTCAATAGAACTACCACCTTGTTAGAAGATTTACAAATAGCTATTAAGCCAAATCTGTTAAGAGATTTAGATCATTGCTACAATGGTTAGAAAGTAACAATGAGATGAATTGATTTAAATACAACTAAATTGTTGAGAACAGATCTCTACTTTGGCTTGTACTTGATCCTCCCTGATTGAATATATCTTTTTTGCTCCACAAGGATATTCTAATTATCCTTCAAATTTGCTTCCTCTCTTCATCATTAAATCTTCAATACATTCATCACATCTTTACTTGCACACTTTGAATTTGCAACTTGACCTTATACTTATATCATTCATATTGTCAAGTCAGCTCATATACAACTTAGAATAACTAATATTCATCATCACGGCCGGCTAGAACCAATAGACAAATCAATTAAGCTTAATATGCCAAGATAAGAAAATCCTTCGTTAGCTGACCCAACTTAGTAGACACTAACTTAGAAACAATTTCTTGTGTTAACCAACATAAGCTCGATTAACACTGCAAAGATCCTTTGGCAACTGAGTGAGCTCAGTTAACACTAGTTCCATCCAACTTTTCTTCATTGATCGAGTGAGCTCGATTAGCACTCATCTTCTACAAAATTTCCTTCAACCCTCGAGTTAACTTGGTAGACATTGCATTTTGAACTAGGAAACCACAAGAATGCTCAGTAGACACAAAAAACTATCTTTACTGTCTGAGTGAGCTCGACATACACTAACTGATAATGATATGACATTTGTGTAACATCAAAGACAACACACAATTAATCAATTGTATCCAACAATCTCCCTCTTTGGCATTGATGGAAACACATGTCATAGCACAATGAAATTTTGGATTGGTTCTTTTAGAACTCCCTTTGTTAGTATGAACTTTTTGTTTCACTAGATTCTTTCTCTATCTGCAACAATTACTACCAAGTTCATTTAGAACTTTCTCCCTCTTTTAGCAATTAATCAATTATATCCAACAATTTCCCTCTTTGGCATTGATGGCAACACAACAAATCATAACACAATGAAACTTTTGAACAAGAAAAAAAATCCTTAGTTTTATTCATGAGAACTCCCTTTATTAGTATGATCTCTTCCTTTCACTGGATTCTCCCTCTCTCTGCAAAAACTTTTGCCAAGTTCATTCACAGAACTTTTTCCCTCTTACAACAATTTTCTCCTTCTTTGGAATGACAATTTTTTTTTTATGAGATATGACAGTAAACTTCTCCCTCTTTGACAACACATGCCAAAGAAAACAACTTTGCTAATTTCCATGTACCTTAAGTACTAATTCATTTGCAATATGCCCTTGTCAATTCTATACCAACTGATTGATCTTCAATTTGATTTGATTGATGCATCAATAAAATTTATTTAGTGAGCTTTAGATAAGGGAATGACCCCTAGCTTACCTCTTAGATACAAAAATGCATCCTTAGGTAATGGCTTGGTGAATATGTTTGCAATATGTTCTTTTGTATTTACATATTCCAATTTGACTTCTTTATTCTACACCAACTCTCTTAAGAAGTGATATTTTATAGCAATGTGCTTTGTTTTTGGTATGCATCACTAGATTCTTTGATACATTGATTGCATTGGTGTTATCACAGTGTATGACTACTAGATATTTGATCTCTATCTTCATTCCTTCCATCAATTGTTTGAACCAAACAATGTTAGAACGATTAACTATTGCTACCACATATTCTACCTCTATTGTGGATTGAGAGATGCAATTCTATTTCTTGATTGTCCAAGATACTAGTCTTTTATCAAGAAAGAATGCTCTACCACTATTGCTTTTTCTATCATCAAGACTTCCTGCCCAATCAACATTAGTAAACACCTTCAAGTCCAAATTGCCTCCAAGTTTGTACCATAAGCCATAGTCTTCAGTACCTTTCAGATATCTCATCATTCTCTTGATTTTCATCATGTGATTTTCTCTAGGATTTGCTAAGAATCTTGCCACCATACCAACTTCTAGTGCAATATTAGGCCTTGTATGTACTACATATTGCAATTTTCCAATTATTGATCTATATGTGGTCTGATCTACTTCTTTGGAATCATCATTCTTGGAAAGCTTATGTCTAGTAGACATAGAGGTTCCAATTAGTCTTGAGTCTTCCATTCCAAATTTCTTTAGTATCTCCTTGATATACTTGGATTGAGTGATGTAGATATCATTTTTGTTCTACTATATCTACAACCCAACAAAGAAATTTTATTTCACCAAACATGGACATCTCAAATTATTTACTCATTTTTTCTAAAAAAGATTTCCAAGAGTCATAATTTCCTGTGAATAAAGTATCATCAACAAATATTTCTGCCAATACAATCTTCTTGTCTAGTCCTTCCTTGATATATAGACTACTATAATCATTTGTTCTTTGAAAGCCAATCTATACTATGTAATTATGAAGTCTTTCCTACCAAGCTCTCAGAGCTTTCTTGAGACCATACAATGCTTTGTGTAACTTGAAAACCATGTCTCTTTTATTAGGATCTACAAAACCTTCTAGTTGTTCAATGTAGACTTCCTAATTAAGAATTCCATTCAAGAATGCAGATTTAACATCCATTTGATATACTTTAAATCCTTTGTGTACTGCATATGCTAGTAAAGTTCTAACACCTTCTAATCTTGTAATAGGGGAAAAAATCTCACCATAATTTTCTTCTTGAGAATAATCTTTACATACCAATCTTGCCTTGTTTCTTGAAACTTTTCCATCTTCATTCAACTTATTTCTGAACACCCACTTTGTGCCAATTACATTTTTATCCTTGGGTCTAAGAACAAGAGTCCAAGTTTTGTTCTTTTCTATCTATTCTCTCTCTTCATTCATTGCTTCAACTAAACTTTCATAATCCAGAGCATCTTTAACATTTCTAGGTTCAAATTCAACAAGTGAGCATGTACCTTTTAATTTGATTCTTGTCATTGTTCCATCAAATTTATCTCCAATGATCTGATCAAGTGCATGATGCCTTGTAACATATTTTTCTAACACAATTTCTTTTGGTTTAGAATGAGTTCCACTAATTTCATCATGAACTTCAGTATCAAGCTTGGGTCCTTCTGTCTGTGACTTGTGTGCATTAGACTATGACTCAGTTTAAACTAGCTCGGTAGCCTCTAACTATATCTCAATTTGCTTTGTCTATAACTTGGTAACTATTGGTAATTTTGGGGAGTCGAGAGATGAAGCCTCCTTTCTTTTAGATAGATTTGGCAAGGTATTAGGTTCATAGCAAACAAATCTTATGTAATCCTTTGGCTCCTTGTTGCTTTCTTCTTCACTCTTTTCTTCAAACTCATCAATTATAACATGTGCACTTTCTATTATTTTATGATTAGACAAATTCAAACATTTGTATGGTTTACTTCTATAGGAGTATCTTAGAAACATTCCTTCATCACCTTTTACATCAAATTTTTCTTTTCTAGATTCTTTCAAGATATAACATTTGTTGCCAAATACTTTTAGGTAACTTACATTAGGTTTGTAGCCATATCATAGTTGATAAGGGGTTTTGTTTGAATCTTTCTTCAACTATATTGTGTTCAAGGTATGAATTGTAGTGCTGATAGCTTCCTTCTAGTATTGCTAGCAACATTCTTTTCAATCATCAAGGTTCTTGCACAATCCATGATAGATCTATTTCTTCTTTTAGCTATACCATTCTACTATGGTGTACTAGGGGCTAATACTTGTCTTTTAATTCCTCTTTCAATGTATAAATTATTGAATTAATTGGAGATGAATTCACCACCTCTATATAATCTTAAACATTTCAATCTCTTTCCAGTTTCTTTTTCTACTCTTGCCGGATTCCACTTGAACTTTTGAAAGGTTTCTAATTTTTCTTTTAGATACATTACAATCATCATTTTAGAATATTCATCAACAAAAATAATGAAAATATTTTCTCCACTATAACTCTCTATTCCAATAGGTCCACTTAAGTCTGTATGAACAATTTATAAGACTTCTTCTAACTTATAGTTTTTGCTTTTGAAACTAGTCTTTCCCATCTTACCAATTTGGCAATTCTTGCATAAACATATATCAGGTTTCTTCAAACTAGGAATACCTCTTACTCTTTTGTGTTTTCTTATCTTAACCATATCATCAAAGTTTACATGACATATTCTTTTGTGCCATAACCAACTTTCTTCTACTTGAGCAATAAAACATGAACATTCACTGAGATCAAGATAAAATAGATTATCTTTTGTTTTCTTGCTAGATCCAACCAAATTTCCTTTTCCATCTAGTAGTTTGGCCTATCCATTCATGAATTCTACCTTGAATCTAGTGTTATTCAATTGTGCCACACTCAGTATATTACGCTTTAGTCCTTCAACCCAATAAGCATTGTCACATAGAAGTTCTTTAGTCAATGAAGTACATCCTTTTTCTTTTATGTTTTTGATTAAGTAAAATAGGTTTTACAGGGATTCTAAAACTCAAAAGTTTTTACAACATATCTAAAATAGAAATATTAAGAAAAGTCTAGCTACAAAGAAACTTCTTAACAAAAGCCAATCATAAACAACAGGCCCGCGACTAAGAAATAGAAAACCAACTACACTAGAACAAGAAAGAACCAGCTACACAAGGAAAACAAAGTAGCACTAACTATCAGTTCTCTCTATCAAGAACTTGTAGGCTCTTTGTAGCTTCATTGGTCTTCCTGTCATCCATGTCCTTCTAGTCCTAGTTCTGAGCTTCCACGTAGTCCTTGGTTTCTTTTGGATCATCCTTAGCCTAGCCAATGTCCAAGCTAGCCTTCTCCATCTTTTCCCTACAAAATCCAACACTAATCAATGATTTTCCCAGACTTTTAATGTTCTCATTCAAGACGTTCAAAGTGGCGATCACTTGATTGGCCAAGATTTGATGGTAGAACTCCACCCTTTGGACTTTTTGTTCAATCTTGGTGATTCTGTCCTCCTAGCTAGACTTGTGTTCCTAGACATTGAAGTGTCATTGGCTTCCATCTTGGCTTCTCTCCTCTTCATTATGTCTATGGTCACTACTAGTTTTTTGGCTTCCTTCCTGGCTTCTTTTCCCCTAAGGTCTTCAATTTAATGGAATAACCATTTGATAGATTGGAAATTTTCTATCATGTTGTTCTTAGCATTGTTCAAAAGGTTAAGCCTAGTTTCCCTTGCATCATCAGAGATAAGAACCAAAGCAGGGTCAATGAGTTCATCATAATGGGCTTTGCCATTAATGTCCTCCATCACTTGGATATTCAATGGCTCCCTAACAATCCCCAATTTAGCTATATTCAAATTAAAATTCTTCCAAGACCTCATCCTATTTTTTTTATCACCTCCCCACTCTCTTTACCCTGAATATCTATAGACGAAGAGGTAGTGGGTCTAGGGCCTAGAATCTCAGGGATCTAGGCATTGGTTTCAAAAGTCTCATCAACTTTCTTTTTCTTGGGATTCCCTGAAACATTAGCAGAATCCTCCTCCTCCTTTTCACTTTCCCTCCCCTTCTCCTCCTCCTTCTCACCATCCTCCCCCTTTTTCTTTTATGTTACAAGGTCCATTGTTTCCAAATCTAACACTACCTCCATTATAATATTCCATGTGCTCAATTTTTTTTTATATCTCCAGCCATATGATATGAATAGCCACTATCAATAATATCATTATTGCTAACATGAGAGATAAGTGCCATCTTATCTCCTTCATCATCAGATTCATCTTTTACAACAATATATACCATTTCATCTTCACTATTACTAGAATTTTTAGCTATAAAACAAGATTTCTTACCTTTGTCCTTGTAGTTCTTAGAATCCTTCTTGCCTTTGTGTTTATTGCTTTTCTTTTCATCTTTGATTTCTTTGTTTGGATACCTTGTAGCAATGTGACTAACTTTTTCACAAGAAAAGTAGATTAGAGGAACTTTACCTTTGTACTTTCCTTTGCCTTTGGAATACTTTCTTGCAAGTAGGGCTTCAACAACTTCAAGATCATTGTTTGAACTTTCTTTTGTTTCTTCTTCTTCACTTCTTGATTGACTAGACTTTGACTTCTTACCCTTTTATTTGAGTGAGAGTTTTGCTTTAAAAACATACTCAATAACTTTTGAACTAGTAACATAGTTATCAAAGTTAGCTAACTCAAAAGTTGTCAATCGTCCAACTAGAGCATCTAAAGATATTTTATTATTTGGATCGCATATCATCTCTTGAATAGTAGACACTCTAATTTCATAAATGGGAAGAAGAGTTCTAAGTATCTTGCTTACAACTATTTTCTCTTCAATGTCTCCTCTAGATGCTTTGATTGCACTTACACTTGCTTTGATCCTTTCCACATATTTTGCAATGTTTTCATCTTCTCTCATTTTTATCTGATCAAAATGACCTCTAAGGATTTCAGCCTTAGCTCTTCTTACATTGTCATCTCCTCCATGTATGTCTTTTAGTTTGGTCCACATCTTATGAGCTATTTTGTAGCCTTTAACTTCATCAAACTTAGCATAACTAAGAGCAAATGTAATATCAATCATCATGATGTTATGATTCTTCTTTTCAGCAATATCTTCAATAGATAATGTTCTAGTAGGAGCCTTGTATTTAGTATCAAAATATTTGCACCCTAAATCATTGATAGTAGCTAAAAGTGAACTCATAAGTCCTTTCCATGTTGCAAACTTGTCTCTATTCAGCTTGGGAATATCTCTTCTATAAGACATCCTAATCTTTAGCTTAGGTCCTTGAAACCTTCTCTATAAGAACCAAAAGCTCTGATATCAATTGTTGGAAATATAGGAGGAGTAACTGAGAGGGGAGGGGTGAATCAATTACTACTAAAATAAATCCCAGATCCCTTAGATGTCAGTATAAAATAAATTCTAAAAACTAAATACTACCGATGCATGGTAAACAAACATAAATGTTGTAACTCGGTAATTAGCGATCAAGATAATCTTTAAATGTTATATGTGATTAACCTTGCTTTAACATAGTTGCAAACATATAAAAGAAAATATTATGAACACATTTGACACCAAGATTTAATGTGGAAACCCAATTTGGAAAAAACCACCAGTTGCAACTAGTTACTATTTTCACTCTTCTGAAGTGAGCCCTATTAGGAGCCAATCCTATTAAAGGTTACAAAACACACTATTAGGTGTGACCCTATTAAAGGATTTAGTCACCCTGTTAGGAGTGGCCTTATTAGGGGTCTTAAGAAAATTCAATAGAATTGTCACCTTCTTAGAGGATTTACAAATAGCTGTTAAGCCAACTCTATTAAGAGATTTAGATCACTGCTACAATGGTTAGAGAGTAACAATGAGATGACCTGATTTGAAATCAATTGAATTGCTGATTATAGATCTTTGTTCTAGCTTCTATTTGATCCTTCTTGATCGAATATAGCTTTTCTACTCTACAAGGATATTCTACTTTTCCTTCAAATTTGCTTCCTCTCTTCATCATTAAATCTTCAATAGATTCATCACATCTTTACTTGCACACTTTGAATTTGCAACTTGACCTTATATCATTCATATTGTCAAGTCAACTCATTTACAACTTAGAATAACTAATATTCATCACGATAGTTGGCTAGAACCAATAAAAAAATCAATTAAGCTTAATATGCCAAAATAAGAAAATCCTTCGTTAGCTGACCTAGCTCGGTAGACACTAACTCAGAAACAATTTCCCATGTTAAGCAACAGAAGCTTGATTAACACTACAAATATTCTTTGGCAATAAAGTTAGCTCAATTAATACTGGTTCCATCCAACTTTTTTTGTTGACTGAGTGAGCTCAATTAACACTCATCTTCTACAGACTTTCCTTTGATGCTGGAGTGAACTCCATAGACACTGCCTTTTGAACTAGGCAACCACGGGAATGTTTGGTAGATAGAGAAAATTGTCTTCACTGTTGAAGTGAGCTCAACATACACTAACTGATAATGATATGACGTTTGTGTAACATCAAATCTAATACACAATTAATCAATTGTATCCAACAAGACCAAGTTTGTTTCCTATCAAGCATAGACAAGTGCATTGTGTGTGTAATTCAACCAATAACTCACTGGTTGCTACTATTTGGCTACAAAGTAAAAGAGCAAGAGGCAAGAACCTACACTAAGTGACTAATAGTGTAGGAGGAAAGATTGATCCTACCAAGGTTTATTACTTGTGTAGAGATAAGAAATAAAATTCTCATTGAGAAGAAGAAGGATCAACAACCAACTCCATAAAGGGTAACTAGGAGTGAAGCATCAATACCAGTCAAGATGGCAAGCACAAAATAAATGGAAGAAAAAATGGCTTCAAGTTCCCCAAAAGTGACTTAAGTTCAAGAGGGAGGATAATCTCCACTGGCTGAACTAGAGGCATAAGTGATATAATCAAAAGATTATATAGCTGGAGTAGTTGTAATAGTAGAAGCAACTGAGGAGACAAAAGTAGAAACATGAAGGGAACAAAAGAATGGTAAGAATAAATCTAAACTGGTTCCAATTGAATAAATTTTGACTACAATTGTAAAGAAATATAATTATTTAATTTTAAAGAATAGATTTTCAAGATTATCTAAGGATAACAAGAACAAATCCATAAGGCTTGCATTGGGTAACATGAGAGAAATAGAGAAAATGCGATTTGATATTTGGTTGTTGATACCCAAAGAATTGAGGAAGATATTGAATGAGAAATGGAGTATGAGCATAAGATATTGAATGAGAAAAGGAGTATGGGCATGAAGGATTATGAGAAAATGCTACAAGACTATCTAATCAAATTGAGACCCAAATTATATAGAGTAAAGTTTAATAATATAAAGGATGTCATAGACATAATAACCAATCAAACAAACCAAGCCCAAACAAGCATCACCCAACACTGGATAGAGATGATAGGAGAAGTATATACCTACTTAAAGGGTAGTCAGACTTAAGGAGGAACCAAGAAACCATCCAGTTGCAAGAGTAGGGAGATAATAAATCCTTAAAAAAACAAAGATAGAACAAAGTATAAGAGTAGAGAAAGGTAGAGGAACTGAAGATATGAGAGAGGACACCCCAATTCATCATAGGGAGGAAGAAAATAAATAAGAATAGAAACAAGAGAAAATAAATGTGACCCAAGAAGAGTGAATTGCACCTAAGATTACTAGAGAATAAGTACCTACAACTAAAGTTGGAAAGGATGAACAATTGGTACATGCCCTACTGATTACACAAGTTGATGACCAGAATACAGTAAACAAGTCAAGTCACCCACAAGTGTGACTCAACAATATTGATGAGATAATTTGGGCAACCACCATCACTATTGATTCATCACTAGAGAAGGACAAAGGTAAAAATGATGATCCATATAAACTTGTCCAAATAATAGATGATGATCCCCTAAAGAAAAAGTCTCCAAAATTGGAGAAAGAAGAAGACAATGACCAAAAGATGAAGCACAACAAGAGAAAGAAGAGAAAGGAGGTATATAATTCATTCCTATATACTCAATATCGAGAGTGTTTGATAGAAATACATAAGGATAAAGATGCATAAAAAGAGTACCAAGCATATCTAGAACAATACGTGATAAATATTCCAGAAAGAAGAGTAGACCATTGATATACATGATGACATCTTCATCATCCTCATCCTCATCCTTGAGCTCAAAAGATGAAGGAGAATTATTGAAGAAGGATGCAAGAACAATAGAAGAGAAAGAAAAAATAGATGCCATCATTGTACATAAGAAATATATGTAAAAGTTGAGAAAACCAACTTCATAGATCCTCAAGAACACCTGCATGCAAATATCCTGCAATGAAGAGAAACAAGAAAATGAAAAAAGTAGAGGTTAGAAGTTCTCAAAAATTTGAGAGTGAAAATGTATTCTAAGTTATGAGAAAAAATACAAAATTTCAACCTTTTAAGGTGAACGAAACCCTAAAGGAAAGAAAACTAGGTTTGGGCATTATAATTAATATAAAATATTAATTTTGTGGTACCGGTGGGTGTGTCACACTAGCGCTACCAATCACGTTAAAAAGTTTACCAGGCACACTGCAGTTTATAGGGGGGCCATGTTGCACTGATTCCTGTAGTCTAAAATTATATATATATATATATAATATTAATTATATGCACCTAAGAGAGCTAAAGAAACTAGAGTAATAAATAACTTACTCTAACACCCCCCCTTAAGTGAAGCTTAGGAGGAAGCTAACCTAGCAAAGCTATGAAAGCAGGAAAATGGGTCTCGGCAACGAGGCCTGATCAGGTACCCAAAACAAGGAAATCTCTATAAATTGGAGATAAAGGACAAAACCCAGTGGGAAAAACCCCTCTCCAAAAAGAGATAGAAAAAACATGCTGGAAAAAACATGAAGAAAGGAAGGCCTCAACAAGACCCCTAAGGACAACTTCCATAATCCCAAGCATAGACCACAACTGAAGATAGTGAGGCGATGCAAATGACTTGGTGAAGATGTTAGCAACCTGTGCATCAGTGGAAATGAACTCCGAAGAGAGAACACCATCCTAGATCAAATAATGAATGAAATGCATATGAAGCTCAATGTGTTTAGTGCATTGATGCTCCACTAGGTTGTGGGAAATATGGATAACACTCTGATTATCACAACACAAAATAGTGGGATGATCAGGAGGAAAACCTAAACAAGTCATTAACTACCGAAGCCATAAAATCTCCTGACTAGCAAGCACTACGGCTCGATACTCAGCCTTTATAGATGAAAGTGCATGAGCCTGCTGCTTCTTACATGACCATGTGATAGGACCAGAGCCAAGATAGAAAACAAAGCTAGAAGTAGACTTCCAATCATCAACATCACTGGTCCAATCTGAATCAATGTAGCCAAAAATGTGAGGTGTCCCTGATGTGTAATAAATGCCATACATCAGTGTGCCCTGAATGTATCTCAAAATATTCTTGGCAGCTTGCCAATGACTCTCATGAGGCTCATGTGAAAACTGAGAGACAAGACCCACTGTGAAGGAGAGATCAGGACAAGTTTGTGTCAGGTACAACAAGTTGCCAACCAATTGTTGGTATAATGTGGGATCCACTGAAGGCAAAGTGCAAGAGGTAGAAAAAGTAATACTTGACTAAAAAGGTGTAGGAGCAGGCTTGTAGTCAAGCATGTCAAAGCATCAAAGCATGTGAAGAGCATACTTCTACTGGTAAACAAAGATTCCAGTAGGGGACTAAACAATCTAGAGACCAAGAAAATAGTGTAGCAGGCCAAGATTAGTCATCTCAAACTATTCCATCAATGCTCTCTAAACATCCTTAGTCATAGAGGACGAGCTACCTATGAGAAGAAGATCATCAACATATAGCACAAGGATCAAAACCTCAGCCTCAAGATGTTGAATGTAGATGGTAGGATCAGAATGACAGCATGTGAAGCCTGTAGAAAGCAGAAAGGAGTCCATCTTCTCATACCAAGCTCAAGGGGCCTGTTTAAGACCATACAATGAGCATTGGAGTTTGCAAACCAAGGAGGAATCCTGCACAAATCCTTGAGGCTGCTCCATGTAAATCTCCTCAGTAATATCACCATGCAAGAATGCACTCTTCACATCCATCTGAAAAATTGGCCATCACTGTGAAGCTGCAAGGGATAAGACAAGGTGAATAGAGTTCATCTTGGCAAGAAGGGAAAATTTCTCAGTGTAATCAATACCCTCAACCTATGAAAAATTCTTTGCAACAAGACAGGCCTTGCACTTATCAATGGAACCATCAGTAGCAAACTTAGTACGATACAACCATTTGCATCACATAACCTTTCTTCCCTTAGGAAGAGAACAAAGATCCCAAGTATGATTCTTGAGCAAAGAAGAATACTCCTCCTCCATTGCAATATCCCACTCAGGATGTCCTATCGCTGAAAAAGTTTGAGGATCATCACAAAGAGCATGACTAAGAAGACTAGAACCCGTAGTATGTGAATGGGTGTGAGGGGAAGTGGTAGGGTCACTAGCTAGCAATCCTGCAACCTCAACTATAGCTCGAGCCTATTTAGGTATCTGGGGAGGATCCCGTGGCGAAAGTAAATGGGGATCAACATGATCATCATCCTCATCATCCGCAAAAGAGATTGGAAATGATGAGGGAGTGGTGGTAAGTAAAGTAGACTTTGGATGCGGGGTATCTACTGTAGGAAGGCGCTCATCAAACTAGACATCCTATCAAAATAGGACCTCTTTGGAATCAGGATCAAACAACTTGTAGGCCTTAACATCCTTGCAGTAGCCAAAAAAAATGAGGTGTTGGCTCTTCCACTCCATTGCTCTCCTCTAAGCATCTAGTATAAACACCCATGCTTCACTACCAAAAACTCAGAATGAAGATACAATAGGCTTGACATGAGACCAAGCCTCCTCAGGAGTGATATTTTGAATTGCCTTGTGAGGCATCCAATTCTAAATGTAGTTGGCACAATTGGCTACCTCTGCCCAAAAACACAAGTCCATGGACCTGGATTGAATCATACAATTAGCCATCTCCCAAAGGGTTTTGTTCTTCCTCTCAGCCACACCATTCTACTGAGGGGTGTAGGGCACTAAAAACTGATGCTGAAGACCATGTTTAGAGAAAAAATCCTTGAAAGCTTGGTTCACATACTCCCCCCCATTATCTATGCATATTTGTCGAATAGAAAGACCATACTACTTCTCAACAAATGTCTTAAAGACTCAAAATGAATTAAAGACATCAGACTTGTAATTCAAAAAATACACCCATGTACGTCTGGAGAAGTCATCAATGAAAGTAAGCACATATCTAGCACTTGAAAAGGAAGGAGTCAAAAATGACATGAGGTCACTATGAATTAACTCTAGTGTTGCCAAAGCATGAGTGGCTCGTCCATGTGGAAAAGGATCCCTATGTTGTTTGCCAAGTGCACAACCCTAACAAACACCATCTGTATAGGAAATATGGGGAAGCCCAAGAAAAAGTGCTTGTGTGCTCATCTGTTGAAGATATGTGTAATTGACATGACCAAAACACTCATGCCAAAGTTTGCTTACTGAATTTGTGTGTGCAACAAGACATGAACGTGTGTCATCAGAAGACTCAAATCCATCAAATCTATAGAGGCAAGATGCAAAATCAACACTCCTAGTAGCCAAAATCATCTTAGAATCATGTAAGTCCCAGATAACCACATAATGTGGTGAGAACTCAACTATCTTACCAGAGCCAGAGTGGCAAATCTGATAGATAGACAATAGGTTCATTGAAATGTCAGGGACAAGAAGAACATCCTGAAGAGAGCCGCCAGCTACTGCAATAGAACCAGAACCCATGACTGAAAGATGTGATGAGTTCCCAACAACCATCTAGGAAGTAGGGCAAGGGTCAAGTGAAGTGACCAATTGCTAAGTGGTTGTCATATGGTGAGAGGCACCAGAATCAAGAATCCAAGTAGGCCCAAAAGTCATAGCTCATGTAGTAAGAGCATGACCTTTCCCTGTAGGGGGGATGCAGACTTGGGAGTTGAAATGTGATGCTCCTACATGGTTTCCTCTAAATCCTCCAAACATTTCCAACACCTAGAAACGCGATGTCCATCCTTTCTACAAAAACTGCAGGTCTCAGTTGATTTCTTCTTAGTCTTAGAGGTAGACTCAGTAGACTTTGAAGTAGATTTACCCTTGGAAGGGTTAGTTGGAGGTTTGGCATCAACTTTTGGTGCATCTTTCTTTAGTTTGGCTTTCTATTTTGGTTTACCCTAAGAAGTTTGAGCAACCAATGCTTGGCTGGAAGAGCCAAAGGCATCCACCTGTTAGATCTTAGCTTGTTCTTGTGTCAACCGATCACAAAATGTCTCAAATGAGGGCATCTGATGTCTATTATCCAAGGTATCCATGGTGGAGTAGAAAGTGGAAGAAAAGATCTGATACTGTCCTCACAACTTTGAGAGTATCAAAAAAATACACTCATCATCAGTTTTGTTTTTACCACATCCTTGCAAGATTGTACACAAAGATTTGAACTTCATCAAGAAGTCTTCAATAGTGGAAAAGCTGGCTGGTGTCAAAGAAGTCAACTCTGCATCAAGCTATAGTGCCCGAAACTCATTCACTATGCCAAACAACATGTGGAATTTGGTCCAAATAGCCTGTGGAGTGGTCAAACCATCCAAATGAAATAGTAGACTATTGGAGATCTTTAGTGCAATCAGTCCCATGGCTTCATCCATTTTGTTTCTATGTTGAAGAACCTCATAAGGGCAATATAGAATAGGTTGGTTCACATCTAGGCATGACCATAAGCCTCTTGAAATGAGAAGCCTAATCATCTATGTCTTCTAGGAGTGATAATTGTGCAACGTGAGCTAGATCATAGAAGGATCTGACATTGAGAGAAAGAAAAGATAGAAGTAGAAGGGTCTGATTTTGAAGCTAATTACAAAATAGAAAATGCTCCCCCCCACAATGAATAAAAATATCCCTCAAAACCAAACAAAAACTATGGAAAAACACAAAAACTGAGAAAAGAACCTGGAATTCAGATGCAAAGAGGAGGAAATTAGAAGCCTCTACTTCAACACCAAATTTGGAAGTTCAAATGAACTTAGAATCAAATGAAACTAGCACCATTGTCTCCATCTCTAAGTCATCTTTTCGATGCTTCTAATGGATTGCAAGAATACGTTTGCATGCTCAAGTTATGAGCAAAAAATTGACTACAGGTCCAAAATAGGAGCTCACTAAAAAATTGCAGACATAGGATTAAATTTGATGCTTGTATGGAAGTCACAGGTTGTCGCTAGGAAAAAATTTGGCCACTGGTTTACTAATGTTAGTAGTTGAAATATGACATCATCTTGCTAGAAGATGACATCAGCAAACTGTGCAGTAGTGATGATGTCAGCACAAAAATTGATGACATCATCCTAGGAAATGATGATGTCACATCAAAAATTACTGATGTCACACCAAAAATTGCTAACGTTATGTGCTAGAAAATGATGTCAGCGGTGGTTGTAGTAGGCAGTGACGCTGGTGGTGGTGGTGGGGCTGAGGCAGAGTGGGCAGTGGCTTGACCGACAGTGGTGGCCGATGGGCAGCCCGCTGGTGGCAACAGGGCTATGGCCGGGCATGGGTGGCGCCCCAGTTGCAATAGGGTGGTGGCAGGGTGCAGGTGGCATTCTAATGGCCGTAAGGTGGCTAGTGGGTAGAGTGGCCCAAAAACACGCCTTTTTAATTTTTTTCTCAAAAAACATGTCCATATGGCCTCCTGGGGGGCTAAAAAATTTTCCTAGACACCCAGAGGCCAAAAACAACAAGTTTTTTTATGTATTTTGATTGCAAAACACCTTTCGGATCTAACGACAATGTCCGTTTGAGCCCAAAGTGCCTCAAAAAAATTTCCCTTCACCCTTTTGAAGAATTTTTTTTGAAAAAGCTAGGGTTTTTGACTTCGAATTGTGGCTTCAAGAATCTTTAGACAAGGAAGCAGCAGGTTTTCTTTGATACCATGTAGAAGTTGAGAAAACCAACTTCACAGATCCTCAAGAACACTTGCATGCAGATATCTTGCAATGAAGAGAATCTAGAAAATGGGAAAAGAAGAGCTTAGAAGTTCTCAAAAATGTGAGAGAGAAAATGTATTCTAAGTTATGAGAACAAAATACAAAAATTCAACCTTTTAAGGTGAAAAAAACCCTAAAGGAAAGAAAACTAGGTTTGGGCATTATATAAAATATTAATTATATGCACTTAAGAGAGCTAAAGCAACTAGAGTAATAAATAACTTTAATAATATATAATCAAATATATGGATCTAGAAGAAATCAATCAATATAGGCAACAATTGAAAAGGAAAGGAGAACTCAAGAGGCAACAAAGATAAAGAATACTAATGATTTCCATAATATTATTGCTGAATTGGTCTTGCATGCTATATATAATCTAGATACATATCTCATCAATTTACTTACTACTTTAGTTGACAATAGATAGGATAATCAATGGAGTATCAAAAGAACTAGTGGCAAAGAAGCTAGAAGCTAAGAGGCTAGATAAGTTGAAAAATATGGTAGATTAGAAGGCCACTCTATAGGAGGATAAGAATAAAGTGATAGAAGTACAACAAGCCTCATCATTGGTCATGAAAAAGATGTTTGACCCAATTAAACATTCACTCGACTTAGAGAAACAGATACAACAAGATCAACAAGAGCTATAGGGAATACAAGGTAAATATAATGTAGTCATTGATTATGTAGCTGACTATGTATCCAAGACACAAAGGAAATTACATATAATTCATCAAATAAAAGGAGAATAAGAGAAAAGAGTAATTAGACTAATGAAAGTAAAGTTCTTTTTATTCCCAATGACACATCATTCAAGTAGATATTGCAAATGTAGATGTACTAGATGCCAGAGCACCAAACAACTCTATAAGTGAACTTGAAGCACTCCTACTAGACATAAAGAGTGAGACCATTTCTCTCACTAATTTTAAGGCATCATGGGTGTTAGTTAATAATTTTTTCCTTCAAAAGTGATGAAAAGAATTGACTCAAATCACCAATAAAGAAGAAAAAACCTCACCAACAGTTGGAAAGGCTATAATGAGATTGATAGCTTTCCTCTAAATTGAGAGGTACAACTCCCTATGAAAAACATTTACAATGAATTAAATAAATGGAGATTCCTTTAATGAAAATACACTAAGGCTTACTAATATCCACCCATAGACATGGAATGAATGTGATTACCATATTTATAAACTGAATAGAAAGAGAAAGATCAACAAGCAGCCCCAAGACCACTCATTAAGTATTTCACATTACAAAGGAAATGAAAAAAATAGTTAACTTGTTTTGCAACACAAAGGATGGGTAAACCTACATATTCAAACATCCATTTACTGAGAAATACATGAAAATCACTAAAATGCAAAAGATAGCATTATATGATTTATCTCAATGAGAGAAATCTATATTTGGACCAATAGATATGATATATGAGTTAACTCTTTATTTATAATACAAAATGAAATGAACACACGATCATATCATCACCGATATTACAATCAAATTTACAAAAAAAATAAAAAATTTCCTCATTCTCTCTATTATAATAAGTACACAAAAATAATATTTGCTTCCCCTTGTAGCCACATGACCCCTAGAAAGAAGAAGAACCTATCCTTCGTATCCTTCTCTCTCTTAAATAGCCTCTTCCTCTAAAATCTTCTAACTTCCTTAAAATTGATTCTTGGAATTCTTCCTTTTCAATTTTATACTTCATTCTTAAGAAAAAAGGGGCACTTTAAATTTTTTATTAAAAATACTTAATGTATCAATCTTATAACTTTATCGCTTATATATTTATCATCTTTGTAACATTTTCCTTCTTTTCTCTTTTGGAATATGATACACTTATAAGCTATTGATTTTAAAGTTTATAAGGATATATCTTAACATAGTTGAATGATTTTTGAACAAGTGACATTTAAGTATGCTAAATCTAAATCAAAATATTCCTTTTAATAGGTGGACTAAAAAACATTTGTGCTAGTAAATTGGGTCTTGTTTTGAGGGAAATATCTTTTTTTCCACTATTGGATCAACCTCATTTTGGAATATGCTTTCCCAATCATAGTTGTTTGAGCTCTAACCATTGAGATTTGAATAATGATTCCTAAGGTAAAATTTATTGGCTATTTTGTGAGGGTCTATATTACTCATGTCATAAAATCTGACTTGCCAAAATACTTTTCATGGTGGCTTTTATAATCTCTGCTCTTAAACACACTTCACTATAACTTTTCTACTTGTATGATTTAGAATAAATTTATAAAGAGATATCAGATGCTCAAAGATAGAGCCAAATATTTCTCCATGAAGCTAATGATGACAATTGTGTTGTAAACTCATGTCTACAATGATTTTTTTTTTTCCTGCATTCTTGAGCAAGTTAGATCCCCTTCCATTGATAAAATATAGAGAAGACCCTTCAAATTTAGTTGGGAAGACAACACATTGATTATTGAAATTGGTTGATTTTTGAGCATGTATTATTGAACTTGTTAGCTTGAACTTTGAACCTTGAACTGCACTTTGAACCTACACATTCAAATCAGTAAAGTTGAACTCTAAAATTGAACCTTGAATTTGAGCTATGAACTTTGATGTTCAAGGTTTGAGTTCAATAACTCTTTGATGTACTACCCTTATACAAAGAATCATTTTACAAAAAATTTATTAATAAAAATCACTACAAAGTATGGTAAAATCAAGAATCTTTTTCATGGGCTTGGTTTAGAATATTAATTGTTGTGGTTTCACAATGTACACCCCATTCCTCTTAGAAATGGGGACCCCCTACTTTGACTTTTTAGATTTCCAGATCCCTAGTCTAGGGTCTGAGTATTTTTAGGGTTTTTTATTGTGTTTTTACCTAATCTAGGTCTCTGTCTGAAAATCCATATTCTAAAAACCATCTTTTTGAGGGAGAAAATAAAAATTGAATTGAAAGGGTAAACTAGCACACCTAGCACACATCCCAAGGTGTTCTATATGACATCCTTTCTAGTATACCTATTAGCTACAAGAGTAATAGATTATCCAAGATTGTTCAAAAGGACTAATATTCAAGATGCAAATGCATGGCCTTATGTTGTATACCTCCAGTTGGTAAGGACAAAGCTTTCAGAGCATAGTAAGGAATATAGAATAGTAAATGATGCCTTTATTTTTGCAATCATCTAGTTCATTGAGGTCCAGATTATGCAAAAAGGATGTCAAATGAGGCAGTGGTGAAGATTACAAAATTTTTTTCCTACTACATCCAATATAAGACATTCACTAATTTAAGGGTAGCAAGTGTGACTATCAATCCAAAGAAGCTCCCTAGGTATCTGTGTGATAGACTCATATTGCTAGAGATTGCATGACAACTCTTGTCTACATATGAGAGAGTAAGGAATTAACACAAGAAAACCTAGTTATGGACCATTACTATAGGTCTATTTAGTGTTATCTAGAAATAAGATATTCCAACTTTTGAGTCTAAGTGGGATCAATATCCCTTGGAGGAATATAACTCTCCTTGTCCTTTCTTTGATAACATTGACAAAGTTCAGTACTTGGTAGGAAAATAATTCCAACATGCAGACACCACAAATGATCATTAGATGAATGCAGTGGATGACTATGGAATCTCAATTGGGGACTATTGTAGGATGACTCTCTATTTGGCAGGAAGTGCCTTGAAAATAAAGGTCCCTTTAAAGATAGTGTTACAAGACACTGAAAAGTTCCTAGATCCCTTGTACAACATAGATAAGATACTTGATCAACCTATCATGAATGTGGAGATTGATCGAGAAGAAAACATAGATATTAATCATAGGGTAAGGCATGTCATCCAATTAACCAAGGATTGGATTAAAAGACCATTCAAGCTAGATCCAATTCCACAAATTGTAGTTTTCCAAGCTACAACCCTCACAATGAAAGGTAGAGGAGAAAAGGTGATAGTGCCAACATTCACAACTTAGCCTCCAGTAAGGCTAGAAATAATGCACCAACTTGACAAAGAAGTTGAATATTTTAGGGTGTAAAAGGGTAAATGAAAAAGGAAAAGAACTTCCCCCACAACAAGCTGAGTCTGGAGAAGAGGCAACTCAAGCACCTGAGCACCAAGGTGTGGAGAATGTACAAGGGGTAGAGAAAATAGAAGTCATGCAGACTTAGGATAATCCTCAAGTGCCACTACTAGAATAGGGGCAAGGAGTTGAAATAGAAACACAAGAAGTGTCTCTACCTATACAAGAGCAAGAAGCATCCCCATTAGCTGCCAAGAGAAGAAAAATGAAAACTTTGATTAGAAGGACATAGAGACAAAGGGTGATAAGAAAGGTTATTCCTTTTCCATCAATCCTGGAAGTTATTCTAGAAGAGGAAGAAGAGGATGATGAAAATGAAGAAGATAACCTTCCCTTGAGTTAAAGGACTCATCTTGCTAGGGCTAAATAGGTAGAATGGATAAGAAGCTCTACTATAACACCACCATCCATTCCTACACAACTTATTTAGGCTACAACTTCAGAGGATGAATTACAACAATGGATCGATGAACAAGAAGACCAAGGAGCTGATGTCTTTTAGATGTTAGGTTTTGATTTCATGCCTTTAGGTACTGAGTTGGTAGGCGATAAGATAAGGGATATTCTAAATAATCAACCTCTATAAGAGGATTGGAGTCAATTTTTTCTTAGGCCACAAGGACCCAAAATTGCTCCACCATCACCAAATCAAGATTCATTTTGCATGGATAAAGGTTCAGCTACTCCTCTCCCTTTGGGTAATGAAGGACAGGCACGAGCTAAACATGAAGAGGAGAAACAACAAATACCCATTGATGAAGTATTAAAAGAAGGGAAAATATATGAGGAACCTCAATAGACTTCCCAAGATATAGAGGTGGGGATTGTGGACTCAACAAATACAAAGATGCCTGATGTGGATCTCTCACAAAAGGAGAAGACTCTAGAGAGGAGTGATAAGAGAAAAGCATAGTGGTAGAGACTCCATCTTCATCTAAAGATAAATCTCTAATGGAAAATACTCTAAGATGGTTGAGGAAAGATGTGATGGTTAGGCACAAAAGGTAGCTATCTAGTACTGAAGAAGAGGGAATGGGAGCATTAATTGAAGCTCTTAAGGAACCTGAGCCAGTCATGGGTGATGCACAAACATTGGCCTTTGTCATGAGTGATCAAAATCAGGATTTATTCATCCATGTTTCTATCCCTCCTCTACATGTACATATTGAGTATTTGACCCCAAAAATATTATCATATTAGGGAGGTCATACTTGGAAAACCCACTGTGGATACTACCAAATGGATGATTACTATGGGGATCAAAGAAGTGTTTAGGCACTTAGAACAGGATGAGACTAAATTGTTAAACCTTTGGAAGTAGAACAAAATCCTAAGGGGATATCTAAATGAAGTGTTTAGTTTGTTGGATCCTAAAAATCCCAAGGAGACTCTAAATGCAACACTTGAGAAAAGAGATAAGGAGACTATACAACAAGATCCAGTTTTGAAGGCTTGTCAACAATGGTGAGAAAGTTTTGAAGAGAAAGGTGTCTATATTATACAAGGAAATATTAAATTGCTACATCACATGTAGATTAATGAAAATAAGCTGGTTGCTATATTGAACTAGGATTTTGGGTTAATGGATTAAGTACATACCTAGGGTAAAGACCTGTAAGCATTACAACCAATAAATGGTTAGAGGTATTAGATGTTGATGGATGTATATATTGTAGATGAGTTAGATAAAATAGATTACCAGAAAGAGAAGATTGCAAATGGAAATAAAGTAATGGAAAAATGACATGCAAATATTCATAAGCTCAAGGATCAAACCCAAGCGTAGATTTTGGAGGTAGAGAGACATTATAGTGATGCTTACTTGGACATTTTTGAAGATGATTCAAGAGATAGACTTATGACTGTACAAGTAGTTGTAGAATAGTTTTGGAAGACTTTTGAAGAAGCTTCCATTTATGAGAATATTAGACAAGCATTTAAGACCGAAAAGACATTGCTAGAATTAGATGTGAAATTGAGAGATTTTGCAGAAACTTGCATAGAGGTAGGCAATTATCGGCAAAAAGTAAAGGGTAAATATGAAGCTTTCTATTTTCCAAATGCAACCCCAGTCATGGAGATTATTGAGAAATTCAAGAGCAAATACCTAGACATATCTCTAGTATGAAGGGGAACAAAACCCATAAGCTAGAATTTTTGTTTTGACACTTGGTAAAATTTTCCATTTTTTGGACCTATTTTTTCGAGATGTGCTAGCTTCCAAGGTGCACAATATTTTGAGGTGCATAAGGTGCACTACTTCTAAGGTGTGCTTCTTTGAAGGTGCACCAATTTTTTTTTAAGAGTTTAGAGGTGTGCCAACAATTAACTGCCAGTTCCAAATTTAGAGCTTTCCATGCATTAGAAACATATTTTAACATCATTTTACCTCCTACAAACCTCCATAGAAGGTTGAGCTTCTATTTTTGGCATCTCTACAGACTCCTACATTATCTAGTAGCTTTCTTCATCATATTTTCTCATGATTTCTTTGTTTTAAGACATGTAAAGGCTCATGTATCCACTAAATGATATAAATAAGGATCGAGTCCTACTTTGCACTAGTTAGAGAGTCAGTTTATACATAAATATATTTGTTTGATTAGTTTAGAAGCATACATTTTCATAGAGAGATCTCTCACTCTCAACACAAATTGAGGAGAAGAGTTCTTATAGATTTAGGAATCTAATATGTATTCCAAGCTGTTATTTTGATGCAATAATATATGCTATTGGCACTCTCATTTAGAGTGTATTTATTCTTGCTTGTGTGTGTTATATTTTATGAATGTATGTTCATGGAGTATAATTGAGCCAATAGTTTTATTGTGTTATTTTGATTGAGCAATCTTTTAGTTAAGGTATTTGCCACATGTTTACAAATTCTACTAATGTACTTAGTTGGAGAAAAGATTACCATATTGTTCCTGCATAACTTTTTGTCTGGCATAAGTGCACTTTTCATGGCCTTGCGATTTGATGAAAAGTGAAAATCTTATGGTTACTAAATCCCCATTGACGATTGTATCAGTAGAATTAAGGAAGCACCACTTCTATTTTTATTGGTTACATATTGATCTTTTCAAAGGCTTAACTCACAAACGTGTTGTTTTTGTGGCTTATGTCCATTAGGAATTTACTTTTCAAGTCATTTTCTTAAACTTGTTGTTACCTTATCTTTGTTATTTTCTTTTACAAACACTTGGTTAATTTAGGAATTCATATAGTTACATAGTTAAAACTGTATTCATAAAAAAACATAAAAATACAAAAATGTATTTCTTTTTGTGTGGTTATTCTTTTGAGATAGCAAAAAAATTCAACATCTTATCTGAATTGTTCAGAACTAGCAGAGGCCTCCCTATGAACAAATATGTTTATCTTCAACTGAGTAGATTCTAGTAGGCTGTAAGATCATCCAAAGTCTTGGAGTTTATCACAAATCAACTTTTCAAGAGAGGAGTTCAAAAAGATTCTTGCTGTTAAGTATCATGTAAAATGATAGCTCAACACCACATAAGGTCAATACAAAGATGTATTCAACAACTTGTAGAACTATTTATCATTAATGAAAAAAGAGGGAGAATATTTAAAGAAGGGGAGGAATATAGAAAGGGGGAGAATAGAAAAAGGATCAGAATACATAGAGAGCAAAAATATGGAGAACATATTAAAAATATAATAAAGGGAGAATGAAAAAATAGTAAAGTGGAGATTGTAGAGTCTAGCAATAAGAGAAAGAAGGTAGGGGGAGTAAAGATGAGAGAACACATGGCAGTAATACAAACTCATTGTTAGGGGGAGATATGACAAAAGCATGCTAATTCCATCTACCGATGATGTGGTCTTCACTGATACAGGTGGAGGAATGGTAAACATAAGGAGGGTTTTATCACAAAGGAAACTTCACAAAGCATGAAGGAGATTGATGGTAAAGGAAGTTTTTCCATTAATTCCAAAGGGGGAGATTGACAATCAATCAAAGGAAGAAGGTGACACAAGATGTTGAGATTATTGGTAAAAGAGAAAACTGCTATGTACTTATGTGCACCATGCCAACACAGGCATACATGAATGCAAGTTAGTTGATCCAGGTCATCAATAAAGTGAGTCACCATTGATGTGATAGGAGAGTAATTATTATAGTGGATATGACGAAAGGGAAGTGTGAAATAGTACAAGCAAGAAAGGATGAAGGCTACAATTGGTTCATAGATGGACTAACAGGGCCACCTGTAGACACCCAAAAATTGGCAGGACTTCAAGAACATGAAATTCAATCAGGACAAAATCAGAAAAAATAAGGAAAAATAATAGACTTTTGGATTAATCATGATATCAACTAATTCACACAATTAATTTCTTAATTTCCTGAGCACTTTACAATTCAAAAGGTTAACTTAATTCAAAAGGGGAAATCAAAAATCATATAAAAAGAAAAAAACACAAATTGAAGAAAATGAAAAATTAGATTAAACCAATTAAAGTCATTATCCCCTCAAAAAGTGGATATCCACCATTTTGGATTTTAAAAGAAAAGAAAAAGCCCTTTTATCCTCACAAACTAAGTCTGTTGGACTTTTCCTTTTGGGATTTTATGAGATATTTTTAGACTTACCATTACCCCAGGCTAAAAAGTAATTCCTACATCTTTACCCCAACCCTTCCTAAAATTCTAGAAATAGGAGGAAAAATAAAGAGCAAAAGGGACCCAAGTTTTATGCATCCTGACTATAGGCATACTAGAGCTAGCATTTGATAAATCCATTTAGCATGATCGCTATAGAGGTTTTAGGATCATTTTAGCATTATTTAACCATTATCTAGCATTATTTAGTATTGTTTAGTCTCATGCATACACATATCTATAGCATTTTCATGTTCTTGTCTTGATATATCTTGCATTCACATAGATCTCATATAGTCTTTCATAGATCTACACAAATGGCATGATCCCATTCTAGAACTATCACTAAGATGTTGATGTGAGAGAGATTTTAGCAGTTGTAGTGAGGAAAACATGAGATGTTAATGGATTTTTTATTTGATAGTTATTTCTTGTGTCTAGCTTAGCTCACTACCATTCTCACAACACTTCACACCAAGTTCTCATGAACATGCATTTCTCTCATGTACAAATTGGTGCTCACTGTGGGGCTTCAGTTTAAAGTCTCATTTTCATTTAAATTTTCATGCTAATCTTTAACTTTATTTGCAGATGTGTGTGTTACTCTCTTTTCTTGGGTAGATCTAACTTATTGTAGGCTTAGCAAAAGTTGGGAAGACTCATAACATACATACCGGCCTTTCACAGATGCTTCCAAACTCCCAAATACTAGATCTAGGATCATTCTATCATTTTAACATTGTTGAACATAATTTTAATGCTTTTGAATTCTTGTATCACACATCCAAACTGTTCTATAATGCATATACATATTTTTATAGTGCATTTACAATATTTTACAGTGCATGCATTACTTTAAATGATATGTTTGCAATACTTTGTAGTTCATCTAGTGTGTATTATAGTGCATCTAAAGAATTATGTAGTACATATGAAGATATGTGTAATGCATTTGATCAACTCTAAAAATTTTCCATATCTAACTTGAAAATTTGGTTTCTCGGTGCTTACAGGTCTCTTCTGAACTAAATAGGAGCTTCAAAATCATCAAAATTACAGAAAAGGAGTGAAGAAAACTAAAAAATGCACCTAGCCATTTTACTAGCTTTGAATCAAATAAGTCTAAACCCTCTTGGCATCTAGTACTTAAATTGTGAAATTTGTATTTCCAAATATAGTTTAAGCTAGATAAAGCTATTTCAAATCTCAGACTTGGTATTAGGCCTATTCCCTTCATTCCTAGGAGTGAATCAAAATGCCAAAAATGACTAGTTTGTTGAGGATTAGCTAAGACTTGAACAAAACACCTAGCTTAATTAAGAACCTCTTGCCTTCCATAGATTAAAGGCTCGAAAACTGAACAAGTCATGTCTGGTGTTCTTAGAAGTCAAGATAGTAGGGATATGCTCTCACCCTTATAGAGTGATTAGACTCCTAGACTTATTTTTTATTTCACTCTTTCTTGCTCTTTCATAAGTTGATTAAAAGGCCATAGAAAGGCATACCTCCCAAGATTTGCCTTAGTAGGGCCAGTGAGAGGGAAAGCCTTCAAAATTGTATTCTTAGTGGAATGCAAGACAATTATATTCAAAATATAGCCTTCCTCTAGTAGTCTTGAGAGAGATTGCATCAAATCTCCCCCACATTGGTGGGAAGCTCTCTTTCACAAAGAGGTAAATTTGGATATAATTGGATAATACTAAAACCTTGTAGTCACCAGCCTAAGAAAAACCATTGTTATGAAGTCATTTTACATTTTAGGTTTGTGTTTGGGATCTTTCATTTTTTATAATTACTGTATTTGAATGTGCTTATTTTGGGACTAAGTAAAGAAATTAAAATTGTAAATTTTTAAAGAAAATTCAAACAAAAACTATAGAAAAAAATCTAATCAGACCAAAATATTGCTTTACGTCCTATAATAATGCATATACAACCTGAAACAACACTTATGAACCCTCAAATAATGCATATGAAACATTGAAAAATGCATATGAAATCTCTAATAATGCATTTGAAAAATAAAATAACATATTTATATCTAAAGCAAGGCTTCCATCCTATAGAATAGCACCTGGTAAAGGAAAAAATAATGCATATAAGCCATGAAATAGCGCATTTGATCATTTCTATGATAGTTTAGTAAAAATTGGCAAAATAGTGCCTTTTTGCACAAAGAATCCCTCAAATTTGAGAGCACATCTGAATACCCTTTTTATTTGTTAACATTTTGCAAGTCTGAGGAACCTTAAACCCAATAAACACCTTCAAAATCAAAGAAGATTTTTTTCGTCATCTGAGTTATTTACACAATCCTATCCAAGGTTTTTATCTAAGAAACATCAATGATCCAACCTTCTACATTAGTCAAACATCAAAGAATACATACATCCTTTCACCCCTTCACTTCTCAGAGTTGAATCCAATCACCAAGGTTTTCATAACCTTTGGTATTATTGGAACAATTTGCATGATATTGATGATCCAATTTTATTGTTGAAACAATTTGCAAGATATCTTGATAATTTACTATAATTTGGTTTAAATTTATCCCCACATTATGAACATGTTGAAGGATTAAAAGGGTTTTCATTCACATCTCATGCCACTACAAAAAATTGGTACAAGTGCTAAGGAAAAATAACCAAAAAGAGTGGCCAAGTGAGCAAGTGTAAGGATAATGAAGCAAAATAAAACAATTAGATGTTGGAAATATTCAAGACTATGCTAGGTTACTTAGAGGGGAGGGGTGAATTAGTAACTCAAAAGCTTTACCAAATTCAGATCTTAATTGCAATAATCCAATTACCATTTAATTCATTAAATTAGATCTAACTGCATGCATGAGAAACTAAAAACATAAAACATTCATAACACTTAAACATAATAATTTGGTGACCCAAAAACCTTCCAAATAGAAAGTAAAACTGAGGTGGGGATGATACCTACAAAACTTCAATACTGCAACATAAAGTTGGCCTGTTAAAGCTTACAATGATCACTTCTGATGATCTACCCTGTTAAGAGCAATTAGGACTACTAGGTCCACCTTGTTAGAGGTTTTACAAACACACAATGAAGTATGCACTCAGTAAAGAGATTTCAAAAAAGACTATAAAGTCTACCTTGTTAAAGGATTTGGATTGGTTCACCTTTTAGGATGAAATAGTAGATCTCTAACTTACAACTAGATTGCTGATAGAGATTCTTTGAAGTGTTGATCACCTTTATGTGATAGATATGACTCTGTTGCTCCTTTACTGATATGGCCTTACAATGCACTTTGTCTACTGCCGAGTCATGTTTGCATGCTTCTATTTCACATTATTTTCACACATTCATGCTTACTTGGATATGATATAGTACATTTTATATATATTAATCCAATTTACATAATTACAAAGTCAGCCAATATACAAGTTAACACCAATATTACAAAGTCGACCAAAATGAAGATAGTCAGGTTCTGAAGACTGACTTGGTGAAGTTCTAATACATGACATCCATTTTTATTACTTGACATTGTCATGCATTCAGTAGAAGTAGAAGCTCAGTCCATACTAATCACTTCAATGTAATCTTGAACTCAGTCTAGACTAGTGACTCGGTAGATACTATGTAACTTGGTAGAAATTGAATTACTTGTTTACCATGACTGCACTTGGTAAACACTACTCATCACATAGCTAGGTTAACTCTAACTTCGCTTCACATGAAATGCTAGCTTGATAGAAACTACAAAGCTTGGTAACCACTAAAATGCTCAAGTTGAACTGCTAGACTTCACACTGCCTGGTTATGCTCAGTTTGAACTGTTGCACTTTAAATTAACTGAATTCCCTTGGTAACCAAAGAATTGGTAGCAACTATAGACCTTGGTGGCTATTGAATCACATGGAAAACACTATAGACTATTCAATGAGTTTAGTAGCCATAAAAAATCTGAATAAGTGTTGTCACTAATAACAAACTTGAATGAATGTCAACAATCTCCCTCTTTGACATCAGTGACAAAAATACTTATCATCCAAAACTTATATACATCATAGTGTGGTACTGGCTCGGTATGGTTTACTATTTTTTTTTTTTGAGATTTTTGAAAATTTGTCTTTGTAAGTATATACAGTATACTATATCTACAAATTCTCTGCTATATACACTTTCTCCCTTTGCATGATTCTCCCCTATACAATATATATAGTTTAACAAGTGTCTCTCCCCATATATACATACTAAGTGACTCTCCCCCTTTTTGAAAATAATGCCAAAGATTTATCCAAAACTTATTTACATGGAGACACCAATATAGGAAAGAAAATCAAAATATACCTTAAGTATGAGTGCTAGAGTCTTATCCTAGTTCTCTTGCAAAACTTTGCACATATGTAGAGCAACTTGCACTTTTGTAGAGAGTTCTATCATGTGATCTGCAATGGAGAAGTTGTTATCATGGATCAATGTTTTTTAACAAGAAATATGCTTTTGCATTGTATCCATGATGGGAAGGATCATATTTTGAATATCTATCAATGAAGACTAGATCCTTGCTTCTTCTCTGAACAACTCTGCCTGCATATCTAACAAGAATCTAATTTTCATATGATGTGTAGAGCTTGAACTAGGGTTAGGTTACAACTATTATGCACTAGCCTTCAGATCTTCATCAATCTTTTTTAGTTTTCTTTTTATTTCCTTTGTGAACTTGATAACATTACACAACTTTCCAAAAAGTGATGTTACATTTGTGCAAGAGATTTCAAGATTGGTCAAAATTAAGGAAAGCTCCACTTGTTGAATGACAATTTGTTGAGCAATGTGCTCAAGCACTTTATTATCAAATTTCTTTTATGCTTTCTCAATAAATTTTTCTTGACCACTAGAATCCTCATTAAACCTCTAGACTACCTCTTCTAATTGAAACAGGATGTTTTGATAAGTATCAACTTCAACACCTATTGCCTTAGTCAAAATATTCTTGGCATCATCAATGATTTTATATTCTGTCCCTCTCCTCTCTTAATTTCTTCTATTTTACCTTCTTTTGGAGGAGTTGACCATCTATATGCATTTGATCTACAATGATATTATCAAAATCCCATTTGGGAATCTCAATCTCCTCATATAGGTCTATATTCTCCTCTATCTGGTTTCCTCTACTTAAAAATCTTGTACTTGGTTGAACCTTAGGTTCAACTATCCTAGTACTTAATGCCTTTGAATTTGGAATGGAAATAATTGTAGAGATAGTAGGAATAGTAGTGAAAATTGATATAGTGCCAACATATGGAATACTGACTGGAATACTTGATGAATCCAAAATTGAAGTACTTACAAAAGTATCCAAAAATATAGAAGACAAAGCTATAGAAGACAAAGTTGTAGAATCCAAAATTGTAGTCCTAAAAAATAAAGTACTTATTGCTGAAGAGCTCAAAATTGTGGAAATTATTGTACTCATTGTTGATGATGCTAACTTGGGAGCTAAAGAAGAGGGAGGCTACAAATCGGTAGATGAAGTGGTAGAAACTTCTATCAATGATGTGCTGAGCTATATGGGAGTGAAGAGTGATTGGACATTTGATGCATCTATTGTGGTCACAATCAAACTTGTTGAAGCTATCTCTGAGCTTGATGATGCTGCAAGTTTAGCTGGAGAGTGAGGAAGTGAGGCAATGACTACAACTACTATCTTCATAGGACCAGTCTCCTCATCATCTTCTTTGTCTTCCTTGGTAGCTTCTTCCTCTTTATCTTCTTCAACTTCTCCATTGTCAAAATGTGTTGGCTCGGTGTATGTTTCTTCTTCCTCATCATCACTATCATCATCCTTGATTTCTACTAGGAAGTCACTTTGTTTATGCAAGTGATAAACATTCTTCCACATACTTGTGGCATTCTTGACTACATGCTCTATATCCTTATCAAAATTAAACAAGTATTAAATCTAAGAGTCATCTTGTCTTCATTTTTCTTTATGGACTCTTTTACCTTAGCATCTGTGATGCTCAATAGCAACTACCTTAGGCTTTGTGCATAGATATCTTTAGCTATTTGCATAGAAAAGTCCCATTTTGGCTTTATTTTCTCTAATAATTCATTAGAGATCTGGGAGGCTATCTAATCAAGGGAATACTTCCATTTTCCAATCTTGGTTAGCACCAATTCTTTAACCTATTTCTTCTTAGACCCTGTCCTAGTTTCATACTTCAATGATTTGAAGTTGGTTATGCCATCACCTTCTTCCAATTGTTTCAATCTTTATTGGAAGGTGGGAGGAGGTTTGCTAAAGAAAACTTCACTGCCTTTCCTCTTGGATCTCCTTGTGAACACTGCAGTGGATGGCTTGGGTGGCTTGGTGATGATCACCTTGCCTTTCTTCTTTACTAGCTCTTCTTCCTTTTTTGACTCCTCTTTATCCTTTGCTTCTTCCACATCTTCTCCCTTACCCTTGGTCAACATAAGAGGTGTACTTTTTTTGAGTTTTTCTATTCTCCTCTTTCTTTTGTTAACCACTTATGGAAGCTTGATTTCAAACTCTATTCTTGTCTTGGCCTCATCATATGTTCCAAAGTGTGATGCCTTTAGACCAACATGTTCAATTTTCAAGGCTTCAATTATATCCTTTACTTCATCTATGTTCACCTCATAGGGAAGAGGTTTTACCCATACAAGTTTGGGTTTCACTGCCTGAATGTAGACTTTGTCATAGTCTACCATGAAACAAACATCATCTTTGTAATATTCAACCAATTTTCAGGGTATCCTAAATCTATTATTCATTTTCTCCTTGAAGACATCAAAATAATTATCCTTTATACTAACAAATTTTTCTCCCATTTTTACAATATACTCATTAATTTGATATAGCACTGGCACATCCTTTCTCCATAGTATTGTACCTTTTGAAGGGAAAAAATTTTGAACATAGAAAAATAAACAAGTCAACAAAGAACCAAATTTTCAAGGGTTATTTTTGGAAGTCCTTATACTTTTCATGTTTTTCTTAAACTACTTCAACCAAAAATCTACAAGATTGTATGATAGATTATTCTTCACAACTTTGTATTCCAAGTCTACTACTTCACATGACACACTATTTAGAAGGCTAGAACTATAGATCTTGTGGGATATCACATGTATGCTGAATTTAAGTTCTGCATCTATTATGCTATTGACCTGCATACCTTTGTCATCCCACTCAGCTAGGTTTTTCTTTTCTAACTCCACCCAACCTAGGGTTTTAGTGGTTTTGGCCTTGGAGAGCATGGGAAGGTCAGTGAAGGAATGAATCATCTTCTTAGTGATCAAAAATTTTTGCTTAAGCCATAATTGACCATTGTGAACTTGGCTTAGGATGTATCTAATCCATTTGATTTGGAAACTTTGGGGTAGGTGGGGAATGTGGGTTAAACCCTTATCTTCTAAATGTTTATGTTCAGGTTTGAGAACACCATTCACACATAGTTCACCTAGGGCATCATCCATCTCTAGGGTTTTGATTTCTTGAATTACACACTTAAAAGGAGTATAGATATCATTAATGAGTAGTAACCTAGGAGGGATCTGTGATTGTGCTCCATTTGGATCGAGTGTTTTAGCAACCGTTGACACAAGTTTGAAATTAGGTGCTTTCCATTCAACTCCTTGGACCAACATTTCTGACCCTTTCCTTGCTTTACTACTGCTACTTGATGTTACCATGGCTACTTAGTAAGCTATGAAAAACTTTGAAGGATTTATCTGCATATTTTTCTTGAAGTCACTTGATTGCTCTGCAATTCACTTGATCTCAATAAAACTTAGATTTCTCGATGAAAATGAATTTGATTTCTTGCTTTTTGTTAAAACTTTGCCATTAATGCTCAGTATGAAGGTAGCTGTAATGACATCATTATGCACAATAGGCTATCATCCATTATCTATTTGGACTACTCGGTAAAGGCTTCATAACTTGATAGTCAAACATGTTCTTGTTACTCCCAACTTTTCTTTTTAGAGTCCATGACCCAACCTTGTTTAGTAGAGAAGGTAACTCAGTGATAACTAATACTGATCTCACTTGATGATCCTTTTGTATCTTGAATACTGATTTGGATCATTACTTCCTTTCAATTGAAACTATTTGAATGTGATCATGATAACACAGTTCTAGTTCTTCCTTAAGAATTTAGTTGGAAATGGTGGAGTCAACCACTTCTTGAGTGACATGACCATCATTGCTTGAACTAGCTTCCTTAGTAGATTTAGGAATTCATTGCTACCTCATCTTCTTTTTGATGTTATTTTCTTTTACTTTCTTTTTATCTTCAACTCTACATGTATTCATCTAATTCTTAGCTAGATGACCAAGTTCTGTACAAGTGAAACATCTTATGGTGGTATCTCTCTTCCTTGTGTGATGTTTAACAAAGTTCATGCCAATGTGTCCATATTCTCCATAGTAATAACACCTACACCAAGTGTTATAGTCCCAACCAAAAATTGCTCTCACAATTTTCTCTGTTGAATTGAATGACTTGGTTTTGTAGTTTTATGCCTTGTGACCTTGTTTCTTGCATTTGTGATGATTGCCTTCAAATTTTGGTTTCTCTTTGCATTCATTAGCCTTGTGACCATGCTGATTGCAATTGTAGAATTTACCATTGAATTTTGCTTTACCATTACTCCAAATTTTTTTTGATGTATGACCTATCTTACCAAAGTGATTGCAAGTAGGTCTTTGATTCCTTTGAGCATCTTGTTCGTAGGATTCACATTCTTCTTTGTTTCAAATTCCTACTTTACCTTTTTGTCTATAGAGATTTTGCTCATTTAGTTGATTCGATTGATTCATGTCTGCTTGGGTTTTCATCATTCTTTCATTGATTTTCTTTTTAGTGTTCAAGTCAATTTTCAATCTTTCACTGATTTTCTTTTCAGATCTCAGTTCAATTCTTCTTCTTTCATTGATCTGTCTTTCCAAATTTAGATTATTTCTTATTCTTTCATTGATATATCTTTGGCTCATGATTTCCTCATTTGCATTGGAGGTTTGATCCATAAGATTTGCATGTTGAAGGGATCTCATTATTCCTTCTATCCATTTCTTCTTTCATCTTGTTCCTTTATTCCAAGATTTCACATAGCCTTACTGACTAAATTTCTTATTCTATTTTGAGTTTTCTTACTTCTTCTTGCAAGGAACCATTCTTCTCTAAGAGTTCTTTGATTGCATCATTTGTTTCATCGGAACTACTTGAAGGGAAAAAGTCTTCAATCTTTTCTTCAATGTATTGATGATCATTCATTTGATTTGCAAGTTCCTTCTTTTCAAGGATTGGGAAAGTTGATCCTTAGCTTTATTGAGCTGTGCAATGACCATTTCTAGATCTAGCTTTTCATTGTCAATTGCCTTATCAAGTCTGAATATCTCCATTATCCTTGATCTTTTCTTAAGCTATCAAACTTAATCCTGAGAACCACAAAGCTCTGATACCAATTGTTGGAAATATTCAAGACTATGATAGGTTACTAAGAGGGGAGGGGTGAATCAATAACCTCAAAAACTTTACCAAATTCATATCTTAATTGCAATAATCCAATTACCATTTAATTCATTCAATCAGATCTAACTATATGCATGAGAAACTAAAAAAATAAAAAAATCATAACACTTGAAGACAATAATTTGGTGACCTAGAAACCTTCCAAATAGAAAGTAAAATTGGGGTGGGGTTGATACCCACAAAACTTCAATACTACAGCATAAAGTTGGCCTATTAAGGTTTACAATGATCATTTCTGATGATTTACCTTATTAGGAGCAATTAGGACTACTAGGTCCACCTTGTTAGAGGTTTTACAAACACACAATGAGGTATGCACTCAGTAAAGAGATTTGACAAAATATTGTTAAGTCTACCTTGTTAAAGGATTTGGATTGGTTCACCTATTAGGATGAAATAGTATATCTCTAACTTACAACATGATTGCTAATAGAGATTCTTTGAAGTTATGATCACCTTAATGTGATAGATGTGACTCTGCTTCTCCTTTGCTAATATGGCCTTACAATACACTTTGTCTACTACTAATTCACATTTGCATTCTTGTATTTCACATTATTTTCACAAATTCATGCTTACTTGGATATGATATAGTACGTTTCATATATATCAATCCAATTTACATAATTACAAAGTCGGCCAATATACAAGTTAACACCAATATTACAAAGTCGACCCGAATGAAGACACTTAGGTTATGAAGACTGACTTGGTGAAGTTATGATACATGAAATCCACTGTCATTACTAGGCATCATCATGCATTTGGTAGAAGTAGAAACTCAGTCCATACTAATCACTTCAATGTAGTCTTAAACTCGATCTGCAATGGTGACTTGGTAGATACTATGTAACTTGGTAGAAACTAAATTACTCATTTACCATGACTGCACTTGGTAAACACTAATCATGACATAGCTTGGTTAACACTAACTTTGCTTCACATGAACTACTAGCTTGGTAGAAACTGCAAAGCTTGATAACCACTAAAATGCTTAAGTTGAACTACTAGACTTCACACTACTTAATTATGCTCGATTTGAACTATTGCACTTCACATTAACTAAATTCCCTTGGTAACCACTGAAATGCTTGGTAGGAACTGTAGAGCTTGGTGGCTACTAAATTACATGGAAAACACCATAGACTATTCAATGAGCTCAATAGCCATATATAATCTGAATAAGTGTTGTCACTAATAAGAAACTTGATTGAATGTCAACATTAAATCCACACAATTGTTGAACATCATTGGTTCTACAATAACCATCAACTATTCATCAGCTACCATTGATAAAGAATCACCCCCATGAGAACAAAAATATTCAAAAATAGTTGATATAATGGGTATGTTTTGACTTAGGTGAAAGGATTATATTGATTCAAGAATAGAACACTTCCAACAAAATCTAGGAATAATGGGTAAACTACTAGAGAGACATAAAGAAAGCTACCTATTATTGTTGGCACACCAAGGTACAAAATTTCCCTCCAATTTTAATATATCTAACCTCAAGAAGGATCATGATGATTCTCCCTTGGATGTCATTACCCAAAAACTCCAATATTTGCAAATAGAAATGGAAAAGATAAAGATAGGGAAATTCCAACTAGCAGAATTTAGTCTAGAAAAGATATAACCTCTCTCATTTGATAGAAGTGGCATCTTGACATTATTTCCTCAAAACATGCAAATTCCAATATATGACAAGTGCTTTGGTACATCGGACCCTCAAGAGCACATCCACTAATTCTACACACTAAGTATAAAATTTGTACATGATACAACCTAACTCATGTGGCTTTTTCCTTGGACTTTGGGAGGGCAAGCCATGGAGTAGTTTTCTAAAGTTCCCTCAAATATTTGATCATTTGACCAATTAGACTCTATTTTTATTACACAATACTTCTACAACATTTAAAGAGATGTTACCATGATAGACTTGTGCAACATGAAGTAACTTCTAGGAGGATCTTTCAAAAAAATTCTATAAACATGGCGGCACACCTTCACTAAGTACCATTGTGATATTTCAAACAAGGAAAAAATAGATATACATGTCAATAGCCTCTGTAAAACCATGAACTACTGGTTGAAACTCCAAGACCCTAACGACTTCAAAACCACATTGGAAAATGCAACCAAAGTAGAAGAACCTTGTTGAACAATGATATCCTTAAAATATCAAAGGATGGGAAAGGTTTTCCCAATAGCTCCTCACAAAAAAACAACTTTTCCAATCAATTAAATGATAAAAAAAGATCTTGGTGGAGAAATAATAACAAGAATATGGTAAACAATATAGTGGTAGAAGAAAACAATGTTAAATCACAACTTTATCCCTCTCCAAATCAATATTCTCCCAATGCCAATAAAATTGATGTACCTACCAACCAAAACACACAACAAAAAGAAAATATTCATCTATTCTATCAATAAAACAACACTACTTCACCTACACAAAATACTCCTAATCAACAAGTATCTTAGAAACAATCCCCTCCACCAAAAGAGTATAAGTCTATCAACCCACCTAGAGTATACACTCCTATAGATGAAATGTATGAGAGAGCTTTTCATATACTCTTGGATGACAAACTTATCGCACTACCAAAAGCTAAGCCATATGAACCACAAGTCAAACCCTCATGGTGGAATGAAAAAACATTTTTTTGCCTATCATCAAAATTTAGGGCATCTCACCAATAACTAATTTTCTCTTAAGGGAGTTATCCAAATACTAATTGATGATGAGACCATTGAAGCCAATAGTCTTCGTACCAATGAAGACCATGTTGCATTCAAAAATCCCTTCATGTGCCATGAAAAGGGAGAGTCTTCCAAGAATAACTAGAATAAATCTTCCAGTGAAAAGGTCAATTACACCCATAATTGTGATAACACAACCAACATGCTTCTTGGATTTGAGGATGTTGTCAATGTTATAATTGTCAAAGATAAGCATATAAAAAAACCTTTGAATGCCATCACACAAGGTCAAACCTCTAAAGTGGTCTTGCCAGGGGAAACCACCAATTGAGATCAAGCCATCACAAGATCTACCATCTCCAAGTATAGGTTGGTCAATCAGCTACTAAAAACCCCTACTCATATCTCTATTTTTGAGTTTGTTACAAATATCTCTAGAACACAAAGAGATACTAACTAGAGCCCTAGTACCTAATGATCTAGATGTCAATAGGTTCCAAAACATGGTGAGCAACCTCATTTCACCCCACTATGTATCCTTCTCTAAAAAAGATGACATGTCCACCCATCTCCAAAATTTCTCTTTACATATTAATGTCCTTATGTATAGAAACATAGTGAAGAGAGCATTGGTTGATGACGAGGTTGCTTGAAACATTTTAACCCTAAACTTGGTAAAGGCACTAAGATATGTGAAAGACATTGTTTACCCTAAGGAAAAAATCACAATCATGTCATCTTTCCAGTAAGGGTTGGCCCGATTGTGAAGGAAATTGTATGTCAAGTTCTAGACTTGAAGCTAACCTACAACATCTTATTAGGAAGACCATGGATACATGACATGCAAGTTGTTACTTCTACTTACCATTAGTTTTTGAAGTTTCTTAGTTTGGTCAAGAGGTAACCATACTTGAGGACTAAAATTACACACAATATTGCAACTCCCTTATTCCTCATAACAAGGAAGAAATCCCCATCACCACAAGAAACACTGACTAGTCTATGCTAGCAAAGGCTTCAACCTCCACAAATCTAGAGAAAAACCACTCCATAATGAGTAAGGGAAAAAGAGAAAGTGGTTTTTTCTAGTTCCTCAATCTCATCACCTTTACCACCAAAAGACTCCAAACACAAACATTATGGGGAGATGAGCTATTTGATGAAGGAGTTTGAATGAAAATGAAAGATTCAAAACAAATGGGTGGGAGAATACTTAGTTTCTTTATTTGACCTAACAATATCTCCTCAGTCTCATGAAAAACTGACTTTAGTTGTTCCTCCTCAACTGTACATTGAACACTTTGTCAAAGGTAGTGGTACATCTCCAAGCATAAAGGAAGATGAAAGAAAGAGGATACAAAATATAAATATTTCCGCCCATGAAATGTACCTTTTATGATTTTACATGATATTTCAAGCCTCTAATCAGATATTTAAGATCAAACAACCAATCTTTCAAAGATCCACCAATTTCTCAATAAACCCCAAATTGGGTATGCTAGAAATAGTGCCAAAAGCTTCACAGCTTCACATATTATTAGTAAATCTGAAAGTGGAAATTTTTATAGAAATTTGAGCAGCATAACAGCCTATAAAATGAAATTTTCAGATCTGTATAACATGCACACAATAGCTTCCAAACAGGGGACAAAAACAATGCTCATCGGGCTCCCAAAAATAGCACAAAATAGCTCGGAATCACCACAAAAACTTAGTAATCTATCACAGAAGTATAATAACATCCAAATACATATATTAAGCTATATTTTAACATTTAAAAGTCTGATATACAGCAGCAACCTAAACTGATATGAAATACTCAACCGGAAACATCAAACTCTTACAAAAAATACAGCCGAAAACTCACAAATCTGCACTGTTCAGCACAAAGGCAAACTCTGCATGAGCATGTACATGGAATGGCTTCAAAATCCCATCCTTAGCCTTCCTAGAAACCTGAAAAATCCCATTCTTGGGTCTCCTTCTTCACAGGTTTGGCAGTCTCTGAAGAACAACAAAGAAATGCACAAAAATCAAGTTCTAGAATGAGCCCAAAATGCCTCCAAACCCCTTAAAAGAGGGCATAACCATAAATCAAGTCCAAGAGGGGTTAATAAAACATATTTTAATAATAATTTTCATTTATTGGTCCATTAGCTTCCAAATATTATCCCCTTTTTCCGAAACTTTACATTTTTGGGCTTGCCTGCCTTAGCAAAGATTATTATTTTTAATTATTTGAAAAGGGGACATGAAACCCCACCTTTTTGGTAAAGGTTATGAATTAATGAAAAAAATTTGCTACTTTGAGAGGCATATGCATTGTTGAACCACTTGAAGCACATTTCAGGCCAAACAAACTTAAGAAAGCATTAGGATATTCAGACCAAGAACACAAAAGTTTGACACTCTATCCTAGGCCACCATGTGAGGCCTCACCTGATTTGCCTTAGCATAGATGAAATATTTGCATTATGATACTTCTTATTCAATTTTTTGATATACTTTTGAGACTATAGAGTTGTGTCATTTTAATATAATAAATTTGATGTTCTACACTTATCTATGCACATCAGGACCTAAATGATATATTTAATGATTTAATTCATGTTCTAATATTTTATAATTGCTTTGATAGAAACTGAATTGTAGAAATACTTCTAATTTGGAAATTTAATGTTTAAGTAGAAATTAGAGTTAAAGGATAGATTGTGATATGCATTAGGACCTAATTCACATGCCTAGGGACTCAATAGTCATGGGTTCAATATTTTGTCACTATGATAGAAAATTGATTTTGAAGTTATTTAGAATATTAATTTGGTTATGTTAAGTGAAGTTTAATGTTGATAAGAAGAATTCAATATCTTAATGTTTTTAATGTTTTTTGTGAAAATGATTAGGGAAAAAGTAAGTTAATTGGGAATTATGAAGTATGAAACCATAATGTTGAATGTGATAATGATTTATTGCATATGTTTACATATTGCTTACATGATTTTATTGGACTATTGATGCTCAAGTTTAGTGTGTAGGAATTTAACCATGGGATTAATGGGGAACCAAGGCTCAAGCCCATGTGAACACAAGATAGCCAAGGTTGAATCGGTGGAAAAGATTCAAAACTCATTGTATTGTGTTTTTCTTTTAAGCATGAATTGTATGTGTGTGTAATAGTTTAATTCACGTATTATTGGAGACAAGTCACTTTTAATGTAATGATGTTTTTTTATGTCACTTGACACTTGTGTTGTCCATGTTTTGATGACTTGTTACTTAGGGTTTTGGAAAAAAGTCACCTAACCTAAACCTAACCCAATGTAGTACCCAAGTTAACCCCTTATAGTGTTAAGAGAAGTCTCCAGCAAGGGAAATTCGAATTCCAACTTTCCAATAACTTTTAGGGATCAAAAATTGGTCCTAGGGGGTTATTTTGGTGAAAAATAAGTGCTCACATGATAGTAGTATGGGTTGGGGGTCTAAGTTTAACCTTTAGTAGGCCTAGATGATCTTGGGAACCCTCCAAACAAGTCACTTTCAAAGCAATTCGAAATTTGAGTGCCACATGACCTCTTCCACACTCTCTTAGTTGGTCAAGATTACAATTTTAGAAAGAGGAAAGGATGTAAGAAAAGGGAGGCTTCTTGTTTGGGCCATTTTTAGCTGAGTGAGAAGTTGGGGGCTTTATAGAGGACTTGGGGGAAATTATTGGGTTGTCTACCCACTCTATAACTTTAGAGACTCTTAGGGTTTGGAAGCTTGGGATGGAGCTCTTCTACAACCATTCATTACCATTTTGCAAAAGGATTCAAGGTTGATTTCTTCTTTCCCATGAAGTATTTACTTCAAACTTTCATAATGTTGTTCCATTCATGAGCATGAAGGAGTGTGAGATTCATATTGTATTTAGATTGCATGGTGTTGTATTGTGATGTAGCGTTTAGCTAGATGGTTGAATGGTGATTCATGTTGTGGGAAGATTGTGAAATTTTTGTGTTGAGATGAAATGTGTTGTTGCATTTGATTTTCTCTTGTTTCTCCACTTTGTTATGTATTTTGTTTATGGGTGTGAGGACTTCACTCACCTTTTGGGAAGGGAAGAGAAGTCTTGGGTGAAGAGGTTAGTTGGGATTGACAATGTAGTTGAGAACCTTGGAGTATGGGCTCCATTGTATATCATAATCATTCATATCTTGCTTGGGGGTAATAAGGGAAGTATGGTGGAGATGAGGAAGTTTATGGAGTATGGTCTCAAAGGAAGCTATAGTTGATGGTAGCGTGTTTGGAGGATGAATGTGAAAGATCTGAAAGGGCATGGAATTTTCTATTTTGTGAAAGCCCTGAAACAACATGAAAATTGTTTATTGTAGATATTGTTTGGTATGGAAAGTGTCCCATTTGAAAAGTACAACTTCACCCTATGTTCATGGTTTCATTGGTGGACCATTGTGAAATATCCTTGGGATGGAATTGTTTAAGTATTGTAATGTGATGTATATGCATTTGTAGGATTGTATGTGATACCCAATTTGAGCCTTGTTCCCCTAGCTTGGGGGTGGTCTCTTTGGAGGGCTATGGTTGGGTGGAGAATACCCATGGTTCTTGTTGTTTTTCTGTGATGTATTTGCAGATTTTGTGCTCAAGGGAGAAATAGAAAAATATTGGAAAGATCATCTTGTAGATGTTTCTTCAAGAAGAAAACTTGTCATTATGCATTGTACATGTATTGGAGAATCTCTCTCCATCTTATTAATGTTTTTGTAATGAATGATTGCATAGTAGGAAGGAAGTAATGTGTAACTTTGTAATTTAACTAAAGGGATGAAATCCTTCTCCATGTTATTGTGGATTGCATTGTAAGATTTGAACCCTTGTGTTTTATCATTTGTGTATTGTATTGTAAAAAGGAGATCTTCATTTCATGTACATTTTTGTGAAGAATATATCCATGAAGGAAGTGAAGAAATTTGGACATTATCATATGTACTTGTATTGCAAGATTCAATGTCATTCATTTAGTTTCATAGAAGGAAAGAAATAGTTCATGTAAAGTAACATCCAATATTTTGGAATTCATGTTGAAGCTAGGTGATTAAGCTCTTGTACATATGTAGATTCATGTATTTAACCTATAGTTCAAACTTATGAAATTTTCATGTGAGAGGATAAATATAATAATTATTTAAGGTAGATTGAGTGAATTCATTGTAAGGTTTCACATTATGTGACTTGATGTAATGGAAATCAAAGTTCTTGTATTGCAATTGTTCATAAGTATGCACAAAAAATGGTTCAACATGTTTCAATAATAAGCATTGCCAAATATAGTTTTACCATCATTTATAATGTTAGTATTGACTTTAAAACAAAGATGAAACTACAGTCTTATCACAATACATGTAAGCTAGGAATATTACTCAAGTAGCCAATATAATACAATATACACGTATGCAAAAAAGTTTGGAAATGAGAAGCCAATAGTGGCATGTTGTGATGGTTAAGTTGTTGAGTTGTTATCCTTTCCTTCAAGGTTCAAATATAATGGGGATGAGGTCCCCCATTTGTGATATCATTGGCTCATAGCTCCAGGTCAAAGCGTTTACCCCTCTTTAAAAAAAAAGTCTGGAAATGAGAAAAAATGCTCTCTAGAAATTGTATAGAAAACCAAGAAAATACCCCACTCTCACAAGTTACAATATAGACCATTTAAAATATTCAAATAGAATATTCTTTATAATATTGTAAATAAAGATCCCCTATAGTAGAAATAGACATAATATCTTATCAATATTAAAATCACTAATTCATATTAAGGGGATGAGCAGAAGTCACAAGGTTTATGTGATCACCCATGAAGGAAAACAAGAAATACTAATTAAAAGTGCTTATGGAAGGACATTATGTGATAATAGGAAGGAGCAATAACAAAAAAAAGAAACATAAACCTTAATACCTCCTTCCTAGGTGAGTGGCCATCATTAATAGCAAGCACACATAACCATAAAAATAAGTAAACAATAAACAAATTTAAACAAACAACAATCAGCTCCACTATGCTAAAAAGGACATACAAAAATTGTCATGGGGAGAGGGGAAGTCACATGACCCCCACCTTTCCCACCTTTACTCTATTGTGTCTAGTATGAAGTGCATCACTCCCCTTGTGCAGTACCTTGGGAAGATCATCACTTAAGCTTGGTCATGTCATCGCCTAAGTCCTTGGGAAGTTGAATTCATAATGGTCCCAAGAATGTTGGTAGGGAATATAAATAGAGGCTTAAGGAGGGAGATGAGAAAATGTAATGATGTAATTTTTTGTCTTATGCATGGTAGTTACTAATTATTATAGTATATTTAATATGTAAGTAAAGTAATAGTTTTATTGTAAGTTTTTTAGTTATATCATAACCTAAATATCGTATACTATTAACCCATCACTATGGGATAGTTAGAATTAGTTGCTAACTAGATAGGGTAGGAAATAAGTGAGAATACATTGTTTAGAAATTAATTGAATAGCAAGTTTTTTTAAAATGGAAATTGACAAGTATGTTAGTAAATGGGAACTAGTGTAAGGGGGACTCAAATAGAGTTAGGTTAGTATGTTAGTTGTAATGTATTTAAAGGTTAGTTGGAATTAATAGTAGATAGTGATTAGTAGTTAGCATTTGTAAGTATATTAGTAAATCAAATAGTATATGTTGAAAAAAATAAAAGGGAGATAGTAATATAGTAGATTAGGAATTTAGTTTGTAAACATTTTCAATAACTTCTTTTGTAATTAAGGATATTAAATTGATGATTAAATTAGAAATAAAGGAGAGGATAAGATGTAAATACATGATCAATTAAGGGATTAAATATTGTAAGATGATGCAAGTAGTTAATAGTTGGTCATAGCTAGTTGGTTAGTGATATAGTGCCTTTTAATTACTAAGATGATAAGCCTATAGGATAGATAATAAGTGAGCTTTCATCATGTTCTTATGTTGGTTAATCATTAAAAGGGAAAGATGGTAAGTTATGATTGAATAAGGTATAAACATATTGAATTAGTTAGCAGTATTAGTAAGTAGTTGTTAGTGGATAGCCAGTGATTGTCCAAGATGATTAGTTAATAAAAATAAAAGGGTGAGTTGATTTAGTATTGGTACAATCTTCATAGTAATTTTTAGGTGTTCATACATCAAGTAAGATATACAGATAAAAACACATATATCATACATTTGACAATACATAAACAAATTATTCATCCCATAAATTATAGTTATGATATGTATAGTATGTGTTGAAATTATTAAATGATGAATATTATTATCATTTGTAGACAACCCTATTCATAATGTGTGGTGTTCATAGTATCTCTTAGATATATCTGTTTTAATTGTCAAAAGTATATAAAATTAATTGAATCATAAGACATCCTATGGGTGTGTTTTTGACCCTACATAGTGTGATATATAAGTAGACATATACTAGGTATTAAATCTAAAGTATATGGGTACATATGTTTAAGAGATATTTACATAATACAAGCACACATCAATATGTGATTCCTTAAGTTTAGCTTTCAAAAAAAATTTAGTTGTGTTTTTGCCCTAGAAATTTTGAGCATGACATATCACCTCTTGATAAGCCATGACCTAAAAATGAGGGGCCTACCTCCTCCACCTTAATTTTAGTACCTAAAGATAAAGACTTCATATATTAGGGGGAATTCAATATGGAGAATGTAAACTTATCCTTTTGTGGTATCAACCTCACGAAAGAACCACTCTTGAATACCGCTGATAATGAGGATGATGATGAATCCACCAAGTGGGAACTTGATTCCTTATCTAAGGAATCTACCCTCAAAAAATAATGTGGTGTGATTCACATTTCCACCTCATGAACTGCTATAGAATGCGAATCTTCTTCTAGCTTAGATTCTACTTCCCACAAAGAGCCACTTTATACTAGGTGTTGGATACAATTGTTAATTGTGTATTGTCTTTGATGTTACAAAAATGTCATATCAGTCACCAGACAGAGTCTACCAAGCTCAAATGATTAGCAAAGCAATTTACAGTATCTACCAAATGTTCCTGAACATTACTCAGTAAAGTTAGTTCTTACCGAGCTCACTCAGGCATCAAAGGATTTTGTAGTAGAAAGTTAGTGTTAACAGAGCTCCCAAGGTTAACAAAGAAAAGTTAATGTTTACCAAGCTCACTCGAGCATCAAAGGATTTTGTAGCAGAAAGTTAGTGTTAACTGAGCTCCCAAGGTTAACAAAGAAAAGTTAATGTCTACCGAGCTCACTCAGTTATCAAACAAAATGTGGCAGAGAGTTAGCTTCTACCAAGCTTACAAGGTCAGCAAAGGAAGGTTAGTGCTAACCGAGTTCACTCGATCTCCAAAGGATTTTTGCAGGGTTTACAGTGTTTACCGAGCCTCACTTGGTTAACACTAGAAAACCATTCTAGAGCAGTGGTTACTAAGCTAGGTCAGCCAGTGAAGGATTTTATTGTTTTGGTATTAAGTTCAATTATTTCATGCAGCCGACTAATGTAATGATTTTTTTAGTTGTTGTAACTTATATTTGAGCTGACTTGATAATTTAAAAGGTATATATTTAGATGTTCAAGTTGTGAATTCAATTGTGAGTGTGAGTATATGGATGAGGATGGAATAAGCAAATATTGAGCGAATTCTGATCAAAGATTAGATATCCTACTGGAGTTGCAAAGTTGTATTCGATTAGTAAGGATCTAGTGAAGCCGAACATAGATCTGTAATCAACAAAAGATAAGTTGCATATCATTCAGGTCACCTCATTGTTGCTTTCTAATCATTGTAACAGTGAATCTAGAATCTCTTTACAGAGTTGGTTTAACAACCATTTTGTAAATCCTCTAACTAGGTGACAGTTCAGTTGAATTTTTCTAAAGACCTCTAACCAGGCCACTCCTAACAGGGTGATTAAATCCTCTAACAAGGTCACACCTAACAGTGTGCATTGTAACCTTTAACAGGGTTGGCTCCTAACAGGGCTCACTTCAGAAGAGTGAAAATTGGTGACTAGTTGCTTGGTGGTTTTTCCCATATTGAATTTCCATGTTAAATTTGGTGTCTCTTATGTTCATTTATTTTAACCTTTGCAAGCATAATAATAATGATGAATGCTAGATGATCAGTAATTAGTTAATCTACCGAGTTACAGTATTCCTACATTGTTTATCAAGTATCAGTAGTAAGTAAAGACATCAAAAGGATTTTTTTTTTTTTTGGAATTGTTTTTGTGGTAACTGATTCACCCCTCCCCTCTCAGTTACTTCATCTATATTTCCAACAATTGGTATCAGAGCTTTTAGTGCTTGCAGGATAAGATTTCAAAGATCTAAGTCAAAGATCAGGATGTCTTATAAGAGGGAAATTCCAAGACTTAATAAGGACAACTTCTCAGAATGGCAAGGGTTGATGAGACTTCATCTAGCTTCTATTGGAGATAAAAGACTAAAATACCTTGAAGAAAAATATGCAGAACCAGCTGGTACACTATCTGTCAATGATATTGCTGAAAAGAAGACCCACAACATTATGATGATAGCTATAGCATCTGCTCCGAGTTATAAAGAATTTGATGACATCAAGGACTACAAATCTGCCTTTGAAGTGTGGGAAAAGCTAAAAAAAATCTATAGAGGAGATGATAATGTAAGAAGAGCCAAAGCAGAAAGTCTAAGAAGAAAATTTGATTAGATGAGGATGAGAGAGGATGAAAACATTGCAAAATATGTTGAAAGAGTCAAAGCATGTGTCGGTGCAATCAAAGCATCTGAAGGAGATATCAAGGAGGAGACAATTATAAGTAAAGTTCTTAGAACTCTACTTCCCATTTATGCAATCAGAGTTTTTGCAATTCAAGAAAGAAGATGTGAAGCAAATCACAAGATAAATCTAGAGGCCATAGTTGGAAGATTAACTGCATTTGAACTAGACAAATTTGACAACTATGTTCTAGCTTCCAAAAATATTGAATCAGTATTTGAAGCCAAGCTTTCACTCAAGGAGAAAAGTAAAAAGAAAAAGGAATCTCAGTCAGGAAGTGAAGATGAATTAGATCAAAGTTCAAACAATGATCTTGAGGTGATTGAAGCTCTACTAGCAAGAAAATATTCTAGAGGCAGAGGAAAATATAAAGGTAGAGTTCCTCTAATCTATTTTTTATTTGAAAAAATTGGTCATATTGCTGCTAGGTGCCCAAACAAGTAGAACAAAGATGAGAAGAAAGGTTACAAGTATAATGGCAAGAAAGACTTCAAATCATTCAAGGATAAAGGTAAGAAAACATGTTTTATGGCTAATGGTTCTAATGATTCTAATGATGAAGAAGAAGATGAAAATTGTCTACATTGTTGTGAAAGATGAATCTGATAATGATGAGGAAATGGCACTCATTTCTCATTTGAGAAAAAATGATACATGGATCATAGATAGTGGTTGTTCTCATCACATGATTGGTGATAAAACTAAGTTTGAATACTTTGAAGACTATGATGGTGGCAGTGTAAGATTTGGTAACAATGAACTTTGTTGTATAAAAGGAAGAGGAAGAATCTCTCTAACCAAAGAACTTATATGTGATAATGCCTATGGGGTAGAAGGACTAAAGCATAATTTGTTGAGTGTGGCACATCTACTCAATAATGGATTCAAAGTAGAATTCATTCATGGAAAAGCAAGACTACTGGATGGCAAGAGAAAATTGACTGGATCAAGCACTCAAACAAAAGGTAACTTGTTCTATCTTGAACTAGGTAAATGTTCATGTTTTATTGCTTAAGTTGAAGAAAGTTGGTTATGGCATAAAAGATTGTGTCATGTTAATTTTGATAACTTGGTGAAGATAAGCAAATTCAAGAAAGTAAGAGGCATTTCTAATATAAAGAAACCTAAGGTCGGTCAATGCAAGAATTGTTAGATTGGTAAAATGGGAAAGACTAGTTTTAGAAGTAAAAACTATCAGTCTGAAGATATATTAGAAATTGTGCATACTAATTTATGTGGACCCATTGGAATTGAAAGCTATACTGGAGAAAAGTTCTTCACTCTTTTTTTTTATGATTACTCAAGAATGGTGACTGTCATGTATCTAAAGAACAAATCAAAAGCATTTGAGAAATTCAAATGGTATTTGGCCAGAGTAGAAAAGGAAACAGGGAAAATATTGAAATGCTTAAGGTCAAACAAAGGTGGAGAATTCATTTCACATGAGTTCAATAACTTTTGCATTGAGAGAGGAATCAAAAGATAGGTATCAGCCCCTGGAACTCCTGAGCAAAATGGAATAGCTAAAAGGAGGAATAGATCTATCATGGATTGTGCAAGAACCTTAATGATCGAAAAGAGCATGGCTAACAAATACCAAAAGGAAGCTATGAACATTGCAATTCATATCTTAAATTGAGTACAGCTAAAAAAGGACTCATTCAAAACTCCCTATGAGCTATGGTATGGCTATAAACCTAATGTAAGTTATCTAAAAATATTTGGAAGTAAATGTTACATTTTGAAAGAATCTAGAAAAGGAAAATTTGATGTAAAAGGTGATGAAGGAATATTTTTGGGATACTCTTGCAAAAGTAAAGCATATAGATGTTTGAACTTGTCTACTTACAAAGTCATAGAAAGTGCACATGTGAAAGTTGATGAGTTTGCAGAAAGGACTGAAGAAAAAAGCAAAAGGGAACAAGAAGATTATGGAAGGTTTGTTTTCACTGAACCTGATACAGTACCAGTCAATCAAGAATCTTCTACTACCGAGTCATTAGTAACCAAGTTATAGGAAGTTCAAACCAAGCTACAACAACTTGAGTTACATTCTGATGCTACCGAACAAGTGTCTACCGAGTCTAAAGGACCCGAGCCAATATCTACCAAGTTAGAATAGCCAGAATAGCCAGAACCTGAAGTTGTAGTGCAAGAGGATAACAATGAAATTCATTCAAAAGGCAAGGAACCTGTATTAGCAAAATATGTTAGGAGACATCATTCAGCAGATCAGATCATTGGAGACAATTTTGAAGGAACCATGACAAGAAGTAAGGTGAAAGGTACTTGTTTACTTACTGATTTTAAACCTAAAAATATCAAAGATGCATTGGGAAATGATAGTTGGATTGAGGCTATGAATGAAGAAATAGAGAAGATAGAGAAAAATAAGACATGGACTCTTGTACCCAGGCCTAAAGATAAAAATGTGATTGGAACTAAGTGGATATTCAGAAACAAGTTGACTGAAGATGGTAAGGTATCAAGAAACAAAGCTAGACTAGTATACACAGGATATGCTCAAGAAGAAGGAATAGACTATGGAGAAAATTTTGCTCCTATTGCAAGATTGGAAGGAGTCAGAACCTTACTTGCATATGCTGCTCACAAAGGATTCAAAGTTTATTAGATGGATGTCAAGTCAGTATTCCTCAATGGTATATTGGATGAAGAGGTTTACATTGAACAACTTGAAGGTTTTGTTGATCCAGATAAAATGAACATGGTCTACAAATTACATAAGACATTGTATGGACTGAAACAAGCCCCTAGAGCATGGTATGAAAGATTGCATAACTATCTTATTCAGATTGGTTTTCTAAGAACTAATGATAATAGTAGCTTGTATATAAAAGAAGGACCAAATAATAAGATTGTCTTGGCAAAAATATTTGTAGATGATACTGTTTTCATAGGGAATGATGATCTTTGCAAAGAATTTTCAGAACAAATGAACATAATTTGAAATGTCTATGTTTGGAGAGATCAAATTCTTTGTTGGTCTTCAAATTTAGCAGAATAAAAATGGTATCTACATCACTCAATCAAAATACATCAAGGAGATATTGAAAAAGTTTGGTATGGAAGATTGTAAACTAGTTGGGACTCCTATGTGTACTAGATTAAAACTTACCAAGGAAGATGAATCAAAAGAAGTAGATCAAACATTGTATAGATCTATGATTGGAAAGTTGCAGTATGTAGCTCATACTAGGCTAGATATTGCCCTTGCAGTTGGTATTGTAGCAAGATTTTCAGCAAAACCAAGAGAAAATCACATGATGTCAATCAAAAGAATAATGAGATATTTGAAAGGAATTGAAGATTATGGTTTATGGTACAAATTTGGAGGTAATCTAGATTTGAAAGTGTTTACTAATGTTGATTGGGCAGGAAACCTTGATGACAGAAAAAGTACAAGTGGAGGAGCATTCTTTCTTGGAAAGAGGTTGGTTTCTTGGACAAGCAAAAAATAGAATTGTACATCCCAATCTATAGTAGAGGCAGAGTATGTTGCCGCAATAGTAAACTAGTCTAATATTGTTTAGTTTAAATAGTTGTTAGGAGGCATGAAGGTGGAAATCAAAGAACCAGTTGTTATGTTCTGTGAAATACAAGTGCAATCAACATATCTAAGAATCTAGTGATGCATTCCAAAACCAAGCACATTGCAATAAAATATCATTTTGTTAGAGAATTGGTGCAAGATAAGGATATCAGATTGGAATATGTCCATACAAAGGAACAAATTTTTGACATATTCACAAAACCATTACCTAAGGATGCATTCTTGTATCTAAGAGGTAAGTTAGGGGTCACTCCCCTATCTGAAGTTCACTAAAATGAAATTTTAGTGATGTATCAACACATACCAAGTTGAAGATCTATTAGTTGATGCACCATAATCAGAAAATATTGCATATGAATCAATACTAAAGGTACATTAAAATTCATTTGAGTTGTGTTGTATTTGGCATGTGTTGTCAAAGAGGGAGAGTTTTACTGTCATATCTTTCTAAAATTTGTTTGAGAAGAAAAGTTTGCTATGGAATTCCTTCACAGAGGGAGATTACTAAAAGAGGGAGAGTTTGCTATCTAATATAAAAATTTGTTCTGACAAAAAAAGACTTGTTAGAATTATTTTCAAATTTCATTCTGCTATGACATGTTGTGTTGCCATCAATGCCAAAGAGGGAGATTGTTGGATACAATTGTTAATTGTGTATTGTCTTTGGTGTTACACAAATGTCATATCAGTCATCAACCAAAGTCTACCAAGCTCAGATGATCAAAAGCAATTTACAGTGTCTACCGAACATTCCTAAACATTACTCAGTAAAGTTAGTTCTTACCAAGCTCACTCGAGCATCAAAGGATTTTGTAGTAGAAAGTTAGTGTTAATCGAGCTCCCAAGGTTAATGAAGAAAAGTTAATGTTTACAGAGCTCACTCGGGCATCAAAGGATTTTGTAGCAGAAAGTTAGTGTTAACTGAGCTCCCAAAGTTAATGAAGAAAAGTTAATATCTACCGAGCTCACTCAGTTATCAAAGGAAATGTGGCAGAGAGTTAGCTTCTACCGAGCTCACCAGGTCAGCAAAGGAAGGTCAGTGCTAATCGAGTTCACTCGGTCTCCAAAAGATTTTTGCAGAGTTTGTAGTGTTTACTGAGCCTCACTTGGTTAACACTAGAAAACCATTCTGGAGTAGTGGTTACCAAGCTAGGTCAGCTAGCGAAGGATTTTATTGTTTTGATATTAAGTTCAATTGTTTCGTGCAGCCGACTGATGTAATAATTTTTTCAGTTGTTGTAACTTATATTTGAGCTGACTTGATAATCTAAAAGGTATATATTTAGATGTTCAAGTTGTGAGTTCAAGTGTGAGTGTGAGTATATGGATGAGGATGGAATAAGAAAATATTGAGCAAATTCTGATGAAGGATTAGATATCCTACTAGAGTTGCAAAGTTGTATTCAATCAGTAAGGATCCAGTAAAGATGAACAGAGATCTGTAATCAGTAAAAGATAAGTTGCATATCATTCAAGTCACCTCATTGTTGCTTTCTAATCATTGTAATAGTGAATCCAAAATCTCTTTATAGAGTTGGTTTAACAACCATTTTGTAAATCCTCTAACAAGGTGACAGTTCAGTTGAATTGTTCTAAAGACCTCTAACTAGGCCACTCCTAACAGGGTGATTAAATCCTCTAACAAGGTCACACCTAACAGTGTGCATTGTAACCTTTAACAAGGTTGGCTCCTAGCAGGGCTCACTTCAGAAGAGTGAAAATTAGTGATTAGTTACTTGGTGGTTTTTCCCATATTGGGTTTCCATGTTAAATCTGGTGTCTCTTATGTTCATTTATTTTAACCTTTGCAAGCATAATACTAACGATGAATGCTAGATGATTAGTAATTAGTTAATCTACCGAGTTACAGTATTCTTGCACTATTTACCGAGTATCAGCAGTAAGTAAAGACATCAAAAGGATTTTATTTTTTGGAATTGTTTTTGTGGTAACTGATTCACCCCTCCCCTCTTAGTTACTTCATCTATATTTCCAACACCAGGATGGTTTAGAAACAAGTGTGGAACAAACACATGATCTCTTGTAAGAAGGATAGATACATGACATGAACATTTAGTGGTCACATGATCTTATGTCATATGAGGATAATGAACCTAATAATGCATTCCAAATCTAGAACCTTTTTCCAAATTTCTTTTCAGTAGAAATATAAAATGAGGATAGCAAGCAACTCGAAGACCCTAGTTTGCTAGATAGTTTAGAGGAAGCCCATGTCATAGACATACATGATACAATATATGATCCCTAAAATGAGGTCATAACTTTGAATCCAATTGAACCGTATCAATTCCTTGAATCATTACCCTTGCCCCATCCTGAAATAATCAGTTGGGAAACAACTGAGCCTCACAACATCCCTAATTTTGAAACCAAAAGAGACATCTTTATCTACCTCAATGCGGTTGAACCATCTCTAAAACTAGAACCAAGGAAAGCATCAATGAATAGGTCAAATATCAACTAGCTCAGTCACATGAGGAAAAATCAAGAATATTAGAGATTTAGTGACCCAAACCACGTTGTGGTGGGTCTAGATGTAAAAATACAAGAAAATAGAAGTGACTTGTCTAAGGGTGGAAACCAAACTATGATAACCAATGATGAGATAATTGATACTTTACCATAATAGTCAAAAGAAAGGTCATCCATTTTGATCAAGCCAATAGAAAAGTCAACATTGGCATAGACATAGAACCCATGATTATTCATCTAGCTTAGTGATTAACATCAAAAGAAAGGGGCAAATTCATTCACTTATTCAAAGAAAAGAAAATAAATTTTGCATGGTCCTATACAAAAATGTTAGGTTTAGATCCTAATTTGATTCTCCATCATCTTAATATTGCTTTAGAGGCTAAACCAGTCAAACAAAAGCTTAGAAAGATGCATCTACACATAGCACTAGTAAAATTAGAGTTAGAGAAACTACTCCAAACCAACTTTATAAGACCATTGGCATGTGCTTCATGGATTTCAAATATAGTACCAATTTCAAAAAAGGATGGCAACTTATGAATTTGCATTGATTTGTGATGTCAATAAGGCATGTCTAAAGGATGGCTTCCCACTACCCACTATAGATGTCATTATGGACCTAATATCTAGACATTCCATGTGCTCTCTCATGGATGGGTTCTTGGGTTACAACCAAATACTGATAGTACCTAAAGATCAAGAGAAGACAACCTTCACTTGTGCATGGGGAACATTTTGTTGGAATGTTATGCCCTTTGGTCTCAAAAATGTAGGGGCCACATATCAATGAGTCATGATAGACATATTCCATTACATGATGCATATAGTTATGAAGGACTATGTGGATGATATTCTATCCAAATCTCATATCCAACAAGACTACCTTCCAATGCTTGACAAAATATTTACCAACATAGAAACTTTTAAAGTTTGACTAAATCCTAAGAAGTGTTTCTTTTGGGTGCAATCTAGGAAACTCTTGGGTTATATTGTCCTCGCAACATGGATATCTTTAAGAAACCCCTCCCAAAAAAAATACCTAAAATATTGGTGAATCCAACATTTTATGGGCAGGAAAATTTTAATGTCGATAGAATTTTTTTTGTTCCATGTAGGGAAATAAAATATTATATATTGGTATTTTTTCCTTGCCCTAACAAAATCATTTTAAATGTAGCATCTTGTTGATAGATAAATAAATGATTGCTATTCTTTTTTCTTGCCAAAAATGAGATTATAATGTTAGAGGTGAATTACTTATTTTGTAGTAAAACAAATAATAATGGTCTTGGCTAATTTTTAGTGGTAAACTAAAAATTTGTTTAATCTGAAAGTGAATTTGCAAGTGTATTGGCTAGTGACCTTTAAGGCTCTATGGTTGTCAAGTGTACAAAATAGTGTACTATCTAATATTAATAATGTTAGTGTCACCATTACCAAATTGGCTACAGTAACCTTGGTATCATTAATATGTTAGTTTTTTTGACCATTAATTAATTAGGGATCAATGACAAAAGATGCATTTTGGGGCTAGTTGCTTGAAAAGACCTGGAGCCACATGAAATTCTCTAGAATGGAGACACATGACAAGTTTTGCATGGAAGCCATTAATTGGGATTTAGTGAACATCATATCAAGATTAAAATTATAAATGTGGTACTAATAGTTACAATTATTACATTCCATTTTTAACTAGCTTGGCAGGCACTCTGACTGTCCAACATTAATGCAAGTACATTTCCCACACTTGCAAATTAATAGGAATACAAAAACAAAAGATATAAAAGATCATGAATGCCAAAAAATTTAATGCAACTACCATTAAAGAGTTTTTTCAATTCCTCTTTCACTATCATTTCAAAATTCTCAATTTGGTTTGTAGAGTTTCTTAGTTTGTAGAGTTTATTAGGTTTGTAATTGTCATGGATACACAATTTTAGTAGAAATGCACCACAATGGGACTGCAAAAGCTCTTTTTGGCATGATACCTGAGGATGTCCTAGCCATGGTTTGAAAGGAAGATTCCACAGGTCCTTTTATCCACTTTTCTTTGTTCATGATCCTCGACCATGAATTCTTAAGAATTGAGAAGAGGTACCACATTGATAGAAATAATAGTCCACCAAGATAACTAGGAGGGGGGGGGGGGGGGGAGTGAATTAGTTATCCAACTAAATAAATTATCAAACTTAATTAATCTTAACCATGCAACCAAAGTAAATAGCAACCATAACAAGATGCACATACACAGGTACACCATATTTTTTAACTAAGGAAACCCTTGATCAGAGGGAAAACTCTAGTGGGAATAATGCCAACAAAGATATACTAATATATATATATATATATATATATATATATTCCTTGTTAGAGGTGGGACCCTATTAGGAGTCTATAAACACATTTAGTGTTGGAAATCTGATTGAAAAGATCATTGTATGAAGAAGATTGATTGCAAAGAGGTAGATTGTTTTTAAAGAATGATTTCAATCATTGTTTTATCACTAATGTCAAACTTGTTATTTGCTGGAATGAAAATTTCTTATAAGATCCAAGTACTATCACTTAGTTGATTGATGAAGAGGATTTAATCAACAAGATGTAACAAAAGCACCTAAGGGAAAGGTTGAGTTATGGTTTTGTAATGAAGTGCAAGGATCAGTTAAGACAATGGTAAAATGATGTATTGATAATATACTTGAAGATACAAAGGTTGGTCACACTTAGAAACATTGGAAGAATAAGTTGTAACAAGGTTGTCTGAAAAGCTTAACTAAGTTCATTAGTAAGTGTCGAGCAAGCTAGTTCAAGCCAAGAAGGTTTTCAGTTAGTGTCAAGAAAATGAAAAATCTAGTGTGTGTTGAGTGATAGAGAAGGAGCATAGTGTGTTCAGGAGCTGAGAAAACTTCAAGTGCCGAGCATCAAAAAAACTTAGTCAATGCCAAGTGAATCCATAGTAGGTGTTGAGCATCAGTAAAATGTAGTGGGTGTAGAGTAACATGGTATGTGCTGAGCACCAGAATTTCAATAGTGCCAAGCTACTGCATTATGTGAAAAGTCAAAGATTTACCAAATCTAAGCTGACAAGTTTGTTACCTTGAATTTTGTGAACTAGATGGAGGATAAGGATGATGAGCTGGTGGCACAAAATTTTATGTAAATGATTTTTGGACGAATTCAAGAGAATTCTTCATGATGTTTCTAGAAGGAACAAGATGTGGGTTAGTTTCAGTGAATCCTACCTAATCCATTTGAACTAAAATTAAAGGAGGGAAGAATCAAGTGGGAAAAGAAATTCTAGACTTCTATTTAAGGAGTCACAAGCCAAGAAGTAAGAGTATCTGGGCTACCACAACGTGAAGTTGCTGAAGGATGTCAAGGAGAAGGTGAAGGAAGAATAGAGCATAGAGACTCTACTTCAATAAGTGGTCATAGAGAATATTGCACTGGTATATTGAACATGAAGAATTAGGGAGACAATGCTTGAAAGGAGAACAAGCTGTTAGAGTTGTAGAGACTGAAAGCTAGGAAAATTGTGAAGTGTTGAATTGTGATCTAAAATCTGCAAGTTGTGAGTTGTATCGAGTCAAAAGCCCTTGTTGTTACTCTCAAATAATTCTGTCATCTAGAGTAAAATCCTATGACTTAGGTTGTTTTAATAGCCATTTGTAAATCTTTTAATAGGGTGACATTCCAAGTGAATGTTCAAAATTCCTCTGGCTAGGCCCACTTCTAACAGAGTGGTTAAATTCTTTAACCAGGTCACATTTAACAGTGTGTTGTAACCTTTAATAGGGTAGGCCTTTCACAGGGCATCGCTTCAAAAGAGTGAGAATTGAGTAGCATGTTAATAGTGATTTTTCCCAAATTGGGTTTCCACATAAATCATTGCGTTATGTGTTGACCTTTCATGTGTTATGCTTGCATGTTGATTTACAGTAACTTGCTAAATAGGAAAGTTTAAGCTTGGATGCATAAACAAGTTTAATAGGCTCACTTTTAAAAGTTTTAATTGGACATTTGGACCTTGAATAACTAATTCACCTCCCCCCCCCCTCCCCCCCCTCTCAATTATTCTAAATAATTTCTAACAATTGGTATCAGAGCCATCTGCTGATTTAGTTTAAAGGTACTAGAAGCAGGAAGATCAAGATGTCCAAGAGAGAAGTTCTCAAGCTTAACAGAGACAATTTGGCATGGAAAAGGTTGATGGAGCTGTACCTTGGATCGATAAGTGACCATGCTCAAAGATCAATTGAAGTAGAACATGTTGATCCAACTGTACCTACTATATAAGATATGAAGAAAAAGAAGAAGCATACTCAGGCAATGCTAGATATTGCCTTTGCCCTCAACTATGCTGAATTTGATGACATCAAGGGATGCAACTCTGCATTCAAGATGTGGAGAGCCTTGATTGATATCTATGGAGGAGATTAGAATGTTTAAAGAGAAAAAAGAGAAAGCCTCAGAGGAAAGGTTGATGACATGAAAATAGAGGAAGGTGAGAATGCTGTTCAATATGCCTCCAGAATGAAAGAAGTGGTAAGTGTAATAAGAATTTTGGGTGGTCATTTGGAAAATGATACCGTTAATAGAAAATACTTAAGAAATTTGCTTCCCATCTATGCTATTAGAGTTTTAACCATCCAAGAGTTAAGATGTCCCAGGAAATCAATTAACCTTTGAAGGAATAGTAGGGAGACTTATTGCATTTGAGTTGTTCAACTTTGATAACTATAGATCAAAAAATCTTGAATCTACTTTCAAGGCTAAGATATCATTAAAAGACACTAAGGAGGTGAAATCAAAGAAGAAGAAGAAAAAGGTAAATCATGCATCTAGTGACAACAACATAGATGAAGAAGATGTAGAACAATTGGAAGCATTACTGGCTAGAAGATTCCACAGAGGCAAAGGTAAATTCAAAGGTAAGCTTCCTATCATTTGTTTTGATTGAAATGAAGTAGGACATACTACTGAGAGATACATACAAAAGAAGAACTACAGAGAAGGCAACAAAAACAAGAATAGAAGAGAAGATGATAGTGTTAGATTGTGGTGATTGGTTAGGAAAGTACTATATATACTTCATAAATTCTTTGGGTTCAAAAAAATTTTTTGGGCCCTATTTTATCAGGATTTTGGGCCAACATTATAACCCTAAAGTGGTTAAAATACTTGTATAAAAGGGCTTAGGATTAGGGATTGTTTCATAAGGTGTGATGCGAAATTGGTTCTTGTAGTAGTATTGAGCTGTAAGGGATTATGGATTGTAATAAGGTTGTAATCACTAGATCATAAAAATATTGGACTTGCTGTTTGGTGGATGTAGCCCAGGGATTAGGTGAACCATGTTAAATCTTGGTGCCTTGTGTTTTTTATTCTATGTGATCTATTATTTTTTGTTATTGGTTATATTTGAATGTAATTGTTATTTCTGTCTGTGGTTTAATCCTAATAGATAGCAAATATTAGAAAGAGAAAGGAAAAAAGTGCTACATTGTTGAAGAAGAGGATTCTAATGAAAATGATGATGAGGTAGTCTATGTAGCCATGAAGGATGAATCAGATGAAAATGAGGCAACAACACTGGTAACCTGTGTGAACAAAAATGACAAGTGGATTATAGATAGTGGATGCTCACATCACATGATAGGAGAAAAAAGTAATTTTATTACCTTTACTCAGTATGATGGAAATAGTGTTAGATTTGGAAATGATGCTCCAGGTCAAATAAAAGGAAAGATTCTATTAAAATTACAGAGAAAATTTTATGTGATAATGCATATTATGTTGAAGGACTGAACTACAATTTGCTAAGTGTATCATAGTTAGGCAATGTAGGTTGCAAAGTAGAATTTGGAAAAAAAACTGCCAAAATCTATGATACTGATGGAAATTTGATAGGAAAAGGTGAACAATCTAGGAGTAATCTATTTTAACTAGATATGGAAGATGCAACCTATCTTATTGTTAGACTTGATGATGTTTGGTTATGGCATAAAATGTTATGCTATAGTGCCTGCCCCTAGTTCGCATTTTTGCTAACATTGTCAAACTCTTTTGGGGCTAGTTTTATGTTGATGGTTAGTAGCATTGTTTTGAGACTATCAAATATTGTGCTATGGATTCAGTTTATATGTGATGAGATCACTTAGACTTTACATTTCATGTATGTATGATGATTATTCAGTGATTTAAGTTATTGATGATGATTAGTAAGATGATTTATTATCACATGTGTTTTATTATGGATACTTACCCTATACTTGCATGTGTATGGTGTGCGTGTTTGTTTTCTTTATGTATGGCGTGTCTAATGTGGTTAAGGAAGGGAGTCGTAGTCACCTGCTAGTCGAGATCTACATGATGCACACTTCCTGCCATTGCTTGTTTAGTTTAGTATATATTGTGCTTGTACATGCATGGTTTTTATGCAAGTTGCAGGTACTGGGTATCGACTTCCCTAAATTGTCAGGATGAGCGTACCCTATTACATTATCTCAATGGTAAGAGAGGGGAGATAAATTCTCAAGTCCAAATCCCAACCCTTTAAGCCATTTGTCCTAATTGGAAATTAGGACAAGTATTTGAGTTGAGTACCCTTCGAATATGTTGGATAATATAACTCGTGATATTAAGCCTTGGTTTGATTTTGTATGTATTTTGGCTATGATGGATTTTTGTATTTTACTTTATGAGTCTTTAGTGTATTTTCTATTAATTAAGCCTAATTAAAAGATTTAATTAATGGTTTAATCTAATGGAAAATAAATATGATATCTTAATACTTATTTTATTTAATTAATTGAGAAATTAATTAAATAAAATAATTAAATTTGAAGATAAAAATTATAATTTTAAAGTTGGAATGTGATAATATTTATTTAAATAAATAAATATTTTAGCAATTAAGTTTCAAAAATAAATGTAAAAGTGGAAAATATATTAAAATCATTAAAAGATTCTAGATTTCATGTGATTAAAATATAAATATATTAAGATTAAATAAGTGGAGCTATTAAAGTTAGTGCATGAGATTTAAAAATTAATAAATTAAATTGGAAAGAGTAAAGTAAATATTACATTAATTAATGTGCATTATTTTAATGTTTGCTCACATAGGAGTTTGCGAATTCTCGAGAGTTGTCATGTAGACAACATAGGAGTTTGCACTCTAAGTATGCACAAGTTGTCTACAGTTAGGAGTTAGTGTATTATTTGAGCATGTGGTGTCTACAACCTTATGACTCATCTAGAAGGTTGGAGAAGACTCATGCTTAGTTGTCATGCTTATCTTCTAGTTCTTTCTAGACACATTCTAGATGCATCTTAGAGGCTTTTAAATAAAGGCTCTCCTAGTGTGTTTGGACAAGCTTTAAAGCTTACATGCATTTGAAAGCTCATATGCTTCTACATGCTCATATGCTTCTACATGCTCCTATGCTTCTTCAAGCACTTCTAGTCACGTGGGAATTTCAGTTGGCTTGGATCTTGGAGGAATTGCAAATGTTGGAGAAGGAAGGGATTTTCTATGGACTTCTAAGGGATGGAAAATTAGCATTAGTGTCTAGGTGCACTCGTGATAATCATATATTCTATTTGCACTCTTTCTCTTCCTATCTTCATCGTGTCTGTTATATGTGCCTGAATACTCTCTGTGATTGAATCTACAATTTGAATTGGAATCTAGATATGTATTTATTTGGTTGCAAAAAAAATAATAGAAAAACTCTAGTTTCAATTTAAGAAAGAAAATTAGTTCTAAATCGAGTTTGGGTTCGAATTAGAATCGAGTTGAGAAATAGATTTCAAATTTTAGAACAATTATTTCAAAGGAAAAATTCCTAATTGAAAGAGTTTGAATACCCCTTTTTGTTTTAAGTTATATATGTGTAAAATTTACACATGGATATATATATATATATATATATTCATTTATTATTTAAAAGAAGAAAAATAACTATGGTTGATAGCAAACTGAGTGTATATATATATATATATACATATATACATATATGTATATTTGTATAAATCGCACCTTATAACATAACTCAAATCGCAACATTTTTGGAAAAACATTTTAAAGAAACCTATTATAAAGTAAGCGCATGATAATAAACGATTATTGAAAATGTTTTATTAAACAAACAAAATTTATATATATAAAGAGAGGTGGGGAGGGATGGACCTGTACCCCCACCCCTCTCATGACGCAGAGTGCTGGCAACTCTGTTGCCGTAGGCACTGCGACGGCAGTGCTGTCGCAAGCCTACGACAGCAAACAGCCACGACACTGCCATCCTTCCCATCTGTCGCTAGTATAGTCTGCATCATAGTATAAGTATAAACGAAGGTCAATTTATATGTTATGAATCAAATTTTTGGTGATTCAATTTTGAAGTTATTAATGATAATGGATTAAGATTTAATTGACATGGAGTCATTGTTATAATATTGCTATAATTTGAATTGTTATGTTATTATTAATACGTTATGTATTATTAAATAAATTATTGAGATACCTTAATGGTGTTAAGAGTTAGTTAAATATTAACCAATGAAGTTTATGGAGAGATTCTCTAGATCGATTATTTATAGTTTGATGAGTTTACTATTTATTAATTTTTGTTGGGTCTAACAAACTATTAATAAATAATGGTATAAATATTTTAAATAGTTATTAATTAATCGGATTAAAGTTAATGATTGAAGTTCTGTAAAAGATATTAATCAATTTGAATTGGTTAATAATTTGGAGGAGTATTAATTAATTGAATTATAAATCAATGTACATAGGGGAAATTTATTTGAGGATAATAATTGGTATTGGGGTTTTATTATAACTTGTTGTTATTAATGGAAACATTTTGAAAAGAGTAGTGAATGTGGTCATTATAGAGTCATTATTAATATTAGAGAATTGGATTATGGTTGGCCTTTAACTTAAAAATTATGACTAGTTATTAATTGGGTTGTTGATATGGATATGTAATTATTAATTAAATAAGTTAATCAGAGTTAATTAATTTAATTAATAATTAAGTTATGTAATAGAGTTTTAATTGATATGCTAATATCGATTCTTTTGGGGAAGTTGTTAAGTATTTATATCGAAGTTGATAAGTCTTATTCTAATGATTTGAATAATGACTTTAGATATTTAATGGATGTTAGTGATGATTTAATCAAGAAACTTAAGTTTTAGTAATATTTAATTGAGTTTTAATTAAGAACTATTAGAATGTTAAAAAGTCATGGATTGTGTACCTATGTTAATTGATTGATTTAATTGATCATTTTAATAACGTTATAATCTTCTTATTCAAAGATTGATAACTGGCTGTCTTATAATATAACGAATAATGATCCTTTGATTATGTTGAAAAGTTGAAGTAACATTAAAGAAGAGTTATCTCAATTAGAATATGGATCTTAGTTAAATAAAGAGAACAATTTAATTAAAGGTCAATGATGATCAGTTTAATGAGTAAGGTATTTACCCTTAAGTTATTCTTAGAATATTATTTTTAATTAATGGAAGGATAATGCTATCGGGGAACAAACGGGTTGACTTGTAGGTCAAATGATAAATCCTATACACTTGAAGTATACTGGTAAACTGAAATTGAAACTCCACACATTATTCAGCTATGTGACTTTAGTAAACCAAAACATGTGTTTGCATTGTGTATTCTATATGCTTCTTGTTTTGGGTTTTTGGGTTGACTAGTGTTGACCAGTCTTAGTTTGTTACCAGAGGCTTGGGGGCTATGAGATGTGATGACATGTTGATCTTATTTGATCTCGATCTTCTAAACCCAACCATGGTTATGTGATGGAATGCTCTATGAAATGTTTGTAATTACTGATTGTTATAGTTGAGGTTCTTGTATATGAGACACTTGACTTAACCATTTTTGAGTCATTGATCAATTATCCTTGGATTACTTTCTAGTCACCATGATGGGACTGAAATGTTGATTTATATCTTGATGATGTCATGTTGTGACATGTTTGACTCAACCATTTTAGAGTCTTCGATCAATATGATTTTGAGATATATTTTGGTTATTGAGAACCAATGGATATTTTTGATTATTAGTGATGCCTTTAGTTGTCAATAGAGAACTATTATGGTCATGATTATCTATGGATGCTTTTCGGATGCTCATGGAGATTTGATGCTTTTATTATAGATATTTGATGATTCTTATTATGGATTATCTTTTGGTATTTCTTTCCAGTCGCTTGTATAGGACTGGGGTGATTTATGATTCCATGAGCTTAGGGTAGGTTATCTACTTGTAGTGTTAGGAAGTGGCTTGCAATAGGGGTCAGGGCCCTAAGTGGTTGCCAGGGTAACTCATTGTAAGTTTTGTTAATAAGTGATAACATTTACACTAAATGGGGATTAAATGAACCTAAAAAGATAATTGTTTGGTTCTCGCCCATGCCTCAAGTGCTTGTACAGACTAGGATGGGAGTAGAGAGAACGCTTGGTTGCAACCTTGCATTCCTATAATGCCCAAACTATGAGGGCAAGAATGCAAATTTTTTTTTTTGATTTAAAATTCAACATGCTCTAAGTTTGATATGATTGAGATAGAAGCTTTAGTACAGGTTCTTTACATTACAATCCTAAGGTTTTAAACATGAGGATGATAACATCATTAAAATTTTAAAACTTTCGTTATTAGATTAATTTTGATAAAATTATGATATTATATTAACTTATAATGATATGCAATAAAATTTACATAGATAACAATGTGCATGAATTCGGATCTCAAATTACTTGCAATATCAAATGAATCAAACCTACATTAAAACTTATTTAAATAGCTAGTTAATCAATAAATTTAATTTACTTAATGGTAAAATAAAACAATTAGATTATATTTAAATTAAAACTAACTAAATTAGTATAAACAACTAAATTAATTAAAACTATACTATCTAAATCGAAATTAAATTAAATTCAGGACCAACTAACCCTTAATAACAAAACTACTATCAAAGCTTAATACCAAAAAAATAAATGTAGTAAAATTACTATAACTAATATACTAAATTAAATTAGGTCACATTTACTTACTAATCAACTTAACACTACTCATAATAAACAAACAAAATATCTAATTCAAATCTAAATTTAATAATAATAAAAAAAAAACTCACTAAAACTAAAATTACTAACCAAACTTAAATTTTAAAAAGAACAAAATTTAATACCCTAACCAACACCTAAACCCTACTCTATTCCCAACTCCCATAGGTCACATCGGCCTCCCCTTTCCCCAAACCCCTGCACAAAACAAGCGCTACATATGTACAACGCTCTGCCCAAGGATGGGGGCAAGCGCAAGCCTAGGGCCTTAACACAAGCGCAGGCCCACACAAAAAGGTGGCGCCCAAACCGGTTGGTGGGAAGAGTAAAAACAAAAATTTTAACACAATTTTCCTTAAATTTTACCAAGGCCTGCGAATTTGGAGATGTGATAGGGTGACGTCATCCTACTGACATGCAAGAGAAGCTTTCAAGTTGATGTGCATGAAGAAAGAGGAGAAGGAAAGCTAAGATGGGATGTTTAAACAATAGTAGTTATTGCATAAAGTTTTATAGGTGAAAGAAAAGATATTATGATGTTAGCTTTTTTTTTTTTTTAAATATACATATTTATATATTCGAAATTATGCACCCATGAGATTAACATAATATTTATTTGTTTCTTATTTCATTTAGAAAGGAATCTGAGCAAGAATATGCTCTGTGGTCTTGGAAGGAAAGAAATTTCTCCTCATGTATTTTCCAGAGAATTTTTACTCCTGGGAGTGCATATTTTTTTGAAACAAAATTTTAACAAGGCATGGTCATGACATTTTATGCATTTCATTAATGTTACTAAGGATTAGAATAAATCTATTATTAACATTCTTCCTTAATACAAGTATTCCAATGCAAAGGAGTACATTAGGTATAGTCTCTCAATCTCTTATTTAAACGTGTATGTTTTATATTGATTCTTCAAGGACATGGTATGAGTTCTAAATTCTGAGTATTATTCTTATTGGTTTCAAGAATGCAACCTCTCAGTCCAATTGATCATATTTGAAGAACTTAGGAGGTGAATGATATTATACCCATAATTTAAAAAAAAAGGTGGTGGATTATTCTCATTCAAATTTGATTATAACCACCATGAAATTTATCAAGAAATGAAATATCTTTGATTTCGTAATATAGGGTTTGCTCTTGATTGATCTCATCATAATACTTATACATCATAATTGAAACTCACTATATCAATTCAACTCTTCATTATCGTAATTAAAATTTGAACATTCATAAATCAAGACATTATCTATGATTCTATTCTCCCATCTATATATATGCAAATTTATTTATTCTATTTTGATGAGCACTCATACAACTGAACATTATGATCAAATATTATGAGAACCAAATACACTCAACCATTACTTTATTGGCTAACATGATTCAAAGGCTCAGCCGGGAAAGAATCAGGAAGAAAACTCGACTTCATTGCCATATACAATAAGGTTTAAAAATACAATTTACAATGGGATCTCAATCCCAATTTTCAATAATTTTATCAGATTTTCTTCATGATCATAATCAAGGAGTTTGTAATGTTTTCTGAATCTCATTTCAAGAACCATGGAGGAAACCAATATCTGATTGGGTGACAACCAAGCATAACCAAAAGAACATCAAGCATGCATAATCATACATGGTTTACACAATAAGATTCACAATAAATCAAGACTAGGGAAAGGTGGATTCTTCCAACAGGAGAAGTCAAGCACAACACCCATTCAGATGCCCAATCGGGGCTAATAACCAAGAACTTCTGTTCTTCCATTTAAACTTGCCATACTCATACCAGGTTTGTGCTGACGGGTAAGGGCCCATAACACCCTACCCTTTTATCCCTCTTCTCATCTTGAGAAGAGACTCTACACAGGTTGGAGTCCAACTAAACAAACCTTTCCCAAAATTGGTCACTTCTGCCCTCTCCAAGGGTGAGTAATACCAAAACACCCATGTAAGAAAAACTAAAAAAAAAAATGCAAACATAAACAAGGAAGGAAAACAATAAAAAAGACACAGTTTTCAAATCTTCCCACATACCCACAACCATACAAAAGTGAAACAACAACAAGATAACATGAACATGAAACCAAACATAAAATTTGAATAAGGGAGATGATAATTTCCTACCTTCACAAAGAGGTAATGGAAATGAACAAGTTTGAGTAGAGTATCCCTTTCCCTTCTTCAAGCTTCAAGAAAATCTTCTCTCCAAGTAGAGATTGGGTAACCCCCCACTAGTCCAAGGAAGGCCTCCAAATAAGCCTCCAACTCAACCACCCAAAAGGAGCAATAACTATTTCCACCCACTAACCACCCTAGAAACTCCTAACTCAACCTACACTATGGTTAAACCCCAAGTGGAGATGAGGTGAGGTAACTCAAGATACCCATGATCAATTTTCGCACAAAGGCAAAAAGGGACTTTTTGAGTGACCTCAAAAGTCAAAGCAAGGGGCTTAGGGGTTGGAAAAGACCCCTAACCCATACCCATACCCTATGGTTAGAAAAAAAACAAGTTTTAAAGCCTTAAGAAGAGGTTTAGAGTCAAATAAAATCTAGGAATAAATAGGTCCAACTTACTATTCTAACTTAAACCAACTTGGTCCAAAGGTTAAACAATTAACCCTAAATAACCACTGAAGCACATAACCATTTTATGAGTGTCAAGCGACATGGAAGAACATAGTTATGAACATTTAACATTCACTGAGCAAGGAAAATGCATACATACATCTCACAATAAAAATACGTGAATTACAAACAACAAGGTTTTCAAATTTAGCACATGGAGATCAGTTCTGTTCCTCTGTAGGGTTTCTTGGCTAAATATCTGCACACTCATTGCACACATCAGTAGTCCCATAAAATCATATGTACATAAATGTATATGTATTCAAAAATTCACATAAATTAAAACATACATCAATAAGGGTTTCTTTATCCTACTTAATTCTTAACCATTTAAAATATCTTAAATCAAAGCCTCGATCCTACCTTTACTGATTTCATCAACATACATATACATGAAACATTATATGAAAATCATCAAATATATCTGAAAATAACATCACACAACATGAAATAATAAAATATGTTCTAAGCATCAGATAATGTCTCGACATCTCGAGTCGTGAATAACAAAATAAGGGTAATGTATCACTATGCTATGATGGGTCGGGGCGAGGCCTCACAATTCCATAGTATGCCTTGTCAGTATGAGAGGATACTATTGGCCGCATGAGGATCAATAGGGGCTCGTGGAGTTCAGCTAACTGCCAGGGTAACTTCTACATGATATATGTGATAACACTTTCCCGCTTGTAGAGTAGGTTTCCTACATGTCTTTGTGTGCCTCTGGGATTAGATGTTAGTTTTGTGATTGGAACCTTTGAGTTAGTATACTTTTAAGATTCCTGGACTTAGAGAGTATCTTTGCTATGTGATTTTGATAGCCTGTTTGAGACTTGAGATTATCTCCTTAGCACAGTGGGAGTGGACCACTTAGGTACCACGCGGTTGGGTGGTAGTGTTTTTCCACTCTTATCATTTGAGATCCGTCTATAGACACTGTGGCTGGAGTATTCTTGGTTGGTATTTATCTTCATTCTATTCTTGGATCATTATGATAGATAATATACCTTATGATGCATGTATTTACTGGTATGATTCTTATATTGATGATTTGCATATGTTAGATGATGTTATCTTATGCTTTACTTGCATGTTAGATTTCTTTATGCTTAAATAGTAGTATGTTTAGGAGTGACATTCCTACTATGTTAATACCGATGATATTTTCGATGATTTGGAATGTTACACATGAAGGGATGGCTAGGATCCATGATGGTCTAATGATGCTATTTACGGTTAGGAGGAACTGTGCACTTAGTTATTTATGTTTGTGATATATGGTTATCTTTTATAATGGATGTTTATATCTTTATGATGATGATGTATCATGCATGACATGTGGTTTCATTTACTTTAATTGCATCATGGATTAGAGTTATTATGATGATGTAGTTTATTTACATAGATGTATGTTCTTTTAAGCTTTTCATACCTTGTAACATATACAGTGGATGATTGAGCTAAACTAAAATGTAATTACAAAAAGGACACTTGTATATTGTTTAAGAACGTTGGATGTATCCTTGTTATTTCATAAGGATGTGATGTTAGATGAATAGTAATTTAGATGTGATTCAACGTTAAGGGATCCATAAAGGATGTAACCTATTATGTTATGTTATGGTTACTTTTAGTTGAATTGATGCTAATGCTTCCGTTACTATATTTATGTTGTGAATAGTGTTACTTTCATGTTTAAACAAAAAAATTGTTTGGCAATCTTAGTGATATTTTAGATTAAATTCTTTAGATCCCTTGGCGAGGCATTACATATGCCATGTTAACTGTGATAATCTGATTAGCATCAACAAAAAGAAGAAAGTTAGAGGTTTGTCTAAGCTAAAGAAGCCTGAAAATACAATGTGCAAACAATGCCAACTAGGAAAGATGACCAAATCAAGTTTCAAAAGTAAAGTCTACACTTCCAAAGAAGTAATAGAGTTAGTACATACTGACTTATGTGGCCCAATAGAAGTGCAAAGCTACCAAGGAGATAGATACATAATGCTATTTGTGGATGACTATTCTAGGATGATGACTGCCATGTTCTTAAAGAAAAAATCTGATGCATTTTAAATATTTAAGTGGTATTTGGCCAAGATTGAGAAGGAAATAGGAAAAAGTCTAAAGTACCTAAGATTAGATAGAGGAGAAGAATTTACATCAAAATAATTTGAGACATTTTGCAATGATAAAGGTATCAAGAGACAAACATCAACACCAAGAACTCCCCCATAGAATGGCATTGCAAAAAAGAGGAATAGATCAATAATACATTGTGCAAGAACATTAATGATGGAGAAATTTTTTTCTCTGAAGTACTAGAGAGAAGCTATAAGTACTATTGTTTACACCTTGAATTGAGTCCAAGTCAAGAAAGGTAAAAATGCAACACCTTTTGAACTATAGTATGGTCACTCACGCAATGTAAAACATTTCAAAGTGTTTGGTTGTAAATGCTATATTATTAAAGATACTAGAAATGGAAAGTTTGATGCAAAGAGTGATGAAGGCACATTTCTTAATACTCCACTAAAAGTAAAGCATATAAGTGTTTGAATACTAACACTAACAAGATTGTGGAGAGTGCAAATGTAAATTTTGATCAGCATGCAGAAGTCCAAGTTGATGAATCCAAGAAACCAAAAGATTATATATTTTTTAATACTTCTATGAAGGAATGCCTACTAAAGATGAAGCTACCAATCAAGTTGAGAATCAACAACAAGTTTTAGTATCAGCTGAGTCACGGACAATGAATGCCAAGCTACATTCAAAAGCCAAGTTGTAGAATGAAGAAAATGAAAATTCTAATTCTGAGATTAGTACACATGGAAGAGATGATGAAATACTAGATAGTGATGTGCAAAGTGACTCTAAAACTGAAGGACTAAACATGGAAAGAAGGATAGAACCAAGACTATCCAAGTATGTGAGAGGACATCACCCTGTAGAACAAATCATTAGAGACAAGGAAGTAAGACCAATGACAAGGAACAGACTAAGGAATGAATTATGTCCACTGAGTAAGATTGAGTCCAAAATAGTGAAAGATGCACTACAAGATGATAATTGGCATAAAGCTATGGAAGAGAAGATAGATCAAATTGAGAAGAACAAAACTTGGACTTTAGTTCCTAGACTAGCTAAAAAGAATGTAATTATTACCAAATGGGTCTTTAGAAACAAACTTTATGAGAATGGTGAGATAACAAGAAACAAGGCTATACTAGTCTGCAAAGGTTATGTGCAAGAAGAAGGATTGAATTATGGGGAAAAATTTGCCCTTGTTGCAAGAATGGAAGGAGTAAGAACATTGCTTGCATATGCTGCTTATTAAAGTTTCAAAGTTTACCAAATGGATGTGAAGTCTTATTTTCTGAATGGTATATTCAAAGAGGAAGTCTACATAGAACAACCAAAGTTATTTTTTGATGACAACAACAAGGATATGGTTTAAAAATTGCATAAAGCACTCTATGGTTTGAAGCAAGGACCTAGAGCATGGTATGAGAGACTACATAAATACGTTGTAAAGATAAGATTTGAGAGAACAGATGACAATAGCAACTTTTACATTAGGGTAGAAAAAGGTAAAGACATTTTGATATCTAAAATATTTGTTGATGATATAATATTTGGAGGAAAAGATGCTCTATCCAAAGTTTTTGCTGATCAAATGAAACATGAGTTTGAGATGTCAATGTTTGAAAAAATCAAATTCTTTGTTGGATTACAAGTACATCAATTGAAGCATGGCATATTTGTGACCCAATCAAAATACATCAAGGAGATACTCAAGACATTTGGATTAGAAGACTCAAAACCAATCAGTACACCAATGGTAATAGGACATAAGTTATCCAAGAATGATGAGTCAGCTGAAGTAAATCAGACAATGTATAGATCAATGATTGAAAAGATGCACTATGTTGTGTATAGTAGACCACACATTGCATTAGCTATTAGAATAGTGGCAAGATTTTTTGTAAATCTGAGAATCATCTAATGGTAGTAAAAAGAATATTGAGGTACCTAAAAGAATCTGATGACTTTGGTTTATACTACAAGAGGAGTGAAAAGTTTGAGTCGAAAGCCTACACTAATGTAGATTGGGGAGGTAATATTGATGACAAAAAAAACACCAGTGGAGGAGCAATTTTCTTAGGTAAAAGACTAGTTACTTAGACCAACAAAAAGCAAAGTTGTACCTCACAGTCCATAGCAGAAGCTAAATATGTTGCTGTTTCTATCAACTGCACTAATATTGTATAGATCAAACATCTATTACAAGGTATGAAAGAAGAGGTAATTGAACCTGTAATACTCTATTGTGATAATACAAGTGCCATCAACATATCAAAGAATCCTATGATGCATGCTAAAACAAAGCATATTGCAATCAAGTATCACTATGTAAGAGAATTAGTGGAAAACAAGCAAGGATGGAATATCTTAGCTCAAAGGAATAGATTGCTGACATCTTTAGAAAAATACTACCTAAAGATACTTTTGAGTATCTTAGAGGCAAGTTAGGGGTGATACCCCTATCTAAGGCTATTTGAAGCAAAGTCAAGACTACCCTGGATCAAATGAGTTAGTTGTTGGTATATCACAAATTGATGTAGAGGATATTTACTTTAAGATTATGCCTAAAGTAATCAAAGTGCTGAAGTTCCAAATTAGTCACAAGAAAGGTGATAGAGGGAGAAATTGGAGTACTTGCAAATGCTATACTTTCATGTTAAGATGCTGAGATAATGTATCTTTGGCAATGTTGTCAAAGAGGGAGAAATAGTAGAAATTGATCAAATCTGTAGGATCAAAAAGATAGAGGGAGAAGTAGCTGATACCAAAATAGAAAAAAATGATCAATTCATTTAGAGGGAGTTAGTGGACAATGGTAATCAAATATATAAAAAGAATGTTTAGATATGCAAAAGGAAATCATAGCTCAGAGGGAGAAAATAGTGAAGGCAAGAATCAATTAGAGGAATAGGAAAACAAAAAGGGGAAGACAATTTATCAGCAAAAGAATTCAAAAGGAGTCATAAGCTAGTTTATGTTGCTAATAAAATGAATAGTTTTGAATAAAATTTTCTTTTTGGCATTTGATTTACTATTTTAACCTAGTTAGAATTTTGATAACTTGGTTGATCGGTTTGGTTTGCCATCAATGTCAAAGAGGCAGATTGTTGGAAATTTGATTGAAAAGATCATTATATGAAGAAGATTGATTGCAAAGAGGGAGATTGTTAAAGAATGATTTCAATTATTATTTTTTCATTGATGTCAAACCTACTATTTTCTAGAATGACAATTGCTTATAAGATCCAAGTGCTATCATTTAGTTGATTGATGAAGATGATTTAATCAACAAGATGTAACAAAAGCACCTAAGGGAAAGGTTGAGTTATGGTTTTGTAATGAAGTGTAAGGATTAGTTAAGATAATGGTAAAATGATGTATTGATAATATACTTGAAGATGCAGAGGTTGTTCACACTTAGAAACACTAGAAGAATAAGTTGTAACAAGGTTGTTTGCAAAGCTTAACTAAGTTCATTAGTAAGTGCCAAGCAAGCTAGTTGGAGCCGAGAAGATTTTTAGTTAGTGCCAAGCAAATGAAAAATCTAGTGTGCTAAGTGATACAGAAGGAGTTGAGCATGTTTAGGAGTCCAACAAACTTCAGGTGTCAAGCATTAGAAAAACTTAGTGGATGCCGAGTGAATCCACAGTAGGTGTTGAATATTAGTAAAATGTAGTGGCTACTGTGTAACATAGTATGTGCCAAGCACCAAAATTTCAATAGTGCCAAGCTGCTGCATTATGTGAAAAGTCAAATATTTTCCAAATCTAAGCTGACAAGTTTGTTACCTTGAATTTTGTGAACTGGATGGAGGATAAGGATGATGAGATGGTGGCACATAATTCTATGTAAACTATTTTTGATTGAATTCAAGAGAATTATTCATGATGTTTCTAGAAGGAACAAGATGTGGGTTAGATTCAATTAATCCTACCTAATCCATTTGAACTAAAATTAAAGGAGGGAAGAATCGAGTGAAAAAAGCAATTCTAGACTTCTATTTAAGGAGTCATAGGCCAAGAAGAAAGAGTGGCTAGGGTGCCACAATGAAAAGTTGCTAAAGGATGTCAAGGAGAAGGTGAAGGAAGAATAGAGCGTAGAGATGCTGCTTCAATAGGTGGTCATAGAGAAGATTACTCTGGTACATCAAGCATGAAGACTCAAGGAGACAATGCTTGAAAGGAGAACAAGATGACGGAGTTGCAAAGACTAAAAGGTAGGCAAATTGTGAAGAGTTGAACTATGATATGAAATCTACAAGTTAAGTTGTGAGTTGTATTAGGTCAAAAGCTCTTGTTGTTACTCTCTAAAAATTGTGTCAACTAGGGTAAAATGCTATGGACTTAGGTTGGTTTAACAACCATTTGTAAATCCTTTAATAGGGTGGCATTCCAAGTGAATGTTCAAAAGTCCTCTAACTAGGCCCACTTCTAACAAGGTGGTTAAATCTTTTAACCAATTCACATTTAACAGTGTGTTGTAGCCTTTAATAGGGTAGGCCTTTCACAAGGCATCACTTCAAAAGACTGAGAATTGAGTAGCATGTTATTGGTGGTTTTTCCCAAATTGAGTTTCCACATAAATCATTGTGTTGTGTTGATATTTCATGTGTTATGCTTGCATGTTAATTTATAGTAACTTGCTAAATAGGAAATTTTAAGCTTGGATGCATGAACAAGTTTAATAGGCTCACTTTTAAAAGTTTTAATTGGACATTTGGACCTTGAATAACTGATTCACCCCCCCTCTCAATTATTCTAAAGCATTTCTAACATTTAGTACATATGAGTCCCTATTAGAAGACTTTAAGCCCCTATTAAGAGATTCAAAACTCTGTTAGGAGTTCTATCAACCTTGTTAGGAGTTGTAGAAGGTAGAAGGACCCACTTTCCAAACAACTTCTGGGGCAAGACCACTAAACTTCACTATTCAACTGATCTTTCAAATATTCCTTGCAAAATAATTATTTTTACTATGTTTTATCCTCTTTCATGTGTCCTATCAACCAAACCAATCATTGTCAAACCTTGTAGACCAAGTTACAAACCTCAGATCCAAATATCAAATCTTGGATCTCAAAATAAAACCTCAGCAATGAAGTTTTCTCCAACTTCGCTCTAATCTACTTATCTTCACAATTATATCATTTCCTCTCCATTTCACTCTTCTTTTTTACTGCATTCTTCCATCATGCTTCCTTTAATAACAAAGGAATATGTAATTCCTTTATACTGAGTCCATAAAATAATTCCCTTGTGTTGGTTGTTACACCTCAATTAATAATTATAGGACCTCATTAAGAACACATTTTACTTGGAAATAACATCAATCTGTCACATTGTAACTTGAATAAATTTTTGTATGTATAATATTATGATGAGTGACCTTAGCCACACCATCTCCAACATATTTTCTACATGTGTTTAACCCTACTTCTCAGAATAACAAATCTACTAAGAGATATAAAAAGTTTACTAGAACATGATTTTGTAAACTCTATCTCTAAATAGTCTTCACCAAAACTTGCATAACTTCTTCCAGACTTTATATCTTATGCACCCAAGGTTAGTTGTATATACTAGACATTTAGTAGTATCTCCCTTTAACCTTGCTAGTGAAAATACTCAATAACTTGTCTGTACCAATTTGATCTTTACCATTGTTGTTCTATTACATACCACAAAAAATTGCTATGTTGATATTAATGATGAACATAGTCATGAATATAATATATCATCATGATAATGATCTAATCATATTTCTACAATACTCCCCCATAGGATTATCGTCAGAATTCATGCTTCCAACAATCTCCCCCTTTGGCATTGATGGCAAGATAGATGAAAAAAATCTAGTTCCAAGAATACCAATTGTTAAAGACTGCTATCCTTTCTTTTCAAATCCTTTTCATTAATCATACTGGCTTCTGTGTTCACATGCTTCTTCCCAATTGATATACCTCAATGTGCTCTATATCAAAATGCTTTTCATGTTGTAATCTCTCCCCATTGACATCAATGTCAAATGTTCCAACAACCATCTATCATTCCATCCTGTCAATCTCTACAACAACTATCGATGACCTTCTCAAGTGTCCAAAGACACTATTCAAAACAAAATTTATCAAGAGTCCTAGATGACTCTATCCATTACAAATACTCCCCCATACAGGAAACATCAACATTCAGTCCAGGTAAATAATAATGCTTTGTACCACTGGACTAATGCACTCTTGCATCATCTACTTTGATGTAGGTAGGGGCATAACCTCTAACATACCTTGCAAATACTCAAAAGTCTCTTTGGGAAGAGGCTTAGTAAATATATCTACAATCTACTCTTTGGTACTTACATACTCCAAACTGATTTCCTTTTCTAAAATTTTCTCTCTCAACATGTGATATTTGATAGAAATGAGCTTAGTCTTAGAATACAACACTAGATTCTTAGACATATTCACTATGTAGTGCCTCTCCCATTTGACTTTTGTAAGTCATCCTGATGGATGCAACCTTGCTGATCTTTTGTTGTGATGGGATCATGATTGTGACCCTAAGTGGTCTACATCATTGAGGTGTTTAGATTTATGTTTCTTTATCAGTTACTTTGATTATGCTTTTGACTGATCTTTGAGATTATGATGTGATTTTTGGTTCACTGAGGTTTGTGCCAGTGGTTACCAGGATCGATGTGGTATCATGAGGTTGTTCCGTGATTACCCTGAGATGTGTGTAGAGATTGCACTATGTTCTTTTACCATGCTACACTGGACTAGGTTCCTGTAGCAGTGGTTAGTCATGTTTATGGCTGTGTTTGCTTATGTGTTTAAATGCCTTTTTAATGCAGAGTAATCAATCATTATTAAATGCTTAAGTAATTAGAATGGATTGTTCTTGTTGGATTATTTGGTTATGTGCTACATACATTTACCTTGTTTTATTTTGATCTGAGAGATATCTGTTCTTATGTGATGTTTTACATTTGAGATGACCCGAGGGTCAAATGTTACTCTTTGATTCTAGTATCATAGATATTAGACTACTATGCTATTCAGTTAATCATATTGCATGATGATGCCATTTTGAGATTACAGTGTGTTTTATGATGATATCTGGTTATCTAGTATTTGGACATACCTCTAATTATGTTATGTGATGGATTTAATGCTATGGTTATTTACTTCATTCCTACATTGTTATGCTTTATGCGAACGTGAGTGATGTAAATAGATTATTTTAATATAATTAATTAAATGGCTAAATTAGGTGATTTAATGCATTTATTGCTTTGGCTATGTTATTATATACAATTGCACTTGATCGTGTTGTTTAGTGTGCAGGATTTATATCCCTGGTAGTGGCACATGGAGTTAGTGATTCAACCATTCATATTTTACCAATGTCATCCTTATATGGTCGATGTATCCTTTATTAAAATGTTTAAATTAAACCTTTTGGTGACTATTAAATCTGAACTCATTTGCATTATGTGAGTAGACTAGTAAGCGTGTCTGTGCATTTAGAGGTTCACATTGTCGCGAAAGTTATTAAGGAGATTTATGTGTTTTTGGGTTTTCAAACTTTTTAATTGATTTATTTTAATTTCTAGCAGCTTTTCCATAGATGAATTCCTATTTATAGGAATAGCCTATTTTCGTTTGGGTCGATTTGAGGTTTAACTAGATTGGCTGGTTAAATACCCTAATCGATTATTCACCCAGAAAGTGAATAAGTATCCAAAGAGGAATTTAATTCCTCACTTCTCACTTTCAAATTGGAAAGTTGGAGAGTAAAACCCAAAATCCTCTTCATGAGGATTTACTGTTTTGTTCGTTGTGGGAACTACGGGCGTGGGATCGTCACGAGGTTGAGCTTGTTGGATCCAGCTCGGGGAAACCTTGGATTGCCGCAATTTTCAGCCACTTCTGTTGGCATTTTATTTTATGGTTCAGATTCCCATTTTGCCCTTTTGGTTGTGAGGTAGGGCTTTCCTATTTTATTGTTTCTGCTTCTATTTTTGGTAGCTGTTTGTTTGGAGGCTGAGAACTAGTGTTCCCCTCTATTTCTGTATGCTAATTCTACCTGGTTGGGTGGGTATGAACATTTCTCTATTTTTTGGGATGAGGGTTTGGAATATTACGCCGTTATGCTGGCCATTTTTGCATACGGTGTCCGATTCCAATTATTTTTGGATTTTTGAGGTTTTTGAACCCAAAGGCCAAATGGGTTTTAATCTTGAAATTTTTCTAAAATTTGGGGTTTTTACCTCATTTTGCATGTCGCTCTATTTTCTCAAGTTTTTTTGGCACAATGTGGGTCGTGGACTTGGATGATCCATTTGGATATCAGTCAGACCACTTTTGCACTTTTATGTTGCATTGGGATGCGCATTGCATCCGTACTCTCAACGTTGTGTTCGGTTGAGCGATTTTATACCTGTTATGGTTTCGATTGGACCTTTGCTTTTGTTTCGTGAATGCTAGGATTTGTGTAGAATCCATACTCTCGAATTGAGGCTAGTTGAGTGAGTTCATGATGTTTGGTCTTGTTACATCATTGGGATTCGTATAGAATCCATACTCTCGGATTGAGGCCGGTTGAGTGATTTCATGATGTATGATTTTGTTGGTTTTGGGATTCGTGTAGAATTCATCCTTCCCATGTTGCTTTTAGTTGAGTGTTTTCTTTGCATTGTGTTCTCATTCCTGTCCTTGTGTTATGATCTTCGTGATGGTGGTGCACCACACACGAGTACGTACGCGTACATTTGTTGGGTGACTTGCGAGGCTCGATCTTCCGTGGATTTTTTGAAAGTTATGATCATTGGGGTTGGGATGGGAGTATGCATGCCCACGGGCACTTGTCGTAGGATGAGCATGGGTAGGGTAGGGTAGCATATGGAGGGGGCTTCTATCTCGCAGCCTGGCGATCATGATGCCATGGGTATGGCTGAGAGGAGCTTGTTTAAGTGATAACTAAAGAAAATGTGTGACTGGTAATAAAACTTAAGATAATAAAATATTTGGGGTGCAAGAGCCTTTCCATTGAGGGATGTTGAATCTATGCAATTCCTAGCTTGGGATTTTTGATGCCAAGCGACTCTCCATGATGTTAGTCCCTACATAGTAGCCTATTGAGTGTCTGACCAAGACCTATACTCCTTGCATTGTCTTAGGTTCTTGGTTGCAGCCATCATACTGTCTGGCGTGAGTGTTAGCCATGGATGTTGTGTTTTATGTGTGTTTATGGTTGGATCATTATCTCCATCAGCAGGACGGGTGTGGACCTATGGGTGCCACGTGGTTGGGAGGCATAGCTACCTTCATCACTGCTAGGGATCGGTGTACAAAGACGATCTTTTGTCCTAGTGCGACCGTTGCTGGATGTCTTCACTTGGTACTTCGAGTTTCAGAGTATGCTTTCTTGTGATTTGTGCTTTCATTGGGATGCTTGTATATCATATTTAGATTATGTTATTTTATTTGGCACATTCCCTTATTATGATGTTTAGCATATGATTAGATGATGTGATTTGCTTTAGTAGTATATCTATTGCTTACTACTGTTTAGCATGTGATAGGTGATGTTATCTACTATAGGATTATCTTATGTGTTATCACTAGCATGTTAGATTTTCTTATGCTGTTATTGTTGAATGTTTTAGTAGTGACATCCCTATTACGACATTATCGACGATCTGGTCGGTGGCTTGGGATGTTACATGCGGGGGATGGCTAGGATCCACGATGGTCTTATGATGCTATTGACGGTTGGGAGGAACGACGTACTTAGTTTGGTTGTTTTGTTCCTGAGATGTATTTATGTACATTGCGATGTTGCTTTTGTTCTCTGCGATGTTTTTATTCAGTGTGTTCTTTGCTTCTATAGTTTAGATGGATAGATGTTCTTCTTTCTGTGTTGTTCTTGTACTTGAGTGTTCATTCCTTGAGCCTTTGTGGATCTGATACTCCCTGGTGTGGAGGTTCTTTGCTCTATTTTTTGGTCCTTTTTGCTTCTGGGAGTGTTTTCATGTTTCTATGGGCGATATTTGTTCAGCATGGTGTGACACTTTAAAAGTACCGCACGCCCATGCAAACTATGTTGTATGACACTGTAAAGTATCGCACACCTTCTTGAGAAATGTCATATGACACTGGAAGAGTGTCGCATGCCTTCTTGAGAAATATCATACGATGCTGAAAAGTGTTGCATGCCTTCTTGAGAAATGTCGTACGACACTGGAAGAGTGTCGCACGCTTTAAGGAGAAGTGTCGCTCTCCCTTAGTAAAAAATGTCACACGATTTTTGTGAAAAACCTACGCATGCCATCAGTGGGCACTTTTCTTCATGATCCAATCTTTTTGAGAGTGGTTTTGGACACCCTTTTGGGCGTTCTTCGACCCTATGCTGTTGCATTTTGAATTCTGTTAGTTTTTCTTGAAATCAAGTTTTCGTGTTTCTATTTTAGTCTCTTAGGGTTTAAAATATATCATTTAAGTATAAGTTGACATATATTTATATTAAATATACGTCAACTTATACTTAAGATATATTTTAATATATGCAACAAATCATTTGAGATAGGTTTTAGACCTCTCGGAGATAAGTTATGGATTCTAGGAAATTTCAGGGCTTCAAAAATCTAGACTTAGCCAATTTTCAGGGCTTCAAGATTTCAGGCTTAGCCAAATTTTGGGATTCTACATTTTACCCCAGCTTGGTGTTTTGTTGATGAGTGGTCATTTCTTGTGCCCTCATCTTGTTTGTGGTGGTTGTTGGCTTTGTTTGGGTGTGTCAGTTGGGTAGTGGTGTTCAGAGATTCGTTGGTTGCCGGGATTGTGTTGAAGTCTTCCGTTGCGATCTTTGTGATCCCTATATGATGTTGTCTTGTGCATTCATACTTGCAAAATTTTTTTTTTTTAAAAATAAAAAATCTTGGCTTGATTTGAATCCTTGTTTCCAAGGATCTCCAGGCGGGGCATTACACACTATGCTTGTGTTATCACAATGTATGACAATAGGTTCACTGAATTCTATCCTTATATCCTTCATCATTTGGTTCATCCAAACAACTTGATTACAATTTTTTGCTACTGCAACATATTTTGTCTCTACTATACTCTGTGAGATACAATCTTGCTTCTTGCTTAACCAAGAAACCAATCTTCCTCCTAGAAAGAATGCTCCACCATTAGTGCTCTTTCTATCATCCATACTACCTACCCAATCAACATACTATAAGCATATAAAGTGAAATCATTAGATCTATCATATCAAAATCTAAACTCTATTGTTCCCTTTAGATATCTAAATATCCTTCTAACTACTGCATAATGTGCTTCTCTAGGATTAGCTTGAAATCTTGCAACAATTCCAACTACATTTGCTATATATGGTCTTGTGTGAGTTAGATATTGCAATCTTCCAATCATAGATTTGCACTTCTTCTACTCAATAGGAGGTGTCTCATCCTTTGTAGATAACTTGTGTCTACTTATCATAGGTGTTCCAACTGGGTTACATGTTTCCAAACCAAACCTTTTCAATAGATCTTTTAAATACTTAGTCGTAGAAATAAATATTCCTTTTTTATCCTACACAATATGTAATCCTAGAAAGTATTTCATTTCCCCTATCATGCTCATCTCAAATTCCTTCTTCATTTATTTTGCAAACTTGTCACTTTCATTTATCATCTCCTCCAAATATGATATCATCAAAAAATATTACCAAAATCATCAATCTATCATCTATTTCTTTTAAGTATAGATTAGTGTTTGCAATACCTTTGCTAAATCCAAGTTTTGTCAAATGCTTGTCCAACCTTGTATACTAGGTTCTGGGTGCTTGTTTTAAGCCATACAATGCTTTCGTCAATTTGCATACCATGTCCTTGTTATTTTTTAAAGGAAAACCTTTAGGTTGTTTTATGTATACCTCTTTTTCAAGTTCTCCATTCAAAAATGTTGACTTGACATCCATATGATATACTTTGAATTTCTTATATGTTGCATAGGCTAAGAATAACCTTACTACTTCAATTCTTGCCACAAGAGCATAGGTTTCATCATATTCTATTCCTTCTTGTTGTGAGTAACCTTTACATACCAATCTTTATTCATTCCTTATAACTTCACCTTGTTCATTCATCTTGTTCCCGAATACCCATTTTGTTCCTATCACATTCTTGTTTGCTGGTCTAGGGACCAATTCCCATGTCTCATTCTTCACTATTTGATCCAAATCTTCTTTCACAACTTGCTTCCAATAGTCATCTCTACATGCATCATCTGCATTCTTTGGTTCTACTTGAAATATCAAACATAGTTCTTCATTGGCTCCACTTCTTGTCATCACACCTTTATCTCTGCTGCTGATAATCTACTCTGGTGGATGATTCTTTGTCATATTCTTACCAGAAGTAGGAGTTGTTATCTCAAGTACTTTTTGCTCTATTCTAGGTTCTAAAATTTGTTCCTACCTTAGCTCTCCTTCATTCTACAAATCATTATTAGTATCAAAGAATACTTCATCATTCATTTTAGTGGCAACATTCTCATCATCAGAATTGTAGTCAACTATTCTTTCTCATATCTTGAATTTCTCATCAACTCTTACACTTACACTTTCAACAATAGTCTTAGTTCTCTGATTGTAACATCTATAAGCTCTTCTTTTAAATGAATAACCAAGAAGCATACCTTCATCACTTCTAACATCAAATTTACCAACATCATCATCTCTTTTGATATAACATTTGCTGCAAAATTTTTGAAATACTTAATTGTAGGTGAGTGATCAAACCATAGTTCATAAGAGGTCTTTTTTGTGTCTTTCCTGACTTACACTTTGTTCATAGTGTAAACTATTGTATTCAAATCTTCTCTCTAAAATATCTTGGATACATCATTCTTAGCTAACATAGCTCTTATTGCTTCTATTATTGACCTATTTCTTCTCTCTGTAATGCCATTTTGTTTAGCGTTCTAGGAGCTAAAAGTTGTTTTTTGATTCCATCAGCTTCACAAAATATGTTAAACTCATTTGTAGTAAACTTTCCTCCTCTATCTGATCTTAAACATTTAATCTTCATACTTGATTTGTTCTCAACTCTATTCTTGAATATCTTGAATTTTTCAAATGCCTTAGATTTTTCTTTAAAAAATGCAACCCACATCATTCTAGAAATGTCATCAACAATAATCATAAAGTACCTTTCACCATAGAATCATTTAGTCTTTGTAGGAACACTAAAATCTATGTGTACGATCTCCACCTTTGTTGTAGTAGTAAACTTCTTGCTAGGAAAAGAAGGTCTATTATGCTCTGCCAGTACACAACCCTTGCAAATTGTGTTAGTAGGCTTTACAATCTTAGGAAAATCTCTAAGTGCAAAAATATTACTAGTTTTCACAATGCTATCAAAGTTGATATGACAAAATCTCATATGCCATAACCAACTTTCATCTACCTTTGCAAGAAAACATGTCATTTCAGTGGGATTCAACTGAAATACATTACCTCTAGATTTGGTTCATTTTTGAATTATATTTACATCTTTCTCTCTAATCATGCATGTCTTCTCTGTGAATTGCAACTAATAACCTTTATCCACTAGTTGTCCAACACTCACAAGATTGTGTTTCAAACCATCAAAAAAGTATACATCCTCAATATTAGTCTTACCTTCAAGAGTTATAGATCTATTACCTTTAACTTGGCTAGCTACATTGTTTCCAACTTTGACAATGCCTCCATCATAACTTTTGAAATCAACAAACTTGTTCATATCACTAGTCATATGATGTGAACAACCACTATCAATTATCTAATTAGATTTCTTTTCAACCTATGATATCAAAGCCATTTTCTCTAGACTTTCTTCTTTAATAATCACAAATTCTATTTCATCATCACTGGTACTTACTGCTTTTTCATCATAATCATCTTCTTCATTGGCATACAAAAAATCTCTATCTCTTCTAGGTTTGAACTTTCCTTTATAATTTTTCTCTCTTTTAAGACACTTAGATGCATAAGGACCAAACTCATTACAAGTCCAACATTTACAGATTTTCTTACCATCTTTTTCTCTTCTTATAAGAAGGCTACTCCTTCTATCTTTCTATCTTCATCAAATTTTCTATTAGCTAGAAAAATATTCTCTAGCACAAGTGTGCTCTTTTGTAGATTAGATCAAATGTTTAGGGCACCGAAAGCTATCTTTGTTCTAGAAAATTCTCTAGACTATCTAAACTCGTTCTCGACTACTTCAATTCTTCCAAGTAATGTTTTTTTGGTGAAATCTTTGGTACAAGGGATCAACAACTAGATCATTTGAGCTACCTACTTAAATGGTGGTGTCAAACTCTTCAATATCTTCTAGATCACTTCATTATCTTCCTTGGTTCCTTCTTGAGATATGATACCTCCAACAATTTCTAATATTCTACCTACATATATTCTTATAGATTCATCTTCCATCATTTTAGCATTTTGAAATGCACAAATCCAAATTTTTAGCCTCATATTCTTACAATGATCATCATCTTCAAAGCTATTTTCCAAAGCTTTCCAAATCTTATGAGAAGTGTCAAGTGTTTTTACCTAGTTGTACTCTACTTTAGAAAGTGCAAACAATAATGCTTCTCTAGCTCTCATGTTGCACATAAAAAATTCTTTCTCATCCTTAGTACAAGTTTCTAGATCACTTTTAGTAATAATTATCTTTTCTATTTTTTTCAAGATCCAATATTCTGGACCCATACACAATAGATGTGTCTTCATCTTTCATAATTTGTTCCTTCAAACTTTAGACTATAATTTTTGAATATGTTTTCCATGGGTCTCCCAAAGTTGTTAAAATTTATCTTGAAGGACCTAATGCTTTGATACTAATTGTTAGAAATAATAGTCCACCAAGATAACTAAGAGGACAAGGGCAAGTGAGAGTGGGGTGAATCAGTTATCCAGCTAAAATATTTATCAACCTTAATTAATCTTGACCATGAAACCAAAGTAAATAACAACCATAATAAGATGCACATACACAATTACATCAGATTTGTCAAGTAGAGAAACCATTGATCAGAGGGGAAACCCCTGTGGGAATGATGCCCACAAAGATATATTGATACATATATTCCTTATTAGAGGATGGATCCTATTAGGAGTTTGTAAACATGTTTAATACATAAGGGTCCTTGTTAAGAGACTTTGAATCCCTATTAGGAGATTTCAATCCTATTAGGAGTTGTGCCAACCCTATTAGGAGTTGTAGAAGGTAGAAGGAACCATTGTCCAAATAACTTCTAGGGAAAGACCACTGAACTTCACTATCCAACTGATCTCTTAACTATTCCTTGCAAAATAATTGTTTGTACTATGCTTTGTCCTCTTTCCTCTATCATGTCAACCAGACCAATCACTATCAAACCTTGTAGACTAGGTCACAAACATTAGATCTAAATATCAAACCTCAGATCTCAAAATAAAACCTTGGTAGTGAAGTTTTCTCCAAGTTCACTCTGTTCTACTTATCTTCAGAATTATCTTTTCTTCTCCTTTTTTTTTCTTCTTGCTTATTGCATTCTTCTATCATGCTTCCTTTAATAACAAATGAAAATATCCTTTCTTTATACCATAAAACAATTCCCTTAAGTTGACTATTACACCTTCTCAATTAATAATTATAGGACCTCATTAAGAATACATTTTACTTAGTGATAACATCAATCTATCACCTTTTAACTTGAATAAATTTTTGTATGTGTAATATTATGATGAGCAAGCTTAGCCATGCCATCTCCAACATGTCTTCGACATGCCTTTAACTCTCAAAATAAAAACTTTGCTAAGCAATATAACAAGTTTACCAAAACATGCTTCTGTGGACTCTATCTCTAAACAATCCTCACCAAAACTTGCATAGCTTATTCTAAAATTTATATCTTATGCCCCTAAGGTTAACTACATATACTAGACACTTAGTAGTATCTCCCTTTAACTTCACTAGTGAAAACACTCAATGATCTATTCGTACCAACTTGATCTTTACCATTGTTCTTCTGTTAGATTTCATAGAAAATTGTTGTGTTGACATCAATGACAATGACACTCATGAATGTAACATAACATCATGATAATGATCTAATCATGTTTCTCTAATACTTCCCCATAGGAATATCATTCATGCTTCTAACATGCGTGTCCACAGATATTACCTCCCACTTCCTCACATTTCTTCTTGACCTTGGAGACAATCAAGTAGACATTTTGATGCTTCTACATGATGTTTTTAAGGGAAAAAATTTAGAATATGACATCAAAATTCTTGTATTGGATGAGCAGGTACTAGGGTTGGGCATTGACATCCTTTTTTCAGACCTAGCAGACAAGTTTTTGGAGCAAAGCATAGGGAGCATTGTACAGAAGCATCCCTTCCTACTCAACATGAATGAATTCCAATTAACTCACCATCGCAAGGGAGTATAACTTAGGAGGGATTTTTTGTGGAAGCGGTTGTTGTTGGATGATGTCAATGACAACAACTTCACATGGATGCATGAGTTTAGCATCATTATCATCTAAAAGAGATTCTTTGTGGAGGGGGTTGATGACCTTTATGATTGAAGGCTTCAAGCCCTCAACTTGTTGATGCTCCCTATTCCTTGTTCCTCATTCCTTGTTCCCTGTTTTCCATTTCCTATTTCCTTGACCCTTGTCTTTTGGGTGAAAAATGTTTTAAAGATTTTTTTTGGATAAAAATGATAAGTAGTTACTTGAGATTGGGCCTTGCCCTTGAATGAAAATTAACAAAATAGAAAAATCAAGCTGATTTAATTAGCTAATTGAAATATTTATGCTATGAATCTGCACATTGTATAGTCTCAAATATAATTAATGAAAACAATAGTATTTGGCTTCTCAAATCATTGTTACTATTAGTCCGTGACTCTGTTTTTGGCTTCTCAATGCACTGTTCAAATGTTAGTTTGCAACTTTATTATAAAAAATTAACTGTTGCAAAGTTAGAAACAAAAAAAAAAGCTTTCAAAAATCCCTTTATGGTTTCATATTTGATTGATGACTTATAGTAAAAAATTATTCAATTTAAAATTATCCAATGAAAATTTATAATATGTATATCTATGTCGTTTAAATTTCAAAACATATACATTTTGATAATATATGAACAGAGGGGTTAGGGCCATGCAAGTTAATAGTAATAATAGTTTTAAGTATTATCAATTTATATAAAAATATTAAATAAATAAAAAATAGTTTGTTAAAATTAAACTTATGATACATGTAACATCATAATTCTTGATCATGCCATTTAAATTGTATAAATAATATTGAAATTTGATTTGATAATTAAAAGTTCAACTGATAACTTATATATGAATATTCATATAAAATATAATATATTAATTTATTAATTCATTACTTCCTATTTTCACATCTAAATTTATTTAAATATCATGATCATCATAATATTTTTAATTTTTATCATATTTTGAATTAAATAAAAAATGCCACAATTATTTGAATTTAAATTAAGTTATCATTATCAAGCTAAAGCAATTTAGCAAATATTGATTATAATCTAAATTTAATTTAATTAAGTAAAAATGCTATGATTATTAAATTAAGTTATCATTATCAAGCAATTATTGATTGATAAATGATTATAATTTATAAATTATAATTTTATATTTTCAAAAAAATTGATGTTTCATTAATTTTACATGTTTAATTTTATTTGAGTCCAAATCAGGGATTTTGGAAATTGTCAAGAAATTTAAATAACTTGTATTTTTTAACTAAATCATTTAGTTAAAATTTGTGCAACTAGTTATTGCACTTTGTGATTTAAATTTTATTTGACATTGTGCAACAACAAGATAAATTATTAATATTTGTTATGTGAAAGGTTTAATGATTCACAAATTGATCTAGACCATTCAATGAATGATAGATCAACGACCATGGCTTTATTTCAGGCCAAATTTTAAAAGATCTAAGTTAAATTCTATTTCTACTCAAAATTGGGACATGTGTAGTCCAAGATTCTTTCTTATAGTTATGTCTAACCATTGATTAAAAGAAATATGGATGGCCTGAGATGAATATCAAATCGATTTTAGGAATGTATTCCTATGTGCCTAGATTCATCCATAATTGTGAGATGTGTCTGATCATTGCAATGCTCAATTAAGTATTATTATTTTTAGTCTTGTTTATTAATTAATCCCAACTATTAAGTAAAAGAAAAATCAATGGTCTGAGATGAATTTTAGATCTAATTTTGGGAATGTTATTGTTATTGTCAAGAAACATCCAAAATCGTGACACATGTCCATGACAAGTGTCATGATTTTAGATAACTCTTGACAACAATGATAACATTCCACAAATTGACCTAAAAGTTATATCGGGCGGGGCCATAGGAGCCATTGATTATTATGTTCAATTTTTATTATTTAATTTATTTAAAATGTACAAATTTCAAAATTCAAATGTATAATGTAATCAATTATTACTTTTTATTATTATAATTATGTACATTGTTGCATTATTGACGAAAGTTACATGTGCATTGTACATAGTATACTACTTTAAACCATTAATTACTTATGTTTTAACTTTTAACTATTAACCTTTTGCTTTTATGTTTGTAGACTATGAAGTTCATAGTTCTTGAGACTTAGAGTTTGATATTGTAGGGTTTTCAAATTTTAACTTTTCAAAGACTGTGACTAAATTCCATTTTTCTATTTTGAAGACTAAAAGTCTAAAACTTTAGAATCATAGGACAACACCAATTAATGAGTATCTGCTAGCACGAGTATTATCAATTCTTGAATCTTGATTCTAGGCATTAAATTTTTTTTAAAAATAATTTGTAGTACAATTGCAACAATAGAAATATTATTGTCTTAGGTTTACACTTTACAATTTTTTTAATTAAGTCTTGAAGAAGAATTTTGTGTAATAACCAGTAGCAGGCATGGGAAAAACAAAGTCAAAAACCTCCAGTACGAGTACAAGAAAAAAGAGAAAGAAAGACATTATAGTAATTAGGCAAGTCCTACAAACCCACAGTTTCATTGATGAATATTATGATATTTTTTGGTTCTATTATCCATAGAGATTTGGGAATAATGGGAATTAGAAATTCATAGTTTAATAAGTGGAAAGATCCATAAAAGGGGAGAAATTATTTCAAATAAAAAAAAAGTATTGGTGCACATACAAATAAACTAGTAGTTTTGGTTAGTGGATTAGCAAACCTCATTGTACCTGAGGCATTCCCTTGCCCTAAAATTGTAATACTATGTGCTTAGGATTATGATGAAAATGGAAAAGTAATTGTAAATCAAAACACTCAAGAGGAAATTTTATCCATAACTGAGAGTGATTTTTTCACTTTGTTAGACCTAGGGCTAGGGTTTAAACTAGAAATCTTTAATGAACACATTGAGTTGGATAAAATATTAGAAATAGGGGTTACTGGGGGGTGGGGGTGAATCAATAATCTACAAACTTTATTTGCCAACTAGATATTATTTCTTACTTTAAACTATGCATAACAAAGCAATAAACTAATGTTGAACAATAATAGTAACAATGCACAAAGATAACTCATAACACCATATTTTGTTAACTAGGGAAACCCTGGCCAAGGGAAAACCCTGGTGGGGATGATACCCACTAGATAATATAGTGATATATAAGTTCTTTGTTAGAGGATGGACCCTATTACAAGTCAATGAGTAAATTTAGTAGAAGGAGTCCCTATTAGGAGACTTTGAATCCCTATTAGGAGATTCCAACCCTATTAAGATTTGTGGTACAATAGATGCAAGATGAGCCCACTACCCAAACATGCACTTCCAATTACAAGAAGAGCTCACTGCCCAAACAAGTAATTAGACTTCTAGAATATAGGTACTATATCTTCTTCCTTGATTGATCTTTGGTCTTTAGCTCAATTTTAGATCACAAAATAGCTCATATAAAACTTTGCATATATCACTTTCACAAAAGTTTTGCATATAGTCATAATTATAAGATAACACATGTGATCACAATTTCATCAAATTGCAAAATTCCCTTTTCATAAATACCATTCCTTTACAAAAATTTCTACTAGGTCAACTAAGATCACAATCCACTTTTCCAACTTAGAGTAAACATCTAGGATGTCAGCCCTAATTGGACAAGTAATTATCTTGTAAACAAAATAATTCTTTCCTTCAATTTCACTTTTTTGTTTCACTTTAAACATGATTATCTCTATTCCATACAATCCATACTATCTTCTAAGGTTATACACATCATCACCAACATGTATACTATCTCCATCTAACTTCACTAGTCATAATATGACATCAGCAACAAGTTATAAACAAAATAATACAGTATTATAAACCAAACACTAAGTATCTTTATTTTCATGGTTTCTTGTGAGCATGTACATCATGTGTTTCCATAACTAACAAAAATTACATACCCCTATTAGCCAATTTTCAACAATCTCCTCCTTTGGCATTAATGGCAACAAATAGAGAAAATTGGCTAAGTGACAAAAACTTAACATAATAAAAATAAATAACACATTACATTACATTACATTTGATTACAATTTGTCCAAATTTACATATGCTCCCCCTAACAATATGTTTTGCGATTTTCTCTACAACTACTTCCCCTTTGACATCAATAAAAAAGGTCAAAATGTCAGAAACTACCCAAAAAGTGTCCAAAAATGTTGTCCTTCCTTATGCTGATATGATCTTCATACAATCACTAAAGTTAGCATTAAGATTATCCATACTCTTAGTCCATGTCTCCTTGGTGGATTTAGCTAAGGTGATAATTGCACATAGAGTATATGTGCAATCTCAACTGCATTAGGATCTAAATACAAAAAGTTAGAATAGGTGTCCTTGGCCTTGACACATTCCTCCAACTATTTCTCAACAAAAGATGTTTTCAAAGAAATAGACTCTTTGAAATCTGATATCCTCTTCAAAATTTGTTCTTTTTGAAGTTTTAGTTTCTTGATATCACTATGAATACTAGCCACTTATCCTTCAAAATCATCAACTTTGCAAGATGGATGATGGATCTAGTTGGATAAAGCATCTAGCTCCCTCATCTTTCCTTCTATCTAACTATTGATTTCCTTGGTCATTTTGTACGATAAAGTGTGCTTAATATACAATATTTTTCCATCCTATTGACATTTCCAAAGTTCCTTGATACAAGTATCAAGATTAACCAAATCATTCTCAATGTTATGATAGATGGTGCTAAACAAGTTAGCATCATGTGAGATTTGTACCTTTTCTTCTACCACATTTAACAAGTTAGTAACTCTTCATCAAATGATTTCAGCACTTCTTGTGCCCTCCATTCAGGATCTAATTTGGTGTGCTACACTGCCAAAGTACTGTGCAGTCTTTCAATAACTTCCATTAAGGTTTTCTATAAGCTCTTCACTAATTTATTCTTCTGTATAAGCTTTGATAGGGATGAGATCAAATCAATTTGATCATCATCTGATGCTAGACTAGCAAGAGAGAGTGGAGTAGATGAAATAGATGGTTTAGTATCATCCTCCCTTTGTTTCTTAGCTGCCTCTTTCATTCTTCTCTCGTCTTTTTCTTTCCTATCATTTTCTCTCTTCTCTTCTTCCATTATATTTTTTTCCTCCTCTTCCTTCTTCTCTTCTCACCATCAAGCAATTTCTGCTTGGCTTCCTCTATTTTCTTCTTCTCTTCTTTAAGTAACCTCTTCTTCTCTTCAATCTATCTTAGTTTGTCCTCAATATCCTCGATATTGGGTTCATTAGTTTTGGAAGCTTGAAATGGATTAGTATCATCAATGTCAATGGTAACATTGGTTTGATCAATTTGCATAAAGTTATAGATTACTAACACTTTCAAGGTTCTATGTGTTGGAGGAGATGTTGCCTTTGAATCTATCAACATCTAACTTATAGCTACCATATTTTCAATTCTTAGTTTATCTTTTTCACCAACCATAAATAGAAATGGTCTCACTTTATTCCTCAAATATTTTGTGAGGTTATTCAATAATATTTTAATCTCTTCTTCGTCATCAGTCTTAGTTCTAAGCATAGACTTTTGAAGTTCTACATCTTCTTCCCTCGTAGTAGCCTTCTTCTAAATGAGTCTTACATAGAATTTCTAATTAATTAAGCTTCAAGATCCTTCAATTTTATATTTTTTACTATAATATATCTTATAGTAGAGATATCAATCTAATCCTTCTCAAAACTATTATACAAATCATAAAATTTTTTCATCTGAACAAAATTACCTTTATTGGCAATAGCTATGTTGATCTTCTCTATCTTTGGCTTCCAAGGTTGTCGAGCTTTGCCTTTTGATTTCTTTGATGATGTCACCTTCTATACTTTCTTAACTTTTTGTTCTTCTTGTTCTTCATCATTGGACTTAACAATTGTCAAAAATGTCTTCTATCTTTTGCTTGGTTTGGTGGCTTGTTGTTTTACCCTCTTTGTCTTAGTGGTCACTACTTCCACCAATCTTTTAGATTTTCTTTTCAGTTCACTAGGCTAAACATATGACACTGCTACATACAAAATGCTTTACTCTGAAGATGTTTCTGCAATAGATACTAACAAAGGTTGTACATTTAGTTTTCCTTATAGCTTGTGACTCACTCTCAGTCATTTTGACCTCTGATAGTTCTTTCTTCATAATAGATTCTATTTTCTTGTGTGATGCCTTCTCCAAGGTTGCCTGATGAGCTGACTAGGAAATCTCATCATATGTACCAAATTTGTATTATACTTTATCCATTTTAGAATTCAATAATAAATCAATATAAGAAACTTCTATATCATTATCCAATTCAAAACCCAAGGGATCAAGAAATATTTCCTGAGGTTTCACTACTTGAATATAGGTAAAATCTATATCAACCATAATGCAAATATCTTCCTTAAATTTGTCTACAATTGCAAGTGTAATTCTGAATCTTTTTTTCATTTACTTTTGAAATGTTCTCATTATTAGGTTGCCACTATCCAATATCTTATCTACAAGATGCCTCCTGCATACTGATGTGATCTTTTCCATTGTACATCTGTCACTGCTTATTATGTCTATGATGATAAATAAGGAAATATTTTAAGTACATGAAAGAATATGTGATTAATTAATGACTAAAATCTAAACACACCATTCTTTGTCCTCTTGATCTTTTCAAGGTTTTCTAAGAGTTGCATTCTCAAAATTTCACTAAGATTCACTTGTTCCTTCTCTACACATATCTTATAAGCTGCATAGATGAATCCAACTGATAGTTTATCAAATTTTGAGCTTGCACATACAAAATAGACAATGATTCTACTCAAAAATATTACATCATCTTGCTTGATGGTGCTGATCACTATAGCCTTTCCATTATATACTGCTTTAGTATAACTCTCAACTTTCTTCTTGACCTTTTTCTCACCTATAGGTAGACTACCTTATTTACTAAGACTAGTTACCTCATGAATAAGGTCGGTAGAAATATCAATTACATCATCTTGCATCCATAGTTTCCCATCATGTATCCTACTCAATATGATCTGTGTGCACTCATCTATGTCCAATTCATAGTAGAAATGATATTTGAATAGGTCTAGTTTACTTAAATGTTCAAATCTAGGCTTCACAGTCATGTCGTGATTGAAAACTAATTCCATATCCTTGTTCATATATTCACTACCAATTGACTCAAATTTACTATTCAAATAACCTCCTACATCATGAGGATATACTACATTGTTCAGAGTGAGATATGTTGAGTTAGGGTTTCCTTCAGTTGGTTTTATAGAAACAACCTTTAACTTAGGTCTATCCTCATTCTCAACATTGTGCACCACTGACATATCCATGATTCTATCAATTATGAACTTTTACCAAACAAATTTGTGGGAAAATGATAAAATACCTCTTTTTGAAAATAGGGTTTCCTTCAAAATCACTCTGACAAGCCACTTCTAAGTGCTTTTCACTTTAAATGAATTTGCAATGAAGTGAAAATCAGTTCTATACTCCATTTATTCCATCAACTTGAACTTTCATTAATTGCATACTTTGTAAACATGAAAAAACTATCAATTATGTTCTATAATCAAATAACTACTCAAGATCATTTGTCTGATCTTCAAATGCCACCTGAGATTTGCCATAGCTATTTCCCATCATGACAAAACTCTACAAGACTTTGCTCCATGAAATACTCTGTAAAATCATACTTTTCATCTTTTGTTATAGAATTGACCTTTACTATAATACTAGTAACTCTGAGTTCCTTCATAACTTGTTTAGATAAGCTCCAAATTACAAGAAACCTTAGGTACCATCTAAACATAACTGGATACACCTTTTCTCAACTTTTCTATGTCTAATTCCATCTCTAGATAGAATTCTCAAATTCTGATGCTATGAACAAGCTTAATTTAATTTAGTTGAATCAAACTAAACAACTGAATTTGATCTTCCTATCTCATCATCATCTAGCTTTTCCTTTGAGATATCTACTCCTTTTACAAATGCCTCATTAAGTTCTTGATGAAGTTCACTATCAATGTTTCTGTGTTCCTCATTATCTTTGTTAGTTCCAGAGTTCCTTTCATGGTTCCTTCTATCATTTTTGATGTTCTTTCCATCATTCCTTCTATTCCTAAAGTTTCTTTCATTATTCCTTCTATCTCTAAAGTTTCTATCCATTTTGTAGTACCTTTCTATGTGTCTAAAGTTGTTGCATAATTGGCATACTAGTTCTCTCCTTCTATGATTCTATTGATCATCAAGTGCATGCCAATTCTGAGCAATGTGTCCTAATTTATTACACTTATAACACTAGATCTTTCTTCTATCTTCATAAAATCTTCTTTCTCTCAATGTCCTTTTATTAGATCTTCTTCTATCTATAGGGTTAGTAATTCTATATATTCTACTATTTCAATCAATTGCATTATGACCCATACCATGACAATTATTACAATAAAATTCCTTAACATGATTAAATGACTTATTAGTGCAATCTCTTTTCATATGAGATATTTTGTTACATAAAAAACACTTACCTCTAAATCCATACCTGGTTTCCTTAGGAGATTCCACTTGTTTTGGTTCATCCAAAATTGCAACTTCCTTGTCTTGTCTAACTTCTTTGGATTTATCAAAATATTGACTAGATTCAATCTTATCATCAAATTTTTCTTTTTCTTTTAGATCTGATCTAATCTCAAGTTTCTTTTCAGACATGTGTTGGTTATATTTGTCATTAGTGATAACACTTATTCGATTCTGAATGATTACAAAGCTCATCACTCAGTCTATAGTTTATATCGAGCATTTAGTGGTTGTCAAGTAAGTTCATCACTTAAACAGTTCACAGCAAGCATTCCTGAAGCTACCGAGTGAGTGTGCAGTTAAGTAGTTAAGCAGTATCTACTAAGCTTACAATGTTCTTCGAATAGATAATGGTCACCGAGCTTCATAATGTCTACTAAGTCATCAATTTTTGTGGTGTGAAGCCAATTTCTATCGAGTGATGGATGTGCAATGTTTACCGAGTGACAACAAGGCAAATGAAGGATTCAATATCTATTGAGTGACACTATATCTATTGAGTCTCCAATAGTTAGAGTTCCAAGCTACATTGTGTGATTATTATGGACTGAGCTTCTACTTCTACCGAGTGTATGATGATGTCGAGTAATGCAGTGGATGCCAAGTATTAGAAGTTCACCAAGTCAGCTTGAAGAACCAAAATTTTGACTGTTTGGCCAACTCAGTTACTATTTAGTGAAGTTTTGTGGGTATCATCCCCACCCTATTTTTACTTTCTATTTCGAAGGTTTTTGGATCACCAAAATATTGTATTCATGTGTTATGAATGTTTATTCTTTCATGCATGTAGTAGATTAGATGAATGCATGATGAGTGGTTTATATTGTTAAGTGTTGAATTGATTTAAAGTTTTTGAGGCTACTCATTCACCCCTCCCCTCTCAGTAACCTAGCTAGTCTTGATTATTTACAACAATTGGTACTAGAGCTTTGTGGTTCTTAGGATAAAATTTGGCAGCTTGAGCAAAGATCAAAGACAATGGAGATATTCAAACTTGATAAAGCTATTGAGAATGAAAAGCTAGATCTGGAGATGGCTATAGCTTAACTCAAGGAAGCAAAAGAGCATCTTTCCCAATCCCTAAAAATAAGGAAGGAACTTACAAGAAAAATGAATGACCACCAATATGTTGAAGAAAAGATTGAAGACTTTTTCCCATCAAGTAGTTCAGATGAAACAAATGAGGCAATCAAAGAACTCCTAGAAAAGAATGGCTCTCTACATGAAGAGGTAAGAAAATTGAAAAGAGAATAAGAATTTTAGTCAATAAGAATGTGTGAAATTTTTGAACAAAGGAATAAGGCAAGTGAAGACTTGGAGGCAAGGAACAATGCAAATCAAAGTCAATCCCTTTAGCAATAAAGTCTTATCAATCAGCTCTCAAATGCAAATGAGGAAATTATGAATCTAAGATCTGAAAATGAAAGTCTAAGGAATGATTTAATCACTGAAAGACAAATTGATGAAAGATTGAAAGCTGATCTAATTTTTGAAAAGAAACTCAATGAAAGGATGATGAAATCTCAAGTAGACATGGATCAATTGAATCAGCAAAGTGAGTAGAATCTCTATAGGCAAAAAGGTAAACTTGGTTACAAAGAAGAAGGTGAATCTTCCAAACAAGGTGCCAAAAGGAATCAACAACCTACTTACAATCATTTTGGTAAGTTAGGTCATACATCAAACAAATGTTGGAGCAATGGAAAGGAAAAATTCAATGGAAAATGATTCAATTGTAGTAAACATGGTCATAAAGCTAATGAATGCAAGGAGAAACCAAAATTTTCAAGTAAATGTCACAAATGCAAGAAACAAGGTCACAAGGCATCTAAATGTAGATCCAAATCATTCAATCCAACTAAACAAATTGTCAAAGCAATATTTGGTTGGGATTACAATACTTGGTTTAGATGTCACTATTGTGGAGAATATGGACACATTGGCAAAGACTATACAAGGCATCACTTGAGAAAGAGAGATTCAATAGTAAGATGTTATACATGCACTGAAATTGGTCATATAGTTAAAAACTGCATGAACATAGGAAGAGTCGAAGACAAAAAGAAAGCTTAAGCTAATAACATCAAGAAGTAGATGAGACAATAGTGGATTCCAAAATCTATCGAGCATAAGAGTTCAAATGATGGCCATGTCACTCAAGAAGTGTGTGACTCCACCATTTCCAATTAGATTCATGAAGGAGGAACTAGAATAGTATCATCAAGTCATATCTTGAGCAGTTCTAAATGAAAGAAAGTAGAAGATCCAAATCAATATTTTAGATATAAAGGGATCACATGAGATTAGGTCTTACCAAGCAAAGTTAGTCATAGACTCAACCAAGCTAGGTCAGGAGTAATAATAGTTTTGTTCAATCACTGAGTCACAAGTTTCTACTGAGCTAGTGAGTGGATGATAGTCTATCACACCGTCATTATGGTACTTAGCAAAAATGGTGAATTTTCATCAAAAGGGTAGAATTTGACTTCATTTTTCACCATGACCTTAAAATTCACAAAGCAGAGTGATTCCAGGTGCATCCAAGAAATTTTGAGTGAATTTACACTAAAAAATTTGTTCAAAAAATTTCTATCATTTATCAAGCAGTGATGGCATCTGGAAGCACCAGTAGTAGTAAGGTGAAAAGAGGTTCAAAAATGTTGGTTAAAGGCATGGAGTGGAAAACACCAAACTTCAAGCTAGTTCCAGTAGTTGTGGAAGCACTTGACTCAAATGGAGCTCAATCCTAAATTCCTCCAAGGTACTTCTAATTAATGACATTCGCACTCATTTTAAGTGTTCTATTCAATAAATTGGAACCCTAGAGAGGGATAGTGCCTTAGAAGAAATGTGTGTTGATGGTTCACTTAAACTCGAGCATAAGCACCTAGAAACCAAAGGATTGACCCATATCACACACCCACCAAGAAGTTTTTAGATTAAGTAGATTAGATACATTCTTAGTTGTGTGCACAATGGTCAACTATGGTTAGAGTAGCCAGTGTTAATCACCAAGAAAATGATTCATAAGATTATGGGTCTCCCCATACTGAACAAAGAAAAATCTACCAAAACCCTAGGTTGAGATGAACTCCAGAAGAAAACCCTAGCCAAGTGGGATGGTAGAGGTTTGAAAATTAGCACTATTTTTGATGTGGTATTAAGGTTTGGCATTCATGTAATTGCTCATAAAATTTATAGCTCTAGTCATTTGAACAACGTACCATGTGAGGCAGTGGATTTAGCATTTAAGGTTGTAAAGAAAAACATGAAACTTGACTTGACAGAATTACTGCTGAAACAATTGAACAAGAATATGGATAGTATTAGGACTTCAAAGAACAACCCTTGCAAATTTGGTTCTTTATTGACATGTCTTTTCTTTTATGTGCAAATTTTTTTCTCATCTAAAGGTTCTGTTGTATGGAGAAAAGATGTTCCTATTTTGTATCAGATAAATGAGTTTATTGCAAAAATGGGTATAAACTTTAACAACATTATGGATAATTACTTTGAATATTTCAAAGAAAGGATGAACAAAAGGTTAAAGATTCCTCCCAAACTTGTTGAGGATTATAAATATGATGTGTGTTTCATGGTTGACTATGATAGAGTGTGTATTCAGCTAGTCAGGCCCTAAGTTGCATGGGTAAAACCTCTCCCATATGAGGTAAACATTGATGAAACAAGAGACATCATAGAAGCCCTGGTAATTGAGCCTACAAATCCAAAGCAACTAATTTTTGGTACATATTATGAGGCCAAAGATAGAATTGAGCTTGAAATTAAGCTACCCTAGGCAATCAACAAAGGCAAGAGGAAGACAGCGAAGATGAAAATTACCACTGGCCCTCTTATGCTTATAGAAGGTAAAGGAGAGGATGAAGAAGAAGAAGAAGAAGACGAAGGAGAAGAACAAGAATTAGAGAAGGAGGTAGAGCCAACAAAGAAGAAAGGAAGGGTAATCATTACCAAACCTCCAAAGGCCTCCACAACTATTTTCACTAGAAGATCAAAAGGAAAAGGAAAAGGTGAAGTTGTGCTTAGCAAGCCCCCACTTACCTTTCAAGAAAGATTGAAATAGATGGAAGAAGGAGTGGACATCAAAAACTTCAAGGCCCTAAAGTTTGAGACAAGGATTAATGCTAATAAGATGCAAATTGAGGAGTTGGTACTCACCAAAATGGGAAAATGGAAGTATTCCCCAGATTAGATTGCTCCACAAATTTCAAAATAATTGTTGGCAAGATTGCAGCCAAGGTGGGAATCTACTATACAAACAACTAAAGATATATATGAATAATCTTTGAGGAAGTTAGTACCAATTCTTATAGATGTAGAAGTCAAGGTAGCAATGAAAAACAATGAAGGTAAAATGATGATTAGATTCCATACATGTTTGATTTTGATTAAAGACATTGAGCATGTGGTTAGAGATGGAACAAACATGTGGAAGAACATCTATCATATGCATAAGCCTAGTGAAGATCTAGTAGAGATTAAGGATGATGATGGTGATAGTGATGATGAGGAAGAAGATAACACTCCATGTGTTACTTTTGATATTGAAGACTATCAGGCATTAAAGGTTGATGATGAAGAGAAAGAAGAAGAAATTGAAGAGGAAGACAAGGAAGAAGATGAAGAAGATTATCCAATGAAAATAGCAACATAAGTCATTGCTTCCCTTCCTCATTCTCTACCTAAAATTGCTACATCATCTAGGTTGGAGTCAGTTTCAACAAGTATGATTGCAACCACCAAAGATATATCATCTACACAATCATTAGTTGCTACCTCATAGCTCCAAGTACCTACAATGGAAGTGTCTACCACTTCATCTACCGAGCTATAACCCTCTTTATCAGCTCTCGAGCAATCTACTTCAGCAATATGCACAACTACTAGTTCCTCAATTGTGTCAACTTCTACAATAGCATATATAGTAAGTTTTCTAGTATGTTCTACAGTTTTGTCAACTACAACTTTAATTGCACTAGCTTTTGTTCCAGTCAGTTCTTTAGTTGTAAGTATTCCAGTATGTACACCACCTATTGGTATTTCATTTTTGGATAGTACATCAGTTTTGGATACAGTTGGCACTTCTTTCATTTTTCCTTCAACTGGACCCATTCAAGTTTTTTTTGCAAGTCTAACTATTTCTACTATTGTTTCCATTTCTAAGTCCAAGGAAGTAAGCTCAGAAGTAAAACCAAGGACTCCTCTAAAACTTCTACTTATTGGTAAAAAAATTGATGAAGACATTGATTAGGACAAGGAAATTGTCATTCCTAAGTTGGATCTGGATATTGCCACAATTGATGAAATGAGACTGGTCAAATAGCTTTTAGAGTAGAAGGCAAGGCAGAAACAATTAAGAGTTGAAAGAGATAGAGAGTTTACTATAATTGAAAATGCCAAAAATATAATAACTGAGACTATAGGTGTTGATGTAGACTCATCTCAAGACATTTTATTATAGTTGGAAGAAGCTATAAATAAGTTCAATGAAGATACCTTTGGCCAAGAAAAGCTCATTGAGAAAGCAAAGAAGAAGTTTGATAGTAAGGTGCTTGAGCACATTGCTCAACACATTGCTATAAACTAGGTAGAGCTATCTATAGTTTTGAGCAATCTTGAACAATCTTTAACCAATGTAACATCACTTTTTGGAAAGCTTTGTGATGTTACCGAGTTCACTAAGGAAATAAAGGAGAAATTGAGTAAGATTGATGTTGATATGAAGGCAAGTGCTCAAAGGCTACAACTTGACCCTAGTTCAAGCTCATCACATCACATGAAGGTGAGATTTTTGTCAGAAATGTAGGAACAATTGCTAAGAGAGGAAGCCAGGATCAGGTCTACACTGATTGATATACAAAATATGATCCTTGCAGTTATGGACTCAATGTAGAAACACATTGCATATTCAAAAACATTGGTCCAATATAACAATTTTTCCATAGCAAATCATATGATTGAACTTTCTGCAGAAGTTCAAGTGGCACTCTCCACCTGCAAAATTTTGCAAGGAAATTGGGATAAGACATCGGCTCTTATTCTCAAGGTACACTCCAAATTTCTCTCACATTTTGGTGTCTCTATTTGAATATTTTTCATATCTCTTTGGCATTATTGTCAAAAAGGGGGAGTAAGAGATAGTAAGAGACATGGGAGTAAGAAATGATAAGAGACCTGTGGAGAAAATAGATTGATTTATGTATAGAATAAAAAGATGAAAAGCTATATATATATTATGCCATATGTATGGGGGAGATATGTAAGATATGTATATACAACAACTTTACAAAGATCAATTTTGAAAAATCAAAAATTAGTATGTCAATGTACATAAGGCTCATAAGTGTTTTTGTCACTAATGCCAAAGGGGGAGATTGTTGGCATTAGGTTATATTTTTCATTAGTGATAACACTTATTCAATTTTGAATGATTACCAAGATCATCACTCAATCTACATTTTATACTGAGCATTCAGTGGTTGTCAAGTAAGTTCATCATTTAAACAGTTCACACTGAGCATTCCTGAAGCTACTGAGTGAGTGTGCAGTTCAATAGTTAAGCAATGTCTACCGAGCTTATAGTGTTCACCGAATAGATAATGGTCACTAAGCTTCACAATGTGTAACGAGTCATTAGTTTGTGTGATGTGAAGCCAATTTTTACCAAGTGACAACAAGGTAAACAAAGGATTTAGTATCTACTGAGTGACACTATATCTACTGAGTCTCCAATGGTTACTGTGTTCCAAGCTACATTATATGATTAGTATGGACCAAGCTTCTACTTCTATCGAGTGCATGATGATGCCGAGTAATGCATTGGATGTCAAGTATCAAAAGTTCACCAAGTTAGCTTGAAGAACCCAAGTTTTTACTATTTGCCTGACTCAATAATATTTTGTTTACTTGTGATTTAGCCAACCTTGTAATTGTAATTATTGGAATGGTATATATGTAATGTATTGTATCATTTGTAATAAGTATGAGCATGCTATTGTAATGGACATGTAATTTTTTGAGAAGGGTGAATGTGAATCAGCAGCAGAGAAAAGTATTCAGCAAGGTCTACAAGGATCGGTAAAGATATATCAGTCACAAGAGGTGATATGTACTTCAAGGATCTAATCAGAAATCAAGTTGTAATTCAGATCTACTATTTCAACCTGACAAGTGAATCAATTTTCTAAATCTTTTAACAAGGTAGACTTAACAGTCTTTGTATAAATGTCCTAATAGAGTGCATACTTCATTGTATGTTTGTAAAACCTCTAACAAGGTGGATCTAGCAGTCCAAATTGCTCTTAATAGGGTAGATCATCAGAAGTGGTTAATGTAAGCCCTAATAAGCCAACTTTATACTACAGTAGTGAAGTTTTGTGGGTATCATCCACACCCTAGTTTTAGTTTCTATTTGGAAGGTTTTTGGGTCACCAAAATACCATGTTCATGTGTTATGAATGTTTGTTCTTTCATGCATGTAGTAGATTAGATGAATGAATGGTGAATGGTTTATATTGTTAAGTGCTAAATTGATTTAAAGTTTTTGAGGTTACTAATTCACCCCTCCCCTCTCAGTAACCTAGCTAGTCTTGATTATTTCCAACAACATGTTGATAAGATAATCGCAACCAGTCTTATCATAAGTAGGTCTATGTATTGCAATTGAATCATCAAGATTTTCTCTACCAGAATAAAGCTTCTCAAGCTACTACTTGCATTGAGTTAATTTACCTTTCACACTGGTACTATACTTATGAAGTTCTTCATGATCTTCTTTCAATGTTTCAAACTTAGATGTTTTCTTTTCCAAACTTGTTCTTAGATCTACATTCTCAATCTTCAAATCAAACTCAATTTTGCTAGGATGATTTCTCAAAGTCAACTTTAGATTTGTAATCTTTAATCCTGCTTCAAGATTTTTTACTATGTCTCCAACTTTGAATAATCATCATCACTAGTTCCAAATTTAGTAGATCTAGGCTTGGATTTGAGATGTTCAATCTTTTTCTTCAATTGACCAATGTGTACTTTGGAGTCTTCATATCTTTCCTTTAGCTTATCTCTTTCTTCAGTATAGAGATAAATTTTTCAAGAGCTTCTTCAAGGTTCTTCATCAATTGTTCCATATCCATAGTGATATTACTCAAACTGTAAAGCCTTTTCAAAGTAACTGCACTCTAATACCAATTGTTAGAAATAGGGATTATTGAGAAGGGGGGGTGAATTAGTAATCTAAAAACTTTAGTCACCAATTGGATATTATTTCTTACTTTAAACCATGCATAAAAAAGCAATAAGGTAATGCTAAACAATAATAGTAACAATGCACAAAGATAACTTATAACACCATATTTTGTTAACTATGGAAACCTTGGCCAAGGGAAAACCCCAGTGGGGATGATACCCACTAGATAATATAGTGATATATAAGTTTCTTATTAGAGGATGGACCCTATTAGGAGTCAATGAGAAAATTTAGTATAAGAAGTCTATGCTAGGAGTCCTTGAATCCTTGTTAGGAGATTCCAACCTTGTTAGGAGTTGTGGTATAGTGGATGCAAGATGAGCCCACTGCCCAAACATGCACTTCTAATTACAAGAAGAGCTCACTGCCCAAACAAGTAATTAGACTTTTGGAATATAGGTACTATATCTTCTTCCTTAACTAATCTCTGATCTTCATCTCAATCTCAGATTACAAAATAGCTCATATAAAACTTCACATATATCGCTTTCACAAAAGTTCACATACAATAATAATTACAAGATAATACTTGTGATCAGAATCATAATCACATCACAAAATTTCCTTTGCATAAATACCATGCCTTTACATAAATTGCTACTAGGTTAGCCAAGACCACAATCCACTTTTCCAACTTAGAGTAAACATCTATGATGTTGGCCCTAATTGGACAAGTAATTATTTTGTAAATAAAATAATTATTTCCTTCAATTTCATTGTTCTATTTCACTTCAAACATAATTATCTCTATTCTGTACAGTCCATACTAACTTTAGATGTCATCACTAAAAAAAACAATACATTGTTGTAAACCAAATTCTATACTTAGACAATTTTTTGATTACCAAGCACTAAGTATCTTTATTTCTGAGGTTTCTTGTGAGCATGTACATCATGTTTCCATAAATGAGAAAAATTACATTCCTCCATTAGCCAATTATCAGAATAAGCTAGCACATGCTTATGAAAAACTAGATAGAGTTTTCCAAGATTCATATATTAAGGGTTTAATAAACTCAGATTCATCTACTAATCATACTACTGTTACTATTACACTGGACATAGACCATAAGCCTCCTTATCAGTATGATATTTTTGTGTCATGAGTTCAAAATACTATTTCTTTATTATTATTTTGTCTAGGATTGGATAGTAACAAGGAAGTGGGGGCTAGTGTTCTTGAAATGATTTATAATATCCATTGTCAAGGTTAGTCAGCTGAGAAGGTATAAGTAAGATATAATTATGTTCAACTCATAATTGAATTATGCAAGAATAAGTACTAATGATTAAACAAAGTATAACTATAGGACAGATAAAGACATTTAGGTTCACAAGTTACTAATGCTCCCTTCTTTTAGAAAAGCATTTCTCAATATTTGAGACTAAGAACAAAAAGATTGATATTAAGGTCTATAAGTTTGATGAGAAAACCCATAAGATATCAGAGACTCCAAGTCCAATATATGAGTGGACACATATGTATTTTTCAGTGGACAACAAAAGAAAATGACATTTCCTTCCTTTCCTTTTAGAATTGGAGGCCTCACATTTGAGACAAAGGCTTTCAAATTGGCAAATGAATTGGTACATTTTTTTAGCTTTGATTTTGTCAATCACTGCAATTATGATCCACTGAACATAATAAAAATAAAACTTATTTCCAATGGGAATTCTGCAAGAAAATATCAACATCAAGAGATGCCATTGATAGAAAAGTTAATAAATTATGGATTTGTGGGATGAGGTTAAGAAAGAAATGAAGAAACATCTAATAGCGAATAATATTTCAATACAAGAATTGTCATCCCAAATTATGACATTGCACATATTAGAGTCACATGAATCAAAGCCTCTGACATAGTTAAATTTATACAAGAAAGAATCTCAACCTTCTAAGAGTTATATGCTGAAAAAAATTAAAGAGGTATGCAAATTTCAATTATGCTATCAAACCAAGATGATTGATTTTTGGAAAATGAGGCAAAATTTGGCTAAACCAAAGACCTCATAAGTTTTTGAGGAATTGAGGATGATGAAGTTTTTAGCAATTATTGGAATAAAGAGCATCCATCTGTAGCATATCAATATGGCACTTGCAATGATAGTGATAGTCAAAGTCAAAGATAGAAGGTCAAGGACCTCGACTCTGATGAAGACATTCAAGGTACTCAGGATCTTGGGTCAACCAAGCATATTATTAATATTTAAATGAGTGATTTTATTAAATAAATGTATAGTAAAGGGGGAAGTATGATACAAAACATAGGTTATGCACATATAGGGCCCATTTGTGCAAGTGGTGAAGGAATTTGAAATCCAATTACAATGCTACACCGACAAAAAAAGTGGAAGTAAAGTGATCATTGGAATCTCTAATGAGATTGAAGATGATTCATCTAGAAAGGGAAAAAAATATTATACTTCTAGTTCTGAAGGTCATCCCAAGACAAAATTGTTAAATCTTCAAGTCCAGTTGAAGTTGATCTCACTGGCATTGGCATTGGCATTAGTATTGGCACTAGCATTGGCACTAGCACAGGTGAACCTTGTGCAAGAAGGAACAAATTTATGTCAGTAAAAATGTAAGAAATGATAGTGGTTAATTGACCAATGTTTACTTGACCAATGTATGCACTAGTAGCTTCTAGAAAAAACCCTGAAAATAGTCCTAACACACCAAGATTTGGAACAAGTCATCTTTAGGTTGTTGGAAATCCTCATCATACAATTCTAGGTGGAGTAAGTGTAGCTGGAGTTGGAGGATCATACAATGATATAACTAATAATTCACCTTTTAAACACTCAATTATGTCATGAAATCTAGATTTTAGTTTAAATGACTTTCCAACAAAATTTGATTAGACAAGAAAAAGAAATAGGCAAATTATGAAGACTTTGAAAGGTGATACAGTTGTTGAACATCATGGATCTAGTAACATTATATTTCCAACATATGATCCAAACACCAAAATGATAAATTTCATGGTTGTTATGCCCCTAGCTAGAGATAATAATCCACTAGAAAATCTAATAAATTATAATGATGTACAAGTTACCAGTTCTCAAATGGATTTGTCAAAAGCAAAAATTATTGACAAAATCAATATATCAAAAGAGAGCAACAAAATGGTCTACTCTACACTTCTAAAAGTGGAGAAGGAAAATAAAAGGCTTGCAGAAAAATAGAAAAGTTATAGGTAAACCTTGATAATGTGAAGGCCAAGGAGAAAGCAACAGATAATTAGTTCAAACAATTGCAAAATAGGATAAAGAATTCTTCTTCTACAGAGGCAATTGTCCAACAAGAAAAGATGAATGAACAACTGAAAAATATGACTAAAGAATTGGATGAGTGAAAAAAAAATCTAATAATGAAAAAGCCTCTACTACACAGATGTTCAAGTCTTTAGAGAATAGTGTAGAGGTAAAAAAGAAAAATGAGGAGTCTAATGGAAGGATAATTCATAATTTGTAGAAGGAATTGGGGAATGAGAAGAAAAAAGAGGAGCCAACTGCAAAGACAATCCTTGATTTGAAGAAGAAATTGGAGAATGCAAAGACAAAGGAGTATAGTGCAGCTACAAACACAATCTAGCATATGAAAAAGGAATTGGAGAAGGCAAAGAAAAAATAGCAGTCAACTATAAAGAAAATCCTTGATTTGAAGAAGGAATTGGAGAATGCAAAGAAAGAGGAGTCTACTCATACTGCAAACACACTCCATGATTTGAAGAAGGAATTGCACAATGCTAAGAAAAAGGAGTCTACAATGAAGATAGTCCAGGATTTGAAAGGGAACTCATGGATGAGAAGATAAAGGAGGATTCTATTACAAATACAATCCAAGATTTGGAGAAGGAATTTGAGGATGAGAGAAAAAGAGAAACTAATTAGAAAGGAAAAATAGAAGAAATATAGAAAAAGAGTCAAATGGAGATGTCTGAAATGAAGAAAAACATTGAGAATGCAATTTCACAAAATATAACTACATCTTGGAAAGACCATCATGTAAAGGATAGTATAATAAACATGATTAAGCTTATCAAACAAGAAAATTGGTAGAAAATAATGCAAACTAGTGATAGCTTGTTTGAATGGCTTGATTTAAATAACAATATTAGAGATGTCTTTGAAAATTTAAAAAAAAATGTTGACAATAAAAAAAAGTATCTTCAACACTTAGAAAATATTGCAAATTTTTTTGAATAAAGTACAAAGATCCAATGATAGGGATTTGGCAAACCAAGGATTAAAAAAGTACTGTGATGCCTCTATATTGGCCTTTAGTTGTTTGTCAAAATTGTGGAAAATTAATGGAAATGGATGAAGCTATGAAACATACTTCTAGAGACTTGATGAAGATGAATAACAACATACTTCACTTGCTAAATGTTGGATTACCAAATTCAGCTAACTCAAATGGTAAATTCATTAGAGAAGAAGATTACAATATCATGAACTTTGATTTAACCAACTTTCTTGAGGAAACCACTCAAGAAACAATTGCAAGTTGCATTAAACCATTGTAAAAAATGAATGCAGTTATAGATAAATTCCTTGATTCATATGAAAATATCTCTTCAAAGTATTAACTATTGATGATGTTACAACTATTTATGTACAACCTTAAAAAAATAGAGCTTCCAAATGATGTAGAATGGAGCACCCTAAAGAAATTATTGGAGTTGGGTGATCTACTCAATCTGTTAGTGTCAGTCATAGCACTAACAAGTAACAACTTAGTAAGTGATAGTAGTATAATAATTTTGTTACTTGCTGATCTTTTATTTCAAATGTTGGGTTTAATTTCAAAGTTATTTAATTCTTTTTGTTAAAGGAATCAAGAACCAACCTATTAGGATAGCTAGAAAGCTAGACCTACTAGTACTACCTAGAGAAGATGGAAAAAATTTCCCTACTCCTACTTGAAAAAAATGCACAATTGGCAATGTGGCAATGTGATTGTACACACATAATGTAGTACTAATCTAATTATATATACAATTACAAGCTGAATTACAACTATTTTCACTTCCTTGTTTCTGTAAAAGGGAATTCAAGGTCATTGACTCATTTGCAAAGGGTTTTAATATTCTACTTCTCTAGGCTCTATATTTGTATAATTGTTTGTTATTGTTAAATGCATTATGTTACACACTAATTTATAAATTGTAATAGAGTTTTTTTTAAAATATATACATTTTAAAATGCATTATGTTACAATTTCTTAAAGAAACTAGAATCAATGAAAATATCAACATTTGTAGACTCTAAAAACTAGTTTGAATGAAAATATCTGTTAGTGTAGTTTTTTTATTTTTCCTATTTTGCTAGGTTTTTCCTACACTTTTAATAATCTCGCTTAGGTTAATAAAGCATGTCTTATTAGGTGAATGGTTGTGAGGTGTCACCTTCCTACATGTGGGCATCCATTAGCTATCTTGGGAAGATACTTTGCTATCTTTAGTCCGATAGATGGTTGCTCCTCATTGGTTAGTGTTGCCACCACCTCCCTCTTCCTAGCCTATATAAGCATGCCACCTAGCTTGTATTTGGATCTCTTGTTTTTGCATCCTCTTAATGCTATTTTGCTTCCATCATTTGCATTACTCTCTTGGAGACTAACTCTATGATGCTATTTTGATTTTGTATCATTTGCATTCATAGTTTAGATATTTATTCTTTGCACTAGTTTTCTGGGTTATTAATCTTATCAGATTCTAACAATATCAACATGTCTTATAAAAATTGAAGCATCTATAATAGGACATTGAATGAAGGTTATTAATTAACTTCTACAAACAAAATTAGTTAGTAGATAGATTATTAGGCATTGGCAAGACCAAAGCACATAAATTAATTTGAATTGAAATTGGTAAGACCAGAGCTACTAGCCTACTACTTGACTCATAGAGAACTTGAGAAGCTGCTATAGTTGCCACTTTGGTTGGACCAGATTAGCATCACTATCATCAAAATCCTCCTCATTTATTTCATATAAAATTTGATTGTTATTTTTTCTTTTGATTCACTATCAGTTGCATCCCTAAGTCAACTTCATCATCATTGCTTCCAATATCAAGATATGAACCACTACTGCTACTGCCACCGCCACTGGCACTTGTTTTGAAATGTTGGTCATCCCTCTTCTTTGACATTTGTTTGTCCAAATGATGAGAGAAATTTCATAAGGGAAACTATCTACCTCATACCTAGAATTATAGAGCCTCAAATAATTATCCAAACTTTTTTCTAATTTGTTTCTAACCTTTGACTTCAAGAAGCCCAAAGTACTAAAAAGTCTCTCATCTTTTTCTAAACCCAATATCATTATCAAACATAATTTGGTAAGCCTAAAATATTATGGTATTGACTCTCTCAACTAATTTCTTTGACCAAGGTTTATCCAAAGCTTTGTTATCACTCCCTCTTTATTTGGATTCTTCATAAGATCATATTGTTCCCTCATTATGTTTGCAAAAGAATATGATTGATCTCTTAGTTGAGATTCATCTAAAAATTTATTTATAGTTACTCCATTAATTACTTTAGTTTTGAAAAAAATGCTTAATCAAAGTCATCATCCTTCTTTAGAAATCACTTCGATAGTTTAGAGACCAATATTGAGGAAAAACAATAGGTATTCCTTCAAGTAGTTCCTCTAGAGGGAATCTGTATCTAATTTGTGATGAAATATTGTAGAAAACTTGCTTGACAGAGTCAAGAAACTTGCTTGACAGAGTCAAGAACAAATTTAATGTTCTTCTTGAAGTCTTCACTTTTAACACATGAAAGTACCTTCTTTGGTTCTAATTCAACTTCACTTTTTGATTCATTGGGGTTGGACTTAGGGTCAACACTGCCATAGTACTACATTGGTAATCCAACTCTATGTACCTTGACATATACCTCATCATTTACACCAATATGTAAAAAGTTCCTAGGATTGTTCAAATATGTGATTTCTATCCACTTTGCAAACTTTGATTCATCTAATGATTGTAATCGATATAGAGTATCCAAGCTATTACATGTAATTTTATGTAGCTTATTATATTCTAGAATGTACATAGCTCTTTGTTGAACCTTTTTCATAATATTTCTCATGTCCTGTAGCATGGGGAGAATAACTGCTAAATTTAAGAGTATCCTAACATTAGTTAGACTCAAATATAGTTGAGGAAATCTATCTCAATAGAGTGGATTAGTCCAAGCAATGACATATATTCAAAGAATACTTGATGTACTTGTTCATCCAAAGAGATACATCTGGTATCATTGTCTTTAAGAAGCTTCCTCCCATCAGTAAGTCCTTGAGAAAAGTGATGAAATTCCTAGACTCATTTTGGACTTCAAAAAAATATTGGTAAATTTCTTTGATTAAAGATTCCATTTTACAAACACAACCAAAATCATTGACAATTCCAAAAGCTAGATTCATTTGGTGGGCCATGTAGTGAATGGGAATAGTGCAGGGTGCCATATAATTCTTGATCTTTTTGTAAAGACCACCTTTATGACCTTACATAACCAAAGATCCATCCTCTCCAACATACACCAAATTTTTGGAAATCCCCATGTTATCCATACCTCCACAATCAATTAGAATACTCTTTAATAAATCATATAAATTTTTGGTTGTCACACTACCATTCAATTTAGCAACAAATAATAGAAAGGGTTGATGACAAGGATAGTTTACAATATAAACTTGTTGCATGCACACCCAAGAAGCATTATCAATTATTGTAACTTCATCTAGAGACAATGCAATGAAATTTGACTATTTTATTTTTTCCTTCATATTTTCTTTTTCAACCTATGCAAGATAACTAGCCCATTCCCATCTGCTGTTTACTGACTAGTTACTTTTTGGATAGTTTCAAAGTTTAAAAGTGCTATAAACTAGTAATTGAAGGGTATTCTATCATATGATCCCCTCTACTCAAAATATAAAAGACCACACTTAACTGAAAAACTTTTCCAATATTTTCCACTTCCATTGCTTTCCCAAGGAAATCTTCAATAGAACATTTTATTGTAGAATGCTTCTCCCATAATTTCTCTTGTAACTTTTATAATTCAACATTCTTGATACGCAGATAGTTTTCCTTCATGTTCCAAGTTAGTAAAAAAATTTTAACTCCATCTATGGTTTCCTTTTTCTAAAATTTCCTGACATGCTTTTCTATGGTATCAAGTTTAAGCTACAATCTCTTCTCCTTCTTTGTTATCTCTATACAAATATTACATCTACATTCTATAAGAGGCTCACCATCAATTGGATTGGGAATTGGTTTAATGAACAAGAAATTTTCCACCCATTCTAATTGAAAATTCCTTTTGGAAAGATCCCATCAAGATCAATCTCTTTTTTTATTCCAATTTTCTTTTCCCCTTCTCTGCACAAACATCATTTATGGAATCACTTTTGGTTTTCTGACCCAATCTAAGTCTATGATATTAGTTATGACTCCCTACTCGTGGGAAGTGCCTCCAAATCATTTTCAAGTTTGTCCTCGATTGAGATATCATGTTCACAAACTTGAACTTCTTCAAAATGGTCTCCAACTTGTGATGAAACTCCTTTTTCAATATGCACTGGAGATGTAAGTTGTGAATCTTTTAGGTTGCCAACATTTCCACCACCAAAATATGTGAATAAGGTTCTACATTTTGGTGGATTTTCTTGGCTTTCAGGGATCCCATTGAAACCCCTCTTGTTTGACATTGCAAACTAGTCAAGGCTCCAAAAAAAATATCAACTTGTTGAACAAAAGACTTAAAGAGTGATGAGTCAAAGACTATGACACTAGACTACTTAGACTACATATAATAACAATAATATGATTCATTCACATAAAAAGGGTACTATAGTACTAAAGTCAACAATACAACCCAATAAAATTTGCAAACCTATTTCAGCATATGAGATGTCCAGTGGATAGTAAAAAATAACCAGCACCACATAAAAAATAAATTAAAAATCACTTACCTTTTACAAAAACCATGGTCCAAAAGTCAATGGGAAATTCACTCAGCACTCTGAAACTTTGACAACAATAAGAAATGCTAGTCTCCAGACCAAAAAAGAGAAAATTGTGTAGATTAATAATATCTTATGAATGTATATATACAACCAAACTAGGTTGATGAATTACATGGGATTAATTAGCAAGAATGTCAAATATAGGAAAAAAATGTACCTTCCTATGTAAGCCCAAAATAGAAAATAGTTTGTTATACTAATTAGTTGCTTATACTAATGGCAAAAGAACATTGACCAATAAGAAAACAACATGCCTTATGGTGAAATTTTTAAAATAATTGTATCTAAAATGTATATAATAGTGGAAATTGGACAATTATTTTTACCAATCATGTGAAAACTAATGGGTGACTAGCATAGGCATTGGACCCAAGTCTTATAAATATCAAGTAACATGGTTGACAAATATTACCTACTCTATTTGCCAAATGATGATTGACCAATGAGACAAGATCACCAAATGGAAAAGATTCGCCACTAAAATAATCCCTGCTCTACAAAAAGGATAGAAGTAGATCAAGAAAAGGTACAAGCTATTGTTGACATGAGGCCTCCTAAGAATCTAAGACAACTATGTTCCCTCCAAGGAAGACTTCAGTCCATCAAAATATTTATCTCTTAGTTGGCCAAAAAATGTGTTCCCTTTACTCACCTCCTCCACAAAGATGTGGTATTTAAATGGGACAGTTAGTGTGAAGCACCTTTTGACCTCCTTAAGAACTATTTAATGAATCCACTAGCCTACTCAACATAAAAAAAATTCGTTGTATATCTCCCTTACTAATAAATCAATAGGAGCCTTATTGGCACAAGAAACTTACCAAGGAAAAGAAAGATCCATCTTCTATATTAGTTGAACCTTGGTCAATTATGAGCTCAATTATACTTTCATTGATAAGGCATGTTTGGTAGTAGTGTTTTCTTCCCAAAAACTATGCCATTACCTATTAACAAATAAAGTAAAGCTCATAGCTAAGATAGACTTCTAAAGTACCTTCTGAGAAAAACAACATTAACAGCCCAAATCTAGCCAAGTGGGTAATGATCTTGAGTGAGTTTGACATATTATATTTTGATAAAAAAGACTATCAAAGGATAGGATATTGCATATCAATTAGCAGAGGCACCCTTGGAAGACTTGAGTCCTATCTTAGTAGGTTTTCAAGATGTGCATATTCTTCATATAGAACCAATCACATGGAAGCTTTACTTTTATGGTTCTTATATACATCATGGCTCAGACATGGGTATTCTATTCATCACACCTTTAAGTGTCACCATACCAAAGTCTTACAAACTTTTTTTTCTCATGCACTAATAACATGGCAGAATATGAATCATTAGTTCTCGATCTCAAATTAGCACTAGAATGGAAGTTAACAACAATAAATTTCTACAAAGACTCTCAGTTGGTCATTAATAAGGTTAATACCACAAATCAAACTAAAGATGAAAAATTTCTACCTTACAAACATATGGTCGACACACTCAAAGAATGCTTTATTCAGATCATATTTGAGAATATCCATAGAGATAAGAATAAGGTGGTCGATGCTATGGCTACTTTGGCCTCTTTTCTCTAGTTACCTAACCAACATGAATGCTATGAATCATTAGTAGAGGAGGTGGCTTAACCTACATTTACTAAACCTGAATCCCACATTGTTTTCTTCCTAGACAATCCAAACTCCCCTTGGTATGATCCCATTTTTAGCTACTTGTAAGATAACCTTATTTCCATGAATCTATCCAAAAACTAGAGATGAGACTTTATGCAACAAGCCTCATGTTACATGTTTTTGGATGACACATTGTATCGAAAAGGTCTAGATGGAACTTTGTTTAGATGTCTAGAAAATGATGAGTCTAGAGCTTCTCTGCAAGAACTCAATGTCAATATTTGTAGGTTGCATTCTAGTGGGTTCACTTTGGCTAAAAAAATCCTTAAGATGGGCTATATTTGGCCCACTATGGAAATGGATTCTATTGATTATGTCAAAACTTGTAAGAAGTGCTAGATTCATGGTAACCTCATTCTTGCACTAGCTCAAGAACTCAACCCATTGGTCACACCATGACCTTTTTATTAGTAGGGTTTTGACTTAATTGGCATGATTCATCCACATTCCTCCAATAGCTATAAATGGATTCTCATGGCAACATAATACTTCACCAAATGTGTCAAGGTCATACCACTCATAGATGCTACTAGAAAACAAATTTCCTTGTTCATCCTTAACCACATCATTTTTCAGTTTAGCATACCTCATGTCATCCTAAAAAATAATGATTTGTACTTTAAAAACTAAATAATTATGAGCTATGTAAAAAATTTCATATCATTCACCATCCCTCTTCAATTTATTATCCCCAAGGCAATGACCAAGCAAAGGCTACCAACAAAAATATCATCAAAATCCTCAAGAGAACCGTAAATGACATTGGTCAGGACATGCATTTTCCATTAAATCTTGCACTTTGGACCTATCTAAAAAGTGTTTGAACACATACTAGGGCAACCCCCTTTTCTTTGGTCTATGTCAGTGAAGCAATTCTCCCTTTGGAGGTTCAAATCCTATCCTTAAGAGTCACCCTACATGATGTAATGACAGATGAAGACTATAGGGTTGGCCACTTAGAAAAATTATAATCTCTGGAGGAACATCAATGCACTAACCACAAACACCTTAATGCATATCATAATAGGTTCTCTAGACACTATAACAAGAAAGTGATGTCATTGGTATTTCAAATAGGAGAGCTAGTCCTCTAAGAGAAACCTAAATATTAGGTTGAACAAGAAAATAAAGGGAAGTGGAAATCCAATTGGATAGGTCCCTACATCATCACAGAGTCTTTTGGGACATGCACCTATAAACTTGCAGACTATAATGACAAATAGCTAGTAGAACCCCTCAATAGCATCCATCTCAAAATGTTCTATGTATAAATCCTTGAGTGATGAAATCATATCTAAAAATAATACTAAAAACAACTAGAAAATCTTCAAAAAAATAAACAAAAAATTTGGTATAAAAGTAGTTAGAGATAACACCTTTGAGCTTTCCCCAAACACCATAAATCCTTCAATGTGAAACATAAAACAAAAGGGGTTATGACAAATAGTTCATTATGTGTCTCCCATGCCTATTTTTTTTCTTTGTGGTCTCTCCATTGCTTTCTTTAGCACTACCTAGTGCAATTAATAGAGGAAAGGGAAAAGACGTACTAAACTAGAATTAATTGTACACATACCCAATTGAGACATGCTTGTGGATTTATGATCAGTGGTTTATTAGTGTCAGAAATAACTCACAACTGAGACAAAGAATGATAAGGAGGGAGTGGTCCAAAGGAAATATGGGGTCCAATTATGTTTTAAGATACCACAAACATGAATTATAGGTAGATCAATGCACATCTTAAAATTGTAAATCATAAAATACCCATGTGCTCCCAATAATCCATTTTAGCCTCCATAAATCCCCAAGAGGTCCCAATGATCCAAAAAATCTCACATTCATCCCCTTCCCATCAATTTTAGTTCAAGAATATGAGATACACAGGAGAGACTAGCATGTATGCCACTATCTATGTACCAACTTGATAAAAATAAATTAAAAACATCAAAAAAATGTTAAACCTACCAACAAATCATAACACCACTATCATGTGCATAATTATATATATATATATATATATATATATATATATATATATATATATATATATATATATATATATATATATATATATATATGATGATGATCCATTGATTTCATGTTGAATTGGTGTCTATCTATAATTACCGCTCCTTCGGGATGGGTTTGCATACCTTGACTGATTTTATATGAGATCAATTGTAAGACTCTAGAATGAAAATATTTAAATATTTTATGGTAGAATCCTTGTCCTATTATCTCTTAACAAAGATGTCAATACCACCCATTTTACTCTAGAGATTAAGAAGCAACATTGTTATGTCTTGAAACATATCTCTGACCTTGGAAAAATTTGGCACAATGCAAATAGCAGAAGAAGGCCACCTATGTTCATCTTCACACCCTTCTATTCATTAATGTGAATCAAGAAGGATTTCCAAACTTATTTATATTGTAGAGACCATGCTTGACCAATACTCTTCAACAAATATATCAATGCTATCCTAAAAAGACCTCATGACCCCACATTCCATTTCTATGGTTTGGAACACAATTGTAGGTTTGGAAAAGCAGATATCACTCAGATTGTCACATAAATATGTCACACTCTTTCATCGCTATCCAAATAGGCTGCCATTTTACATACACAACAAAAATGTTACTAGCAACCTACAAGACTGGTCTACTTCCAAATTGTAGGAAGCAATCCAAGAGGATGAATGCCAAGAGGAGTCAAACCCTTGACCCTTGGCATTAGCAAGACTCTAGAATAAGTAAGCATTGAGTTGGAGAGGTTACATTTATCAAAAATTTAGGCAAATCAAGCCTTTTATAGGCCTAAGCACCCTTTTTGAGCCCCATATCACCTTTTCTAGGATCTCAAGTATTTTGTTTTAAGGCCATAACACCTTTTTAAGCCCAAAGTACCATTTTTATGCCCCCCAACACCTTTTTTAAGGCCATCATGCCTTTTTAGGCCCTCAAACACCTTTTTAAGCCCTCCATTGCCTTTTTCAAGGCCATAGCACCTTTTAAGGCCCAAAGCACCTTTCGTAGGCCCTCCAGTACCTTTTTCAAGGCCATAGCACCTTTTTAGGCCTTCAAGCAACTTCTTACACCCTCTAGCATCTTTTTCAAGGTAACAACGCCCTTTTTGGGCCTTATAGCACCTTTTTAAGTCCTACAAAACCTTTTTTAGACCCAAGCACCCTTTTCAGGCCCCATAGCACCTTTTTTTAGGCCCACTGAGCCTTTTTTCTACCCCATCGCCCTCCTCAAGCCCCCACAATGCCTTTCAATCACAAAATGACTTTTCTTGGCCTTCTAGCACCCTTTTTAGGCCAAACATTTTTTCGCAAGACCCATTTGCCTATTCAAGTCCTCAATTACCTTTTTTGGCTCATATACACCTTTTTAAAAGCCAAAATTACCTTGCTTACTAGACTTAAAATGTCTATCTTGACCCACACCTAGAGAACAATCATTATTTCTCTACTCAGAAAGGGAGGGCCGTTTGTCTTTATCTAACTTGTTTGCAAAGGCTATCAATATATACAAAATTGCTCAATCAACTTCTACCTATAATTTTTAAGTTAGCACTTCTTGCTTTTTCAACCTAGTGCACTTCAGACTTCTAAATGTGGCACAAGTTCACACACATATTTCATTCAAAGCCCACTTCAAATTCTTGCCAACAATAGGTTATAACACATAAGTGAAGGTCAACCTTCCTCTAGACATCCCTTGTTTAAGCATATTTTTGAATTTTGACAACATTCCATCTAATTTTTGTTCATTTATCTTGAAAAATGTCAAAAAAAATTAAAACTCAACAAAAATGTCAAAAGCATCCAAAACAACCACAAAAATACCAAAAAATAAAAACTCAACTAAAATTACAAAAACATACAAAATAGCCACAAAAATACCAAAAAAAAAAAACTCTTAAAAGTACCAACAACAAAATTAAAAACTATAAAAAAATGTCAATTTTTTTTTTTTCAAAAACTCTCCAAAATACCAACGAAAAAATCAAAATCTCTCAAAAATAAAATTAAAAAAGCCAAAAATTTCCAACAAAATATCCAAAAAAGCTACCTACAATTTTATTCTTGTCAAGTTCTAAACATTGTACATAGATGCACAAAGCACACAAGATTCCCTTTTGTTTGCAATAAGAACACCTTATTTTAATTTATCATGGGAGCAATGATACAATTGCAACCATTGCAAAACTTGGCAGGATACTCATTATGGCCTTCCTCGTAGAGGTGGAATGGTGGGATTCTTGGCTAGGGGCATTCCCTTAGGCATTGTACCATATGATGAAGCTCTTAGCATCAATACTCATCGCACCCAAACAACATCTCATAGTATCAACAACTTCCCACTATGCAACTAAGCATTCAACAACTAAGTAAATTGCTTGTCCATGACTTGGGTCTCTTGTCACTACTCTAATGGGATAGATTGATAATATAGTCCCATGTAATATGTGGCTTCTTGATGCAGTTTCACAATCCTATTCATATCCGTGACCACATTGTCCACTAGTTTATTTATACCTAGTGTAGTGATTGCTTGTTGGGCCATGTCACATGTTGCATCTATTTGACCACCATCTTCTAGCTCTCCACATTAGCTTTCACCTCACTAAGACACTGCTGATATTGCCTCACCTTTATCTCATTCACTGCCAAATGTTCTTGTAGCTACAATGACACTATGTTCATTTTTGACACTACATCCTTAAAAGACTCCAACTGCACTTGCAATAGCACTAACTCATTCTATGTGTCTCCAAAGCTACTTGCACCATCCTCAAAGCATCCTAAAATATTTGTGCCCATGTTTTCTTAGCCTGCACCCATGCCTCATTTCCTTCTTCTTGTGATATTTCCACCCATAGCTTAGCTTCCAAAGCTTGCACCTAAGACCATTCTTCATTCAACACCACTTTGAGATGTTTGACTTCTATTTGTGCCCCATCTTTCTAAACTTTATCCATCAAGCCCATAAAAAATGTGACTTCTTGTTACACATTCTCCGCCTAGACTCTCTCTATAGCCAATGCTCTCTGTAGCTCCTCTACTTCATGTTTTGATTGTGCCATGCCCTCAAGCTTCAACTATGGCTTAGCCACACCCTATGATCCCATCTCCTCACTTTTCGACCCTAGCATGGGTATCCCAAGGCTAATCAATTGACTCATTGTGCTGGTCACCTCACCCTTATTGACATCCTTTTTATTTTGATGCACTTTTCCTATATCTTTCCTAGGCAATTCCATCTTTGCCACACCTATGGATAATTCTTGGGAAATTTTTGTCACCCTTTGTGGGCTATCTTTAGCCTACATCCTATGATTAACACTGAGCTCCTCCTACAACCCATGTTATATTGCACTCCCTAACAAAATTAACATAGCTAACATGGGAGATTATCCCAACTTGACTTCTAAGCCCCAAGGATTCTCTTGCACCAGCTCCATCTGACTTGACCTAACATGCTCATGACTTAGTACCTAGAGCTCTAACTGATTCACCAATTCACTCAATGTTTAACAGGCATGCTTTTCCCTTCACTCTTCCCTCGCCCATCCTCCATGACTAAAATCACCCATCTCCACCTCTTGTTGTGACTAGTCTGGTGAGCCCACCATGCAACCTTACACTCACTTTTCCTATCCAATAGTTTAATCTAACACAAGTGTAATAATTCTTCCTTCCCTATCCTTCACTTCCCATGCTCATGCTCATCTATTTATGGCCACAACTCAACAAACATTGCACTTTTTTTTCCCTTGGCACACATTCACTCTATGCAACCCACTGCACTAGTATTAGGTACAATTTTTGCTACACTTTGACATTACTGTGCCATAGTGCATCTACTCACCCACCACCTTCACACATCTTCCAATGCATCCAATATGAACCTCACTACAAAATAAACACTATTACACTCCATTGGTTTGTTACAAGAATCATGCACTACCTTTAATCTACAAGAGTTAGAAAAACTTCACACTACTACACACAAAATATTGGTAAACTATTCTACAAATATTGGCTTTTTCATTGTCGTGTGTTTCTAGTACCTCGATGATGTTCTTAACTAGAGGAGTTGGGATGAAACCATTTTTTTTTTTCCTTCTTCTTCCACAATTTTCATCTAGTGATCCTCTAATTTTATGTAATGTTGGTGTCAAGCTTGGAATTTGATGGCTGTATTGGTCGTTTTTCTACTTTTGAACCATATATGACAAGTTAAAAAAATGTAAGACCGTATGGTTTGATGGGGTATTTTCTTTGAGAACCGTCAATATGATAAGTAAACTTTTTACTAAACCATAAATATTTGTTATAGGTAAATTAGTATTATATTTAATATTATACATAAATGTAATTGTATAGTATGTATAATATATATTTATGATAAATATATATTATTTTATATTATAGATATTTCTATTTTTTTTCCTCTTTAGTTATGTTTCTATTTTGGCGAACGTATATTTATATTAATTTAGAAACTTGTTGAAATAAAATATAATAAAATTTAAAAACTAATTTTTAAAAACATAAATTTTAAAAATCTAAGTAATTAGAAATTTACTTTTTTGAGATTTTGGTATATAGTACTAATTTATTATTATAAGCTATTTAGAATTTTACATATATTACTAAATTATATTATTATTTCTAATTTAGAGAATATTTAGATTTAAAAGTTAGATTATTATAAATCAAAAAAATTGGCAATCAAATTTTTATGAAAACATACAATGAAAGGCATGAAACAAATTTAGCCATCATAAAAAAACCATATGACAGGTAGGGGTGACCATCAAATTCCAGGCCTAGTTGGTGTCCACTGATAAGTACCTCCTCCCAATTGGAATGCCATGTGTACTTTGACCAATTTTACGTAAAATCTTAGGTGAGGTTTCTTATCTAAAATTTGTATATCTATGTGTGTACCATAATTATCTCTATTTTTTTTTTTTTTTTTACTATGACAGGCTTCTAATAATTGTTATCATATTTTCCATGTACATTTTTTTTTGCAATGCTTGGAATGGTATTCATATTACCATAGTTAAGCTAGTGGTAATTGTACTATATCCTTTTTTAGGTGCTCAATGATGATATTTAATATATATCTCTTTCCAAAATGTGATAGTTAGTTGCATCCATGTAGATTGCAATTCATATGGGATCATTTAAAATAAAGGTTGTCACACACATAGGGAATAAATAGGGAATGTTACTCAAAATCATCCAAAGCATTGGTAGCTAAAAACTAAGAAAAGGAAACACATACTTGACAACACCACCACCACCACAACCAATTTTCATTGCTTAAGTATTGTGGACTCTATTTTTCACTAACACATCATTACATTTCGTTACACTTCATTACACCATTATCTCACATTATTCATTCCTTCAATTGCATTACATCATTCCAATACTATTTTGTGGCCTTTGAATCTCAAAAGCTTGGGTTACACTTTCCTCTCATTCACATCATTTTTCATCCCCATTCATGTTCTCATTTCTACAAGTCACTTTCACTTTCATTGTCCTTACATATCATCACATTTAGTCCCATTTCATTTACCCTTACTTCACATTAATCATCATTTTTTATCATCAATGCCTCATGAAATATTTGTGGCCTTTGAATATCAAACATCCGAGTTGCATTTTCATCTCATTATAATCACTTTCCCTACTCACTACATCATAATCCAATTTTTTTCACCTCATCATATTCTCAATATCACATTATTTCCATTTCATTACCACATTAGTCCTATTCCATTGCATCTTCACCAATCATTTCCTTTCATTCATTAACTCATTTCATCTCATTATCATTTCATCATATTCAATCATTTTCATTTAATTTCATCATCTCATTTTCTTTCATTCCTTAACTCATTTCACCACATTACATTATTTTCATTTCATTTCCTCAAATCATTTACATTTTATCACCTTACCTCATTTCATTGTCTTTTTAGTTCATTCTCAGCACATTCAACTATATCTTCTTTTCATTCCTTTCATTTCTTTAAATCATTTCATCTCATTTTCATTTCATCCTTTCCTTTCAAATCCATTTCATTTCATCAAATCATTTTCATCTTATCATATTAAATCAACTCATTTCATTTCATCTAATCATTTTCATTTCACCATATTAAATCAAATCATTTCATTTCATTCATCAATTTCACTTCATTGTCATTTCATCACATCATTTTTTATTTTATTACATCATTTCATCAATCCATTTCATCTCATCACATTCATGTTTTATTAATCAATATCCATTTTTAATCATTCCATGACATCATTTCATTTCATCCATTAATCATCTTTCATTTCACCATATTGACTCAAATCATTTCATTTCATCAATTATGTTTCATTGTAATTTCATCCCATCATTTTCATTTTATCACATCCTTTCATTAATTCATTTCATTTCATCACATTCATGTTTTATAAATCAATATATATTTTACATCATTTTATGTCATCATATTAAATATTTCATTTCATTCATTTACCCATGTTCATCTAATCATTTTCAATAAACCATATCCATTTTCATTTCCTTGCATTATTGTTCCATTATCATATTTTATTCATCCATGAAATTTCATTTCATTTTCTACATTCAACCTAATGGCCTAATTTTTTGTTCACCCAATTTGTACAAAATTCTTTAAGAAATCGCGAAGAATTGTGTTGAGAATAAGCTAGGGTTTGTAAAATTTTGTTAGCCCTTATGAAAAAACCTAGGAAAGTTCTTTTGTTTGATTATTTTGAAGCTCATGCGATATAAATTTGACTTTAAAAGATGTATGTATTTTCCATGCATATGTTCTTATCCTAATTTTTGAAATAATTCTACTATTATATTTCATGAAAGCTTCAAATGTGCTAATTTGCAACTATGTGAAGCAAAGAAGAGCACATGTTTGCATGTTTATTTTGGCTTAAGGCATTTATAGTTGTGATTGTGCAAATGAACTAAAATAGTTAATACAAAATGTTGACATGATATCACAAAGGTTCAGAGAAATAGTCAAAGATAAGCCATGAAGATGCGATGAATTAGTGCTAAGTTAAAAGTTTTTTGTTAGAGCATTAACGTAGGAAATATAAATGAACCATGGGTTAGAGAAGTGAAATTGCGAATTCTTGGGATCACACCATCATAGGGTTTAATTGCAGTCAAGACTTTCAAGTTACGAAGTGGCAAGGGCAGTTAAGTTGAAGGCTATCGCATGCTCACATGCCATTTAAGTAACATCTTAAGTCAAGATGTAAAGTCAAGGAAATAAGATGAAGGTCAAACAAAGCATTGATCGCACCTTCACATGTCAGAATCAAAAGGGAATAAATTGAATAAAAAACAAAGGATATGTGTGGTGGTTAAAGATGTTTTCATAGCTTCATACAATTCCAAATAATGTTGATGTTCTAAGTTGAAAAGTGGCGATTGATAGTAAAGTGCATGTTCACAAGGTTAAGTAAATAGTTAAAAAACTAAGTTGCAGAGTTATGAGGTAAAAGAAATATTGACCTAGCTAGTTGAGAGCACCGTCACATAGTTAAGTTGAATGCCCATTTTTGTAGTGCAAAGGAGCAATAGAGTGAAATCTAAATCAAGGAATGGTCACAAGAATAAAGTGTTATGAGGGCTAGACTATGGTGATGTTGTGAACTATTAAAAGGAAGAGCTTGTCACAAGGTCGCAATAGTCACAAAGGTATGATTAAATATAGTTGCAAAGCCATGATTGAATGAGAAACAAAGGGTTTACAACATCACAAGCCTTTCTATAACAAAGAAAAATTCTGGTGCAAAGTGGCAAAATGGTATTGCTCGCAACTATTGTACCTAGAAGCTTTAAAGCATAAAACAACTTTTCAATGGTGAAATTTGAGTTGGATCAAGATGGGATGAGCTAGATATACAAAAATTTGAAAAAGCATAGATTTAACCTATTTTTTTGAAGATTGATAGGTTTTCAAGTCTAGCACCCTTAAATGCCAATTAAAGCTATGCTCCCATCACAGAAGTTGATAAAGCCTGGAAAGAAATAGGTTGCTATTACCGTTTTCTCAATTGTCTAAATTTTCTAATAAGGTGCAGAAGTGATCTATGAGTGATTTTTATCTAAATAGCATACAAAATCAATGAAAATACTAATACAAATGGCCCAAAGAGAAGGAGAATCTATCGCACAAACAATAATTGAAGTACCAGATACACTACCAAAGGCACCCAACACATTCATAGAAGAATGGATACTCATCTTGCCAAGCTTTAGAAATGTTCAATATGCTAATGACCTTGTGTTAAAAGACCCATATGCAATGTGCATAGATGAAATTGTCCTTGACAGAAATGGGTATGAATTGTTTTGGTTTTTCTAAAAGAATAGAGTGAAAGAAGTTCCAATTTGCAACCCTTGGGTAAGAATTTTGGGAAAATTGATAATGCCAGAAGTATTTGTGGATGTGGATTTGGTTAAGGCATTAATCAATTGTTATAATCCTATTAATAAGTCATTCCATAAGAAGGATAAAAGTATTTTTCTAGCACTAGATAAGGATGCATTGAAAGAGGCATTTGATTTGGGTGGATCTATGTCATTTCCCATTGATATTAAAGAATTGAATGAGAATTTCAAGAAACATGAGAGTTTTTATATGGGTAAAAACATGACCAGACACATTCCCAAGGTGAAGAAGGATGTAAGAGAGATTCTAAAGAGGAAAGATGTCAAAGAAATCATGCCCTTGGATTTCTTTCAGAGGTATTTTTAGAATACTGTATTTGGGATTGACAAAGCCCTAGGTACAAATGGAACCATGAATGCTTTAGGGGCATTTTATGTCATGGCTTTGAATATTCAAGACACTAATCACTATATAGGATATGATTTTGTAGAATACATCATTGAGAGTATTCACAAAGAAATCAATGCTACCCAACAAGGACAACTAAAGGATTTCAAGTTCCCTCACTACTCTCTACTCATGCACCTTATTTTGTCAAAGAATATTGATATATTTGATCAAAGCTTCTTTGAATCAACACAAGAATTGGGAGAGAGGCTACCAGTGCAAAGATGGACATGGGTATGGAAAATGTATTATCCATACTCAAATGTTATCTCTTTCTATAATGACTTTGTTTATCCAATTTTGAAAATGATAGGATGTATAATTGAAAGAGTTTCTAGAAATTTTAGGAAGGTTGTTAGACCTAAATGGTGCTTGATGTTGGTAAACAATTGACTCATGATTGGGGTAGTGTTTTCTTGTTTGAAGAATATATTGTTATAAGAGTTTTTGGGTGTCCTTAGCCTCCCCACATTTTTCCTAAGTAGGTTCCCAAGAGGTTAGGGTTGGTAGAAATATTTTGGTAGCCCATTTCTTTGAATAGGGAATATTTGGGAAAGGGTGTCAAGAAGGGGACATTTCTATGTAGATGTACTAGGGTAGGGGATTTTGAAATTGGCAAGAATTCCATTGAGCAAACCATTTCCTTTTCGAAAAATTATAAGATGCTAATTGGGCCAGCTAGAACCTATGACCCCTGTAATGTAGTAAGGCATTCTTTGAAAAACATGAGAGGATATAATTTTCCCCCTAAAAAGCCTATGTGAGAAGAGGATGTTATTGCTAATGTGTTAAGTGAGGATTGCCTACAGGGAAAGAATGATTAAATGTTGAGATATTGTTGGCTATGAACAAGAAATGAGAAAGGAAGACCCATCTTTTAAAGGGTTCTATCCTAATGAAGAATATTGGGTTAGATTGGATAAGTGTGTTAATAATTTTGATGAGTTGGTGTCTCAAGTCACAGAGGCAATTAGAAAGAAGATTGATCTAAATTATGTTGATGATGAATATACGGTGGAGGTATCTGATGAAGAAGATCAATCTAAAGATGACTAGCCTGAACAAGATGTTCTTGTGAGTTCTGCATGGGTTGAACAAATACATAAGAAGAAGAATATGCTAAAAATACTAGATGAGGCTCAACAAAAGGCTCTCTAGATTCTTCTAAGGGGAAGAAAATACTTTGATGATGTTAGAAGAAGATTCTTAATGTCATAGGTATCTAAGAATGAGCAAAGAAGAAAGAAATTAAAATTAGAGGCACAAATGATTGATGATAGAACTATTAAGGCTAAGATGTTTATGAATGACAAAAATTTTATCAAGTCAAATGAAGTCAAAAAATTTCTTTTTAAAATTAAAATAAATAAATTGAAATTACAGATGAAGCCTTGAGATTCAGATGAAGAGGTTTTTGGATTGATATAAAAGTTGCAGGAGTATGACCTTACCAGTGAAACCCTCGCTATTGAAGAGGCTAGAGATCTAATCAGAAGGAGTGGAATGATTATCTTCCTAGGATGGGATATAAGCTCTTATTTTCTACTAGATCAAACAAGAAGACAAGAGAGATCAGTTTCTTTTGAGGATGAGAATCAATATGCGGAGATAATGGGATCAGGGTTCAATGTGGATGCCCAAACAATGGCTATTTGGAGTCTAGCTCCAGAGGATGATAAGTAAACTCTCATGGAAATAAAAGCATCCCCTAGGGGAAATTTTATATTTTGGCATGTGCAATCTACTTCCAATGACTAGATCTTGGGAATGCATACTTCGGTAGCATTAATGGGTAAGCACAAGATGGACACTCTTTAGGCCCAACTTGAAAAGTCATATGAAAAATTTATTGGGAGAAGGAGTTACAAAGAGGAAATGAAGAAGACTTATATCTTACAAAAAAATTTCATCAAGTTGGAAATGGAAGTGGCTTCATTAAAGAAAGATGTTAGAACTGTCACAAAAGTTCATGACAAAGAAGTGCAGACAGAGGGCCAAACTTTTGAAATAGGAGAAACATTGAGCTAGGCTATGGTTATTGATGAAGAAAAATTAGAATCCAACAAAGATGCAAAGATCAAAGATTTGAAGAGTCTATTAATTCATAAGATCAATGCATTGAAGACAGTCTCACAAAATGTGCATGGCAGTTATATTGCATTAGAAGGAGTGGAATACAAATGTGCAAAGGAAATTGCTCTGTTATCTCCATTGTTCAGCACATGGGGCCCCTACATTAATTTTTTTGATAGTATAATTACTATACACCCCCAAAAGAGGTACCTACCAAACACAACCATCATAAGCACAAGGAAAGAAATTCATAAAGTAAGAGATCTGAATGGTTTCTTTTGGAGGGAAGATGCAACTAGTAAAAAATAAGATGAAAGCAATTGTTGCTGGGACACAAAATTTTGTGCCTACAATTTTGGATAGTGAAGGAAAAATAAAAGACTAGGTTGAATGGTCATAATCATTTGATAATATCCTTGATCATCCCAAGTTTTTGTCTTTTTGTAATAATGAAGTGAGTGTCACTATTGTCTATGATATGGTAGATATACTTTATAAATTGGAAGCATATATGTCTAAGGTGGCCTCTAAGGTCAAAGCTATAACTGATGCCAAGTGGGCCAAATGCCTAGAGGAGCTGGACATAATTAGAGATGTCACCTGGCCTAACATTGATACAGACATCACCATATGGGAGCTAATTGTAGATATCAAAGCATTACTAGCTGGTGATAGTGGCTAGATGCAGCTGGGATGTAGTTCAAGCGGAAAAGGTGAAGACAAGACATGGATGGTGATAGGAGCTAAAGACTTTTTTTTTTTGAAGAGATATTAGCTAACAAATGCTACTTACCAGTTTTGTAACTGCATCTTAATTTTTGGGGCCAAGTACAAAGAATGTTTTTGTTTGTAATAGAATAGGAATATCTTTGTACTAGTTTTTTATTAAGATTTTGAAAAGTGTCCTCCCATATGAAGCTTGTTGGAATCCTTTATATAAAAGGATTCCTAAGATGTGGAGTAGAGGTCTATTTTTTTTGTAATTTTGAGAATTATGCTAATATTGTCAGTCCATTGAGTCTCTTGTAAAATTTATGATTTATTCTCCTATAAGTTTGAGAATACAAGTGATTATTAAAGGATCTATTGTTTTATTTTGAAGGTTTTTGTAGTCTTACCAGCATTTTTGCAATTTTCAATGAAAATTAATGCAAAGGAGGATATTTTGTCATATTTTTGTCTTTGAATTTTGTCTCCATTGTTGTGTAATGGTTATCTTGGGATTGTGTAAGAATTTTTTATGCAATTTAATGCAACTAGGATAGGTTGTATATCAATTTGATTTTTCTTTTAAATCAAGGAATTAAGTAAATGCTCCAATAAGTTGATAGGGTTTCTAGTTATACAATAGAGATATTCATAAGAATGGGTTCTAGGGACAATTACTAATAATATTAATTGTAATGCAATTAATTAGTTCAAAATGTTTTGCTATGTGAACTTTGAATCTCAGTGGATAGGGCACTAATCATATATTCAATTAGATGGTGAATAAGTCATAGGGTTGCATTAGGCAGACACATAAAATCAAATCAATTTTACTTTATTATATGAAAAATTAAATTGCTGGTCTAAGTAATCCCTTGAATGTCATTGTTAGCTTCTACTATCATGGATTAATTACAAAATATAAAATATATAAGACCATTGTCTACTTAAAAATGGGATAGATCTAGAAAAGAGAAACATCAGTTGAATGAGTTGTGAGAAAATTGCCAAATAATCAATTATATAGCCATACATCCCTAAGATGCACTTGCATAAGCTTTGTAGAGCTTGAAGAGTAGAGAATCCTGGTGATTTTGTTGAAGTTGGAGCCAGATCTAAATTTTTCTTAGTTAAACATAGGAAGTAGCTAAGCCCTTAGATTGAGATAAACCCTCTAAATACTAGTATCAGGCCTATTCTGCTTGGTAGTCTAAAAAACACCAACACAACCATTTCAATTTTTCTATTATTCATCTACTACATATTATTTCTTCATCTACACATCAAACACATAAGATATTCACATTACATCTACATACAAAAACATTGTAAATACAACACAACATATGCATATCACATAAAACATTCATCACATAGCTCCATACAACCATAAAGCATATAAAGTCCATGATACAAAAACACGAATCCAACATAACACAAATGAGAAACACTCAATCTGAATGCTTATATATCAAAAGGTCACCCTCAATGTATCTAATAATCAACAAATAAAAAAACCATGATCCAGTGGCTCATCCCTATCTCTCACTGCTTGGGCCACTTGCACCATCTATTTGAGTTCCATTAGGAGGTGTTTAATCACTAGGGGCACTCATCCCATCTCATTGAGCCTAATCTGATGCACCTATATCCTATGTACCTAATATGGCTAGGGCTATCTGACTCAAGGTTGTTCTATCTATGCTTAGTGGTGGAGGTGGAGGTGGAGGCCTCACTATTATTGATGCTATAAATTGTTAAAATGTGTTTTCCAACTGATTGGAGCCAATCACCTCAATATGTGCCTCTACAACACTCTCATAGTCACTCAAATTTGACGAACCACTCGGTATTGATGTAGGTTATGCTAAAGCTATGGGCACCTATGGTTGGGAGCTCTTTACCTACATATAGGGATTATGTACTTGAAGCCTCTACCTCCTCACAAACTATACATCTTCTAGTAGCCTCACCATGTGCTATCTTGTCCTCCCTTGATCAATATCATCAACACTCATGCTAGGCCCCACACTATTGTCTATTCTTGCCCCACCAATCCCACCAAATCCTACACTACCCATACTCCCTCCTATGTATTATATCATCACAATACCCCTATTCCCATGAATCTCTCTAGGTCTATCTTCATCCACATCCCTTGGCCTCTACACAAATATCTATCTCTATACCAGAACTTGTGGTATCACTCTCTATTGGGGCATCATCATGACGCTACCTCTACCTCTGCACCGACCTCAACCTCTTAGTCCTCAGCCTCTTCTTCACCCCTCCCTCTCCCCCTCCCACCCTCATCATTATCATCACCCCATCTTTACTGCTCCTCAATGGATGAAATTGGCTTAAAAGGATCTATATATCTAAGAAAGTGTTGCTCCCTAAACCACTATGCATAATCTCCCTCTATCCTTCTATTGACCACATCATCCCTTAATGACCATCTTTGTGGTGTGCCCATCATCTCTATATATTCCACTTGACATGCCTCATACTCCAAAATAGGATCTCATAGAGGTCTCTCCATGCAAACCTAAGCATTCCTCCCTATGGCATCCCCTGTCATTGACCAAACTACCTAACTACCCTCATGAAGAGAAATCTCTCAATCATAAAGGGAATCCAAAAAATAAAATAACATAAACAAAATAAATAAACCATCTCATCACCATCCTCCATCCATGGCTCTGTATACTTATAAGGCCTCCACACAACCTCATTAATGTCATCCAACATGTGTTTGTAGTACTTTGTCTTGCCTAAATGTGGCTAAACAATCATACCTGAATACATATAGATGAAGGGCATGTCTTGTGGTCATTGTTGAACACATAAAGGCTAGGTGATGGGAAGATCCTCCCATGTCCATATATGTAAAAGAACAATGCCCATACAAAGTTATGCAACCTTTAAATATACCACCTAATGTAAACCATGATAAAAATAGGCTAGAATGCAACTACCCCACAAAAATCTATATGGTTAATTGATCATATCTAGAATGATGTGACCCCATCCAACTAGACATCCACATCCTTTCCTATTTTGTAGGAGGAATCCTCTTTTCAACCTTTCTAGCACAGTTAGTAAGGGATCATACTAAAGCATATGAAACCATGGAATGCTATCATCCCCAATATCATCATCTACAAATAGATCTTTGCATGTTGTACCATCACCTATTTGATCATAATATACTAGATCTCCTACTGTGGGGATCCTAAGAATCCTATACACATCCTCTAGGGTTAATTTCATCTCCCCCAAAGACAAATGAAAAGTGTTTTGGTTCAAGTGCCACTACTTAACCACATCTATCAATAATCCTTGGTTCACTTGGAACCGTGGCATCTAAAGAAACTATGAGAACCCACATTTATCTATCACCTATCAATCCTTGGCCAATAATATATTTATTGACTCCAATTCCCAAGGATACAAACCACACATCATGAGCTGTTTCCCACATAGTTGTTTACACACACAACAAACAATTACATCATTTCATTAGTAACATGATTATCCCACATCAATTGAAGATCACCAACATCTAGCTATCTAGCTGATGGTTTGATCAAGAACCAATGCATGTATGTCTCTACATCTTGAGCCTAATACAAACTCCCCCCCCTCTATATGTTGAGATAGGACCATCACAATCATCTAACCTATGGGATTGCTCCTAAATCACCCTTTCAGTTTCCACTCATATGGTGTTGGGTATGGTGTGGCCACATCATCCATCACAAACATACACTCCATCCACATACTCAATATTGATCCCCAAACTAAACTACACTTGAGCACCTATCCCTTTCACATTCAACCATTGTCATTTTGGATGATCTATTATCCAATATACCCTACATTTGTTACAAGACCATCTAACACAAATATGCTATTTTGCTATTTAGATGAGCTATTTAAAGAAAAATATATACTAAAAACATCTTAAGCACTATTATGTACTACATAAGCACCATTGAAAACATCTATTGTGCTATTAAAATCAAATATGCTATTATGGCATTCAAATGCTCTATTCCAAAAAACATATCACAATAAATGCCTTAAGCATTATTGTACATAATAGAAGCACCATTTTAAGCATTACATGTGTTATCACATAAATTTTTTGCTACCATGATATACAAATCTTCTTCTATACAAAAACACACTTTTCTATCTATTGAATGTGCTAACGAATGTTGTTGTCCCTAGTGTAGCTAAAAGGCATACCTTCAATACAACTATGTTCTATTTTGTTAAACAAATACACTAAAATATCATACAAATTCCCTTCAATACAACTATGTGCTATAATTGTTCACATATGCATCCACCTATCTATGTATGCACTATTGTATAGAACTAGGGCATCCCTAGATGTGCTGTATCATCCTACAAATGTGTTATTTAATTATGAAGATGCACTATAAGTGTTTAAAGCACTAAAACATTCAATGTATGTTCTATTTCATCCTACACATGCATCTATAACCTAAAACTGCACTAAAATATAAAATCTTGAAGTTACTAATCCAAATATTCAAATTCCAATGAGATTTCTAGATATATATTGGGGCACAATAGTTGACATTGATTTTTTTGGAATTAACAATGGGAAATTAAGTTGTAAGAGGCGGCGGTGGGGGGGGGGGGGGGGTTTGGGGGTGGGAGGTGGGGGTGAATCAACATTTAAAACTTTTACCTCTAAAATATTTCACCATACATCCATCTCATAACTTAACATGTAAACTGAAATATTGAAGCATTCATCACATCTAAAGCATGAAATAAATCAACACATAACACATAATATTTTGTTCACCCAAAAACCCTCCAAGGAAAAGGTAAAACTAGGGTGGGGATGAAACCCATAAATCTTCACTACTGTAGTTGTAAAGTGTGGCCTATTATGCCTACAAAGTTTTGATCATAAACTATGATCTACCCTGTCAAAGGCTTACAAAGATAGTTAGGTCTCACCTTGCTAAAGGATTTAAACATACAATGAAGTAAGCACTCAATTAAGAGATTTACAAAAGCCTATTAGGACCACTCCATTAAAAGATTTACTTTGTATCACTTGTTAGAATGATTTAGTACCTAATCCTTTGGTTAGCACCTTAATACTTGATGTTAGATCTCCTCTTTGTTGGTTATCTCTTGATCCTCCTAATCAAATCTATCTTCTCTAACCTTTCACTACTTGTCTTTGTTCTTCTCAAACTGATTCTTCATTGCAAAACTCTACCTTAGCCATCTTCTCAATGTTTCTTTCACACTAGATACTCTCCTTAGTATCCTCCTTCACAATATATATTACCCTTAGGGTTTACTTCTTTTATAAATATCATGGAGATGAAATTAGGTTATAATCAGTGGCTATGGTTGATCCATATTGCCGCCTAATGCTTCCCACAATTTGATTGGATGTATACATATCATAGGGATGCATAATATGACTCCCTTCTTATTTCTTATAATCAAAGATTCATGTTTATGTCAGCCAAAAATAGTTTACATAGAATTTTGTGCCATTACAAACATCTATGACATAAAATATTCACTTGACATCAATAGTCTCTAATGCTCAGCCTTCACTATGCTCTATATATTAATACTCAGCTTCTAAATGCCTCAGCACATACTCTTGCTCAACATCTGAATCACTCGACACACTCTATTCTCAACTCCTTCTATTTTCTTAGCACCTAAGTGACTCAACATGCACTGACTACTCAATACATACTAGTGCTCAACATTAACTATCATATTACTCAGCATGTATTGTTTGAAGACTTATGCTCAACATGATCTTTTCTTTTGGCTCGCACTAATCTTTTCTAGATAATGACTAAATGTTTTGTCGCTACAATTTCAAAACCACAATGAGATTAAAAATCTCCCCCTTTGACATAAGTGACAAAAACACTTTGTCATGCAATTTACATTCCTTCATGCATAAGTCAGACAATATATCTTCTCTACTAGGCTTGTATGAAAAATCTTCAATTTTTTAAAATTTGCAAAAATGTTGAAGTTACCTTGTTAATTTTATTCCCCCTGAGTAAATTTTTAACTTCTATCCCATAACTCCCTCTGAGTAGATATTTTCCTTGAAAAAATCTCCAAATTTTCAAAAAATTAATAATCCCCCTTTTTTTGACTCCTATGTCATTTGGGTTGTAGACTTAAAGTGTATTTGTCCAAAAATGGATTATGCACCTCCATAATGATTTTTAATGTTGAATCCCAATTATCTCTTGTTGCACCTAGTGTTTGAATATGGATTTCTAGTTTGACAACCATATCAACTAAGTCTTCATGAGTAGAAAGATGTGTATCTTGCTTAATCAATTCTTCTGCTTGGGCTAGTTCCTTCTGTAAAACTTCCATGTGTGGAGTCAACATGGACTGTATGTTGGTCAAAGTGGATCTAATATTTGCATCTTATGCTTGCAATTTGGCAAGCTTACTCTATGTTGGCATCATTCTCTAAAAATGTAATTGGCTAGTTGTAGGAGATACCTATAATGAATTTCTTGTTGATTTCAACTATCCTTGCAACTTGTCAATTTCTTGTTGAGACTCTTGGGTAAAGATATCAACATCACATAGTTTTGTGTATAGAGAATGAATGTGCCCCAAAAATATCTTCACACCCTCTATCCTAGTTGCTAAATCAACTTGACTAAGTGCAATGACACTAGATATATTATCCATAACTTTGGTGTGAAATTTTCTCTTAGACCATTACAAGAACTTAACATTGGTCTCTATATCTTCATCTTTGAACTTTTCAACTATGTGGACAAGTTTATCTATAATAGGCTTGTCAAATAATGAATATGAGAGACTAAAAATATCAATGAAAATGTCTTTGATTTCATACAAAACTTGATTTTGCTTGTGCTCTCTCCTTATTATTTCTTGTCTTTTCTTCCTTTGTAGAGCCTCTTGAAGAACATTCATTTCTTCAAGTGTGATTTTTGTTAGATCAAACATTGGTAATGCAATCACCTCATCTAAAGTTACATCCTCAAATGATGTAGCTTCAACACTCTTAGGTGTGCTAGTATTCAAGACTAATATCTGCAAGGGTGTGGCCTAAGTACTCAGTACATGAGGAGTCTAGTTGTTGGGAGGAGGTGTAGTGATTGGTAAGGTAACCAGTGTCTGAATATAAATTTTCTCCTCTAGCTTAGTAGTGACCTTATCATCTTACTTATGTCCATTCCCCTATTTTTCTTCATTAGGTTTTAGTGAGGCTACTGTTGGGTTTTCTTCCTTGTCATTTCTCTTTTCATTTCCCTCTTCATTAACTTCCACAACAACTAGTAATCTTGAACTTAGTAGACTTGGCAGTGATGTGATGGGTGGTACTACCTCTTGTTCTTCCATATTAATGACAATTGTTTGTGTTTAGATGGTTCTTGATTGAGCTCTTCTTTTTGTTCAAGAGTTATACTATGATCAGTGGTCTTTTCTTGTGGCTCATTTTCTTTCACCTTAGCAATACTTGATGAGACTAATGATGTATCTTTCTATTTCTCATTCTTAGTAGATGCAACCTCAACCTATTGAGATGCATCAATCCTTACCAATGCAGGATATGTGCATGGTATAACAGTATTGGTGAATTCCTATTGCAATGAATTTATGTCCTCCTCACTCAATGGAATTACATTCTAAGTGGAGTTATTAGGTATGTCTTCAATGGTTACAAACTCTTTCTTTGCATGTGGGGGACATGTTCTTGACATTTGAGCATCATTTGTATCTTCCTTAGTTGTGTCATCCTTTTCTTATGTTGTATCCTCCTTTCTCCTACTTCTATTGTAATTTCCTTTTCTTGGTCTCCCTTCTCCTCCATAGCTTTGGTGGATAACCCATAGATAAATCTCCATAGTAATTCTCTCTAGGTTACTACCTCTTCTACTTTACTCCTCAAAACATTAAATGCTTGGTACTTGGGAGAAAATCTCCCTTTGTGTTTCTCTATAGCTTTTGTAATTATTCTTTTGTCAAGTTTAGGCATAATTGTGGCTAAAGCAGCCTCTTTGATTTGTTTTTCAATTTCCAAATTGAACTTCCACTTTTCCTCAACTCTCTCATATAGACTTTTAGGAATAGAGTTAGAAATTTCTAATGGATTGGTCTTAAATGTGGCCATCATATCAAAAATAGACTCTTCAAGATTATGTTTATCCTCACTCCCTAACTTATCAAAATCAATATGTGAAAAACTAGATAAATTTGGATTGGTCTTTACGTTTTCACATAAATTGTCAATGTCAGATGAGAGATTGTGGCTTACCTCTTTGAATTTACTTAAGTCATTAGATTTTGTCTTCTCATCATCTGAGTCACCTTAAGGTTTATACTTTCTCTTCGACTTCTTAGTAGGCTAACTCAGCTCTATTATGACACTCTCTCTTTTTCCTTTTGCCTTTGTTTCTTTGGCTTTTGTAGTGGCAACTCTTGTGCTTGACCTTGTCAAAGGTGCAGCTTGATTTTTTACTATTTTCTTTGTTTTTTTCTTTGGTTTTTGCACTTCCTTCTATTTTTCTTTGTTCTTTCTATTTTCTTCAATTTCCTGCTCAACATACTCTTCATCAACATCTTTGTCCTTACCTAATCCTTAAGTCAGTTCCAATGGTGCTTGGACATCTTCTTCTTCTTCTTCTTCTTATTCTTCTCCTACTTCACCAAATTTTTCTTTTAGCTTCTTCACCATCTTGTTCTTCTTCCTTATAACTATGGCCATTTGTAAGTTAATGGTGAACCTTGACTTGGCTTCCTCATAGTTCCCAAATAGTTTAGCATCCTTATCAATCTCTTCTACCAATAATGTAATAGTAGATGTTGAAGTTTCATCAACACTAATTACATATGGTAAAGGTCTTAACCATCTTATCCTTGGAATTTCTACTTATACATATGTGTCATTAGCATCAAATAGAAAACAAACATCATTATAACATTTTTCAACTAGTGACACAAGAATTCTTGACCTTTACTTCATAGACTTCTTCAAGCCTTCAAAATAATTGGTCATTACTAATTCAAAATCATCACCTAATTTCTCAATGAGTTCTCCTATCTGTTGAGTAACAGATCTATTTGTCTTCCATGCAACCTTGCCAAATGTAGGAAATGTATTTTGCACACAAAAGAATATGCAAATGATAAGTGATCCAAACTTACATGAGGCACTCTTTTCTTTCCTGATAGCTTCTAGATTTTTTGATAGTTTCTGAAGTTATAGTGTGCTTAAGTCATAGTTGTGATCTCTCTTCACAATCTTATAGCCTAGGTCAATGATAATGCATAACACACTATTGAGTCAAATCAATTGGTAGAATTTGTGTGCAATCACTCTTACTATAAACACTATAATAGGGTCTATGAAGGTACTAGTTGAAATTCCACATTTTTCCACATGGCTCCAATATTCTTCTCAATAATCTCTTTTGCATCACTTCTCAATGCCTTCAACTGATCTATGACTCTTGTGAATATATACTTAGATATTTGGATTGGTCCATCTTCTAACCATATTCAATTGTCATGAATCCAGCTCAACACAATCTTTATCCATTTAGTTTTGAACATTTGTGAGAAATCTAGGACACATGTTAAACCTATTTTCTCTAAAATCTTGTTTTCTTCCCTCAAAACACCATTCTCACACAACTTTTGATAAGTTTCTCTTGTTTCTAAATCTCCAACCTCACCTACCTTGCAGGTATAACAACATCATACATCTTGGATCATTAAAACCTTCGATGGTATCATTGATAGTGCACTAGATGGATCTCCTTTATATGTGATCTCAAGAATGGCATGGAATGGAGGTTGTCTCTCATCATTGCTAATTAATTGGACATTAAAAACTTCCTTCCCCTCTTTCCTAGGTTTTGTTGAAGAAATTTTTGCCATCTTGACTCTCTAGGCTTTGTAAAACATGAAAAAATTTAACTTGGCACAAGTTAAATACAATTCAAATTCATTGTATAATGTCAAGTTGTAGTAGAATCTAGTTTGCAAATTCTTGAATCTCCTTTTGCAGATTGCCTTTGCGCTCTTCAAACTCTAATAAGTGCAAATAACTTGAAAAATTGAGTATATAGTCTTCAAAGCATTTCATTCAATGCTTAGTGCATATACAACTATAAGCTTGGTCACTATAGGATTTTCCAGTATGCTCGGTTATCACTACCATACCTTCATTACTTAGTAGTAACTACAAAACTTTCAATGCTTGGCAACAACAAAGAAAGTAACAAAATGATAGATTTTCTCTTTGTTCTAATCACTTTATTACATCTTAATGCATGCTGATAGGTCCTTTACATTGCTTAAATACTTGGAACTAATGCAAAATATATCATTTCAGATGTCAATTCGAAACATACCTTTGATCGCCTAGTTGGGGGTGATGTGATCACCTGATCCATTGGATGAAGTGACCTCATCTTATCTTGATGTGCTACAATCTTCTTTCTTTTTCCATTCAACCATTTTTTGTAATTACCTCTAAAATGTGTCTTAATGCAATTTACAACAACATTACCATATTCACCATAATAATGACAAATATACCTTGTATTTTAATCCCAATCATAAGTATTCCCATGATGATGTACCTTGGTTTTCTTGTTTGATGTCCACTTTGGTTTATATTTGCATTCATATCCCTTGTAATCTCAATGTCTTTCCTATTCAATTCTTGGTTTGTAATCATCAACTGATTTATCAGATCTAGTTGAATGATTAATAACTTTTCACATCTAATGATTTATCCTCAAAACTATTAGCTAGTATTCTTTTGTCTTCTTCAATCATGAATCTATCTTCTTCAGCTTTCTTTTTCAATTAAGTTGTTTTGCATAACAATACTAACTGAATTTCTTGTTTCCTCTTCAAATTCCTAACTTCTTCATTTAGGGCACTGATCTTTTCCATTAGATCTGCAATAGATGAATCAAATTCATTTGAGTTTTTGTCCTCAAATAATCTAGTAGTATCTTCTTCTTGATATTGAGTGTCATTTTGTTGAATGGCCAATTCTTTTCTTTTCTTTAATGACTGTTGTAGTTCATCTCTTGCCTCCTTGAATTGATGTACAGAAAGTTGTATTTCAATCTTCTGGTTCTCAATAGTCTTTCCCAATTTTTAGACTTCCATCTTCAAGATCTTAACTCCAAAGCTATCAAACTTTCTTTTCTAGAGAAAAAGGCTCTGATACCAATTATTGGAATTAACAATGGGAAATTAAGTTCTAGGGAGGGGGGAGGGGTGTGATTCAACACTTAAAATATTTCACAATACATCTATATCATAACTTAACATGTAAATTGAAATATATAAGCATTCATCACATCCAAAGCATGAAATAAATCAACACATAACACATAAGATTTTGGTTACCCAGAAACCCTCCAAGGAGAAGGTTAAAATGGGGTGGGGATGACACCCACAAATCTTCACTACTATAATTGTAAAGTGTGTCCTATTATGGCTACAAAATTTTGATCATAAACTATGATCTACCATGTTAAAGGCTTACAAATATTGCTAGGTCTCACCTTGCTAAAGGATTTAAACTTACTATGAAGTAAGCACTCAATTAAGAGATTTACAAAATCCTATTAAGAATAATCTATTAAGAGATTTACTTTGTATCACCTATTAGAATGATTCAATACCCAATACTTTGGTTAGCACCTTACTACTTGATGTCAGATCTCCTCTTTACTAGCTGTCACTTGATCCTTCTGATTAGATCTATCTTCTCTAACCTTTCATTGCTTGTCTATGTTCTTCTTAGGTTGATTCTTCTTTGCAAAACTCTGTCTTAACCATCTTCTCCATATTCCTTTCATGCCAGATAGTCTCCTTAATATCCTCATTCACAATATATGTTACCTATAGGGTTTACTTCTTTTATAAACATCATGGAGATGAAATTAGGTTAGAACCAATAGTTGTGGTTGATCCATATTGCGGCTTAATGCTTCCCTCAATCTGATTGGATGCATGCATAGCATAAGGATGCATAATATAACTCCCTCCTTATTTCTTATAATTGAAAATTCATGTTCATGTTGGCCAAAAATGATTTACATAGAAGTTTGTGCCATTTCAAAAATCTATGACATAGACTATTCACTCGGCATCAATAGGCTCTAATGTTCGACCTTCACTATGCTCGATATACTGATACTCAACTTTTGAATGGCTTAGCACATACTCTTGCTCAATATCTAAATCAATCGACACACTTTTTTTTTCTTATCTCGTTATATTTTTTCAGCACCTTAGTGACTCAACACACACTGACTGCTTGGCACTAACTATCATATTACTCGGCACATATTATCTGGAGACTTATGCTTAGCCTGCTCTATTTTCTCAACTCACATTGATCATTTCTAGATAATGACTAAGTGTTTTTTCACTACAATGTAGCAATATCAATGACCCCTCTTGAACTAATGCTCTCACAATGGGATCACCATCCTCCTTAATCCAAAGCTCCAACCGAAAGATATGAAAGGTGAGTGTACAAATGACTAGGTGAAAGGGTTGTTTTGACCTATTTATGCCTACCTAGAGGCATTTTTTCCCTATTTTTAACCATTTCATTCCACTACCACTACATATCTTATTTTATATAGCATTCCTCATCAGCCTTGACTACTAACACTATTCATTTCCCTAATTTTCACTCCTTTGTAAAAAAAATAGAAATAAAATTGGAACATCAATATTTTGAAAATCATCAATTCCAATTTCATTTCTAGTTGCATCATATCCATATCAATGATAACATTTTCAAATATCTTAAATGTCCTATCCCATCCAAACATAAAATGATTAATCAAATAAGGGTATCTAGACAATCTATGCATATCAAACATCAAATCATCAACAAGTAGGCATCATATCCTCATCAAGATATCAAATCATCAACAATGGCCAATATGACAATATCAAACCAATAAATCATCAATAATCAAGTATGCAATAATCAAAGTTGAATAAAAATTTAGGAGAATCAAGATGTTCTTTGAACTAATACTATCTGCATATTAGGTCAAAGAGGGGCATTTGTAGACACCCAAAAATTTCCAAGACCTCAACAACATGAACTTTAATCAAACAACAAAGATTAAGGACAAAATCGAAGAAAATGAGGAAAAATAATAGATTTTTGGATTAATCACGATATCAAGTTATTTATGTAATTAATTTAATGAATATTTTTCCTAATTTCTTGAGCATTTTACAATTCAAAATTCCAAAAACATTTCAAAAGGGTAATTTAATTCAAAAGGGAAAATAAAAAATCAAATAAAAAGAAAAAAAACACAAATTGAATAAAATGTAAAATTAAATAAAACAAATAAAGTCAATATCCCCTCAAAAAGTGAATATCTACCTTTTTGGATTAAAAAAGAAAAGAAAAATCCATTTTATCCACATGAACTAATTATGTTGGACTTTTTCTTTTGGGATTTAATGAGATATTTTCAAAATTACCATCACCCTACATAAAAAGGCAACTCCTACATCTCTACCCCAACGCTTCCTAAAATCCTATAAATAGGAGGGAAAATCAAGAGCAAAAGGGACCCAAGTTTTATGCATCCTTACCATAGGCATACTAAGGCTAGCATTTGATAAATCTATTTAGCATCATCACTATAGAGGTTTTAGCATCATTTTAGCATTGTTTAGTCTCATGCATATATATATCTTTCATTCACATAGATCTCATATAGTCTTTCATAGATATGCACAAATAGCATAATACCATTCTAGAATTGTCACTAAAACGTTGATTTGAGAGCAATTTTAGTAGTTGTAGCTAAGGAAACATGAGATGTTTGTGGATTCCTTATTTGATAGTTGTTTCTTCGGTCTATCTTAGCTCACTACTATTCTCACAACACTTCACACCAAGGTCTCATGAATACACGTTTCTCTCATGTATACTACCACTATAGAACCTAGGTATATGGGTAACAAGCTTCCTACGAATATACTATGCATGTGATTCAAATTATGAATTAAAAAATGAGTAGGATAATTTGGTTATGGTAATTGTGCCCTGACATTGAAGAATTAATATAGGTGATTAAATCAAAAAAGAGGTTTTTTTGTTTTTATTGTCACAAGAATCAAAGAAGTTGGTAGTTGAAGATTAAATAATAGGGAGGGAGAAGAGTGTGTAGAAGAAAACATAGAGTAGTGACCAACGAGTGAATAATTTGCAAAGAAAGAATATAGAATGGCATGCTATTATAGACAACCAAGGGGAGAGGTGAGACCAAATAACTCACTAGGTGAATGAGGAGATCAATGCATCTTCAAAGATATGAAGAAATATCTATGCATCAATACAATGCCACATTTGAGGTCTAAATACATTAGTATTTTTCCTTGCCATTGCATCTTTTTTTGGATCTTGATAGGAAAAGCCTCATTAGTAGTCTTAGTATAAAATCCTTTAACAAGGTGTCTCTCAAAAAGAAATATTTAAATCCTCTAACAAGGTATCTTTCACAAGCTTGTTTAACCCTAATAGGTTATATGAATTCCTAATAGGATGTATTTCTAGAAGAAACACGTGTAACTCTTAACAAGGGAACACTTTTTATGCATTATAAGGGCTAGTGGGTACATTATCTCCACTATGGTTTTTACCCTCTAACCAAGGGTTTCCACATATAAAAATCTCTATGTCAACTTGATGAAATCTTTTTTGTGTGAACTTACTTGCTTTAAATTTACTGCATTTATCTCATTATAAGTTGTGAAGTGGGTTACACTAAATATAATTAGAGTAGTTAAAGCAGTAATTAGTTTTCAAGATGGTACTGATTCATCCCCACTTAGTACCAATTAAGACCCACAAATGTAATATTCCACCTATTATCATTTTCATAAGGATTCTCCTAGTTTACAAACATCCTTTGATCATTCAATCTTGCCATGTACTCATTACCTTTATGACCAATGTTTTTGTAGTTATAGTAATAAACATTGAATATATTTAGCCTATTTATGAAAAATCCAACAATATGGCCTATTTCATGAAAAAATGAGCATGTAGGAGTACTAGGTGTATTCCCATATGTATATACTCAATATGTTCTACTTTATGACAATAAAAAAACATGTTTGTAGGCTTTATTACCAAGATTTTCCTTGTTAACCTTGGGTGGAGACTTTTTATCTTGTTTGGGCGTCTTGGATACAAATGATTCTCCAACTTCAAAACTGATATAGCTAAGACCATGAGTCTCACATGCATATTTTGGTTCCTAATTTCCTCATCCACCTTTGTAAAACTTTCATTGAATTTCTTTACCAATTTATTTGTAGTATCCAATTCATTCTATAATTTTTCATTCTGTCCACCCAAAATTTCATTGCTCATCATTAGATCATTGAGCTTGCCCCTTAGATATTGCATTTCCTCATTAGTCTAATGAAGACATGCATGAAAAGTATCAATCCTTTATTCAAAATTGAAGATTCCCTTATTCAAACTTGAAGAGTTCATGTTCTTTAGCCTTTAAGTCTTGTTACTTAGCCTTGAGGGTATATTCTGCAATCTTCCTTGCTTACTTGACAACTTTCCTAGATTCTATTTCCTAACCCATCTTAATGGACAAGGATTCTGACTCCCTCTTGATATTTATATTTTCCTTATGTAGTTTTTCATTCTCTTGAGACAAGGCTTCTATGGATTTAGCTTCCTTGGATTCACTATTACTCTATACTTCCAATTTATCACATAGCGCTTTCATCTTTTCTCTTAAATGCATCACTTGATCCTTCAACCTCTCAATTTCATGTTTAGACTTTGCAAGTTGATCTTTAAGACTCCTCAAATATATATAATATTATATGTCTCTTTTAAGGACCTTTCGCAAGCTATCAAGCTTCTTCTAAGGAATATTTCTCTCATACCAATTATTAATGCTAGGACACATGAAGAAGGTAGAAACCCTTAGCTAGAGGGAAGAAATGTGGTGGAAATTAGTACCCACAAATTCTCACTACTGTACTAATAATTTTCCTTGTTAGGATCATTATATCTAGCTAGTTAAGAGTATTTAACCCTGTTACAATCTTGTAATAAAGATGTGTTAATTCTACCTGATTAAGAGATTTAGGACTCCTTCTAGGAGTCACCTTGTTAGATGATTTGAACATATTAGGATTTTGTACAACGTGTTAACAATGACATTATCAAGGGATTTATCTTGTCGAACATACTAAAATCAACAAGTGATATTGGATGATAATAAAATTGCATTCAATGCATGATAGATCTAATAAGTTATTGGCCAATGCTCGTCTCTTGATTACTTCTAATACACTGTACTTATTCCACAATAATTTTTTTTACACCAATCATCATCACACATTGATATTTCAATCCATTTTATACTATTCTTAAGGTAGTGAAAAACCCTATATATGTTATCCTTAGCTCCAAAAGTAATATAAATTCTATGAGAGAGCACTAAAACCTTGAATTGTGTTCCTTGATGCCATTCCAATCTCAATTAACAACTTTTAGTTTCTAACAAACACCATAATGTTTATTGGCTTGTAAGATCTATAACAATATACTCTATTAGTTAACTATTTCTCACACTGTGACCTATAATCTTCATCAAATATTCACTTCCTCTAACAATTTGGTAGATATTATTTTGTAAATCAATTCAAATATCTTTGATAAAAATATCCTATAAACCACATATTATAATTAATTAATCATTCTACCATGCATCCAATTTACTACACCTAACTATGGTTTACCCCATTACACCCTATACTAAATAATTCTATATATCTCATAAATATGTTGATCAATATAGTTGATCTATTACTTATAGATTACCTTATTTCCAACAATGAAAATAGAAGAATGATGATGCAACCAATCTGATACTCCTAATCATGTCACATACATCATCATCATACCAATAGATTATTTATTAATATTGGAGTCATACGATAGATTAATATATGGTAAGAGGTCATAGGGGATTGTAAGGGATAAGGGGGTCCTAATAGGTCCTAGGATACATTAACATATACGTATCCTAAGATCCCTTTAAACCTCCTTAAAACCCCTTACAAAACCTCATCATACATCAAGTTTTAGTTAGGGATCCTAGAATACAATAACATATCATAGGACCTATTAAGACTCCTTATGACCCCTTCCCATACATAATTTATTCTAGGCCCTTATGAGGCCTTATTATACATTAATATACTAGGAATCCTAAGACACATTAATGTGTGGTAAGGGGCCATAATATTTTCAAAGGGGTTGCCAAGGGCCCCAAGATACATTAATTGATCATAGGACTCATCAAGATACCTTATGACCCCTTCCAATCCCTTATGACCCCTTAAATACACTAATTGTTTTATGAGGAGCCGTAAGAGGTTCTAAGGGTTCCTAGAACACATTAATGTATCACAAGACCTCTCAGAATGTCTTATGACCTCTAAGACCCCTTTAGTGTACATAGATGTATCTTAGGACTTTTATGGTACATTAATCATTAATGGGAGTTGTAAGGAGTCAAAAATGGCCCTAAGGGGTCCTAAGATACATTAATGTAACTTAGAAACTAATTATGACCCCTTAACATAATTTTTTGTATCATAGAACCCTTAGGATACATTAATGTATGTCAAGGAGTCATAATGGGTCCTGTGGTTAATATATCCTAGGACCCCTAAGGACAACCTATGACCCCTTATGACCACTTATGGCCCCTTATAATCCCCATTACCCATTTATATATTTGAGAAGTCTTATAATGAATTACTAAGTGGTAAGGGGTCCTAATGGATTGTAAGAGCTCATAGGGCATTCTAAGAGGTCCTAGGAGACATTAATGTATCATAGGATCCTTTATGATCCCTTACATACCCTTATGACCTCTCATCATACATTTATGTATGGTAAGGGATCGTAAGGGTCATAATGAGTCATAAGTTATTAATGTATCCTAGGACCCCCAAGACTCCTTATGACCCCTTGTGACCCCCATTATCCAATAATGTTCCTAAGATTCCTAGGATACATTGATTTATGGTAAGGGTTTTTGTATCCTACGACTCACAGGACACTCATAGGTAGTCATAACTAGACTTTACTGGTCCTAAGTTACATTAACTTAGGACTAATTACAAACCCTTCTCTTTCATTAATGCATGTTGAGGATCCTAAGAGGTTATATGGGGTATTGCAGATACACTAATGTATCATAGAACTCATGAGGACATCTTAAGACCTCTTAGCATATATTAATATATCCTAGGATTCTTAGGATACATTACTATATGTCAAGGGGTCCTAAGGGATCCTAAGGGGTTACAAGGGATCTTGCAGATACATTCATGTATCATAGAACCCTTTAGGACATCTTAGGATTGCTTAACATATATTAATGTATCCTAGTACTCATAGGATATACTAATGGTTAATGGAAGTGGTTAGGGGTCATAAGAGGCCCACCTTAGAACCCCTTCTTTTCCCTTATAAAACATAACCATACATTAATGTACCCTAGGAATCATATGAGACATTAGTGAGATGAGGGTTTTCAGTAATCATGAGTGGTTGTTGGTATAAATAAGTATCTACTTATTACACTTTACTTATATTTACTTAGGTTAATGCATTATTTTATTATTTCTTAGGTGAGACACTTAGGAGTTTGCATACTTTTATGAGTTGTCATGTTGACAACACAAAAGTAGGCAACTCTAATTTAGCACATGGTGTCTATAACATTGGAGTTTGCATAATTAACTAAGTTGTCATGTAGAAAACATAGTTATTCATACTCCTATTATAGCACATGGTATCTACAACATTATTTTGTGCACTACACCTTTGTAGGCTTATCCTCTCATCATCGCACTTACTCATGTGCTCAATGGAGGATAATCCACACCTGGTGGAGATGTGTTTGGTTGTGTTGAGATAATGGGTGTTGCACACATTGCATAATATTATTGTTTTATTATTTTATTTTATTTTATTATGTAATGTTGTGCCTAGATGGACGTGCAACATGTAAAGATTCACATTGAATATTCTTGATGAGTTGTATTGTAACATTGTTAAAATATTTCATGTAATTATTTAATATTAGGGAAAAGAATTAAATGCCCAATATTAAATGTGGGGTCAGTGGGTTAGGTAGCACATGGTTTTAGCACATGGTTTATGTAATACCACTTAGTGGTTTTGTGGGACTTGCTACTATATAAGCAACCACAAGGGTAGTTGTTGTAGAGAGAAAGAGTGACAAGGAGAAGACAAAAGGCAAGAGTCGAGCAGAACAAGGCTTGACAGGTTAGCCAAGGGAGCATTTGTGAAGGTTGAAAGCATGGCATGGGATGTGTGGATTCATGCTTGTTCACATAGTTTGCTCGGTTGTGGCTATGGCCATGAAGGCTTCCATGATTGTATAGCAATAGTATTTTTTGCTGAATAATACATGGTGATGGATGCTTTTGGAGGCTAGGTTTTTTCCCTCAATGAGAGTTTCCCAAGGTATATCTTGTGTCACAATTTTGTGGGTATGTTGTCTATTCTCTTGCATGTGGATTTTAATTCTGTGTTTATTTCAGATCTATTATGGGTTATGTGGAAATGGTTATATTCTTTATTTGTTGTCAAGTTTCCTTACAAGTGGTATCAGAGCTATGGTTTTATTATTGTAACCCTAGATTGAATCCATGGGAATGCATGAGAGGATAAAAGAAAAGGGCAAGATATATGAATGATTTATTGCAGATCTAAGGGTTTTGGATTTTCTGTTATGATGGGATGTTAAAAGATTTGGGCATGTGAAATTGTTGGAGAAAAGGATTTTTTTTTTTTTTCGGATGTTTCATTTAAATGAGGGTTTTGGGGCGTAGCATGCAGAAATAACCTCCTGGGTAAAAACAGACCTCACCATTGGATCCGGGTGGACATTTCCATAAAATTTGATATATAATATGCCCTATTTTGGCCATGTTCAGAGGAAATGAAAGAGTTTTTTGGTTTCAGCCCATGATGGCCGTCAAATTTAATCCCTTCGGAATTTTCGTCACTGAAAAAATAAAAAATGAAAAATCATACTGAAAATGGTAAAAAGACTGTCTTAGTAAAACGGCCATAACTTTCTCTCAGAATATTGGATTTCAGAGTTCTTATAGGTGTTGAAAAGCTAATTCAGAGCACTACAAGATGGTGTAGGTTTGGTTCTATGATTTTGAAATTTTGTCAATTTTTAAGAGCCCTAAAGTCAGATGTTATTTATTTTGAGCACGAATTGAGGCATAACTTGGGCATACGGAGTAGGATTTTGGACTTCGAGTAGTCAACAGAAAGCTCTTGGAGAGCTCTACACATTGGTTTAGATTTGGTGTAGGTTTGGCATGATTTATTTGTTGATATATTGATCTGAACAATTTATAGGTATATTTTGACTATGGTAACATTATGAGTTTATGGCATTGGAGATTTAAGTTTTGATGTCATTGTATACTCAAGTTTGGTCTCATGATGATATGGTTATCAATGTTTGGTTTGGATATGCATGATGACTTGTTGGGTCTTCAAGTTGTGCAGTGTTGTAAGCGGTCTATACTTACAAGTTGCATTTATAGCTTGGTTATGGGTTGTCTTTGCCCATTGATCTTTCATTATTGATGCATATTCAGATTAGTGGCTTGGATTTGGGTTGTCTATGCCCTAAGTCACATGATTTTATGATTTTATCTTCATGTAGAAGGGATGAGATGTTGTTACTAGGTACAGTCATGGTGGAGGATTGTGGTTGACTATTTTATGCTGACAGGTTGGACATATTGAGAGCCTGATGCTCAGTTCATGGATGTGATCATGGTGTCATGGATTTTGGCATGACATGATTGGATATACAGGTACATCCTTGATGTTCATTAGCTTGGATTTTTGATTCAGTTATGGTGGTATATCTTTTTGGTTGAGGATCATGGTTATTTGGTTTTCTTTTGAGGAGCTCATGATGTGCACTTTGAGTTCTTTGATGGTTTGATGCTTTGGTTGATTCTCATGGTTAGAGGATGGATTTGTTCATCATATGTCATGGATAGCTTGGATACACATTTTAGTGGGAGCTTGTGATAGTGATGAGGTGACAGTGCAGGATTAGTTCCTGGTTTGGTTTATATCTTCTTGGTTTGGAGAGGATGGATTTTATGATGCCATAGGTGACTTGGTACCACGGTTGAGTGGGAGTTGTTGGCATTGATATATTTAGTGAGTGTTTGCAGATGTTGGAGGTTTGTCTAGATCCTGTTGCTGCAGAAGCGTCTTTGAAATTTGCATGGTGCACTTGTTATCTTCATGGTGTGTGAAGATGGTTAGATCTTGAGGACTCATGGAGTTCTTGGTTATCTTCATGGTGTGTGGAGATGGTTGCATCTTGAGGACTCACAAGGTTCTTGGCAAAGGTGTGGTTTATGCTTTTATTTGGCATATTATCCTTGGTATAAGGATGGTTTCATTATTATGTCATGGTATACTCTTGATACGCGTTTAGAGTTGTGACATGTTATGGTGTGTTCATGTGGAGCATGTTATCTCTTTAGTTGAGATGGTAAGATCATGTTGTCATGTTTATGTTCCTGAGGCCATGGTTGAAACTTTGACATTGATCTTGGTTTAGTTTCTTGGTATTGAGTACACTGATCATAAGATGGATACTTCATGATATTGCTATGTTGCATTTGGAGTTGGCATGGATTGATTGGTTACAGATGCTCATGGATACTTAGAGATGGTGGTGACGCTGATTTCTCTTAGATTAGAGAAGTATTTGTTGGGATGATTGATGCTTTCAGCAAGAAGTTTGAGGGGCAGCCACCTGATATGGACTTGAGAGGAGATTGTTCTTAGATGAGTCTTGGTTGGAGACTTGGGTATCTTGATGAACATTCTCATTCCCCACTCTTGGTCTGCTCGGCGGTTTTCTACTTGAGATTTTCTCCCAGTTGCATTATATTTATGCTTATCTTTCATGGATATGGATCTTGAGATATGGTACATGAGTTAGTTCTGGAGGGTTCATTTGAGAGATGGTTTAGCATTGGTTATCTCCATTTGCATATGTTGTTATGTTGGTTTAGTTTGGGAGATGGTTTTATATTGGGCATATTCCTTGGATTAGGAATGGTTATTCCTTGGTTTAGGAATGGTTTATGAGTTTGATCTTCTTGTGAGAGACTTACATCCATGATGAGTTATATGGTATTGTTTGGGTGTTGTTGAGGCTTCTTGTTGGGGTTTTATGGAGGAGATCATACTTGCATAGTTTACATCTAGAGGTGTGTGTAGAAGGACATGATACAGGTTATGATTTGCATGGTTTCTCTAGTCTTGGTTATCTTCCTAGATGTTTAGTTTTGACTACATTGGATTTGAGATTGGTTGGATATTGTGATTACTGGTTTGTGCTCATGTATCTCATGTGAGAGATGACATGGTTATTCCTTTATCTCTTTCCTCTATTGGTTGTGGTGAACTTGGGAGAGCATTGGAGACTTGTTATGAGAGTTGTTCTTGTAGGATATCAATTTACGTGTTGTGGATGTCCTTGATACTATATGGATTCACTTCTTTGAGATGTGTTGAGTGGATTGGTTATAGATTTGACATTATCTTTTGCAGTGGGAGCTTCTTGGTATATATGTGGTAGGTATTGCTCTTGAAGCTTGTGATTGCAGGTTGTAGATTGGATATGTCGGTGATATGAGATTCACTTGTTATACCTTTTGAGGTATGGATAGTTGGATGGGTTTGGCACTTTGTTGTGGGTGCTATTTTAGCTATGGATATTTTGACAACTACGGATACATGTGATTACCTTTGGATCAGGTTTTTTGTGCTTGGAATTTTAGTTGGTACAGGATTTTATGATCTTCTAATGTGACAGGTTGGGTGGTTTTCTCTTTGGATGGCTTCTATGTATGTCCAGTGGGAGTGGCATAATAGGAGGTGAGATCATTCATGTTCGAGATGCTGGATACTTTGATTTTTTTGTGGGTGCCAAGATGGAGCACTTAGTGTATTTTTGATCCATGATGGTGGATGTGCTGGTAGGGACTGTTCCCTTGTTCATTTATGTGGCTACGGATTGACCCTATGCAATGTATACAACAAGTGGAAGATTGTTGAGATAATGGGTGTTGCACACATTGCATAATATTGTTATTTTATTATTTTATTTTATTTTATTATGTAATGTTGTGCCTAGATGGACGTGCAACATATAAATATTCCCATGGAATATTCTTGATGAGTTGTATTATAACATTGTGAAAATATTTCATGTAATTATTTAATATTGGGGAAAAGAATTAAATGCCCAATATTAAATGTGGGGTCAGTGGGTTAGGTAGCACATGGTTTTAGCACATGGTTTATGTAATACCACTTAGTGGTTTTGTGGGACTTGCTACTATATAAGCAGCCACAAGGGTAGTTGTTGTAGAGAGAAAGAGTGACAAGGAGAAGACAAAAGGAAAGAGTTGAGCGGGACAAGGCTTGATAGGTTAGCCAAGGGAGCATTTGTGAAGGTTGAAAGCATGGAATGGGATGTGTGGATTCATTCTTGTTCACATAGTTTTCTCGGTTGTGGCTATGGCCATAAAGGCTTCCATGGTTTTATGGCAATGGTATTTTTTGTTGAATAATACATGGTGATGGATGCTTTTGGAGGCTGGGTTTTTTCCCTCAATGAGGGTTTCCCAGGGTATATCTTGTGTCACAATTTTGTGGGTCTATTGTCTATTCTCTTGCATGTGGATTTTAATTCCGTGTTTATTTCAGATCTATTATGGGTTATGTGGAAACAATTATATTCTTTATTTGTTGTCAAGTTTCCTTACAGGTTGTCTGACTTATCATGTTGTTGATTCCTATGCATTCTAGAAGCATTCTAGAAGCCTTTATATACAAGCACTCCTAGTGTACTTTCACATTGAATTGAATACATATTTTTATTTTGATCATACTCTTTCTGGTCTACTATTGTGCTTGTGCTTGAGTTACTTGATCTTGGGTGAATTTTTCCCTAAGGAAAATTCTTACATGGTATTAGAGCTTGGAGAATTTCTCTTCACATGGCCATTCGAGACTATTGTTGCTATAACACCTTGAACCAGATCTAGAGTATCACAGTCAATGGGAGTATCTAGAGCCAGAACGGACCTCACCATTGCATCTAGAATGTCGATTTGGTGAAAATAAGTTATAAATTTTCCTACCCTAGGCCAAAGTTGATTTTGAGGAAAAAAAAATTTGCAAATCAGAACCTAAAGGCTCAATTTTCTAACCTAGTATGATCATTCTTTAGATCTATAATTTCTTTATTTAGATCAGTATTTATTTTTCTCTGCATTTGCATCAGATTATTTTTGCAAATTTTCAAATTTTTTCTAGCTAGTTGGTCTTGCAAAGAATTTTTTTTGTAGGAACCAAGAAATGACACCCCAGACCCTACAATTAATTAGGGAATATTGTATGTATTAATCAGCTAATATTCCTTTTTACCGGCACATTCATTGGTGGGACCACCTTAAACACCAACAACTACACAAGTTTTTTCTTGGTGGCAATATTCCATTAGCCAACCCAATCCAATAATGGTCATAATCCTTCAAATATCTAGTGGCTTTATTAGTTTTCATACCACTGACATTCATTTTAAAGATTTGCAAACTCCCTCTCTGCATGCATGTGGGATCTTTCCCACTTTTTGGTGATGGAATTTTAGATCTCCAGTACCTTGTCATAGTCTCTGGCCTGGCAAAAGGAGATCCTAGCCATTTGCACAATCCCAACCATCATAGAGTTTTTAGGCACCACTGCAACTTGTTCCATCAACCGCTTCACCCTTCTTAGTAATGTAGGGTTTTTTGATGGCCACAATAGAAATTCCTAGTGGTCATCTTCAATGAATCTCTAACACACATAGTGAATTTTGGCACTAGCTACTGGCACCACATGATATTCAAGAAGAGCCCCACACACATAGAAGGAGCCACCTCAGTGCCCAACTCTACAACACATGGGCAGACCAATCCACCAGGTGGACTAGCAACATACTTGGCATGTCAACACACACAAGAAGCCCTGTCATATTTTTCCATATATTTCTTTACGACTGTACAACCATGTGTCAGCTGTATGTCCAGTCATCCTACCATGTCACCCTGGGAGGCCATTTTTTTGCTAATATCAACATGACACAACATTAAATTTAATGGTCATTTGACCATCATTCCTAGGAACTTTTGAACTACTGCAATGGCTATTTGATCGTCAAATTTAACCTCACATTTTGTTGCCTATACCCCTCTCTAGATGTAGTTTTGAGTTGACAGTCTGACTTTGGGAGGCCATAACTCAATCATACAAACTCCAAATCAGGTGCAATTTTTTTATTTTGGGTAGAATTTTCTAAACTTTTTAGTGGTGTTGCTCTTTTCTAGTTTTGGTGCATGGATTTGTCAAAAATTGCATTTTTTGGCAACTGTACATGTCCAATCCTACATTTTACAACTTGAAACACTTCGTAAGGGCTCATCTGGACTCAAAATTAGGTTCCATTTTTTTGAAAGTGCTTAATTTTTTGTCTACTTTCCAGATCTGCAATTAGATCATAGGGTCATGTGGACAAAAATATCCCTTTTAGACTTAGGGCCTTTTCTACATTGTATTGCTTTGATTACTTTTCACAATTGTTGTACATCTAAGCTATAGTACTTAGTGATAGATATGAGCCTAAAAAGATAGTTATAAATAGAAAAAATTAGAAGTCCACTATGTACATTTTGAAAAGTGGCCTATTGTACATGCACTACATATAAATTGCCAAAAGCATCTTCTTTTTTTTTTTTTGGGGGGGGGGGGGGGGGGGGGGGGGTGGGGGGTGGGTATTCTTTGATTGAGTGAATAGGGGGCCATGTCTATTGTGTTCTTATGTCTCTCTTTTCTGGTCTTTTTCATTTTAAGGTCCACTTCTAACTTCACACAATTATTCTACATGGAAAGATATTGTATGGAATAGATTAATGGAAAAAGGTTTAAATCTTAATGGCACAATTCCCAAACCCACTGATGCTACAACACTCTCTGATTAGAAAATTAAAGACCAATAGGCTTTAGGAATTATTAGGACTTGTGCACATAGAGATCTCTTCTTCCACATTTCCAGTTTCAAGGAAGCCAAACCTACTTGGGACAAACTTGAATCATTATATGGTAAGGTGGATGAGGAAAAGGGATACTAGATTGAGGATGACCTACTTCCCTTGGATCCAAAGAATTTTGACACAATTCAAGATTATATCAACAAAGCCAATGAGTTTAGAGCACTACTTAAATATTGTGGTAATCCCATGAAGGATGATAGGTTGATTCATCACATCCTGAAGAGGCTACCTTTAGATTATGCTTCCTTTGTTTTGAGTTATAATACTCACATGTTAACAATGGGAAGTGCCTTCCAAAAGCCTACATTTGATACATTTGTAGAAATGTTAATTTTTGAACAATCCCACTTGATAGATATGGGACTTATCATGTCATCAAAGACTAAAGCATTGGTTGGTAGTGATGAGAACCACTCAAGTCAAGAAGTAAAAAGTTCTAACAATAGCAAGAAAAAGTAGTGGAAGCAAAAATCATAATCTGAGACACAAAAATCCTTCTCATAGCAAGGCAATTCTTCTTCCAACAAGAAGGGAAGTAATGAAAAGAAGGAAAAAAAAATTGTGCATATTGCAAGACACCAAATCATGGTGAGCATCATTGCAAAACTAAAAGAATCAATGAGTTGGAAACCTACTCAAGAAGAACAAAATTCAAGTGCCAAATGCTTCCAAGGATTCAACTGTAACCACTTTAAAGGGAAAAGGGCAAGCACTTATGGCTGGTTCAAATTCTTCATCGGAATGGATTCTTGACTTAGGTGCCTCATATCATATGGGTTCTTCAAAGGGAGACTTTTCTCCATTGAAGAACTCACAATTACCGCACATCTTTGTGGGAGATAATACTAAAATGGAAGTTGAAGGGAAAGGACATGTAGAGATGGAAAATAGGGAATTCAAAGATGTTCTCTATGTTCTAAATCTTAGCTCTAATCTCCTTTTAATTTATCAAATCACTCACCTTGGAGATGGCAACAAAGTTGAGTTCCTTCTAGATTTAGTAGTGGTGCATAATCTCAAAGATGATTCATTGGTTGCAGTGAAGAAAATCAATCATGACAAGATGCTTTATTCCTTCTCCCACTTTGTGCCTAAGCCTCCTTCACATGCCTTGTTAACTCAATCACATTCACAAATCAAATTATGGCATGAGCAATATGGTCATCTTGCCTTCTACTATCTTTACCAACATTTCTCAAAAAGCATGGTCAAAGGTCTACCTATAATCAACTTTTCTAAGGGTGAATGTTCAACATGTTTAGTGGATATGCATCTAGAGGAGAAGTTTCATAAAGGGGAGTCTTCAAGAGAAACAATTGTTGTTTAGTTGGTTCACATAGTTTTAGCAAGTCCTTTTGTAGTGACATCATTCAGTAAAGGTTGTTACATACTCACTTTCATTGATGACTTTTCACGCTACACATGGGTCTACTTTCTTCATCACAAGAATGAAGTGGTTGACAAGCTTCAAGCCTTCAATAGTCATGTTGAACAACAATCAAGGAAATCCATCAAGGTTCTTAGGATGGACAATGAAAGAAAATATGTGAACACAAGACTTAAAGACTTTTGCAAACTTGAGGGTATTGATCTTCAAAATCCACCAGCATTCAATCTGCATAAGATAGATGTTGCAACACTGAGGATACGAACTCTTAAGTCCATGGCAAGTTGCATGATACAAGCCAAGTCTCTTGATCCAACACTTGAAGTTGAAGCTATTAGTAGTGCCACTCACATACTTAATAGGTCTCCTCATAATGCCTTAGATGGTAAGACTCCTTTTGAGGGATGGTATGGTAGACAACTAGTTGTGAAACACTTCGAAGTCTTCAGTTGTCCAACATGGGCAAACATATCTTCCAGATGATGCAAGACACCTCCACCTAGGCCTTGTACTTTCATTTGATATGAAGATATTTTTAAGGCATATAGACTTATGGATCTTGAGACTTATGAGATCTTTGTAGAGAGGAATGTACATTTTGAGGAAAGTTCACCTATCCTATCCTCTAATCCTCTCCACACTTCATAAACTGTGGAAATTGGTAGTGACACCAGTGATAGTGATTCAATAGACTCGTATTTGTGGGATCCTATTGATAGATGCAGATAGAGGTCACCTCATCAACACATTCTACATGCATACATTGCCATAGTGATAGATCTAGCATAGTAGGGTACCCCTTGTCTTCTAGCTCTAGCAACAAGGGATGACTACATAGTAGATATATCAGGTTTGTTTATGGAGTCATACATAGCATACTTGGGAGACATCATTGATGGTATACATCTTCTCTTTTATGAAGAAGATACTTCTTTAGTTGTTGCAAGGGCTCACTCTAACCCTCATGTCCATTCTCTATATGATTGATCTTCTCAGGTTGATATGATTATGGATCCTTATGTACAATAGTTGTAGGAGGTCTCTTTATCATTCAAGGAGATAATTAGTTCTTTGGGATAGGTTCTACATACATCCTTGCTAGATCTACATTTTTTCTTTTCAACATTATTGGAAGGAGCAACCATCATTTATGACACAAGGATAGTCGAGTAGGTTCCAAAGGCATCATTGATTTTTGGGATTATTTCTACACACATGGGAAGCATCTCACTTGTACCTTTTCCATTGTTTCTTCCAAAGGGTAGGAACATTATTCAACACTCATGGACCACCTTCTTCCTTGGAGCAACTATCATTGATCGACACTCTTCCTTGGGGGGGGGACTACCTTGTCTCTCTTCTTCTTCTCTTTTATGGGGGGGACTTTTTCCTCTTATTGGGTTTTGTCCTTCTCATTCTTCACTATTGTATATACTTGATGTATGTCATAATGGAGGGGTCTTGATTACTCCATCCATCCATGCATTTTCCTTTTCATCTCTCTTTTTGGGGGAGGGTTTTTCCCGTAAGGTTTTCCCTCTTTCTCCACTTTATAAGAGATTTCATTTCATTATGTACATGGGTACCTAACATGGCCTATTAGCGAGGATCCCTTATGCATTTCATCCTAGCTTTTGTAAGCTTAAGTGCATTCCCCTAAGTTGCACTTAAGGGGGGGTGTTGGTGTGAATAAGTATTTATTTAGTAAACTTTGCTTAAGTTTACTTAGGTTAATGCATAATTTTATTATTTCTTATGTGAGACACTTAGGATGTTGTTTACTTTTATGAGTTATCACTTTGACAAAACAGAAGTAAGCAACTCTAATTCAGCACATGGTGTCTACAACACTAGAGGTTGCATAATTAACTGAGTTGTCATGTAGAAAACACATTTATTTGTAATCCTATGGTTTTTACAACATTATTTTGTGTACTACACCTTTGTAGGCTTATCCTCTCATTGTTGCACTTACTCTTGTGCTTAATGGAGGATAATCCACACCTGGTGGACATGTGCTTGGTTGTATGACTTATCATGTTGCTTATTCCTATAATCCACACCTAGTGGACATGTGCTTGGTTGTATGACTTATCATATTGCTTATTCCTATGCATTCTAGAAGCATTCTAGAGGCCTTTACATATAGGCACTCCTAGTGTACTTTCACATTGAATTGAATACATATTGTTATTTTGATCATACTCTTTTTGGTCTATTATTGTGCTTGTGCTTGAGTTCCTTGATGTTGGGTGAATTTTTCCCTAAGGAAAATTCTTAGAGTTTTCCTAAGGGGTCATACAATATATTAATGACTCATATGAACACTTATGACCACTGATGACTCCTAAACATATATTTATGTCTTATAAGACTCCTAAGATACATTAATGAGTAATGGAGGTTGTAAGGGATCCTAGGATACATAAATGTATCCAAGGACCCCTTATGACCCTCATTATACATCAATGGGTGATGTGGGTTGTAAGGGGTCCTAGGATACATCAATTTGGACTACTTAAGATCCCCATTACCCATTAATGTATCCTAGGAGCTATTTAATACATAACTATATCCAAGGAACCCTTATGACCCTCATTATACATTAATAGGTAATGGGGGTCCTAATATACATTAATGTGTAATAAGAGCTCCTAAGGGGTCATAAGGGGTCATGAGGGATCTTAAAGGCTCCTAGGATACGTTAAAGGTGCTAATGGGTTCTGAGGGTTACTAGGATATATTAAGGGGTCCTAAGATACATAATGGTTGTTATGTGGTCTTACAAGGCCCCTCTTTCCCTTCTGTCCTTCTTCCTAACCTCTCTTTCGCTCTCCCTCTATTTTTCTAAACCCTAAAATCTAAATCCTTTATACCTTTATTCCTTTTCCCTCTTTCTCCCCCCCAGCTCTTCCATGTTCCTCTTCCCCATATATCTCCCCTCTCATACTAGCTTCCTCTCTCCCCCATCTCTCTACTTGTCTCTCTCTAAACCTTCTATAAAACCCCTTATTCCTAAACATGAATCCTCTAACCAAAAACTCTAAGTCTTAAATCATTTCCCCCCTTCTTCCTTCCTCCTATTTTACTCTTTCCCTCTCTCATCCATCTCATTTAAACTATTTCTCTTCCCCACTCTTTCAATCTCATCACCATACACTTCAATCTCTCTCTATCTCATGTAGAGAGAGAGAGAGAGAGAGAGAGAGAGAGAGAGAGAGAGAGAGAGAGAGAGAGAGAGAGAGAGAGAGAGAGAGAGATTCCTAGTGATGCAAGGAAAGAAGAATATAAGAGAAAAAATAAATTGATAGAAATAGAGGACTGAGATGAAATGGAGGGAAAGTTAGACATGGAAGGAGTGAAAAACCTAGTGAGGGGAAAAGAGAGAGATATCTTGAGTGGGAGAAAGATTCTATATGGGTTTTTAATGAGGAAGGGGAATACATAGAGGAATAGAGGAAGAAAAAGGAGAGACCTAGATAGATGATATATGTTGTTATATGGAGTCTAATCAAACTTAGAGATTAATTTTTTTCCACTTTTATTTATGAAAATTTCTCCCAGTTATTCACCATGGTTTTGGGGGTGGCACCCAAAAATGGGGTCAAGGGTATGCAATCCTTGTTTCAATACAAAGAGGGCTCGAGAGGGAGAACCCTCATGAGAGTTTTTAGTGCTGCCCCTAAAAGCTCAAATAAATTTTATTATTTTTAAAATGTGTTAGAAGTTAATTTTCTATTTCTTGACATATTCTTACCATATTTTGTAGCTGACTTAAGATTTGATAAATGCCTTAGGGTTAGTGTTTTCACATTAGAATTTTGTAGCAATATTCAAGTTGGGAGATCATATGTGGGATGATAATAAAAATGTACACACCTAATATTTTTCTTGCACCATATATGGCATGCAAAATTTTAACCACATTGGAAAACCCCAAGCCCAAGGCTTGGATTTCCTTGGCATCCAACCCAAATAATTAGATGACTCAAGTAGTCCAAAGACATATTTTTTAACAAACATTTAAAAATCCACATTTTTTCATATGTTCTCCCTATTAGGCTTGTACTTGGTTCATAAATGAAAAAATTAGACAACAAGATGTCATATAGCTATTTGTTAGGTATTTAAACATAGAATTTATTTTGAATTCTTATTATGTCATAATTTTCATCATTAATTTATTTTATGTCTGATATTTGTCAAAAACCAACCTATACTATTTTGGGAATAGATCTTGGATCATTTATCAAATTTTGAAACAAGTTTCTATTTTAGAAACTAGACTCTATTCTACACACTTTAAAACAAAATTAGTCTCAATTAAATTTCATTAGATTCTAGTGGGAGCATGCTCAAGTTTCATGTTTTCAAGATGTGTCCACTTCAAAAATTCATAAAAAACTCATATATTCATGAAATCTTAGCAGAAAAACATGGGATAAACTACATGGTATTAGCTAACTTGTCACTGGAGAAATTAAAAATATTCGACATAAGTATTAACATTTTAACGGGTGTGCACTAGATGTTATATTTTTTTACAAAGAAAAAACCACTTTTGTATTCCTCGTTGCTGTTAATCTCCACTTTTATCAAATTATATTATTACTTTAGAAATTAGACTCAAAATACTCCAACTCGTGTTCTTATTGCATCTTTAAATTTTGAGTATAAGTATCTTGAGTTTCTTATTGAAGTTCAAAATTTTTTGATTGAAAAAAAAAGTGGCATGCTATACCCTTTTGGTCCCCCCATATTTGCGCACTTACCCACATGTTTTTTCCTTAGAGATACATTTTCTCATTTTAATTTTTTTGAGTACTTTCATTTTAAAATTCTTGAGACTATGCTCTAATTTCCTCCCCATTTTTAAAACTTGATCACTCCTTGTACTTTTAATGTCTCATAAAGGGTTTAGACAATTGATTGTCAACTCTTGTATCTCCTCATTATTTTTACTTCATTATAAAATAATAAATTATAGGTTCCTATCAACAACTATCTTTGAGTATGTATATGATATCCATAAGGATCAATAGGTCAAATGCAAAAATCTATGAAAAATATGATGATCCTTGATATAGCAATGAAAATAAGACAATGATAAAAAGATGGTAACTAACCATGACCAAGATTTGAGGGATACAAATGTGGAATCTACAATCAATCAAGGGATACTATACCCTAGATAAAACAATATAACCTTGAATATGAGTGAAGTGTTTAAAAAAAAAGACTAAAAATATTGAATAATAAAATAAAATTTAAATTTCATTTTTGTCACACTAAAGCTTTTCCTAGGTTGTTAGTGATTTTGGTCATCTATTACTTTTAAACCTCATATTTTAACTAATGTTAATTCTAGTGCCAATGGAGTTGGTTTGTCTATGCTTGAAAAGATTATTTTTGTTGATGTTATCACTTTGGTTGAGGGTTCAACTAGTGTTTCTGAGAAGTCTTTTATTGGTTTTTCTTGTAATGTTGGCTTGACAGGTGTTATGGTTCATGGTGTTGTTTTTGGTCCTATTGGTGTTTATGATATGACTTGTATTGGTTATTCTTATAAGCTTCCTAACAATGTTGTTGGTGTTGTCCATTTGGTTGATGTTGGTGCTTCAACCTTTGGGGCCTCTAGTCCCTTGGTTTTTTATGGCTCTTTAGTGGGTCATTTTCTAGGCTATCAAAGAGTGGGGACTTATTTATTGGATTCAATCTCTTGGTAGGTTGAGATCACAAAGGTGGAAGAGGGTTGGATTATAGTAAAAAGGAAAAAAAACTAAATCTTTTCCCTCTTTTGATATGACTCTTCAATCCATAAGGAGAAGGGAAAAAAAGTAATTCTTAGAGTCCTTTTTTTGGTAGTGAGCTTGTATAAGATTTTTTATAGTCTTTCCTATCCTTTTTTGGTCATGTCTAGTCTTTTTTGTGCTCTCTCTTGTCATGAAAGATTTTTCTTTGCTTGTGGGAGCTTGATGAGGCTTTTACATAGTTTTAGTTTTTTCCCATTGTGGTCTTTAAATATTTCATGTTGTGGGATTACTTGAATATCTTTCATTCCAGGTTTCTAGTCCCTTTAAAACTTATTTTGAATTAGATTTCAAGTCCTATTGATGGGAGTTTGTTTCGTGTCTTTCCAATAGAGTAACAATTGTCATCGAATTGGAATGTTTGACCAATATCACTTGAAAGAATGGAAAGAAAAAACTCTCCACTCCCAACCTCCCTATAGATTGTCTCTTAGTCATGCAAGAATGGGAAAGGTTGGATGAGGAGGTGATTTATTTATAATAAGGTGGGCTAAAGCTTTATCATTTTTGCTTGTATCTTGGTTGGGAAATGGATCACTTGAATTGGGTCGGGATAATATCTTAGGATGAAACTAGGGGATGTAATGAAAGTAAATAATGGAAATAAAAGATCCTAAAGAGTTAGAAATCTAATCTACCTATAGTCTACTTTTTCATTATTATTATCACCAATACATGCCTGAATTGTCAAACAACTTAGATACGTGCTCGATCAATCAATCTAACACATAAGAAGTGTTTCATATAAAACTGGTACCAAAGTAAACATAGTCATTTAATTTTATCCAATCCAAGGAATATAATAGAAATAAAAAAGAAAGGTTTCACTATTTTGAAGGGAAATGAATCCTGCAACAAATACTCTAAGGTTGTTCTACTCAAAACACAGCTTATAAATACCAACAAGCACTGGGTGAAACAAGGGTATTCCAAGAAAAGATTATACTACTTTCATTCATGAGATAAGGTGTTACAAATGATATGGATGATAAAATCATCAATTTATCAACCCTAGAACAATTGGCAATCCTGTCATTTATAGATGAGAACCTACAATTTGGACGAGAAAATAATTTCTAATGCCAACCAACTTACCTACCATCTTTATTGGCACAATCGAATGTTATCCTTATGCAAAGATATTTGTGGGATAAAATATGTTAAATTAAAACCATGAAAGGGGAAAAAAGAAGCATCAAAGGGAAAGAGAGGAGATTACATGGGAAATCTGATCTAAAATGATGATCTTTACATGCTTTTCCTCTCAAATCTCTGCCATTTATCTCTTGAGATTTCCACTACTTTATTAGAGTACTTCACTTCTCTAATAATATTAAATGCACTGATTATACACATAAATGAGTAGGAAAAAATGGATTATCTAACTTCATTAACTGCTTATCGCTTTAGTAATAAGTCTGTTGACAAATGACAACAATGAATGATCGATATCAAAAAAAATCTAGCAAATCCAGTCATGTTGTGCAAGGACTTAAGTTCCAAGACATCCATGATCATATTACTAAATTTTGGCTACCAAAAAATTCAATCTTACCTAACCAAGTCATGGGGAAGGAAGAATTGTAGTCCTAGAATTATACTTTGTAGAGTTGTGGTGCTTCTGAAAGCACATGAAGCTCATTTTTAGTAGGTACTAAATGAAACCAAAAGGATTCCTTGATGTTGAAGATATTGTGTATAAGACATATGTGTGCAAAAAGTGGTACACTTCAATAAACCATTATTTTCAAGAATACCCATGATGAAGCGCATCTCAAAGGGTAGCTTAGAACTCTTTATCTATGACATGTAAAGGTGAAAAAAGTGAAATGGTGGCTCTTAAATGAACCAAGCTATGTAACCCTTTCAAGGTGCACCATAGAATGAGAGATTCAAAGAGTAGAGGTAATGAGTACCAATATCCAAGAATCATCAAATGGGTATGCAATGAAAATTAAAAATTGACTAAATGAGATGCAAGATGTAAGATAGAAAGTATGAAAGATTACAAAACCCCGATTTAGACTAGGTGAGCTAATCTAAAGAATAAAGTAAAAATTAAACTAAATATTCCATGATGCAAGAATGAGAAAGAAAATATGAGATGCAAATGCAAGAGTACAAGAATGCTCCTAGTCCTTCAAAGCTCCAAAAGCACCTAAAAATCCTACAACATAACATTAGCATGAGAGACTTAGATTTGAGAGAATGAGGAGAGATCCCTCTCTTTTAAAGAAAAATGGACACTAGGGATTAAGAGGAAAAATAGGAATAATCAAAGGAGGAGAATTCATCTTGAGTGATCCATGTGCATAAGCATCTCAACCAACCACAATTGATGGTTGAATTTTAAGAGGGTTTGAAATGTGTGGAGGAGAATTAAAGTGATTTTAAAAATAAAAGATTTCTCTCACATAGAAATTTTTAAATTCATGTATAGACAAAAATGTCTTTTCCTCTTATTTTTAATGAATAATGCTTTATGTGTGCACACTTAGGATAAGTTGGAAGTGGGGATTTTTATTTAATTAAAAGGGACCATGTTCTTTTAATTAAATAAGAGACCTAGCATAAAGTTGTAAAATCATAGGTTAAAATCGAATAAATAGATTTTTGAGGATTTGATCAAAGAAAAGAAATGGATAAATTATGAAAAATTTCTATAAAGGGGGCTCATAATCTAGATGACCATTTTTGGGTGATTACATTTTCCCCTCTTTGACTAATTTGTGATCAATCTGGGAACACATTATGTCAAAGGATAAAGAAGCTAAGAAAGTAGAAAATAAAAAGATCTGACTCTAAATAATGAAGGGCAGATAGAGATAGAAAATCCTAAATTTCACAGCCTTGTAGTGACAATACTAAACACTAAGGGAGGGAGGGAGGGAGGGAGGGAGGGAGAGAGAGGGGGAGAGAGAGAGAGAGAGAGAGACACTAAGGGAGGGAGGGAGGGAGGGAGGGGGAGAGAGAGAGAGAGAGAGAGAGAGAGAGAGAGAGAGAGAGAGAGAGAGAGAGAGAGAGAGAGAGAGAGAGAGAGAGAGAGATGATATCAAAACTCAAGAAGAGTAATAACATCAAGAAAAGTAGATAGATCAAGAATAAATGAAAAAGGTCAAGCAGATGCTCCTGAGAAAAAGATGGTTGTAGAAGCATAATATGCAACAATGATAGAGTTTCCTACCCCTTCAGGATCAAAATTGAAATGAGATAGAGGAATGTAGAAATGAGCTAGATATGACAAAATTGAGATAAAGAAAATTCCATAATGATAGATAAGTGATTAAGACCAACGAGTGACCACAGGCAGTGAAAATTTGCCCCAATTTGACAAAGTTTGACCAGGAAAGATGAAACATCAGAATTAGGTCAAAGCAAGAATAAAGGTGACATGAAATGAACAAGAAGTGTGGAAGAGAATAGAAATGATATAGAAGTGAAGAAATGATGAAAGCCCCAACAAGATTCAAAGATTAAGCCTCAGAAAGTTAGCTAACTACATAGAAGGAGGAGGACTATTAAAATGTCATTTTGACTAGCAAGATAAACTTAGATTTTGATTTTGATCCTAAAATTGGATCCAGAATGTCAAAATTAGGTAAGGTGAAAAAGTATAAATAAGAGATCTAAAAGCGTAGAAAGATGTGATGATAAGATTAACCCTTTTTATGACAAGATAACAAGGAGGCTAGTGAAAGCCAGGAGAAGATGGTAAGATATGATCAAGAATAAGCAAAAGAAGATGAGCACAATTAGCTAACATGTCCATGAAAGATAAAGAAGACTCTCTCAACATTCAAAAATGAAAAGATAAGCTAAAATGTACCCTAAAATTCAAGCTAGTATGCAAAAGATGCATTTGCAAGGGTTATATAGATAGTCCTAATTTTTATCATCAAGCCTTATTAGGGACATCAGAAGATCATACAATCATCACTAGTATAGCTATGAGGATATGAATATTATCTATATTAGATAGAAATTTGGGAACCTAACCTATGCATCAAAGATATATAGATCAAGATGACTACTCAATTAGATCCCCTAGTTTTAATGTAATAGGGTTGTACTTGTAGCAAGACACAAGAAAGTCAAGATAACCCTAAGTTCACACTTGCAAAATAGATAAGGATGAGGCCTTTGAATTAATCCTAAGTGTCCATGGGACCAATAAAAATTCTTAAGACACCTAAGATAAAATTAAAGAGAACACCCACTGACAGGAAATCAAAGAAAAACATGTCACATGCCCCCAGTCCTCTAGTCCATGACATCCTCAAGAGACTATTAAGGAGGGAAAACTCAAAAAATAAATCATAATATAAAACACCCAAAGAGAAATAAAATCAACAAGTCTCATCCAATTATTATTTTAAGTGTGTGTGTGGAAGTCATGTCACTGTCTCTTGTAGGACTTGAGTCTACCAATGAGAAGTATCGCCACATCCTAGACTATATCTTTAGTATCCAATAAGTGTTGATAAATACTCAATGTTAAGGGGAAGTGTTGAGAAAAACTATTTTCAAGAGTTTCCAAAGAAATTCCAACTCAACAAAGAAATCCTAGATAAAGAAAAAGACTACCTATGCCCCTAGACCTAGACTAGGATCAACTCCAAACAAGGAACACCAAAATGACATATAAAGTGAAATAGATTAAGGTCATAGTGAAAAGTGATATGCTGATATACATAAGTATAAGGGTCACAAGTAGTGCCTATTTTCAGATTTTCACCACTTGACAAGATTTTCTTTTCCATGACTTTTTATAATATTTTTGTATTTTTGAGATATTTGATGTTTTTGGTGATACATCAAAGTGCTTGTTTCTAGGTCTTCACTAAGATGATCATTTTTTTAGGGAATTTATATGCTTTTTAGGATGTTTTCAAGACCATATATCAATTTTTTTTAGATTTTTCAAGAATGACTTAGAGGTTACTAGTTCCCAAGAAAGATCATGTCATTTTGTTCCATTGTCAAAAAAGGTATAGGACATGATGGAGCAACAAGATGGTGGATAAGTAGAGATGGATAAGAAGGGATGAATGAAGCAAGTGAAAGAAATCCTTAAGGACTGGCTCCTCGAGAGTACCCAAGCTAGGGAAATATAGCTATATGAAGCACCTTTGGGATAAGCCAAGAAAGCCAAGAAAGGAGATAGCATGTAGGCTAAGAAGTTGAAGCCAATAAGAAAGATAGCATATAGGATGAGAAATGGAAGCCACTAAGTGAGATAGCATATGGGATAAGAAGTGAAAGAAAATAAGAAAGATAGCATGAAAGTATGTAGTCTAAAAGTGTAGACATGTCAAGAGGCCCATGAGAACCTTTTTTTTCTTTATGCTATTAAGTCTAACGGGTATAATGCATAGGATAGTGGTAGGATAGAGCAATAAGAATGAAGTTAAATATGAAAACTATGATTGAATGAGAAAGCACAAAAGGAAATTTGATGGATGAAATAGCAAATACACAAGGATAGCTCAACATTGTCAAGATCAAAGAGGAAAGATGGAATAGTTGGATTATGGAAGAATTATGCATGATGTCTATTTGTCAAGTTTTCATCATGGTACTTATCCAAGGTGCCACAAGAAGTAGTTTTCACCAAGATTTTTTTTTTTTTCCTTTTCCTTTTTCCCTTTTTTTGAATTTTTAGAAAGAGCTCAAGATTTTTCAATTAGTATAGTGCTCCTATAGGAAGGATAAGTCATGATAAGCCAAGACCATATAAAGGTATGCTTAAAGATAATAATAGGGTGATGGAAGGGAGGTGGTAGTAGAAAGAGTATATGGAGGATAAGAGTGCATGCCTTGAAAGGAAAGGAGTATGTATAGTAAGTAAGTGTAGGCTTGAAAATATGGAAAAAGTGTAGGTAAAAAAGTGGGAAAGATCAACATTGAAAAATACCTTGAAGGGTTGTGAAATTATGGAGTAATCATGGAGGAAATATCTTGAGGTTTAGATGTATGAGGTTGTAGAGTAATTTTTAAGGAGGGTGGAGTAGAAGACTTTATAATATTTTTAGGAAGATGTTTGGAAGAAAATGAAGCAGAAGCCTTTGGAAGATTTAATGTCAACTTAGATTTATGTTCAATATGAATCCATATAGCTTTATATTTTCCTTTGGATACTTTAGAACACATTTCTTCAATAATTGGTTTAGGAACCCACATTTTCTTTGAGTTAACTCTTTGTTTAGTGGACATTTTTGGTCTCTTGAATTCTTTCTTAGCATTCACATGTCGATTGGATGAGACATAATGATCTTCATTTTAAAATGGATTCCAATTTTTATTCTTAATTTGATCATCCAAATTTCTTCCAAAAGACTTGGCATTTATGGATGAATATGACTGATACGAATGGCTTATATGGATAGATGGACAGAAATTCATCAAGGACGAGTGTCTTTGTTTATCTTGAGGTATGATAGGAGAGATAGGGGATGAGTTAGGAGGGAAAGTAGGAGATAGAGAAACATAAGGTCCCAATATAGATATAAGGATTGAAGGCTTTAACTTTGATGGGTAAGGACCAAGAATAGACTTATGAGATGCAAATGGATAAGCGGTAGGGATATCAACATATTTAGAGTTAGAAACATGGCAAAGGTCATTAGTAGATTCTTGAGTAGCTTTGATAAGAAAAATTCTTTGGTAAGATAATTTGAAGCTTGAGCATAGTTTTTAAGTGGATATGAAGAAGTAGAACATGAGGGGACACTTTGATCTTGACATGTTTCTTTAGATAGCATAGGAAAGACTTTTCACATGATTTTCAGTAAGCTTAGTGGAAATAGTGGAAGTGTTATCTTCATCATATTTGGGAGATTGAAGAATGATAACTTGAAGGATATGAAAGGGTGCTCGATCTTGATCTTTAGCTTTTTGAGAGTCCTATTGACATGGAGCCACTTCTAAGGACATGGGAAAATAAAAGGGTTACATGATATGCTCTTGAAGGTGTAATGGGGGATTAGCTAAAGTGGGCATAGTAGGCATAGCATCACATGAAGGTTGAGGATCTTTAGCCTTAGTAACACAAAAAAGATTTGGAGTCAAGTGAAGATTAGCTTGAGTTTCTTTTAGAGGTAGCCCTTGAGGATATTCATGGTCCATGTGAAAAGCATTAGGTCCTTTGTTTGATGGAGGCATGTTGGAAAGATTTGAAGTTTTGGGAGATGAATGAGTGTTGGAAGAAATTGATTTATCAAGGATACCACTACCAGACATAGGTTCACCAACATGGTCTTGCTCAAGAAAAATCCTCATCACCTAACTTATTAGGGGTCCCATCATTGATAAGATGTTGGATGTTATGTTTTGACTCAATGCAATATTTAGTTTTATAACCTTTATTTCCATGATAATTAAAAAAGTTACCATCTCTCCACCATGGAGGTTTGATTTTAGGTTCATAAGGTCTAGAGTTGTCTGGTAATGTGATGAACTCATTATCAAGAATTATTTGCAAGATGACATCATAAGAACCTTCCAAGTGAGTAAAGGTTCTCTCAAGAATATGTCTAGGATCTTCTTGTTGTTCATCAAGTGAATAACATGCATACATTTCTTCATCATATTGGTCAAATATAGGCTTTTCATGAAAGTTTGGCATATTCTCAAAGGATTTATTACCCACTTTCTCTCTTAAGAGGTATTTGGATCTAGAAGACAAAGACAATTGATGTCTTGGATTAGAATATATAGACCTAGATGAAAGATGAACCATGTGTATATTGAGAGCTTAAGGGAAGCTCATGTGATGATTCCATTCTTCGCTCTAACCTTTTCTCAATTTTAGACTTCATTTCTATCATACACTTAGTGAGATGAACGTAAGAAATATCACCTATCTCTTCTAGTCCTTTGTATTGAGCATATAGATCTTGAAACTTTTTAGTGACATAGAGGAACTCATGATAATCTAGACCTAGTTGAGGATTGGTAGCACAAGGTTTGAATCCCATAGTAGTATATACAAAATCAAGCTTAAAGGAGACTAGAAGAAGCTAATAAGGTGACACAAGATAACTTGATGTCCAAACTAGAGAGTGTTCACTTGTCAAAGAGATGTAGCAATGAAAGAGTGACTTGTCAAGCAAAGTGTCCAAGAAACTTACAATACTAGAAACTCAAGTTGAGAGCTAGAAAAGAAGCCAAATATCTAAGTAGATAGAAAAAGCGAGATGACAAGTACAAATTTCCCAATAAAAGAGTGTAGTCAAGAGATCAAGGTAACCATTTCAGCCAAAAAAAGGTGCTAGTAGCTTGACATAGACTAAGAACATGGAAAAGACCAAGAGTGATACGGCCAAAGAGCCATTTTAAGAAAGTTCAAGCACTAGAGACATAGAAAAGAAAAGGAAGATGATGAATCCCCAATTAAGAAACAAAAGAAAATGTTTACACTTGATGTTTTGACTTTTTTGACAAAGTTTGACAATAGTTGGTAGCATAGAAATTTTGATGTTCAAAAGAAAGTTTTTTTTCAAGAAATATAGTGACACATGGAGTAGTCTTCAAACAATCATAAAGGTACAAAGAGACCTTGCATGATGAAAGCATATGTGAGGTCTAAAAAGGAAAACCTTAGAACAATCATCATGTGTATGTTCAAAAGATTTCAATAGGTCTAGCACATTTGAGAACACATCAAGAAATATCTACTAAAGGACATGGCTCATTACTTAATATCTTGACCCACAACTTGATGCACACCTGCCTCACACAAAGTGGTTGCCCAAAATAGACATTAGCTTTTTCATAGATAGGTTACCCACATCTAAAGGAACACATATAGTAAGTCAAATCTTGGGGTGATCTGGGTAGTCCAATGGGATCAATCCTTGTACAATGATATTGAGCGAAAAATAAGATAGCCTCTATCCTAGGTTCTTAGTAAGGGCTTTCATTTATAGCACTCCTTTTGCTCCTACTATGTAACACCTTATCATATGATAATTAATGAAACTCGTGGCCACAAGAGTACCTTAAGGATTCTCACCTACTAATTTCATCATGGTCACAATCCCACAAGTACTTCTACTAGATGAAGACAAGTATTATGTCTACCAAGGTTTTGTGTCCTTGATAGGCTTGAGTTTATAGTGGGTTGGAAGAGTTGGGTTCACTTGTCCCTACTTGGGGCATTCCTCTTGATCTCTCAAGAGAAGGTGCTAAACAATTCTTGATTAAAAAAAGATGAGTAACACCAAGAAACAACGTTGCAAGGGTTTGCACCAATGAAATACAAGCTCCTAATGCTTCTGCAAGACATGCCAAGAAAATTCATGTACCCCTTACTCCACCTTGGCATATCAAATAGGTAAAGATTTTTTATTCACCTAAAGGTGAAGAGCATACTCTCTTACCAAGTGACAAGCATTAGTAAAGCAAGTAATTATGTGCCTTTGAAAAAATGAAATCTAGCTTAAACTAGGAAAACACAATAGACACATAAAAGCATGAAATGAAAATGAAAACATTTATTTATTTTTTAAGCAAGGGCAGCCTTGCAAACAAATTTTAGTACCCCTTTTATCTTTAACAAGCGTTCTTTTCTTTTATTTTGGAAAGAAAGTATGAAACCCGTACAAAATAATAAGGTTAGAAAACAAAAAATAAGTAAGACCTACAACACAAATTTGGTTCATTTCCTCAAAAATCCAAGTTTTCTTCCAATCAAGCATATACAAAAAAAAAGTACAAACTTATCACGAATGCTCTCTTTTTTACTTTTTGTTTTTGACCTAGTCAACAAGATTTGATTTGTTTGCTATTATTTCAGCTCCAAAAACATAAACATAAAGAATAAACCCCTACTAAAAACCAAATATATTTTTAAAAATTTAAGAAATTTAGCAATATCTCTTCATTTGTGCCCTAGGGATCAATTTTCCCAAAACATACCAATTTTTTTTAATTGAGTATTTCAGCCCTAATATGAGTTCCAAATTAAAAACATAAATAAAAAAACTCCCTATATAATTTTTTTAAAAAAATCGAGAATGTAAACTTTTCTGGAAAAATTCTCTGATTTGTGACTAGAAACATTTTTTTATGAAAAAAAAAGAAAAAATTATAACTAAAGTACATCAACTCAAAACAATCTAAAAATTAGGTCGAGACATATTAGATGCATCCCCAACCTAAAAAATATATTTCAGATCTAAACTCAAAATGGTTTGGAAGATATGCTCAAATCTTTGAAAAACTAGGGTTGTGGCCTTCAAACCAATTTGCACAAAGGCTAGCCTAAAACCCAAAGTGAGAAACTTGCAAAACTACTTGATTAAATCCAATATGTTGTTGTAGAAAACCAAAAATGAGAATGCAACAAAAATTCAAGCAAGAAAATGGAGCTAAAAAACTTGGTTCTAGCCTCACAGTGGGACCCAAAAATGTGTGTACAAAAAAGTGTCACACTTCTATAAACCATTATTCTCAAGAATGTCAATGAAGAAGGGCATCTCAAGAGATGGCTTATAGCTCTCTATCTATGACATGAAAAGGTGGAAAAGGTGAAATGATGGCTCTCAAATAAACCAAGCTATGTAACCCTTGTAAGGTGCACCATATGATGAGAGATTCAAAGAGTAGAGGCAATGAATGCCAATACCCAAGAATCTTCAAATGGGTATGCAATGAAAATAAAAACTAGACTAAATGAGATGAAAGATGTAAGCTAGCAAGTATGCAACATTACAAAACCCCTATTTAGACTAGGTGAGCTAATCTAAAGCATAAAATAAAAACTAAACTAAAGATGCCATGATGTAAGAATGAGAAAGAAAATATGAGATGCAAATGCAATAGTGCAAGAATGCTCCAAGCCCTTCAAATCTCCAAAAGTACCTAAAAATGATGTAGCATAATATTAGCATGAGAGACTTAGAATTGAGAGAATGAGGAGAGATCCCTCTCTTTTAAAGAAAAATGAATGGTAGTTATTAAGAGGAAAAATATGCATAATCAAGGGAGGAGAATGCATCTTGAGTGATCCATGTGCACAAGCATCTCAACCAATCATAATTAATGGTTGACTTTTGAGAGGGTTTATAATGTGTGGAGGAGAATTAAAGTTATTTTAAAATGAAAGATTCCTCTCACATAGAAAGTTGTGCATTCATATGTAGACAAAAATGTATTTTTCTCTTATTTTTAAAATAGGAATAATGCTTTATGTATGCACACTAAGGATAAGCGCTAAGTGGGGATTTTTATATAATTAAATAAGAGACCTAGGATAAAGTGGTAAAACCATAACTTATAATCAAATAAATGGACTTTTGAGAATTTGATCAAAGATAAGCAATGGATAAATTATGCAAAATTATTAGAAAGGGGGCTCATAGTCTAGATGTGATGTAGGAGCATCCTAGGCTTGCTGGAAATCCTATATGTTGGAGATATTTTTACTTGAAGTTATGGAATCGGTCACCAAAGGAGTGGTGTTTGGTCGTTATTGGGCAGAGTTTTGGCTTGGGAGCTCAACATACTCTATGGAGCTCGATAGACATTAGGAACTTGACATACTCTATGGAGCTCAACATACTCTGGGAGCTCAACATTGATTATGGTTATGTTGATGCTCAGCTTGGTCTTGGTTCCTGTTGTTGCCGAGTTGTCTATGAGTTGACTTTGGTTATTTAATTTGTGTTGTAGCCGACTTGTGGCTCAACATATATTTAGTGTAAGGGATTGAATTTAATTTGTAATGAACTGGGTTGACTTTTGGCTTAGTTGGGTATAAGTAGGGGGTTTTGTGGAGTCTTTAGAAAAATTATGATCATCCAGCTTGGACAAGAGGATGAAGGGTGGATGCAAACTTTGAAGAGATAGTAGTTGCGGCTTGAGAACTAGAGGATTTTTTGGTGGACCTGAGGGTACAAGTGTGGATTCTTCTTGGTGTTCTTATCCAATTGTGGATCTAGACTAGCTAGGATTGAGATTGTAAGTTGGATCTTGTGGGATCTTCCAGAACTAATATTATAATTGTTGTTTGTATTTGGCCCTAACCTAGAAGGCCTTACAGCTGTGCATATTGCATGTAATTAGTTATTTTATGAATAAAGAGTTGTGATTTGGTATTAGATCTTGTATTGTTGTTATTTTTTATACTGTTTCCACTATGTGTTTATTTGATGGGGGTTTGGACATCTCCTTCAAGGATTCTCCTTCCTTGCATCACATTAGGTGGTATCAGAGTGAAGGTTGTTCCTGACTGTGTGGACAGATCACCAAAATTGAGGCAATTTGCACTAGGATCTTGGGTTGGAGAAGGTTGATCTTGTGGAGCTAGTTGATCTTCTAGATTGATGGATATATTGCTTTGGGTTTGTGAAAATTTTGGAAGATGCCTCCAAGAATTTTGGACCCTAGGGAAATTTATGATCTTAGTGATGCTATGGAAGAAAGGATCTCAAAGAATATTAGAGCACAATTTAAATCTAAGATTGCATTGATGAAGAGTGACATAACTATTGAAATTATGAGTGCTTTAGGTGGTGTACCTAGGCATGTGGGTACTGATGATGGCTATGAGGAAGTAGCTGAAGAATTTGAAGTTACTAGATCTAGTGGTAAGGATAGAACTAATTGTGTGGAGAGACCTATTGGAACTAGGGTTGGTCAGTTTGCTAGACCTGGATCTCAGTTGAAGATGGAACATAAGATGGAGGTTTCTAATATCTTAGGTACTTTGACTCTTGAAGACCTAAGTGATTGGATTGGTGAATTGGAAGACTACTTTGAGCTTGAGGATATTGAGGATCTACTCATAGTGAGGTTGGCACAAACTAAGCTAAAAGGAGATGCTATTCTTTGGAGGAAATAATTGGAAAGAGATATAGAGGAGGGAAGTGAAATGAAGATCACTAGATGGAGGTTGATGATGACTAAACTAAAGGCTAAGTTCATTCTTGTTGATAATGAACTTGAGTTGTTTAAGAGTTTGTAGAATGTAAAGTAGAAAGATATAACTCTGAAGGATTATACCGAGGAGTTCTACAAGTTGACTATTTGGTCTGAGCATAGAGAATTGTCAAAGGAGAAGGTAGCTCAGTACATTAATGGTTTGAGATTTAATATTTAGGATGAGGTTGGTATGTTGAATATTTCTTCAGTTGAGGATGCTTATTAGTATGTTGTAAAGGAAAAAGATAAGTTGAAAAGGAAAAGTCAAGGTAATGCGAGAGGGAAGGAAAATCAGGATAACTTGGCAAAGGCTAAACTAAGTGTTGAAGGTGAACCAAAACCTACTGATCAGAAGAGAAGGATAGGTGGAGGTGAGTTTAGTGGTAATTGTTTCAAATGTGGTGAAGAGGGGCATAGATCTTTTGAATGTCCTCATGGTAGGAAAGATGGTATTGTGAATGAGGATGCAGTCCAAGACAATCAACGTGAGCAAGGAGAGAGTTTTTGTCATGCCCCAAAAAAACACAGGGCAAAACAAACGTACATTTATTTTTATTTTATTTTTTATTTTTTAGAACAATAGTAAACATGAATACAATAAATTTACATCCTATTAACTTTAATCCATAATGATTCAATTAGGCAAAATATCACTTAACAATATACTAATTGATTTGAATGACCAATTAAATAATATAATCAAATTGTTCGAGACTTTAATTAAAGCACCCTCTAACTAAAATAATGTCTTTCACACAATTTAGTAAACTTTATTCCAATAATAAATTGTTTCAATCTGCAATCTATTCGAAAATAGAACATTTCCATTCAAATAATAATACTACTAAAAATTAGATTAAAAACAAATAAATAGTTAAATAATTAAGATATTAACATTATCTACCATCGAATGATTTCTATAACTAACAATTTCTAACTCCACAACTTTCACTAACCTAAAATACTTTAATAACTTAAAATAACACAACTATACTTTTAAAGCAATTATATTTGATACAACTCAAAAAAACTATACTAATTAACATAACTTAACTATCCTCTATTTTATTTTATTTTAACTTTATTTAAAAAAAATACTAACTTAACATCATTTAAACTAACACTTTATTTAATACAAAACAAAAAACTCTATAACTAAATATCTTAATTTAAAACCACACATAAAACCTTAATTTAAAAGTTATCTATAATCTAATACTCCTCATTAACAACTCATAATTCTAAGATTTATACTCATAAAAAAAAATATTAAAATAATGCTAATCATAATAAATAAATAAAAACCATATTAATTTAATTAATAAATCTAATTAACAGTCAAATTATAATAAACTAAAATTTTACTCACTCAAATGATAATAAAAATGTATAATTTAATTTAATTATACCTTCAACTTAAATAATCAACAAACTAAATAATAAAATTCTTTTAATACCACTAATAATTTAACACCTAAACTAACTTAGATTAACATTAACAACTAAACATCACTTATTACTAATGCTAATACTATACAATAACATCTATAACATTCTGATCTCTATCAAAACACTTTATTTATCATTGAATTCTACTAATTAAACTTTAGTTACAACCATCTAACCCTCATCCTAAAACCCAATTAAACAAACTAAACTTAAATAGAAGTAATAATATTGATCATCTATCAAGCTATCCTAAAACTATGATAATTTCCTGTCACCACCTAACACTATACTTCCCTAGACTAACCCTTGGCCACTTGACATATGTTTACTCCTACTCCCTAGGCCATGTGTTTCCCAAGCCACCCCCACTCTTTCCAAGGTCAGAAGGTACGTTGGCTACAATGAAGGATAGGAAGGGGATGATTCAAATTCCTTAATAAATTTCAAAAAAAACTAAGGACCAGCTATAGAACAAGATTTAGTGTGCAAAGAACATTAAGAATAAGGAAAACATTCACAAACTAAAACTATATTCACATATAAGATTAGACAAAAGAAGGTGTAAGAGAGTGCAACCTAAGAGGAATATCACTCCAAAAGCCTCCTTGATTTTGTAGATGCATCCTTTGATGTAGATACGTTGTTGGATGGAGATGTGTGCTCAATAATGTTGCTCAAGCTTCAATGAAAAATATGGATCAAAGTGGATTTGTGGATGGATTTTGCCATTATGATGGTATGTTGATAGTCCTTAGTCTCTCAAAATAGCATTATAACATTAGCATAGAAGTGGATGATGTTTTTGAAGGGAGAGGCTTCTATTTATAGGCTAAGGGCTAGAGGGATAGATGGTCAAGATGCAAGGATGGCAAGATGGTGAGGGAGGGCTAGGATGCACTCAAAGGGGAGCACATGGATTGTGCTTGTTTGAAGCCAATTAGGAGGTGACACATGTCACAGGGTGATTGCATGTGAGAGGGTAGGATATGGGTTGGTCAAAGGAGTAATGAGGGAGGTTGAGCCATAAATGAGGATGGTTGGGTCATAAATGGAGATGGTTGGGGGGAGAATGAGATTGTTGACTTTGGCTTGGGTCATAAATGTTGGAGGGTGAGGGGAGAATGAGATTGTTGACTTTGGCTTGGGTTAGCAAGTCTTAACCCATGTTTATGATTGTGCACATGATTAGAAGAGGATTAGGCTTGGATTAGAGGGGGATTAGGGGGTATGTGGCTTAGATTTGATGGGATGGGTTAGTTAGGTGGCTAAGTGAGGTTAGTATGTGTGAATGGGTTGGATTAGGGGTTAGGATAGGGTTTAGGGAGGCTCTTAGGATTTTAGATATTTTATTAAATGATCTATTTAATAAAATGGGGATATAGAATTAAATTGAATAGATTTTAGGATTTATTCAATTTAATAAAGGAATAGGGATTTAATTGATAAATTGATTTTGGGTGATCTTTTAATTTTATCAATTGGACTATAGTTAATTTAATTAACTAATTAACTATTAAATATTAAATACTTAATTAATGATGCCTTAGGAGATGACTAAATAGGATTAATTAAGTGATGTAATTAGATTTAGGTGTCTACATTTTTCTCCTCTTTGAGATAGTGTTGGAACAATACTATTTCAAAGAAGTTTGAAGATAGACGACATGAAGAAAACTTTGAAAGCAACATGATTTCCCTAGTCTTGAATAGAAGAGGAGAGAGTGGACTGTGTGATGCCCCCTCAAAAAGATGGTGGGGAGAGAAGGTGAGGCCCGATAGCTTCTTGAAAGGTATAAGAATCTAGGGTGAGCAGGAAGACTGAGAGTGGAAAAGAGAGGTGGTTCAAGGAAGAACATACTCTCACTATGGGAGAATGATATAGAGGAAAACCTTGGGTGCAAGGATAACCAATGGGGAAGAAAACTAGCTACAAGGAGAGGGGGGAGGGTGAGTGGTTTTCTAAATTGAACCTATGGAAGTGATTTGGAAGATGGAAGGTTTGGGGAGATTTATGATTCGAGGATTTATGATTGGTGATGACTAAGATTTCGATTGATGTAGGACCTATGATTATGATTGATGCAGAAGCTATGATTATGAGTGAAGAAGAAGATATGATCTATGATTGATGAAGTAGCTATGATAATGATTGATGAAGGAGCTATGATTATGATTGATGAAGGAGCCAAGATTATGATTGATGAAGAAGCTAAGATTATGATTTGATGAAGGAGCTATGATTATGATTGATGAAGTAGCTATGATTATGATTGATATAGGATTAGATACCATGGGATTGATAGGAGATACTATTGTGATATGGATAAAACTGTTAGATCATGATTGTAAGACTGATTGGATGGGATGCTTGGATAGGATGGGATATTTTGATAAGATGGGAGTGTTAAGTAATCCATTGAAGCATGAGCGTGTGGGTGTTCCAAAGGGGAGCACCACCATGTAGTTGAGCACTTATTTTGATAAAGGAATATTGGGAATATTCCAAGGTTACTAAGAACATCAAGGCCTTTTTACCAATATTACATAGGACTGATGCGAAACAAACACGCAAGGATTGCCCCAGCATCACACATGAATCCCAAATGAATCAAAGTGGAAATGATACTAGGTAACCCACAAGAAAACAATATTTCCCAAGTGCACCATGTAACCACAAGTGATCACATGGTTGGACTATGCAAGGGTCATATCTGACTGAATCACAAGTAGAAAAGAAAAAGAAAAAGACCTGATCAAAACCTTGTACTTGAATTGCCCCATTCATAGCACACCATGATATAAACTATTGTGGGGACCATGAGGAGGGAACAAGCCAAATCACTTGGAAGAGATACTTTAAGAACCAAATGTGAAATCTTGAAAAGAAAATAAATCGAAAGAAAATGTAAGTCCATGAAAAAGTAACCTTTTGCCAAAGAGATTGATAGGATTAGATACGAAGGGACCAAGATCAGACGAGAGGAAGGATGCATCCTACAAGGATCAATTGGTAATATAGAGGACTAGGATGAGCTGGGCAATCAAAACTTTTTAGGAAAACATTTTGATGACAAGGGATCTCGTATGAGGATTCGCTAAAGCACCTAAGCAAGAGAACTTCAAGTTATGATCAAGCATGAACTGACACAAAGAGAGGAGAGATATACAATGATACCAAGTGAAGGACTGACACACAAGGACCATCCTATGGAAAAATCAAAGTATTTACAAGGGATTACCATACAAAAGCTCAACATGATAGGATAGTGGTGAGAAAGATGAAGATGAGAAGGTTAGCAAAATAAAATCTAGGGATGAGGAGATAGTGCGATGAAAAGCATGGGATGAAAAGCTAGTGGAAAGACATAGGATATAGCATACTATGACTATAGGGAGGCGAGGTGTGGAAAGGATGGAGGTAGTTTCCAACTTGACTATTATGATGGCGGGTATTGAAGCTTGTTTCTGAAGATATGGATAGCATTTAATGGTAGCAATGGAGAATGTTGTTGGTTCTATAAAAGGTGAGTGAATTTGATGAAAGCCCAACAACAAGAAGTGTTAGCATAAGAAAAGTGTGAGCGAAGAGTTAAGCTATGAGTGAAATACTAATGGCTGATTCGCAAGAGCAGTTGCAAAAAATGCCAGAGGCGATAGAAGGAGGAACGGGGGGATGGAGTGAAGAGGAAAATGAAAGCCAAGGAGAAAGGAAAGGGTTGTAGGGGCAGAAGCGGGGCATAAAGTGGAGCCAACAAGAAGGAAGAGAAACCTTTCCATGTCGAAGTGTGCGACGTTGGGATCGGGGAGTGGTGGAGGCTAGCAAAATTAATCCAGCTCAAAATCAACCAAAAGAGGAAGAAGAAGATCTAACCTTGCTATAGCTATTAGCAGAAGGTGCGATGCAACAAACAGAGGCAAGGGAAAAAGAGGAGACAAACTTACCAAGTGTGGGAGTGTTGCTAGAGGGAGTAAGTGCAGAAGATTAGCCATCTATAGAAGAGACTCTTCTAGAAGAGGAACAAAGATCTGTGATGCAACCAATAGTGGTCATATGGAAGAAGGGAAAAAGTAGTTTAGGGGATATGATGTAGAGCTCTAAGGAACAAAAGGGTGACCTAGTGTTGTCTACATTTTGGCCATTTTGAGCATTGCAATCTGATGTTGTAGTACAAGTGGATCATGATGTGGCTATGGTGATGGAGAAAGCATTGGTAGTGGAAAAAGAATGAGCTGACTAGGCAGAGAAAGATACAAATTTCTTTCAAGGCCTGATTGAAAGAGCGCAAGAGGATGGTACATGGACAGAAGTTGAGTGCCTAGGGATGATGTTAATGATGGAGCAAAAAAAAGTGGAGACTGTGGAGGTGACTTTAGCAGTTGAGAGAGCGATGATGGAGAGATGTGAAAATGAATTAGTGCTCCTACAGTTGCAAGTAGAAGCATTTAGGGAGTCAGCAGTGCAGACCAATAGTTTAGTGCAGAGGTCATAAGAGTAGCTGAATGCAAGTAATGCATGCATTATGTGGCACTAGAATCAATTGAATATAGTGAAATATGAGAGGGAGTCAATGAAAATGCTAGCAAATAGATATGAAAGAGAATGCAATATTATGCAGAGGACAACAACTATTCCAGGAGCAGAAGGGCTATGGGCAGAAATGAAAGATGTCATAGAGTAGTCAGTGAAGGTTGCACGAGAGGTAGCATATTACATGGGATTATATCACCAAGCGGTCCCTTTGGAGCAAAGGAGAGGAGTTGTATATTCTAAGAAACATTTTATGGAGTAGATAAACACACTCTTGAGGTGTGGTAACATCCCAATCCCGATGGATACATTGTGGGCAGGTGTGAGGATGACTCTAGGGGCATCATCATCTGGGACTGGGTATAAAGGAATGCCATTGATTGGACACCCTATCTTGCCACCTCCCCCAAGGAGGCCAAAATAAAAAAATTTCCAAACATTATTAGTTAAATGGAATGTTGTTGTTGCTGTTTTAGGAGAATAAAAAGTTTGTGCTTGTTGTTGTGGCAATCAAAGGGACAATGGATGTTGTTTGTAATGCAATCTCATGTTTTGTTGTTGGGATTTTATGGAAGATATATGGATGTTTTTGTGTTTTTTGTCGAATATTTAAATGTTTTGTGGGATATTTGATATATATTTGAATGTTTTTGTGTTTTTGTGATAAATAATGAAATAGTTTGACTCTTGTAAAAGTGGGAACAATACAATCTGTAGAGTAAGGGTAACCATGACTCGTAGGTGAGAATGTTTGTGTAGATTTAGCAAGTATGATAGACAATAATAAGACAAAATGTGGGCATGTTTCTCTAGGTGTGTGATGAGATGGATGTTTATGAGGTGTGGAAAAGGCATTGGGACCTACACAAGGCTTGTGATGGCCAAAATAGTTCAAGCAGGGTCTTGAAAAGGCCAAAAGAGGGCCTTGAAAAAGGCGTGTGGGCTAAAAAGGATGTCTTAGGGGCCTGAAAAAGGTGCTTGAGCCTAAAAAGGTGTCTCGGGGGCCTGAAAAAGGTGCTTGGGCCTATGAAGGTGCTGTCGAGGACCTAAGAAGGTCAAAATAGGGCCTTAAAAAAAAGGCGTTTGGACCTAAAAAGGCATTTCTAGGGTTGAAAAAGGTCAAAATAGGGCCTTGAAAAAGGCGTTTACACCTTAAAAGGAAATTTAGGGGCTTGAAAAATGCGCTTGGGCCTATAAAGGCATTTTTGGAGCTTGAAAAGGTCAAAATAGGGCCTTGAAAAAGGTGTTTGGGCCTAAAAAGGCACTAGAGGGGTCCAAAAAGGACACTTGGGCCTTGAAAAAGGCTTTTTAAGGCTTAAAAAGGTGCTTGAGGGGTCCAAAAAGGACACTTGGGCCTTGAAAAAGGCTTTAAGGCCTAAAAAGGTGCTAGAGGGGTCCAAAAAGGACACTTGGGCCTTGAAAAAGGCTTTTAAGGCCTAAAAAGGTGCTAGAGTGGTCCAAAAAGGACATGTGGGCCATTAAAAAAAAACATTTAAGGCCTAAAAAGGCACTAGAGTGGGGAGCCAAACTCTCATGCTTACGCCTACTTATTCTATGCCCCCAATTGTATGAGGATGAAAGAGTTTGATGGATATCTAGTCTTTCGAGACAATATTGATATATTTGTTGAAACTGGGTAGACTAATCGTGGCCACTGCAACTTAAATAAGACAAAATCCTTCTTGATTCACATTAATAATGGCTGCATTGAAGGAAGGTGACGGTCAGCTTTGTGACATCTCTTCCACTATCCAAGTTGTGCTAGATTTTCCTAAGCCTGGAATTATGTTTCAAGACATTACCACGCTTCTTCTTAATATCAGCTTTTTAATATCAAAAATTGAGAGGAAATTTGGGGAGGTATTTTAATGTTTCAAGCTTTTATGGCGATATTTGGTAATTATTACCCCCTTTTGAATGCTTTGGAATTTTATTTTATTTTTTTGATATTGTTTCAACAATTTTTGAATTTTTTTGGTATTTTTGAGTGATTTTTGAAATGTTTTTGGTAATGTTGAGTGATTTTTGAATGTTTTTGGTAATTTTGGATGATTTTTGGGTCTGTGGAAGTGAAACGGAGGATGTGAGCAAGATTTTGTGGAATATGGGGGTAACCAAGACCATGTGAGGTACCTAAAGAGGTAATGAAGAGAGTTTATGGATGACATTGGAGTATATGGGAATAGTCGAGAGCTAGATACCAATGACAAGGGATGTACTAAGCAAGGGAAAGATGAAGAGATGGTGAGAAGTGCAAGGATAGAAGAAAAGGGAACGAGTGGTTTTGGGAATGACAAGAGAAAAAATAGGGCTAGGATGGGGGGAATAGAAGGATGAACACGACATGATCTCTAAGGAATATAGTGCCCCCAGTCTATGTGATTCAAGGGGAGGGTTTATGTCGAAAGTTATAGGATGGAAGATTGGTCAATAAGAGGATAAGGGAGATATATGGAAGCTAAGAGGAGTTTTTTATGAGGGGTGTGATAGGATAGAGGGGTGGATGGTGTAGAGGGAAGCTAGGATAGAAAATGTGAAGGAGCAAGGAAGATAGGGGATAATAATATGCAATGGATGAGGATGAGGGAGGATTTATATGGATGAAAAGGGTGGTGGAGAAAGGATAGGTGGAGACAAACTTCAACGGGGAATGGATGTCAAAAGGATGACCAAAAGCATGTATCTAGTGGTGGACTTTATTTTATCAAGATTCGAAGGAGGATGGAGGGTGAAATGGATAAGATGTGGTCGGTATGGTGGGATGAGATGGGTATGGTGGGTGATGGAACATGCCCCCAAGTGCATAGAGCATTTGGATAAAGGGATTACGCATGATGCTTGTTTGCCAAGTTTTCATCATGGTACTTATCCATTGTGCTTGAATTGCCAAGTTTTCACCAATGGATGATTTTTTTATTTTATTTTTTGACTTTTTTGACTCTCTTTTTTTAATGCATTTTGACTCATAGATGTTGGTAGGAAGGGAGGGAGTTAAAAAGGATTGGATTATACAAGTAGAATGATAGTTGAGAGTTGACCGGTAAGGGATGGAAAGACATGAGGCTTGTGGGTAAATGAATGAGGAAAATGGAAAGATCATCATCGGCACACACCTTGAAAGGTGATGAAGTAGTCGAAAAGATGGTATTGAATGAGGTGAAGGAGAAAATGGAGAAAGACAAATATAAGGACTACAAATAAAGTTGGAAGATGGAGGATGGGAAATTTAGGATAAGAAGCATATGGTCTAATAGTGGATTGGGGGGATGAAGGATGTATATATGGAGATTTGGATAAAGGATGAATGGATGAGGCTTTTTGAGTAGCATGAATGGATGCCAATTGAGATTTTTCTTCGAGATGCAATTCTTTTATGAGCATCTTAGGTATCCACATGAGTTTTGACTTTTGCAGCTTGGGCCTTAGTGGCCTCTTGACTTTTTCTTTGATTGGGATTAAATGTTTCACATTTGGAACATGTATTTTAGAAGGGACATGTCGAAACTTGGAATTTTGTGGATTTTTGGATTTATTCTTTTTAATTTTGGCATCCAATTTTCTTCTATTAGCCATGGTATGGGAACAAGAGCATGGGGTATATGGAGGGATTATGGATGGAATGATAGAATTTGAAGGTTGGAAGGAATTCAAGGATGAGTGCCTTCAATGATCTAGCTTATGATTCTGAAGGGATGGAATGATGGATTGGAATATAGGATATGGATGGATATAATTGCCCAAGATGGATGGAGGGAATGAAGGATATGGGCCTAAAATAGATGGAAATGGGGAAGGAGTAGGTTCCAAAATAGATGGAGGAGATAAAGGATTCATATTAAGTATATAAGGACCCAAAATGGATGGAAAGGGTGGGGGATTGAGATAAGGGATATATAGACCCAAAATGGAGGGTTGGAAATAAGTAGTAGGATAAGGGCCCAAAATAGATGTAGAATAAGATGGATGGGAACTTTGGGGTAAAGATGGAAGGACTTGGGACCATGCAAGGATAGAAGGGATACCAACATCTAGAGATACACTTTTATTTATTTCTTCAAGATGATGTTCATTATTTGAAACACAAGATTTGAGTCCATTACTAGCTGAAGGAGTCAAAGCTTCGGGTATGATAGTAAGTATTTCTTCTGCAGATCTATCACTAGGAAGTATAGGAGACGTATAATCATGAAGCAAAGGGGATGGAAGGAGAGGATCTTGATTTGGATCAGTGGATGGAAATGGATCTTGAGATGGATTAGGTATGATGGTAGGATTTGGATATGGAGGGGATGGTGATTGCTTGTTGGATGGAGTGGATGGTAAAAGTGGATCATGTAGGGGAATAAGTGGGATGGTGGGATCTTCTTTTGTGTTGTAGGATATTTTAACATGTTTTTGGACAAGATCCTGATAGGGATGGATGGGAGTGGATGGTATGATAGGAGAAGTATGGATGGTTTCTTTAAAAGAGGTAGATGGATGGGTGAGAGATTCTTCAATGGAGATGGGTTGATGGGGGATGGACTCATTAGATTTATTACATGGGATTTGGATAATGCTAGGAGGAGGGGATGTGGATGGGATTTGGAGGGATTCGATAGATGGGAGGTAGGAGATGGAAGGGGTTTGATAAGTGGGGTGGATGAAATAGGGATGATAACGATAGGATGATGTAAGAGGAATGATGGGTGTAGGAGATGGATTTTCTTTGGGTTTCCTTGTAAAATGCCTTCAAGATGTGTGTGTTATACCAAGGGGAGTAAGGGAATTAGGGTGATGTGTTGTATAACTAGGAATGGTCAAAGGATTTGGAAAGTGGTTTGGAAGATATTGAGATGGTGGGTGTGGACTAGGGATGTAGCTACTAGCATTGTTCTGGAATGGTGGAGACTGGGATATGAAGGTGGAGGAAGATGGATATATGACTGATGTATAAGAGGAATATGTGGGCACAATATAGGAAGGAGGTGAGGATGAGGGTAATAATGGATTTCCCTTGTCAAAGGCATGATAAGGAGTACTTGTGGGTATGTTTGGAGGAATGATGGAGTAGTTTGGAGGAATGTTTGGATTTGGGAGGATGTTGGGAGTAATATCTCTAAGGCTTTCAATATACCCATCATAATCAACAAGATCTTCATCATCATTAGAATAAGATGGAGTGGAAGAAAAGGTGGGATAACTAAACTCATCATAATAGGATTGTGATAACATGTTTTGATGATGAGTTGGATGGGGATGAAGGATGTATATGGATGGATTTGAAAATGTAGATTAGGATAAGTTGGTAAGCTTAGATTTGGATTTGGATGTTTAAGTTATTAATATAAGGAAAGACTAACTCCAAAGGGGAATGACTAAGAAGACTTAGCTATCTTAGGATAAGGAAGACTTGATGGAAGACATAGAATGATGTAAGAAAGGATGTGAGTAGGATGACAATATTGTGGAAGTTTTGGATGTATCTTGGATGAGGTAGTGACTACACTAAGTATGCCTTTCATTTGGGTTGAATGATTTATCACTGTATAAAGCGGAGCAAACTAGACATATAGTTGTTGATAATGGACTTGCTAACGACCGTTACGAATGGTGTATATGTGATCTCTTTAGCAAAAGGAATTTATTATTTTTGAAACATGGGGAGGATTTTGAACACTCAAGCAAATCAAAACATCAATAGCCCTATAAGGTTTTTTACTAGGATATACAAGCTTAGCTAGGGGTGTCCTCGATATATGCAAGGTACGTGAGGCCAAAATTTGTAGATGAAATAAAATAATGCCACTTAGCCAGGAGGAGATAGTAACCCAAATCTCCACCTTTACTTCCCAAAGGTATAAAGTTCTCAAGGGCTTAGCCAAGAGTGACAAGATTATGCTTCCAAGAGAGGTGCCTTTCGATTCACCTCCCAATATTTATACTCTACCAGAATGCTAGAGTTGAGGTCATCCCAAGGGGTGATAAAATCCCCAAGCAGGCCTACTAAAAAGTGTAAAAGAAGACCACATAAGTGATCTTGGGTTTAAAAGACACTCGTTCATTTCCAATTCATGATTTAGATTTTGTAATCTATGATTGAAAACACTTGTGATTATGGCATACAATATTCATTCCAACTTGACAATGTCGTCAGCGTAATGAAAATTGAGAGTTTGTCAACATAAGAAATTTGTGCACGTGAAAGCTTTTAAAAAGGAGGGAATAAGAACATTTTCACTTTAGAGAATTCAAGAGTGAATGAACTTCATTTTAAGCACCAAAGTTGAAGTGTGTTGATTTGCAATGTTCTTTAATACCCAAAATCAAATGTTCATCGCATTCATTACTTTTAACCTTTAGCATCCAAGATTGTGTTGATCATGCATTCCAATGAAAATGTTATATTTTAATCCATGGCATTCAAGATTTGATTTTAGCAACATGCATTCAAAGACAAGTGTTTAAACATTCAAGTTCATTTTCTAAGAGCATTAAACCATCTAAGGAAAACCTGCAAGAAACATGGTTAGTGGTTTCATAGAAGTCTTCAACCGACAATGCATGAGTTAGAAAATATCCCTACAAAAATCACCAAAGTTCAGTCATTGATAGTGAAAATAAATATCTAAAAGGCTGTAAAATATGATAAAAACCAATACCATCATGACGGGCTTAGAACTAGCTTTTCGACAATATTTTGTTTTCTGAAAACAGAATCTGTATGCTCAAGTTATGAGCAAAACACCAAATGTTGCTTCTCAAGGCTTAAAAATGCATGGAGAAATGATGTCGTGCTGACATCATCAAAGTGAAAGTTTAAATTTCATGACCATATGGCTGTCATAGGCATTAAAAAAATTGACCTACTAACATGGCAGATCCAATGGGCGTGGACTATGCATGATTAGATAGTGACTTAATATGATGATGTTTTACTAAAATGGCTAGAACCCAATGAATGAGTGCTACACTGTTGGAAGTCTTCAAAGGCCATGGGCTGTGAGGAGGCCATAAGAGGCTTTGGAGGTAATGAAAAAGTGTGGAAGCAGCAACGGAGTCCTTAGAAAATGGGTATGGATAGCAGCGGTGGTTTGTCTGGGATGAAGAGAAGGTTGTGAGAGGAGCACAGAGGAAGCAAAGTAGAGATGGAGAAGGCCGCAAATAGAGAAGGTAGGTAGGGTTGCACAATTGTAGTGACTAGGAATGGCATTGTGGTGGTTGCCAGGTTAGTCTGGATGAGTTTGGATAGTGCCTGCAAGAAATTTGAAAAATTTTGGGGACCAAAATCCATGCACTCCAAAAAGACAGGCACGTATTTTACACTTTTTTTGAATTTTTTTATTTTTTTAAATACATATATATATATATATATATGAATATGCATATTTTTACCAAACTTTCACAAAAAAAAGGTGTACCCCAAAATAAAATATTTAAAAAAATTTGAAGAAGAGAGAAGATGAGATTTTTTATTTATTTATTTATTTTTAAATTAAAAAATAAATAAATTTCACCTTGTGATTTGTGGGGGTCCCATCAGGCGTGCCAAAATGTAGAACAAGATTTAGTGTGCAAATAACATTAATAATAAGGAAAACATTCACAAACTAAAACTATATTCACATATAAGATTAGACAAAAGAATGTGTAAGAGAGTGCAAACTAAGACGAATATCACTCCAAAAGCCTCCTTGATTTTGTAGATGTTTCCTTTGATGTAGATGCATTGTTGGATGGAGACGTGTGCTCAATAATGTTCCTCAAGCTTCAATGAAAAATATGAATCAAAGTGGATTTGTGGATGGATTTTGCCATTATGATGGTATTTTGATAGTCCTTAGTCTCTCAAAATAGCATTATAACATTAGCATAGAAGTGGATGATGTTTGTGAAGGGAGAGGCTTCTATTTATAGGCCAAGGGGTAGAGGGATGGATGGTCAAGATGCAAGGATGGAAAGATGGTGAGGGAGGGCTAGGATGCACTCAAAGGGGAGCACATGGATTGTGCTTGTTTGAAGCCAATTAGGAGGTGACACATATCACAGGGTGATTGCATGTGAGAGGGTAGGATATGGATTGGTCAAAGGAGTAATGAGGGAGGTTGAGCCATAAATGGGGATGGTTGGGTCATAAATGGAGATGGTTGGGGGGAGAATGAGATTGTTGACTTTGGCTCGGGTCATAAATGTTGGAGGGTGAGGGGAGAATGAGATTGTTGACTTTGGCTTGGGTTAGCAAGTCTTAACCCATGTTTATGATTGTGCACATGATTAGAAGAGGATTAGGCTTGGATTAGAGGGGGATTAGTGGGTAAGTGGCTTAGATTTGATGGGATGAGTTAGTTAGGTGGCTAAGTGAGGTTAGTATGTGTGAATGGGTTGGATTAGGGGTTAGGATAGGGTTTAGGGAGGCTCGTAGGATTTTATATATTTTATTAAATGATTTATTTAATAAAATGGGGATATAGAATTAAATTGAATAGATTTGAGGATTTATTCAATCTAATAGAGGAATAGGAATTTAATTGATAAATTGATTTTGGGTGATCTTTTAATTTTATCAATTGGACTATAGTTAATTAAATTAACTAATTAACTAGGGGATGACAATAGATTAATTAAATATTAAATACTTAATTTATGATGCCTTATGAGATGAATAAATAGGATTACTTAAGTGATGTAATAAAATTTAGGTGTCTACACTAGCTCCACAAAAGTGTAATTTCCATGTCAAGTTAAGACTAACATGGCACTCCCATGTCTGCACACACAAGTCAAGGTTGGAATGCAGCTCAAGAGAGATGTTACAAGGATGCACACCTAGCAAGGGAGGAGAAAAAGGTTAAAACTATAAACTAACCTTCTCATAGTAAAATCTACCCCCTATTACCAATGGCATGACAGTCCTTACCTTGGTGCATGTGAAGTACCTTAACTCAGCCCACAAAGCTATCAATTCACCTAAAAAAAAGGAGCTTGAAAGGAGTTTAAGAACTTGTCAAAATCATGGGATGCCAAGTTGATCTTGGTAATAAGTGTGCTGACCTCATATTTATACTTTGTTCATTTTTTTTTGTTAAAACATACTCTAACCTTCTCCAAATTTCCAACGCCTGCTCTCTAGGGTAGTAATGATTTAAAGCAAGTGGTTAGCCTTGGGATTTAGGAAGATACAGTGGAAGTTATGATATAAAGTAAAGTAGTTGGTATTTTAGGATATTTGTTTATATAAATATATATGCATATATATACCTTTTTATTAGAATTAAAAATGTATAATAAGAATTCACAGAGAATATTCTCTGTCACAACATGGGCATAAATTCTTTTTGCCCATACAAAATACAAAGAGCTTTTTAGCTCCTGGGAGTGCACATTTCTTTCTTCCAAGCCTTTTTTTTTTGTCTCTTTTTATTTTCAAGATAAAATTTCAACAAGGGGTGTATATACATATATTTTCTAATTGAGCTTACCATTTGCATAGTTTACAAGGTGGTTGAATAATTCATTTTATCAATAATGGGAGATTCGTTGTATCTCCTAATATATATGAAATTGGATTGAGAATTCAACATAATGAATTTCTTCCTTAACATAATTAGACTTGAACATTGCATAATCAAACACATCACCACGTTATCCATTTCACATTACACACCATCCATAAACTCAAATAACATAAGAAACAATGCAAGAAAGTTGTTCAATCTTTTCTCTCTAATTAATCAACCTGGTTCAAGGCTCCATTGGGAAAGAACCAGTAAGAAAACCCAACATCCTTGTCACTACATCAAAATTTAAATACAATATTTTTTTTAACATAATGTTACAATACAATATGAATTCTCTTCTAGGTCCTTCACAAGGGATCCTTTCCAATATCTTCAATGCATCAAGGGAATCATGGAGAAGACAGAAACTAACCCGAAGGCAAAACAACATAATATAAAAAAAAATTCAAGCATGCATACCCATCCTGGTTTTGCACAATAGGTTCACATTGAACCAGACTAGGGGAGAGGTGGATTTTCTTAATAGGAGACATCAATCACTATACCATAACATAGCCCTTTCGAGGCTAAAACTCAAGAACTTCTGTTCTTCTACAAGTGCCCTTTCGAGGCCAATACAACAAGGATTTTCATTCCTTCCCTTCTTCAACAATTCAAATTTTCAAACATGGTATGTGATGATAAGTATGGGCCCATACACCCTACCCTCTTTCCCTCTTCTCACCATGAGAGGAGACTCTACACTATTGAGGTCCAACCAAGGCCCTTCCTTCGTACATGGCCACTTCTTCCCTATCCAAGGGTGAGTAATGACAAAACAATCCTTATGAAATCCCCTCAAAATTTCAAAGCAAGGCATAAGAATGACATCCAAGAACAAGTTAAGATCCCTCCCAACAACCTCAACACACATACAAGCAATACAAGAACAACACAATGCCTTATGCATGAATCAAAGTATAAACAATATGAAGAACATGATCAAAAGAGTGAAGAAACCTACCTTCACAAAAAAAGTTATGGTAAAATGACAAGTTGAGAAGAGCTTATCCTTCCTTTCCTTCAATCTTCAAACTTCTCTCTAAAACTAGAGATTGGGTAACCCCCGCCCCACAACTTCTCCAAGGATGTCTCTATATATGATCCTAACTCAACTAGAAAATAAGTAGACCTTAAGGTGGAGTTTAAGTCACCAACTCATGAAGGAGACAATCAATTTTCGCAATCCACCAAAATTGGGGTTTTTGAGTGACCATAAAAGTCAACAAAAGGGGCCAAGGGGTGGAAAATATCCCCAACCCATACCCATACCCCTTTGGGTACTTAAATTTCATAATTTTAGGCTTATAAGATTAATTGGAGACCTATCAAATGTTAGGAATATTTTAGGACTTACTAACAGCCTTAAAAAAATAAAGCAGATTACTCACTAATCTTGATTAGGGTAATTAACCTCGATTAATCACTGATTAGCAAAAAGGTCACTAACCTAGTTCAACTTAGATCTTTAGGCTACTCGATTAACCCTAACTATCATGCTAGAATGCATATACAATTCATGAGTGTCAAGCAACACTATAAAATCACTATTACGAAACATTAACATTTACTAATTACAAAATGATACATTCATTCAATCTGTGATCCAAATAAAATACGAACAACAGGGTTTGCATCTTTCATCAGATTTAACCCTAGTTTTCACAATTGATACATACGGTTCAATTTCATTTCTTTGTTAGATCTCCCGACTAAAATATCTTGCACACTCATTGCACACATCAGTAGCTCAAGAAAATCACATACATATATTCAAAACTTATCTGTATAGTTACATAAATCAAAACATGAATTTTCCATATAATTAAATGTTTAATTCATTTCTTCTTTCATTTAATCGTCAATAGACACAAAATCAATATAACATAACTTATTCATTAATTTAGATTAACGTACTAGAATAATCATCGTTCGGCATGCATCTACCTAACATCTTAACATCACCAATTACGGAATACTAAACTATCTGAAAGCATAAAACTTAATCATTGAGGTACCAAAACCAACACCCTTATCATTAGGTGAAAAAAATGCCTCGTATCATCATTAGTAAAATTTTAATGTTTGAATAGTCAAGATAATGTAGTAGTTCTTGAATCACTAAGCATTTAAAGCATGGATGAGTTAACTGATCACAATTTCATTAGGGCATTCACAACATAAAACATTACATCTTATCCATTTCAATCTCCGATAGCATTTTTAACAGAGCATTCATATTGATAATTACATACAAGGAGGGACTTTACAATTTTCTAGCTCAACGAGTATTGGTTGGTCAGAGGAAACTAGATTCTTGATAGAGGACTAGTTTGTTCAAGACTTGTTGTAAGTCAGGTGGTAAAGCCCACAAGGTGATTGTGGATGGTGGTAGTACTAATAACTTTTTTGTGAGGAGATGGTTTAGAAACTTGGTTTGAAGAGAGTGAGACATTGTTATCCTTATAGGATTGGCTGGTTGCAAGGTGAGAATGCTTTGGAAGTGAAGGAGCAATGCCTTGTTAATTTCTAACTGGGAAGTATAAGGATCAAGTGTTGTGTGATATTGTGGACATGAACTTAAATGTCATGTGTTGCTTGGTAGACCTTGGTATTGTGATTGCAGGGTTGTGCATGATTGTGTCAAGAATGTGTTTACTATTGAGAAAGGTGACATGAAGTATTCCCTGATTCCTTTATAGAATGAAGAGCTATATAGGAGGAACCTAAGTGTTGGCAATCAAGTTGAGTTGGCAGATTCTGAGAAAGTTGGAGATTGGTATGGAAATCAAACCTGTAGCACACCAAGGATGGATGTAAAGAAGAAGAAGAACAAGGGAAAGAGTGTACAAGTTGATGACTTGTAGGATATGTATGTGAAGAATCAATTTGGGATTTATGTACTGAATCCTAGAAGATGTTCTTCCAGCTACTAAGTGTAGACACCTAAAAATCCTTTAGAAAATAAAGTATTTTTATTTTCTGAAAAATTCCTGATGACATCATCATTTATTAATTAATTAATTAATTTTTATGCCATTAAATCCCTTTATTTTAATTAAAAATATTTAATTAAGGAATCCCTCCCAAAAATGTTTAAATCTTATTTAAACATTATTTCCTTATTTATTAATTATTTAATTAATAAATTGACCAAAAATCCTAAAATAAATTAAAAAATTATTTTTTGTCCAAAACTTGGCCAATTTCCTTATGACCAATAACCTCTTCCAAAATCTTCTAATCTTTCTTTAATTTTGATTAAAGGCTAATCCCATCATTTCCTACCCCTAATCCCAACTCAAAATATTTAATTAAGATTAAATATTAATCCTCATGTTTATTAAAAAAGTTTTAATAAATATCTCCTCAACCCAAACCCTTGAAATAAATAAAACTTTATTTATTTCCTAAAAATCTAATTTATCCTCATCCTAAGAAGTTCTAGACTCTTCTAGAAAGTCTTCATCCTCATCCTAGGAAATTCTAGACTATTCTAGAAAGTCTTTATCCTCATCCAAAGTCTAGACTCTTCTAGAAGATGTCTTTAAACCTAATCCTAATCCCCTCCTAACCTTGTCACATTCCCTAAACATGGGTTAAGACTTACTAACCCAAGCCAAAGTTAACAAATATCTCCTCCTTCACCCACCCTCATTAAATGCCATCCACTTGCCTATCCCTAAGCTAATCCTAAACCATCCTAATCCATCCTCTAATCATTTGCACAAGCCTAAACAAGCTTAAAACCTTCCTAATCAAGTCCAAGTCAAAATTGCTCTCATCACCCTCAAAATATCTCAACCATAAAATTTTATGAAGTCCACTAGGTCATAAATGACTCTTACAAGCCCTTTTATTGCTCTTACAAGTCATTATGAGGGTCTTTATGAAGATTTTATCCCTTGAGCCTCCTTTGTTGACTCATCCTTCCCCTTTCCTCCATCCTCTCACCATGTGACATGTGTCACTCTTTGATTGGCTATAAGGAAGCACAATCCATGTGCTCTCTTCTCATGTAATCTGAGCCCTCCATGAGCTTTTTCCCATCCTTGCATCTTTGCCCTCAATCCCTCAAGCCTCTTGCCTATAAATTGGATCCTTCCCCTTTGCAAAATAACACAATCCATGAAGTAAAGTCATAATTCCATTTTGAGAAGCCATTTTACATCAAAACCATACACTCACATCCAAATTCCAACTCCATTTGAAGCCCTTTTTGAAGCATAAGCTTGAGCATACATCCTATCTATTTAGACAAAGCCACTCAACAAGAGAGCTTCTCATTGAGAGAGTCCATTAATGGCTCATATTCTGAATTGAGAGTTCATCTTAGTCTATCTTGAAGTTTATGAATTTTGTTTAGTTTGTAGAAGCTTTATTTAAATTTGGTTTCTATTAGCATACTAACATTGCTCATATACATTTTGGCACGCCCGGTGGGACCCCGCATGGGTCATCTTCATTAGCTTTTTTAGTCAAGTTTTGTATGTCATTTGCTGATTTTGGCTAATTTTACTTGTTTTTATGATTGGTAGGATTGTATGAATTGGTTTTGTAGGTCCACATGAGCATGAAGAAGACAAAGGAACTCATAATCTATCTCATAGTGTTTGCAGATTTTTCAAGCTTATAGGTGGACAAAGAACTTGAAATTCTACTTCCTCTTCTTGTCTATATTCTTCTTATTCCATCTACTTCTTCTTCTTCTTCTTGTGGGAGATCTTGGCCATTTTTTTTTTAAGGAAGCAAAATCATACACACTTCTTTTTAGGGCTTAAAATGAACCCCTAAATCATACTTAAATCCATTGAAAAATTAAAAATTTGCAAAAAAGAAAAAAAACTTTTAACAAGTGAAACTAAACCAATCTAATCATTTGCATCCTTGCAACATCAAGGTTTTAGATGCATTCATGCAAAATTAGGAACACTTCATTTTTGGAAATTTAAAAAGAACTTCAAGTTTCCATTTCAAAAGGTTCAAAATCAACACTAAGTGCACACTAAAGTTCTTTTAAAAAATCTCATGAAAACTAAGAGTCCTAAATGGTTGCCAAAAATTGTCCTAAAAAATTTGTTATCTGTTCCAAACAAATGTCTTATTGCAAAATCTTGAATGTTTCTTAGGTTTTTCATGCATCAAAACAATCTAGGAATATCATTTTTGGGCTTGAAATATGCAAACTAGAACACAAAATCTTGAATGAAAACCAAAATCCAATCTTGAATTCTAAGGATCAATTAACCATTGCAATATCAAACACTTCATTTGGAGCTTCTAAAAATTGAACAAAACAAATCTCTTTTCCACATGCAATCTAGGTAAATTTTGATTTTTGGACATTTAAGAAACCTTGTTAAGTTAAAATACAAATTTGCAAAAATCAATTTGAGTAGTTCCTTGGACTCACCTCTTTTCTAATCACCCATCAAATATTAACCATTGGTTGCAATCTCAGCGCCATTTATGGGGATGGGTCTACTTGAAAAAGGTGTTAAATGTTCCACAATCTAACTCACTCACTTGGTCTTTGAATGTTTGCTTTAACTTTATCAAAATTCTTAAATGATCAAAACTCTAGATTAAATCGATCACACTTCAAGTTTGGGCACTAAAATTGAACAAAAACTGACGTGGAGAGCCTCCGGGCGCGCGCTTGAAATCGAATCTCACACACTTTTGTTTTGGGCTTAAAACAAACTCACACTCAATCTTGAATGCCTTAAAGAAAATTAATCGATACTTGACGTGGAGGGCCTCTGGGCGCGCGAGTTTGCTTTTGTTGACCCTAACTCTTCTTATTGTTTGCATTCTTCGATCGATTTACTTTTGTTGGCGCTTCAAGTTGGAATTGAACATTGTCTCTTAAACATGAGTGCTTGCAAAGTCTAGATTAGCACACATAAGAGTCAGTTGGTAAAAGAACAAGCGTGTTTTTTAGCCCAAGGTCATCCAAGTCTTCTCTCCCCTTGTCATCTTTCGAGGCCATCTTGGGTGCATAAGATTAGGATCCAAAACCTTGTTTCTTTTTAGGAGGCCTTCTTGGGGATTTCATCACCCCTTGGACGACCTCAACTCCAGCGTTCTGGTGGAGTATAAGAATCGGGAGGTGAATCGAAAGACACCTCTCTTGGGATCAAGATTTTGTCACTCGGGCTAAGCCTCAAGGAACTTTATACCCTTGAGAAGTGAAAGAGGAGAAGTGGGTTACCGCTCCTCTCGGCTGTGTGACATCTTTTTGGTCTCATCTACGGATTTGAGCCTCATGTACCTTGGGTATATCGAGGACTCCTTAGCTAAACCAACTGTCAGCCTTGTAGACAACCATCTAGGATGTTAATGTGTTTGAGGTGACTGATCGAAAAATTTGTAGAACATACACACTCCTTGGCGCAAGTATCACTTTTTGAGAATCAAAAACTTCTATCTGGTTGTTTCTATCTATTGCTTGATCTTTTATTTGTTGAATGAATGTTTGCCAAACTTGGTCAATCCTAGCTTAGGGCATACTTAGCGTAGTCACTACCTATTCCAGAAGTTGAACGAGTTGAAGCAAAACAACCAAGATCTCTCAAAGCCAAGCAGATTCAGGAATTGATGTCAGAGCAACCCAAATCCAAACAGAAGTTCCACAAAGTTAAACTCAAACCATCTCTAGCATACCAAGAACTTTCAGCCAAGAGAAAAGAAATAACACCAAGCCCACGAATTTCCAAACTCCACAAAGCAGAGGACAAAGCTACCGACGAAGCACTTCAAGAGGCCTGGTTAGAGCGCAACATCAAATTTAGCCAACATCCAGGAGTTAATCCTGCTTATGCCTTACCAACTAGGCATGATTTCTATGATTAGACACCCTTGTTTCTCCACATCTTCTTGGATAAGCTTCACTTTAGAGTCATCTTTGTAGAAAAGCCAGCCGTCTTAGGTTATCCCCTTAAGCATTATTAGATCATCCATCTCATTTAGAATCAAACCATCTAGCCAGCAATCAAAACCTCACATCCAAGCCTTCAAAATTGTTGTCACTTTTTCCAAAAGTTTGCCACTCCTAAAATCTTCCAAATCCATCAATCTCACCAAGGTTATCCCTTTGACAGAGCTTTGTCTAGGGTAATCCAGCTTTGTCACTTGTTATCCCTCATCACCTTGAGCTAAAGGTTGGGATCCACAAGTGGTCAATCTCGTGTTCTTCCTAAAGGATCATCAATCTATCCTTAAGTTGACACAATCACCACCAAGCTTGCACATAGGAAAGCAAACCTTTCGTGCTTTGGCAACATATCTTTGAAGTTAGAATCTCCAACCCAATCCTCCTTAGGTTTTGTCATATAGCTTTGCCTTAACCTAGGAAATCATTTGCATAGAGAAGCCTTCCCCCTTTTGCATCCATCAGCATTATTGCATCTCATCCATAGGAGCATTTTTTATGCCACCTGTCACTCGCTTAGCCAAGAAGAAAGAAACAATGGAGCCCTATCATTTGGATCGAACAGCCTCACCCCCCTTGAGCAATCAGCCATCCTTCAGCCCAAAGAAAGCTATGCCATCATGTACCGACATTGAAGCTTTCATGAACCAACCAGGAAATGCAGTATTGGTAAATGCCATTATAGACAAGAACAAAGAGACAATCATGGCTAATTTTCGAAGGGAAAATGTAGGAAGTTTTGACTTTGGAAGACCCCCTCCATTATCAGATCCATCTCACCCATTGTTTGGGCAGCTACCACCACCCATAGGCTCTTATGATCCAAATTATCCTCAATATATGCCAAAAGAAGAGCCTCCAGCCAATCCATATGATCCAACAGACCCAAACATACCATCATCCACCCAAGTTGAAATCTCCATGCCGCAAGCCAACCCAGCCACCACCACTCCATCCTTGGTTCATACCTCTCCGCTCCAAACCCCCTTTACCCAAAATAGCTCACCGTTCACCCCCTTCACTATTGTTGCTGCTGCTCCCCAACCCAGCCTTCCAAATCCACCCATCTCCCAAATCAGTGCTAGCATCTTTGACCAACCTCAGCAATATACAACAGGGATGCCACCCATGGGGTCAAGTAATCAACCTTTCATCACCCCTAGCTTGTTCACTGCAGCCCAAAGCACAATTTCATCATTTCCATTAGGTCTTGGGAGCTCAATACCATTAGCCACAAATCTACAAGCTACTACCCTCACTCCACAAAGCTATCAAATCCCACAAGCTACTACCAATTTTCTACCAAGCTCCCAAGTGACCCCAGCCCCTGCCACCACTCTACCAAGCTTCCAAATCCAACCACAAAGCTATCAAACCCCATCAGTTCCATTCCCAAGATTTCAATTCCCACCACCTCCACCACCAACTAATCCATTACCTCCAATTACCAACTACTTTTCAATGCCACTTCTAGGAGGTAATCCACCACCCCAGCCAACCACCAATTATTTGCAGATACCATCCCAAATGGGGACACAACCCACATATATTGGTCAAACCCCACAAGCCCCCCGATCCTTTCCCCAAGCCTCTCAACCATCTTATACCTTACCTCCGCAAAGCAATCCATTTATCCCACAGCTAGCTTATGTTCCTCAATCCCAACCTCAAATCCCATATCAACAGCAAGCCTTGCAGCACATGCATCAATATGCACCACCTCCCCCTCAGCAACCTGTCATCCACCATGCAGCTGCCTAAACAATGTACAATCCCTATCAGCAAATCCCTCATAGCCATCCATATTCAGTGGCCCCATCCAGCACATACCTACCTCAAGGCACTCCTACATTGGGGGCACCCCAGCCATCACCTATCAATTCAGAATGGGAGCAAATGAAGATAGCTCTGAAAGCCATCTAAGAAGGGAATGATCTGAAGACATTCAAGTTTGAGAATGTGTGTCCTTACCCATTTGACAGAGCCATTACCATGACACCATTTCCCAAACACTTTGAGGTACCCAAATTTGACAAATTCAGAGGAAAAGGAGACCCTGTCACACATATCAAAGAATTTTACATGCACTGCCAGGACGTAGCATACAATTATGTCTTCCTCTTGCACCTTTTTCCCAAAAACTTGGCTGGACCAGCTCTTGAATGGTTTTATAGAATCCCCTATGGCACAATTAAAAACTTTGCTGAATTATCTGAGGCATTTGTAGCCCAATATGCCCATCTTGTTGAAACAGAGCTATCAATAGTTGATCTTGTCCACACCAAGCAAAAAGGTGGAGAAAGCCTTGCCGAATACCTGCAAAGATGGCAAACCCTTACCACCTCCATATCATGCACCTTGCCAGAATGCCATGTGGTGAAAATGTTTATTGATAATGCCCATCCTAGCTTGGCTCACCACATGACCATGAACTGTTTGCAAACCTACAAAGATATCAAAGAGAAAGGAATGATCCTTGAGCAAGGACTCATTAAAGATGGTGTGGTCAAGATTTACAAGGAAGCCAACCAAAATCAATCACATTCCAATGACAAGTCTAGGTATTGGAACAAAAACAAGCACGTTGCAACAGATGGCATCACTGACACCAGACATGTGAATATTGTTGGTCCTTCTCACAACCAGTCCAACCCACCATATCAACCAAACAATCAACAAGCTATCAACTACCAACAATAGAATAACCAAAGCTATCAAAACCACAATCCAAGACCCAACTTCCAAGGGTCTAGCAATCAAGCTAATGCCATCAATGTAGCTGCAGGAGAAAAGCCTAGATTCCAACCTACACCTAGAAACTATACACCCCTTGGTGAGCCATTGGATGTCATTTTTGAGAAATTAGTCAAGGAAAACCTCATCAAATTTCCTCCTACCCAAAAAATTGACCCAAGCCAATCCAAAGCTACATGGTACAAAGATAATGAGTACTACAAATTTCATAGGGTAAAAGGTCACACTACCCTCAGATGCATGAAACTGAAAGACTATGTGCAGGACCTCATTGATCAGAAGGAAATCACTGTTGGTGCCCAAACCTCTCCCAATGCAGGCTTACAGATCTATCAAAATGCTTTTCCTCCACACCACAACCAAAATCCTGGAAAAGCACTTATCCAAACCAACAACAACAACACCAACAACCGTCAGCCAAACCAACAACATGGGAAGAACAATGACCAAACTTCATCCTATATAGACTATGGTAGCCTTATAGGTTGTATATCCAAGAAAGAGCCTTCCGTCAATGTTATCAATATCCAAGGACCAAACAATGAGTGTGCAGTCACCACTCGAAGAGCGCAATTTAACATCACAGGCCCACCTGTTACACCAACACCATCAGCTCCATCAAAAAGCCAGTACAATATCTTGGAACACCTTGGGAACATGCCAGCCCAAATCTCCATTTTAGACCTTCTTCGCACTAGTCCTGTGTACAAGAACATCCTTGACAGTGCTCTCATAGAATCTCGTGTCCCTTCTGATATCAATGCTCCTGATTTTTGTAATCTTGTTGGACACCTCTCATCCTCATGTGCCCTATCGTTCAAACCCACCGACATACCTGTGGTCGAGCCAGATCACACCCTTCCGCTTCGCATAGCCATCATGGTATCCAACTTTGCTGTGAAAAGAGTAATGATAGATAATGGATCAGCCTTGAATATTTGCACCCTAAAATTCATAAAACAAGCTGGGTATACTGAGGCAGATATCATCAGTGAGGTTATCACCATCAAAGCTTATGACAACTTGGAAAGAACCACAGAAGGAACTATTTTGCTACCAATCAAGGTTGGGCTAGTCATCCAAGAGACACTCTGCCATGTTATTGATCTAAACCTACCATTTAACATCATCCTCGGTCGCCCATGGATTCATGCCATGAAAGTCGTTCCATCCACTTACCATCAGTGCATCAAATTTCTGCATCAAGGCACTAAGGTAACCATCCATGCCGATCCAGAACCCTTTGCTTACTGCAATGCGATTGAAGCTTCATATACAAACCATTTCCCTAGAATTGATATCGGCACATCCATCGCCAGCTCATCCCACACTTATAATGACCCAAAAACCATCCTTGCCTCTACCCTGTCTACTGTGAAGATCAATAACAAAGGTTGTGGAGAGTATAGTCTGTCAGATGCATTTGTTGTCAAGGCACTCCCACTTGATCCACATGCCCATGGACGACTGACATATCACAAAGCTAAGGAGATTCCACCTCCTCGATACAAACAGTTTGGCCCAACAACCTTTGTATCCTCAAAAATCCCTCTTCATGAGGAGCTCACTCCAGATATCAACAAATGGTTACATAAGGATGCACCTCAAAGAAATCAAGCACGCCTTGATCACTTCAGCCAAAAGTATCCCCAAGAACATAAGCTCATCACTGACAAATGGAACTATCAAGGTGGTGGTCTAAGACCAGAAGAAAGAGGCATGCAGTGCCCCATCGACGCACACAAGTGGGAATCGAAGTCAGGTCTTGGCTTTGGCATACCCACAACTGGGGGCACCAATGAGAACGGTCACGCTTTTTCGAACATTCACCGCAACCTTGTCAAAATCGAAGACATTCCTGAGGAAGTTGAAAAGAGAGCCTACAACGATATCCTAGACCAAATCTCCCTCAGAGACTCTGTTCTCCAAGAACTATCCATCCACCTCATTGACCTACCACTCACCCATCCACAACTCATAGATTGGGACCAACCAAGTGTCATACACATTGATGAGTTCACATCAGAGGAGGCACTTCTAAGATTCATGGGAGATGAAACTCCTCACAAGAAAACAAAGCCAGATTCTGCCTATATCTACAAGCTAGATCCCAAGGGGTATTTTGGAGAAAATCCCCAACCTAGTTCTGATACACCCAAAACTGGAACTAAGGTGAATCTGAGACTAGCTAAGGCAACGAAGAGAACCCCTCAGCAAGAAAATCCAGAGCCACAAGAAGAACATGAGGATTTAGCATTGCCTCCTCAAGATAATCGACCAGAGGTGTCTTCTATTCTAATTGAGGATACTCGAGAAGTCAACATTGGTTCTTCAGAGATCAACAGACTTGTTCACATTGCTGCATCCCTATCACAAGACAAAGCTGACCTCCTCTTTGAGGTCTTAAGAGAGAACATTGGCCGATTTGCATGGTCATATCAGGACATGCCAGGACTTGATCCAAAGCTTGTAGTTCATCATCTTGCAGTTGATCCAAAGATCAAGCCCGTCAGACAAAAGCTTATAAAAATGCACCCCAAGGTGGCATTATTGGTCAAAGCTGAATTAGAAAGAATGTTAGCTACTAAGGTTATCTAACCTATCGACTACTCAGAGTGGATCTCCAACATGGTCCCTGTCACTAAACCTTCCGGTGACATCAGAATCTGCACTGATTTTAGAGATCTTAACAAAGCTTGTCCAAAAGATGATTTTCCCTTGCCCAACATAGATATGATTGTAGATCTTATAGCTGGACATGAAATTTTGTCCCTCATGGATGGATTTTCTGGGTATAATCAAATCAAGATTGTAGAAGAGGATCAGCACAAGACAACATTCACTACCCCTTGGGGAACCTTTTGCTACAACATGATGCCTTTTGGCCTAAAGAATGCTGGGGCTACCTATCAAAGAGCTATGACAGCCATTTTTCATGATCTCATCCATAGCATTTTGGAGGATTATGTGGATGATATATTGGTCAAGTCTCATACCTTCATGGATCATCTTTCTGACCTGGAGAAAGTCTTTGATAGGTTAGCCAAATATCATCTCATGCTGAATCCCAAGAAATGTGTCTTTGGGGTCACATCTGGCAAACTTCTAGGCTTCATAGTTTCTAAACGAGGTATAGAGATCGACCCCAAGAAGGTCAAGGCTATCTTAGACATGCCTCCTCCCTAGACACTGCGACAACTTCGCTCTCTTCAAGGAAAGCTCCAATCTATTCGGCGCTTCATCTCCCAGCTTGCAGATAAGTGTACACCATTTTCACATTTACTGAAGAAGGATGAGAACTTCAAGTGGGATCCTTTATGTTAGCGCAGCTTCGACCATCTCAAGCAGTATCTCATCAATCCCCCTATCTTGGTTCCACCAGTTCCTGGTCGTCCCCTGATTTTGTACATATCAACAACACCTACTGCTCTAGGGGCACTTCTAGCACAGCTTGATGACTACAACAGAGAAAGAGCCATCTACTACATCAGTAGAACCCTAGTTGGTTATGAACTCAATTACACTCGTATGGAAAAAGCTTGTTTGGCAGTTATTTTCTCAACTCAAAAGCTTCGCCATTACATGCTAAGTCATACCATCCAACTAGTCTCCAAGATTGACCCTCTCAAGTATATGCTCTCTAGAATAGCACTTACAGGCCGTTTGGCCAAATGGGTTATGCTCCTTAGTGAATTTGACATCCAGTATATGGATAGAAAGGCAATCAAAGGGAAAGCTATAGTAGATCACCTAACTAATGCACCTCTAATAGATGCTTATCCATTGATCACAAAATTTCCAGATGAGCATATCTGTCTAATTGAAGAACAACCCCCATGGAAACTTTATTTTGATGGCTCATACACATCTCATGGATCAGGGGAAGGAATATTGTTGGTCACACCTCAAGGAGATTACATTCCAAAAGCCTTCAAGCTACAATTCCCTAGCACCAACAATATAGCTGAATATGAGGCCCTCATAGCAGGATTAAAGATAGCTGTAGAATGGAACATTGTTGAGCTACAAATCTTTGGCGATTCTCAGCTCATCATCAAGCAAGCCCTAAATGAATATCAAACCAAAGATGAAAAGCTATTACCCTACAAAGAGCTAGTTGATCAGCTAACCCAACATTTTACAAAGCTTCAGTTTACACAAGTGCCTCGAATACAGAACAAAGCAGCAGATGCTATGGCTACTATAGGCTCGCTCTTGGAAATTCCCCAAGCAGCTACATAGTATGAGTTTTTAGTGGAGCAGCTCCTCACACCTGCCTATGTGAATGAGGATTCAAATCGTGTTTGTATCTTGGTTGGTCCCCAATCCCCTTGGTACCATGAGATTCACGCTTACCTTAACGATGGTATCATATCCCCTCACCTCACATGTACCCAACGCCAGAACCTCATCCAAAAATCATCCCGCTATGTTATCATAGCCAATACCCTATATCGTCGGGGTTATCACGATACTCTCTCTCAATGTTTAGACCAAAATGAGGCTGTGATGGTGTTAAAGGAAGTACACTCTGGACTTTGCGGTGCCGACATGAGTGGTATTGTCCTAGCACGACAAATCCTTAGAGCAGGCTACTATTGGCCTACCATTGAAGAAGACTCCTGTGACTTTGTCAGAGAGTGTCTCCCATGTCAGCAGCATGCAAATCTTGTGCACGCTCCAGCACAAGATCTACAGCCTATTGCACCACCTTGTCCTTTCGCTTGTTGGGGCCTTGATCTAGTTGGAACTATCACACCCCTCTCATCTAATGGACATAAATGGATAATAACAGCTACAGACTATTTCACTAAATGGGTGGAAGCAGTCCCCCTAGTCTCAGCTACATGAGTTTAGGTCTCCAAGTTCATCTTGTACCACATTGTTTGCCGCTTCGGCATCCCATCCACCATCTTCATCGACCACGGAGGTAACTTTGAAAATCTCAACATGGAATAATTATGCACTTCCCTCCGCATCCATCACCGCTTTTCTAGCCCATATTTCCCACAAGGTAACGGCCAGGTAGAGGCAACTAACAAAACCCTCCTCAAAATTTTAAAGAAAATTGTCAATGATTCCAGCCGTGATTGGCACCTACAAATAAATCCAGCCCTATGGGCCTATCAAACTTCCTTCCGTACATCCACAGGCACAACTCCATACTCCCTAGTCTATGGTGTCGAAGCGGTACTACCTATAGAGGTTGAACTTCCCTCCTTGCGCATATCTTTGCAAGGGCAAATATTAGATGAAGAATATAGAGTAGCTCGAATCACCTAGCTAGATCTCTTAGACAAGAAGCGACAACAAGCCTATGATCATCTCACAGTCTATCAAACTTGTCTCAAAAGAAATTTCAACAAGAAGGTGCTTCCATGACACTTTCAGCCAGGTGACATGGTCCTCAAAGAAAACATGAAATTCCAAGTAGATCGAGAAAAGAAAGGCAAGTTTGAACCTACATGGCTTGGTCCTTATGTTGTCACTGCTTCCTTTGGCTCTGGAGCTTATCAGCTATCTACACCAGAAGGAGAACTCTTGAATGATCCTACTAACATCATTCATCTCAAGAAGTTCTATGCTTGAAGATCCTTGGTATACCCAGCTTTTGAAAAATACAAAAGAAAAAAAATAGTAAAGAGAAATAAACGTCCAATGGTGAAAACTTGGCAATTCAAGCACCTTGGATAGGTACCTTGGTGAAAACCTGGTAATTTAGGTGCCTTGTGTACTAAAGACTAATCCATTATCTATCACTATCCTATCCCTCATCCATTCACCCACCATCCCATAAGACACACTTGCTTGTTCCCTTGGTGTTCCAACCAAATATCCAAAATCTGGTGAAGCTTGTAAATACCTCCTGTACAGCTTGTAAATCGTGTACCAAAGCTTGTATTATACCTTGTAAATCTTGTACCATACCTTGTCTATCTGAATCTTGTCCAAGGTTTGTACGATATTCCAGCCTATAAATAATCCTATATCCTAGCTTGTATACTATCACGTGCACACACAAAACCCCATTTTCACTTAAGCTTTTCGCAAACCATCTACCTATCCACCTATCACCTATTATAGACATCCTATCCTTCACAAACATTTCCATCTCACAAAAACCAAAACATGAAAAAACTTGTACATTTGTAACATATCTTGGTCCATCAGCTTGTACATCCTCTTTAGCTTAGTACCATTGTATCTATCCAACGTTCGTGTCAATTCATCCTTGATCAGCATCTTGCACCCATCACACATCTTGGTTAGCTATTCCAACACATCCTTTAGCTAGATTTCCTGTCACCAAAGTGTTATCTTTCTTAGTTCAGCTTGCCAGACGCATCACTCATCCAAATCCACCAGCTTCGATGCTCTCCGATAGGTCCTTGCAGGATATAGCTTTCCTCATGTCTGATCTTGGTCCGTTAGCACCTTGTCCTACCCATCTCGTTGGAAAATGGCTCTCTTTTGGATTTTCACTTTCTTTTGATTTGGGATCTTCCCTTTTGGGTCTTGAAGTATCTTTTCCAAGCAATCTCCTTGTTCTCTCCTCAAGGTTGCCACAATCTTCCATATCATGGTATGCTGCGAATGGGGCAATTAGAGCGTAAGGTCTTGATCAGGTCTTTCGTTTGTTTTTCTTTTCTGCTTGTGGGTTCTCCAGTGTCGTTTCCACTCTGCTTCCTCTAGGATTCATGTGTGATGCTGGGGAAATCCTTGTGTGTTTGTTTTGAGTTAGTTTGTCAGTCCTCTGAACGGTTGGTGAAAAGGCCTTGATGTTCTTGGTAACCTTGGCAATTAACCAATAGTCCTATAGCAAATCTAGTGCTCAACTACATGGTGGTACTTCTCTTTGAAGTATCCCCCCGCTCAAAAAGCTTCAATGGTTTTCCTTCATCTCCATTATCCCCCATCCATATCCAGCATCTGTCTCTCCTACCCCAGCTGATGCATCAATATCTCTTTGAATCACTCATCACTCTTAGCTTTAGGGATCCACAATCCTAGTCTTAGGGATCCACCAATCCAAATTAACCCACCAAGCCTCATCTTTCGAGATCCACAATCCTAGTCCTAGGGATCTCCGAAACCCATCTTCCACCAATCTAACTCTTTGAAATCCTATTGCATCAGCTTTATAATCCCCTCATCCATCTCCCTATCCTGGATTCTTTTTTATAGCGCTCCGCTCCTTCATCCTCTGCAATCCCTGAGATCTTAAGCTTGCTTCTTCTTGTGCCTCTGATTCTCCCTTTCTCATTCTCCCATAGTAAGAGTTTGAGCTAACTAAACCTCTTCTCTTAATCCAATCTGAGTCTCCTTGCTCATCCCAGATTCTTGTATTTTTCAAGAAGCCACCGAGCCTCGCTTTCTCTCCCCGCTGCCTTCTTGAGGGGGCATCTCACAGTCCATTCTCTCCTCTTCTGCTCTAGCCTTGGGCATCTTATTTTCTTATCTTTGATGTCATGCCACTTGCAGCATCACATCAAAGAGGGGCAAAATGTAGACACCTACAAATCCTTTAGAAAATAAAGTATTTTTATTTTCTGAAAAATTCCTGATGACATCATCATTTATTAATTTATTAATTATTCAATTAATTAATTAATTTTTATGCCATTAAATCCCTTTATCTTAATTAAAAATATTTAATTAAGGAATCCCTCCCAAAAATGTTTAAATCTTATTTAAACATTATACCCTTATTTATTAATTATTTAATTAATAAATTGACCAAAAATCCTAAAATAAATAAAAAAAATTTTTTTTGCCCAAAACTTGGCCAATTTCCTTATGACCAATAACCTCTTCCAAAATCTTCTAATCCTTCTTTAATTTCGATTAAAGGCTAATCCCATCATTTCCTACCCCTAATCCCAACTCAAAATATTTAATTAAGATTAAATATTAATCCTCATGTTTATTAAAAAAGTTTTAATAAATATCTCCTCAACCCAAACCCTTGAAATAAATAAAACTTTATTTATTTCCTAAAAATCTAATTTATCCTCATCCTAAGAAGTTCTAGACTCTTCTAGAAAGTCTTCATCCTCATCCTAGGAAATTCTAGACTATTCTAGAAAGTCTTTATCCTCATCCAAAGTCTAGACTCTTCTAGAAGATGTCTTTAAACCTAATCCTAATCCTCTCCTAACCTTGTCACATTCCCTAAACATGGGTTAAGACTTACTAACCCAAGCCAAAGTTAACAAATATCTCCTCCTTCACCCACCCTCATTAAATGCCATCCACTTGCCTATCCCTAAGCTAATCCTAAACCATCCTAATCCATCCTCTAATCATTTGCACAAGCCTAAAAAAGCTTAAAACCTTCCTAATCAAGTCCAAGTCGAAATTGCTCTCATCACCCTCAAAATATCTCAACCATAAAACTTTATGAAGTCCACTAGGTCATAAATGACTCTTACAAGCCCTTTTATTGCTCTTACAAGTCATTATGAGGGTCTTTATGAAGATTTTATCCCTTGAGCCTCCTTTGTTGACTCATCCTTCCCCTTTCCTCCATCCTCTCACCATGTGACATGTGTCACTCTTTGATTGGCTATAAGGAAGCACAATCCATGTGCTCTCTTCTCATGCAATCTGAGCCCTCCATGAGCTTTTTCCCATCCTTGCATCTTTGCCCTCAATCCCTCAAGCCTCTTGCCTATAAATTGGATCTTTCCCCTTTGCAAAATAACACAATCCATGAAGTAAAGTCATAATGCCATTTTGAGAAGCCATTTTACATCAAAACCATACACTCACATCCAAATTCCAACTCCATTTGAAGCCCTTTTTGAAGCATAAGCTTGAGCATACATCCTATCTATTTAGACAAAGCCACTCAACAAGAGAGCTTCTCATTGAGAGAGTCCATTAATGGCTCATATTCTCAATTGAGAGTTCATCTTAGTCTATCTTGAATTTTATGAATTTTTTTTAGTTTGTAGAAGCTTTATTTAAATTTGGTTTCTATTAGCATACTAACATTGATCATATACACTAAGAACATCTTTTCAAACTTGAGGTTCTAATGCAAGAACATTGTAGACTTGCTGGTAATCTTGCATGTTGGAGAGATTTTGGCTTGAATTTATGGATTCGGTCACCAAAGGAGTGGTGCTTGGTCATTATTGGTCATAGTTTTGTCCTAGGAGCTCAACATACTATATGGAGCTCGACAAATGCTAGGATCTTGACATACTCTATGGAGCTTGACATGCTTTTTTATCTCAATATGCTTTGGGAGCTCGACATTGCTTATGGTTTTGTTGATGCTCAATTTGGTCTTTATTACACTCAGCTTGGTCTTGGTTCTTGTTGGTACCAAGTTGTTTGTAAGCCAACTTTGGGTATTTAATTTTTTTTGTAGCTGACTTGTGGCTCAATATATATTTAATGTAAGGGATTTGATTTAATTTGTAATGAATTGAGCTGACTTGTGGCTTAGTTGGGTTTAAGTAGGGGATTTTGTGGAGTCTTTAAAAAATTTATGATCATCTAGCTTGGAGAAGAGGATGAAGGGTGGATGTGAACTTTGAAGACCTAGTAGTTGCAGCTTGAGAACTAGAGGATTGCTTAGTGGACCTAAGGACACAAGTGTGGATTCCTCTTGGTGTTCTTATCCAGTTGTGGATCTAGACAAGTTGGGATTGAGATTGTAAGTTGGATCTTATGGAATCTTGCAGAACTAATATTGTAATTGTTGTTTGTATTTGGCTCTAACCTAGAAGACCTTACAACCAAGCATATTGCATGTACTCAATTATTTTATGAATAAAAGGTTGTGATTTGGTATCAGATCTTGCATTATTATTACTTATTATTGTGTTTCCTCAGTGTGGTTATTTGCTAGGGGTTTGGACATCTCCTTTGGGGATTCTCTTGCCTTGCACTAGATCAAGATGACCATTTTTAGGTGACTTATTTTCCCCTCTTTGACTAATGTGTAGTCGATCTGAGAACACATTACATCAAAGAATATAGAAGCCAAGTAGATAGCAATAGATAGACATATCTGATTCCAAAGAACAAAATCCAGAAAGAGGTAGAAAATCCTAAATGCATAGCCTTGTAGCAACTATATTGAACACTTGGAGAGAGAGTCTATATCAAAACTCAAGAAGAGTACTAACATCAAGAAAAGTAGATAGATCAAGAGAAAATGGAAAGGTCATGCATATGCTCTAGAGAAAAAGATAGCCATAGAAAAGAAATTTACAACAATGATAGAGTAGTCCTCATCATGTGTCCTCCTATGTCATGATACAAGATGCATCAAACATAGAAGGGGAAGCTTCATCAATCCCGAAAGGTAAATATTTTAGACTTGTTATTGCAAGGTTCCAAACGTGTAAGAACCCTTATGTTTGTTAACTTGTTGCTTCACAAACTTTCCTTGCATGGAAGCCTTGACTCTTGTGTTGATAACTAATCCTTCTATGGTTGCGGCCTTAGGAACCAACTAACCTATAACCCTTAGGGAGTCATCTTCCCATCTCTGTTTGATGATGCTTCTATTGCAAGGCAAAAAAAATCTTGTAGAATTTACATTATCTCTTGTCACACCTTGATACCCTAAGAATTTTTCTAATCCTCCAAAGCTAGAATCCATTAGCACCTACAAAGACTGGACATGTGTTAATATGATGACCCATATAAACCTTAATTTTACAATTATTAATATTTTATGGTTCCCAAGACCTTATGCTTTTCAATCCTTTTCTTAAAGAAGAATATGTATCTTGGGAGGGAGAACAAGACTGAGAAGCCAAAACAAGTAAATTAAATTTTGCTAAAAGACAAAAGATGGTATCCAGAAGCCATACTTTAGAAGCATGAAAACTATCTCTCACCAGTCATGGGAGAAGAAATCCTAAGACCCTGAAAACCTACAATTTTATAACTTGTGACCACAAAATTAATCATTTTCAAACATATTAAATATTGATTATTTATTCTTCATCAAAATCCCAAATTATATCACTTGAACAAAGACTCTATCGACATGGCTTAGAATAATGAGTTGTCCTTATGCAATTGACAAGGCTACTACTTTCACACTCACTCATGTGGCATGTGGGACTAATTAGTGCTATGTACTTGGATGTGATAACCATTTGAATTTGAAATACTAGCCAACTTGTTGTTAATGATGCAAGACACTCAACCCAAGAATGGAAAATGCATCTTGGTAGATAATTAGAGGTAAAATTCACCCCTTACAGTCACCCAAGAACATGAATAGTACTTCCAACACAACACCAACAAGACACCACTAACTCACCAAGATTGAGGTCATATGTTTACTTTTAACCTTGAAAACATACCCCATACTCTAACTTCTAGAGCCAAAGCCACCAACCAAACACCCATGAAGATGTGCTACAACTTCTTAGTCAAGCCAAACAAACCAAGTTGACTAGTGAGATCCAACCCCCAAAAAAAAGAAGATGTAAAACGGCATCGGAGGGTGCCTAGGATGAAAAATACTCTCTTGACAAGGCCAACCTCAAAAAGTCAAAAGAATCAAACTTGCACCACCCAACCACACAACCCAAAAAAAAAAGAATGAAACCCACCTTCCTCCAATGGAATACATCTTGTATCATGAGCTCAAAACACCAACCAATGGTCTAAACACAAGTTACCAAGTATATTTCATGGGAGGTAAGTTAGCTCATCATGCACATGAGGAGGTTGGAGTCGAAAAGCTTCGCCATGTGACAAATGAAAAAGGGAAACAAAATGATGACTTAGTGAAAGAAGGTCAAGTGATGACCACCAAAATAATGCCCTAAGAGAAAACCAAAACAACATCAAAAGGATGAAGAAAGAAAAAGGATGAGTGACAAAAAACTAGAGAAAACTGCAAACTGCAAAACAAGGAAAGCGAAGAACAAAACACCAACCTGGAGAACCAACTTGTAGAGGTGTCACAATATTAGGACTTTCCCTTATTCAAACATGAACTAGAACTAGTCTGAATCACTAGAGCACTTGCAGACTTGGGAAATGATCACTCGAGGTGGCAACCCAAAACGAAAACCTTTCTTGTAGAGCACAATCGTGATTACTGAACAAAGCAAAAATTAACCTTAAATACCCTATCTATCATGATAATTAAAGGGTGTATTATCATGGAAGGCACGAGGGAAAGGGTTCTTGACATATCCAAACATTTAATTTTCATTTGTTGCAAACCCCTTGGTTTGAGGCCAAGGATCCATACTTTCTTTTCCCACACACAAGGGACCAACAACTTGGATAGAGATGTGGTGTCCCAAGCACCGAGAACCAAAGGAAAACACAAAGGACTTGCCTTAAGTGAGACAAGCAAAAAAGAAAAAAGAGGGGACCTGCAAAAAGTAGGGATGGGTATCTAGGGCATAATGGGTCCCTTCAAAACTTATTTTTGCATTATTCAAAAATATTTAAATTTTCTAAATATAAATTAAATCTCAAATAACAAATGTGCAAGTTGCATTCACCAAAATGTGAACCAATAAAGGCACACAAAGAATTAGTACAAGTAATGAGAGGTCAAATTTTTTATTTTTTTGAAATAAAGATGATAACTGAAAATTGACAATTTAAAAATTGAAAAATAAATAAGATCAAAATCTTAGAAGGTTCTAACAGTTGGGCTCAAAACATTGTGAGAACAAAACCCACCATCCTAGAAATATATAGGAAATAAAATCAAAATATAATTCAAATCTTAAACAAATTTTAGAGCTCTTAAAAATTATAAGAAAGTGTGATGAACATGAAAATCAGACAAAACTAGGTGCTTATATCCAATTTTGACACACGTGCACTTTGAGTGGTACATCATTAGAGTAGAGAGAGAATACAAAATATAATGTTAGGTATGAATTTAGAGGTTTGAAATGACAAAACTAAGAGTTCGAGATGCAATTGCATTAGAGATCATGTCTAAGGTGGCAAAAGATATGAAGCATGTTAATGAATACTAACATGTGGTAAAAATAGATGCTACTAAGTTGATCATTGATTCTTGCTAAAACCCAATGTATACTAATAAATGATTCACTATACAGATGTACTTAGCACATCCAACAACATAGGGAGATCAAAACAATGATGGAGAAATAAACATAGGAGAAATGATGATGAATGCTATCAGATTTGTTTCCTATATACTGAATTTTTTTTTCCTATATATACTTGAACATGTTAGAATCTGATAAGATTAATAACCCAGAAAACTAGTGCAAAGAATAAATATCTAAACTATGAATGCAAATGATACAAAATCAAAATAGCATCATAGAGTTAGTCTCCAAGAGAGTAATGCAAATTTTGTAAGAAAAATAGCATTAAGAGGATGCAAAAACAAGAGATATGCAAATACAAGCTAGGTAGCATGCTTATATAGGCTAGGAAGAGGGAGGAGGTGGCAACACCAACCAATGAGGAGCAACCATCTATCGAACTAAAGATAGCAAAGTATCTTCCCAAGATAGCTAATGGATGCTCACATGTAGGAAGGTGACACCTCACAACCATTCACCTAATAAGACATGCTTTATTAACCTAAGCAAGATTATTAAAAGTGTAGGAAAAACCTAGCAAAATAGGAAAAATTAAAAACTACACTAACACCCCCCCATAAGCGAAGCTTAGGTGGATGTAGAAATGGGTCCCGACAAATCAATCCTGATGAGGTACCCATGTACATAAAATTCCCCTAAAAGAGAGAGAAAAGAGACTCCCCAAAGAAAATTAGGACTCCAAGTGAGAGGAAGCAGCCCCTCCAAAAGATGAAGCATCCCATACCCCCAACAAAGCTTGCAAATTTTGTCTGGTAGATCCACTTACATCGAACAATTTTTCTTCCCTTAGAAAAAGGGACAAGATCCCAAGTGTGGTTCCTCATCAAGGAACTATACTCTTCCTACATAGCTATATCCCACTCAGAAATACCAAAAGCCTCATGAAAGGACTATGGATTTGAGGCAGTAGCAATGAAGATATGTAAAGCATCCTGGAATTGTGAACGAGTCTGCTTGGTGTCTGATGGATCCCCAACCCAATCACCTGCAAATTTCAAGGTTTGTCTAGCCCAAAGTGAACCAAAAGATGGAGAATCTAGAGGAGAATCATCAACCTATGAATGATGACTAGGAGAGGAAGGAGGTGAGTCCTCTAAATCACTCTCTGCATCAAAAGTGGAGGTAGAAGACTGCTTAAGTGAATCTGACCCATTGGAAGATCTATCATGTACTCCAAGTGACTCCAATGTTAAAGTAGAAGGCAACCCTGTGACCATGCTCTGCGGGTTAAGCTGATGCAAGCAGTGGAAGTTACAATGGCCAAACTGCTCATGCCATAATATGCTCATGTCATTAGAGTGAGTGAGAAAAATAGTCAAAGGAGGATCAGGAACAAGGTGAGAAAACATATAGAGTCGTGACTGATGATTTGATCTCCCAACTGCAATTGTAGAATCATTATGCAACTCACATATCTCCATTGAATCAGGAGTGAACTCAACCCACTTGCCTAAACTTGTGTGAGTGATCTGGTCTACTGATAGGAGATTAGTTAACAATGAGGGTACACAAGGAACATCATGGAATGTGTCATCCCCCACATCAACAGACCCTCTCCCACACACCTCAACAAGAGTGTTATCACCCATCAAAATAGAAGGCATACTACACGGCTCCAAGGATGCAAGTTCTTCCTTAGATGAATCCATGTGGTGCGAAGCACCTAAATCAAGAACCCAAGTGGATGGTGAGGAAGCAACTGCAAAAAGGGCCTTGCCCTTTCCTTTCCCCTTACTATTTTCTTTTTCCTTGTTAGACCCTTTGTCAGAACTTTGTTTGATAGACTCAAGAACACTGATATTATTCTTCTCAAGAATGTATGTCAAGTGATCAAGTTGTTTCTGCAAACATTTATGTTCATCATGACCAGGTCTTTTACAATAGGGACATTTGACCTTTTCTTTCTTAGGCTTATCGCCCTTGGAAGATGGTGTATCAATAGTTGCTTTTGAAAAAACTAGTATCTGATCCTTCTTCTCCTCGCTATTCTTTTGTTTCTTGTCCTTACTATTGTTGTTACTACTTTGTCCTTGTTGTTCTTTTGTGCCTTGGTTGACAGCCAAGGCATGTGACTTAGAGGACTTAAGAGTGCCCATCTAGATTAGCTTGTCTTGTTCTCGAGTGAGATTGACAGCAAAATCATCTAAAGATGGCATGGTGAATTGAGTACCAAGTGCACCCTTAGTAGCATAGAAGGTAGAGACAAACACAGAATATTCTGAACTTAGCTTAGAGAGAATACTAAGAATCAGTTGTTCATCTTTCTTTTCAATTCCACATTGTTTTAACTACAACCTTAGTGACTTCAATTTAGTGAAGAAATCCTGGATTGTGTTGAAATTTCTTGGACTTAAACTAATTAGTTCATTTTCCAACATATGACCCCTCATTGAATCTTGTGTGCCAAATAGTGTTTCTAGCTTTTTCCATACTTCATTTGGTGTATCCAAAGACTCAATGTGAAATAGCAAGTCAGGAGAAATAGACAAACACAATGTTCCATATGCCTCATCACATTTGTTAAACCACTTAGGCTTGTCTTCATCTTTAGCAGGTTCAGTTTGAAGTCCCATAGTTATCCTATTTAATCCAGCTTTCTTTAAGTGAATTTTCATGCATGATTTCCACTCAAAGTAATTGTATGGAGTTAGGATGGGTATATTTGTTTGATCCATGATGAAGAAATGCAAAGAAGAAATGCTAAAAAGAAGAGAACCCAGCCACGACAATGTCCCCCCCCCCCAAAAAAAAAATGATTTGGCACTTTATTTTAGTGCATTTACAACTACCACTAGAAAGAAATACTTAGTGGTCTTGATTTCAATGCATTACAAACCCTCATGAAGAGCATATGCTAAAAGTGAAACTTGGGCATAATAATCAGGGAAAAAAATAGCACCACTGTGATCTACTCAAAAAATCATGCACTTTCAAAAAAAGAATCACCTCAATATGAGGTCGTATGAGAAAGTTATGATCCTCCAAAGTTTTCAAAACGAGAACTGTGCACAGTCACGGCTGAGCATCTGCAATTTCTGAAGAATTCATGAATGAAAATTAAAAAACAATTCCACTAGTGGATAAAGCACAAAAAAATAGCCAAGTTTATAACAAGAATCATCAAAATCGGAGTCCGTATGAGCAAGAACGAGATATTTGAAAATTGCATTCAAATCTATGACTGCCAACGGAGAGGGGTATGGTTGTAGCCTTTCATGCTTGATTATGCAAAATATATAGCTTGCATGCAAAATTTAAAAGATACTCAGATGGTTTTTCGGGGCTGTGAACAAAATCTAGAAAGCATTTTTCTTGTTGATGTACAGAAGATGTTGTTGTGGTGTAAATTAGACACCTTTAACAGTAAAAAACGGTTCCAAAAATCAAAAAATGACCCCAGCAACCAAAATATGACATGCAAATGCTAGATCAACTTCCTAAGTCCATCAATGGCATGTTGGAACCTGCAATACTGATTGAAAACTCCAAATATGCAAGTTGGTTATCAAATTTGAGATTGAAACCCCAGAGAAAAACCATTTTTGTCAAAACTTTTCTGATTCTCAGGATCATCCAAAGATGCAAGAGAAGAGCATACTTCGTTTTTCAAAAAACTACAATAAAGTTTATTAGCCCCCCCCAAATCTCTCAAATAAGGAAACTAAAATCTACTCTTGCACATAGAAAAGCTCTGGTACCATGTTAGAATCTGATAAGATTAATAACCCAGAAAACTAGTGCAAAGAATAAATATCTAAACTATGAATGCAAATGATACAAAATCAAAATAGCATCATAGAGTTAGTCTCCAAGAGAGTAATGCAAACGTTGTAAGCAAAATAGCATTAAGAGGATGCAAAAATAAGAGATATGCAAATACAAGCTAGGTAGCATGCTTATATAGGCTAGGAAGAGGGAGGAGGTGGCAACACCAACCAATGAGGAGCAACCATCTATCGGACTAAAGATAGCAAAGTATCTTCCCAAGATAGCTAATGGATGCTCACATGTAAGAAGGTGACACCTCACAACCATTCACCTAATAAGACATGCTTTATTAACCTAAGCGAGATTATTAAAAGTGTAGGAAAAACCTAGCAAAATAGGAAAAATTAAAAACTACACTAACAGAACACATCCAACAACATAGGGAGATCAAAATATGATGGAGAAAAAACCATAGGAGAAAATCAAAGTTCAGCAAGAGATCAAAATCAAGAGGCATGCATATTTTTTTTTGGTATCATGGCAAGATTGGTCTCATCATGAGAATTCGTTACTCATTCAAGTTCATGTCCAATCGAAAGTGAAGCATGTTGCATATGAATAAGATGTTGGTGCTCTTGTTCTAAGTAATGGAGAAGCTACAACAAATGTTTAGTTTCATTATTATATTAATACTCAAAACCTCCAAACTTGAGTACTTGAAAGACTTTGAAAAGGTTTTAAGAATCTTTAAATTTTGATATGATGGGAAACTTTGGAAAAAAATAACTATCAACAATTTTGGATTTTTTTGAACTTTCCCAAATATGAAGAAATGGAGAAAATATCAAGCATTAGATGCAAATGTCAACATTTAAAAAATTATTACAAACTCCAAATATCTGCATTATTCAAATTTTATCCAAATGGCCAATAAATTTAAATTATGAAATACAAAATGTCAACAATTATTGAAGTTCAATAACTTTTGTAAAAGCTAACATGCTTTTGAACTTTTAAAAAATATTGAAAAAAGTTGTATGTGGTAAAGCCTCTATGGTTCCTTCATAACTTAGATGCTTTAAAAGTTTGTAAATTTTCTACAATGTTGAAAATGGTTGAAAATGTTTTATAATGTCAATAGATAGAAAACTGCAAAATAGTAAAGGGGCTCCTAGTGTTCATTAATAGCCACACAACAATACCGTGTTATCCATGATGCTTAGGTAACCCATGTATATACTTGAAAAATGAAGGCATACCTACCCTATTTCAATTCACATTCTAAGGTAGGCCCAACTATACTTAGCAAATATTTATAGCATTCCTATTTGCTTATGTTCATTGTATTTCTATTCTAGTTTTCTCTAATTCAATTTTCCAAACTACTCTTTGCATTGCAAATGGTTAATTCTATTTCTTTCCAACTAAATATGAACCATAATCCTTTCTCATTTACCAACAATCATTAGATACTCTAGCTTCCATTTTCATTTGTTATGTGAGCCCCCAAATATGAAATTCAATAATCAAGGTTTGAGAACACCACAATCCTAGACAAGTCTTTCTTTCTAGGGGACAACAAACTAGCACATAAAAATATAAAATATTTTTGGAACAATATACCACAAAACCCTAAGACCCCATTTACAATTTTGTATATCCACTTGTGATCATAGCTATACTACCAACTCTTAAACTCAAAGATCTTCTATCTAACCAATCAACCCTTCATGGCATGTAGGTTACATCTAATTATCAAACCATAGATGTGAACTTGAAATGGGTTTGCATTATTTGTGCACCATGATCTCAACTAGGTTTTTGTCCTACTTCAAATTGAAAGCAATTGTGGAAAAGTAACCTAAAAAAATTAATCAACCTAAGACAATGAAAAACAATAATGAATTGATACAATAAAGCTAAGATATCCTTGATGCATTTCAAAATGGTAGTGAAACTATATTGGCTAAGAAATAGTCACTTCTCCAGGATATTATTTGTAGTAATCAAACAACATTATATAGTTGCTTTAATCACAATAACTAAAAACATCTAACTAATAATGCAAAATAAATAGTGGATATAAGCTCCTCAAGTAAGCCCCCTTGGCTATCAATCTCAAATGCATAATGAAGTAGATAAAATAAATTAGCAGCCCATAATTAATGCATTCAACATTAGTCTATTACAATAGTGTTGTACTTAATTGAAAAGAGATATGCATTAATCTCCTTTGATTTACAACTCATCCATATACATATGTATATAATTGTAACCTCTAACTAACTATTATGCTCTATGCATAAAATAAAACATTAACACCAAAGATTCCTAAAAGAATTGAACCCTTTTAAACCTATCAAAACATAAATATCCCATTTGCAATAATATTATAGAGTTCATTGTTTTGTTAGAGGGGTTGTGGTGTCAAGTCATATTTTTAGATTATTTGGACACTACGTGAATTATTAAACTCTTGTTGTTAGTACAAAGTATCCTAAAAGGACTTAACCATATGTATATGCATAGGTGTACATATAATGCATATAATTTCAACCTCTAACTAACTATTACTCTGTCATCAAATCTAGGAGGCAATGTATTATGCATAAAACAAAACATTAACACCAAACCATTATAATTCTATCAAAACATAACTACCCCATTTGCAATAATATTATAAAGTCAATAATTGGTTTGTTGGAGGTGTTGTGTTGTAAAGTCACCTTTTTATATTATTTGGACACTATGTGAACTATTAAATTCTTGTTAATGTAATGTCTCGCTATATGAGTTTATGAATGCAATGATAGTGAATTATGAGAACACGATAATAAATTATAAATATGATTGATAGTTCCAAATTCTACAAAATTGAAATGCACTAATGAATAATAACACAATGGTAAATGGATTATGAAATAATGCATATATGATTGGTAATTCCAAATGCGAAAAGGAATATGGCCAATATTTCCAAATACTCTTACAATGCAATGATAATGCAATCACAACTATATCAACATGTACCAACAACTAGTAATTCCAAATGCAATAATGACATTTTGGAAGTAATTCTAGTTCACATATATATAATCTGGCAATGTATATGTATGCACATTACCTTGTGAGCCATCTCTAATCTTCGAAATAAAATGTGCTACAAATTAAAAGATAAACAATATCTGGTAGAGGTATGTCTTCTAAGAAATTATAATAGTAAAAATGCAATCAACTTTTTTAATATTAAATATAAGTTAAATTCATATCAACATCAAGTCACAATCTGCCTAACAAAAGAAATGGAGGAACAAGCAACTGATCTGTGGTCCATACAAATCTTCCTAAAAACATCAAACCATATTACAAAATATCAAAAAAATTCTTATGTTATTGAATAAGAGTTTTAAAACTTGTTTCCTATAACCTATCATCTTTAAATCACCATCCAAGTCATCCATGACAATAGCCCATCTAACCACCTGAGCCTCATGGCTCCATCTCTGATCATTGCATTTGAATCTCTTGTGGTTTGTTTCCTAGGTAATGCTAGTGCATGAGGGGATGCACTAATCAGAAGGCATAGAGTTGTCCCCTCATTGAAATTATCATTGTTTTCTGTAAATATGAACATGTTTGGAGCATCACAACTTTCAACAATTCTATTTATCATTCTGCCTAACCTAGTTTTGCTAGGTCTCGAACTAGTCAACGTTGTTGTTACTTGCTTGACCTCCATTGTCTCACCTCCATCCAAATTTTCAATTAGATTCCTCAGCTTGATTTGTTCCACCATTTCTTTGAGGGTACCTTCAAAGGTGTCTGGATCATAGGTCTCGACCTTTACATCAAACAATATTCCTTCATCTTTCAATATTTTAGAGCATGCATTGGTTATCATCACCGCTTTCTTTTCTTTCACTTTATAGCTGAGAGTGACTTGCACACAAATTTTATGCATAATGAATCTCCTCAAAGAATCAGCAAGGATTCTACCCCTATCCTTAAATACATCATCATTCCTAATTAACCAAATAGATGAAAACAAATAAGAGGAAAAAATAGCCCAGAAAACATTCAAGGGTTTTGGGAAGATCGGGGATATTTCCAAAGATAGCAAAGAAAGGGAGGAGCTCATAATTAGTAGGGATGTCGAACCAATTCCAATGTAATGTTCCCAAATTTGAATGTAATTTATTAATTTAATTAGTTAATAAATTGGTCCTAGAATTTAAATAATATAACAAAAGGACCTTTTATTAGTTAATATGGGGCCTAAGTTAATAATATTTGTGTTTTTGCTTCTGATTGATTTAGTATATCTCAGACCTATTTTTATTTTAATTGTTTTGTAGGTGTTTCCATTGGCTATCTTTGTAAACCCTTGAGAGTTCCTCTAAAGGATATTTAGGCACAATGTATAGGTAGTAGTTGTTATGTGATTTTGGATTATTTCTTTGTACTGTGAATTCCTATTGGAGTTCTAGATTGTTCATCATTTTGGAAGTGAAAGATCTTCCCTACTTGGCTTTCTTGTTTCAATGGGATTCAACCCTCATCCTATTCCATTGTGTTCTACTTTGCTTTGGGTCTGGCACATTTGGAGTGCAATCTTCTGCAAATATACATTTTGTGTGTAATTATCTGTACTAGCATTTTATCTGTCATTTGTATTTGGAAAATCTGAAGTGCTATTGTTATTTCTCTATGTGCAATCACCTGCAATATAATTGTTATTGGTAGTGATCTATCTTTCTTGTGTGGATGCGTGAAATCTTTGGCAACATGATTACATCCCATCACCCTTTGCCCATATACCGTATGGGTCCATCTACTTGCAACTGTATGGATCCATCTTCTTGTACCACACAGAGTGTGACAACATCATCGTATAGCTCCCATGAACCACCGTACATAATAGTCTCTCCACCATATGGATAAGAAACATCACTGTACGACATCCAGGTTGTATGACCTCTAGGCCAACATCACTGTACGGTATCCAAATAGTACAAACTATTTCTTCACCCTCTAAGTTGTCCTTTTGTCTATTGTATGGACTTCTAGTGTCCACTGCACTAGCTTTAAAAACTAACATTTAACTGAGGGATTTGTCAAATCTGAAACCTTCGCCTACAAATGGGATCAAAACATTACAGTGTAATTGCCTTCAGATTGAGACACCCTTTTGATCAAGTTCCCTCTTAGAACTAGATCCCCTTTGGATCGAGTTTCTCTTCGGACCAAGTTCCCCTTCGGATCGAGATCCTCTTTGGGTCAAGATTCCTTTTAGACCAAGTTCCCCTTCAAATCAATTTCCCCTTCGGACCGAGATTCCCTTCAAATCAAGATCCCCTTCGAATTGAGGTCCCCTTTGGATTGAAATTTCCTCTAGATAGAGATTACCTTCGAGTTGAGACCACTTTTAGGTTGAGTTCTCCTTTGGGACATTACAATGGTATTAGAGCTGGTGATTTTGCCAGCCTGTTGGAAGAATGGAGAGCTTTGACTTAGATTACACTATGGCTTAGTTTCAAGCTTATTTGAGGGCACACTTGTTAGTCGAATACTCGAAGAATACTTTTGCATGCTAGCTATTGGATGGTCAAGTATAGGATGACATATACAAGGTGGTTGGCAAAATCATTTACCACAAAGATAGAATCTACTTGGTACCTGAGACCAAGATGAAAGAAATGATTCGAGAAGAAGGTACTTACACAAATATCATTGATCCAATGCCCAACAATCAACTTGATGGAGATTTGGGTTCTACTAGTGACCCTTCAAATAAGCAAGCTCTACCAGTAGTTGTTCAGCCTCTTGGTGATGCAGATTCGATCGAAGATTATTTGCAAGACCAATATTTACAGTTGGTTGATTATGAAGTTTATTCCCCAGTGGATATCATGATGGATTACACATATGAATTTCAAATTTGGGATCTTGGTGACTCAAGATGAGACAATATTTCTATTAGAGTGGTGCAGTAGATGCTTAATGACATTGTGGTGCATGGGAGGTTTGATGACAGTTCACTCTTTTTGCCTGCGTATTTGGTTTGGGATCCTATGACTCAAGACATGACAATATTTATATAAGAGTGGTGCAATGAAAGTTTGACGACTATGTGGTGTTGAGAAGGATTGATGTCATTTCACTTGTCTCGCTTGCAGATTTGAATTGGGACCCTGGAGCTATTGCCATTTTGTCTGATGATAGATTGCTTGACAAATATCTTAAAGAACAAATGTGCAAGTTGCATTCACCAAAATGTGAACCAATAAAGGCACACAAAAAATTAGTACAAGTAATGAGAGGTCAAATTTTTTATTTTTTTGAAATAAAGATGATAACTGAAAATTGGCAATTTAAAAATAAAAAATTAAATAAGATCAAAATCTTAGAAGGTTCTAACAGTTAGGCTCGAAACATTGTGAGAACAAAACCCCCATCCTAGAAATATATAGGAAATAAAATCAAAATATAATTCAAATCTTAAACAAATTTTAGAGCACTTAAAAACTATAAGTGCGATAAACATAAAAATGAGACAAAACTAGGTGCTTATATCCAATTTTGACACACGTGCACTTTGAGTGGTACATCATTAGAGTAGAGAGAGAATATAAAATATAATGTTAGGTATGAATTTAGAGGTTTGAAATGAAAAAACTAAGAGTTTGAGATGCAATTGCATTAGAGATCACGTCTAAGGCGGCAAAAGATATGAAGCATGTTAATGAATACTAACATGTAGTAAAAATAGATGCTACTAAGTTGACCATTGATTCTTGCTAAAACCCAATGCATAGCAATAAATGATTTAGTATATAGATGTACTTAGAGTGTTCTTTGACAATACATGTTGATGAAAGATTTTGTATTCTCTTGATACTTTGTGAATGCTATCTAATGCTATGTAAATATTCTAAGATGTTTTTCTTTTATACAAAATGTAGTCATATTATTTAAACTTTTAGATTCATTGATGGTTGTTATCCTTGAAACTTAAGAAGTAGAATTTTGAAGAAAAAGAAATGTGACCATTTTGCCAACTTAATTTATGAAACATAATTGAAATCATATTTTATTTTAAGATAACTAAATTAATGATATCTTACATATGGTGAATTCTAAACATAAAATTGTAAAATTATACACCTTAAAAAATAGTAATTTAAAAGTGAGAGATAATCAAAGACTTGTATTTCAATTGATGGAACACAATAGATGATGATATGAGATATTAAAGACATCCATCAAAGTTAGAACCGTGAAAGATGTGTTCCTTATATGCTTATTCCAATTTTTATAATTTATCATTATAGAAATATGGTTACATTGGTTACATGTTTCCATAATACTAAGCGAGAAATAAAAACTAAGTTTGAAGGAAAAATCAAGAACATTGAAGAAAAATTTGAGAACATGCTTGTAAAGTCGTCTATACAATTTATTTAACATTAACATTTTTACCTTGATATTCATTCATGCGTAGTTGCATTGCATTACCATCCCAACAATGCAGCATGAAACTTGTACGAGAGTATGCTATTTAAATAAAATAAAAAGTGGAGTCCTCTGTGACGGAGTTTTATCTGGGCTGATATCGATGCGTATTCAGGTAAAGAAAGAAAAATATGGCGGTGATACTCCATTCAAGTAATCAGAATTGAGAGGAAGAGAATGGCGGTGTTTTTCAATGGTGGGTTCAAGGAAAAAGCGCAGTTTTAGCTGTGAATGGTAAGATGTCATCCACAGCCCATCTGAATTTCAAATTGGGAGCACTCTACAGAGAGGGTTGCTTGAAAGAGACGCTATGCATTTTGCTGAATACACACAACCCTCCTGGTATAAACTCGCTACATATGTTCGACTGTTGCAAAACTGCATTGCCAAGAAAGCACTTTTAGATGGTAAGCAAGTCCACTCTCACATCAATGAGAATCTTAGGGGATTCACGCCTGAAACGCTTAGAGTTTTGAAAAACACCCTTATCAACATGTATGACAAGTGCGGAAGTTTGTTGGATGCTCGCAGAGTTTTTGATCATATATCTGAACCAGATGTCTGTTCATGGAATATGATAATTGCAGCTTATCGGAGACATGGACTTCCACGGCAGGCATTCACTCTGTTTCACCAAATGCAACGAACAACTGTCCAACCTAATCAATTCACATTCTCATGCATTCTTCCTGTTTGTGCCAGTGTGGCATCTCTGAAACATGGTTTGCAAATCCATGCAAAAATTACAAGAAGCAGTCAACCTGATGTTATTGTTATGAGTACTCTAATAGACATGTATGCCAAGTGTGGGAGTATACAGAATGCCCGCGAATTGTTTGACAATATGACTCATCGAGATGTAGTTTCATGGAATTCAATTATTGCTGGATATGTACAAAATGGTTTTCTTGACGAGGGTTTAAGGCTTTTCAAGGATATGCCTCAACAAAATGTGGTTTCATGGACTTCAGTTATTGCTGGATGTGCACAAAATGGGTGTTGCGAGAAAAGCTTTGAGATTTTTAAGCAAATGCAATTTGCAGGTGTAAAGCCAAATTCGTCAACTTTTGCTAGCATCCTTCCAGCTTGTGCTCAACTTGGTGCTTTGGAACAGGGCATGGAGATCCACAAATCAATGGTTGAAAGTGGGTTTGCGTCAACTGTTGTGGTTGTGACTGCCCTGATAGACATGTATGCAAAATGTAGGAAAATGCTGAAGGCGTGCCATCTGTTTGACAAAATGTCTCAACGAAATGAGGTCTCATGGAATACAATGATTACGGGATATGCACAAAATGGTGATCTTGATGAGGCAGTAAGAGTTTTCAAAGAAATGCCTCAACCAACTGTGGTTTCATGGACTGCAATCATTGCTGGCTATGCACAAAATGGCCTTGCTGAAAAAGGCTTTGAATTTTTGAAGCAAATGCAATTGACAGATCTAAAGCTAGACTCGTCAGCCTTTGCTAGCGTCCTACCGGCTTGCGCGAAGCTTGGAACTTTGACACAAGGCATGGAAATCCATCAAAAAATAATCGAAAGAGGGTTTTCGCCCGACGTCGTAGTTTCAAATGCCCTGATAGACATGTATGCAAAATGTGGAAACATATTGAAGGCACACGAGCTGTTTAACAAAATACTTCTGCGTGATGTGATCTCATGGAATGCCCTCATTGTTGGATATGCACAAAATGGATTTGTTGATAAAACATTGAGAATTTTTAAGCAAATGAAAATTGCTGGTGTAAACCCAGACATCTCAACCTTTGCTAGCATCCTCCCAGCCTGTGCAAAACTTGGAACTTTGGAGCAGGGCATGGAGATTCATCAAATAATAATCAAATGTGGATTTTTGTCAAAAGTAGTTTCGAGTGCCCTAACACACATGTATGCCAAATGTGGAAGCATACAGAAGGCACACAGGTTGTTCGAAAATATGCATCACCCTGACGTAATTGCATGGAATGCAATGATTGCAGGATATGCAATGCATGGTTATAGTGAGGATTCCCTCAGAAAATTTGAAATAATGAGGCAGTCTGGAGTTAAACCCAGCCATGTAACTTTTGTTTGTGTTCTATTTGCCTGCAGCCATGCAGGACTATTAGATGATGGCTGCAAATACTTCGCTAGCATGAGTAATTCTTGTTGCATAATGCCCATAATGGATCATTATGCTTGTATGGTTGACCTTCTTGGCCGTGCTGGCTATTTGGAGGATGCCCTAAACTTTATCATCAAAATGCCAATAAAACCAGATGTGGTTGTGTGGATGTGTTTTCTTGGTGCTTGTAGATCACATAAAAATATGGGTTTAGGAGAGTTCGTAGGAACACACCTCATTGAGTTGGACCCTAAACATTCGCAGCCTTATGTACTTTTGTCGAACATATATGCAGAATTAGGCAGGTGGGGTGACATTCAAAAGGTAAGGAAATTATTGAAAGTGAAAGGAATAAGAAAGATACCTGGATGTAGTTGGATTGAAGTCCATAAAGTCGTACATGCTTTTCATGTAGGAGACAGATCACACCCACAAACACAAGAAATCTATGCTGAATTGGAGAAGTTGTTGTGGAAGATGAAAGCATCAGGGTATATTGCAGATACAAGACCTGTATTAAATGATGTGGAGGAGGAAGAGAAGGAATTACTCCTCTCCCGTCATAGTGAGAAGTTGGCAATTGCATTTGGTTTGTTAAGCACGCCCCCTGCAACAACTATTAGAGTAGTCAAGAACCTTCGAGTATGTGGTGACTGTCACACTGCCATCAAGTTTGTCTCCAAGATTGTTTCAAGAGAAATTGTTGTGAGAGATGTGAACCGCTTCCATCATTTTAAACATGGGCATTGTTCTTGTGGAGATTATTGGTGATGCTAAAAATGAGTAGTCTTCGCTATGACAAGGTGCATGGTATCAGGCTTTTAGGGGCAAGAAACAGTCAGCTTCTATCTAATGTTTCTGAAAAAATGATGTTCCTGAGCGTGCAAAGAACTAAATCAAGCTTTTGATTTGAAGGAATGATACTATGCAATATGCATCACTGCCAAAACACGTTGACAAGATTTCCGGAAAAACCTTGTCTTATAATTATATGGATTCTTCCCAACATTAACTGTTTTCCAGGAAGCTTATACGGCTCTGGGTTCAAAGAGCAGAGGAGGCGGCAGAAGAATGGGCAATTCCACAGGAGAGGTTTTCCTTAAAAGAAGGGAAAAGCTGCTCAGCCACGTCAAAATGTGAGAGTCGTGTTACAATCAAGCCGATGCTTATACAGAACAACGAGATTATTTCTGTATCCATGTCTACTTATCCAGACTTGCTAAGCGTTAGTAATATGATTCTACTCTCTGTTATGCAAGATAGTTGCAGTAGTGCTGCAAAGAACCTTTTTTAATAATGGTGCAACCCCCAGAGGTTTTAATGTTCTTAAAAATGAAAATTGGTTTTCTTATATTAGATTGATTGCAAACTTATATTCTGATTTCGATTAAACCAGCAGAGAAATCTCTCGCTGGTTAGAAAGCCCCTTTATGTTGCACTATATATCCAGCAGTCCGGATGTAACTTTAACCGTACTCATTTTATGTCCGTATGACTTATTCTATTTTTAAATACCCAAAGCCTTAAAACTGTTGAAGAAAAGAAAGAGTGGGAAGGAGTCAGAGTTTTTCATGAGAATTATGGGGAGATTGCAAGGAGCTCAACGAACCACTCTTCCACGATTGCCAGCGTATTTGGAGATGAAAACAGTAGTCCTACAAGTGTTTTTTTTGTGAAGTCCAATCGTTTCCACAGTTACATTTCCCCTGCTGCTTTTACATATCTTGACAGTAAAAAACATTTGTATATGATGATGAATAACTTCATCTCTGTTGAAACTAATGAAAAGAGATTGTGCTTGCATCTTATGCGGATGTAAATTTTAACGGTGAAGCATATATTGGTATTTATAATGTGCTGCGTCTTGTAATTCTTAATATTGTAACAATTTAATTCCTCTAAATATATTTTTTAATTCAGTATCAGAGGTGGAGGCAGGAAATAATTGGAGGTTTCAAAATTCTTGGGCCAGAGCTTTGGGATGTGGAAGTCGCAATTGGAAAAGTTGTTAATTCAGAAAACCCTCTTAACATAGAAAATTTTAAAAATGTAAAACTAATAAATATATTTAAAATAAGAAGTCATATGAATTTATAGAGTTAAATATTTTTATTTTAAATATATTTATTATTAGTTTTAGATTGATGTTTATTTTAGATATTTTAATCAAATATAGAGTTAAATGTTTTATATTTCTTATTTTAAATATATTTATTATTTAAGATAGTCTATAGAGAAGAAGTCATATGAATTTATAGAGTTAAATATTTTTTAAGTTGTATAATTTAGATATTTTAATCAAATATAAAGTTAAATGTTTTATATTTCTTATTTTAAATATATTTACTATTAGTTTTACATTGATATTTATATATATTTCTTATTAGTTTTACATTGATGTTCATTTTTCTCTCAGTAATGTGGATTCATTTTGAAATATGTACCACTGTATGATGATACAATCTGTTGCAAATGGTATTTCTACCAAGTTCCGTGCAGCAGTTTACTGGGCCTTTATAGTATTGTTTCATTCATCTTTTGATGCCACCAATTGGCTACAGGAAGATGCAACATCCAGCAGTAAAACTAAATGGCATATGGTCTGAAAGAGAATTCGAAGGACCTAGTCTTGGTACGACATAAACCTTGAGTCTGGATGATTCGTAGTCGACTCTTCTTAAATTCTGGACATTAAGTGTATATCTATCACCAAGACTTTGCTGCAGTAGGCCCTTCCAGATCAGTCAGGCTCATGCCTCAAGAAGAAGCATTCTTTCCTTGCTCTGATTTCTTCAAGTACCTACCAGCACAAGATTAGGATTAGATTTCAATAAAATTGCTAAAGCAATTATAATCTAATAAATCACTTAACAAATTGGGCATTAAAATCCTTTTATCATAAACAGTATAAAATTCATTCATCTGACTTCAATTCATGGTGCTAGGCTTATCCAGCTTACATGGACCATTAAGATGATTGTTGGGCTTCAAGTTAATGTAACACAAGCTTGGAACGCAAGCCACAAATCTGCTGTTGAAGTCGAGGTATAAAATTGCAAGAAAAATCTGTGTCTAAGCCTATTGCAGATCATAGAGAAGCCATCAAAATATATTTTTGTGGAAATTTACGTGGAAGTGCCAGTTTAATTGACAGTGCATGGGAGAACACATGAGACACATGTGACATCAAGTGATATATACATTGTGGCACTAAAATTAAGGAAACTGAACTTCTGATTGTTGCATGCAAAGACTAGTATAATATAAATATATCTGAGCTTAGATTAAACTAGAATGTGATCACATAAGCAGGGCTATATATTGAGTAGTTTCACATTCATGTGAGTTTTTCACTTCAAATCAATTGTTTATGTTTGAAAAGATTGTATCCACTCCATTCATTTTGTACATGTCTCTTAAACTAAGCCACATGTATTCCTTGGACCTTGTGATTTGTTGCTCTCAGAGTATCTGTATTACTCTTACAGGCCTCAAACTGGTGAGCTCAATTGAGCTTAGGAACTTACATCTGTAGGGTAGAATATATCAGTCTAAGGAGTATTCAAACTTGTCCATTTGTAAAAATTCTGATTCAATGGGGGTTTCATAGTGCAATTTGATATATCTTAGATTAGGTTTCAAAGTGCGATTTGATATATCTTAGTCTTAGGCTGAAGATTAAGGTACATATTGCAAGTTAAAACTATCACTTGTCTTATATACCTTCTAACTATTGCACAAGGTTGGGACTCAAGCTCTCGTAGAGCTCTTGTTTGATGTTGCAACATAAAAAATAATGAGAAATTGTGGGAAACATTGTGTATTAAATAATATCTTAATAAAGAAATAGTAAAACTTGAAGATGAAAGAAAATGGTAATGTGTCACAGTTTAAATGGTTTGAATACATTGTTCAGTCAATTAGTTTATGTTTTGACAAGGATAAAACTTTACAAAAAAAATATGCTGGAAATTTTATGTACACATTACAGTTTTCTTTCATCTTCAAGTTTTACAATTTCTTCATAAAAAAATTATTTAATACATAAGCTATCTCAGAAATGCCTTCCAAATTTTCACTATTTTCTATGTTGCGACATCAAAGAAGAGCTCTTGGAGAGCTTGAGTCCAAGTGGTGTGCTATATATATATATATATATATATATATATATATAGTCATTCATAATTGCATTTATCAACTTTCATGACAATTGCAAATGGTCAATCAAATATGAGTATGGTGAAAGTTGGTTGAAACAATTTCTTAATACTATGAGCATAAACTTGAACAATGAAACCGAGGTTTTCTTTGTTAATGTGCACTTAAACTAATAGATAGAAAGGAGTTCTATGACTATTAACAATTCAATATCTAGTAAGAAAGGAAGTGTGTTGAAATGTGGTGTTGGGACTCTTCTTAGTGAAGATAGAAGAAGGAAGACACAAGGTACTTCATCTTGACACACTTGAACATCCAACAACATAGGGAGATCAAAATAATGATGGAGAAATAACCATAAGAGAAAATCAATGTTCAGAAAGAGATCAAAATCAAGAGGCATGCATTTTGTTTTTGGTATCATGGCAAGACTGGTCTCATCATGAGAATTTGTTACTCATTCAAGTTCATGTCCAGTCGAAAGTGAAGCATGTTGCATATGAAGAAGATGTTGGTGCTCTTGTTCTAAGGAATGGAGAAGCTACAACAAATGTTTAGTTTCATTATTATATTAATACTCAAAACTTCCAAACTTGAGTACTTGAAAAACTTTGAAATTTTTTTAAGAATCTTTAAATTTTGATATGATGGGAAACTTTGAAAAAAAATAACTATCAACAATTTTGGATTTTTTTGAACTTTCCCAAATATGAAGAAATGGAGCAAATATCAAGCATTAGATGCAAATGTCAACATTTAAAAAATTATTGTGAACTCCAAATATCTGCATTATTCAGAGTTTATCCAAATGGCCAATAAATTTAAATTATGAAATACACAATGTCAATAATTATTGAACTTCAATGACTTTTGTAAAAGCTAATATGCTTTTAAATTTTTAAAAAATATTGATAAAAAATTGTATGTGGTAAAGCCTCTATGGTTCCTGTTGTCATAAAAGTTTGCACCCTTCTCCAAAGTTTTTACCTAAGGACAACCTTGTGAAACATGGAAACAACCTCCAAGTTGTGAAACTTGAATTGTGAGGTTGAGTCTCTGGAGAAGGTCGGCTTCCTTTGCTATCAAGGTGCACCTAACTACTCTTGGAGAGGAAAAGGGAGAAGGAATGCATAGAAAGCAAATCTACTTATTCTAACCTCAGGGGTGATGCACCAAAATAGAGTGTTCAAACCAATGTTCGCCCATACATGCCCACTTGAACCATTATGACACCAAAAGATATACACATCCAAACTTGTTTTAATCTAGCAATCACATGTAGATCAGAAAACCCAAATAAATGACACAAGGAAGAAAGGAATTCACTTATATATCATTCATAGAAAAAAAGAGATACAGTCATGGAACATTGCAGATATCCACAATACATCGATGAGAGGCAAATAGGTCTTGCACAATACATCAATGGTTGGAGGAGATAAGGTAGAACGTCATATAGATTTAAAGGCAAAGGGAATTTACAGTGAATTTGCAGAGTAATATCAGAGAAGAGTTGACCCTTACAAAGACTACAAAATTTGCCTGTATAGCTCAGGCATAACTGAGATATTTCCTATCTTAGACCAAACTCAACCACTACCATTTAAGATTGCAGAGAACAATCATATAGATCTGAAGAAAATTTGATCTTGGCACGGATTCAGATGCAAAGAAATCCAATATTTTGCCAAAAACATAGCGCTAAGAAGACATATTCGATGCCATTTAATCATTCTGACCAAGTAGATGGATAAAACCAGAGGTGGTGGAGTGTTTCCTTCATTTACCAGGCATGGCATTCATTTGAGAGTGGTTGGAATCGATCATGAAGATCGGATCGTGCAAGAAATCCTATCTTTCTCATTTTTGGCTTTACAAATTAGTGAGGTCAATTGGTCAAACAAACCTTGCAACCAAGATGAGCCACGTGGGCCAATAGTTCTATTTCTTTTTTCCACCTCGCAAACTCTTCATAATTTTGACTATCTTATCCATCATAACTGCGCCGCCTTTTCAACTTAACCACAATGTCACATAACTATCAGCCTTAACTATGATTACCTTTCTTTCAAACTGGGTCCACGAGGACACGTGGCAATTAGGCACACTATCGCATTGTCTAAAATCCTTGTAGCTTTAAAATGCAAGAAAGCGTTGAGCGTTGATCTCTGCAAGATCAACGATCGTGGAAGATCCCAGTTATCACGGCATTTGCTTTTAAAACTTTTGGGCCACTAGACACCCAACATCCAACTCACCAACATGTCAGCCCTCAACAAATCAAAATGAAGCAATTGGAACAAAATTCCACCTCAGCACTTATCTGGCAACTGTCTAGCACTGCCTTTTCAACCCTGATTGCCCACACAGAAGAATGGACCCATAGAGACATGCGTCGATCGTCCGCTTCCCTGCATTCTTTAACATCCTCACATCTTCATAAAGTGGGGATGCAACAACCATTGATCTGGGAAGATCTGATGACATAGATAGAACTAAAAACATGTGGTCCATATTAGTACTTGCAACCAACTATGAACCGCTCGTACACTAGCTCGCTAGACACATCAGCACAATCACACCATGGCCCACACAATAAAACCTAACCCCACTAATCCACATGGCAGGATGTCACTTCCCCGCATTGTCTGAAACTCTGAAAAAATACAAAATGCAGGAAAGCATCAGCCAATCAAAATCCATCCATATGCACAGTCAACTTGACATGCCAGCTGGTAAAAAAAATGACCCATAAACAAGAAGCAAGGCCCCACCTAGGACATGTGGAAGAAGGTCGCTTCCCCTCATTCATTAAACACTGAGCAATTCCAAAATGCGGGAAAGCAACACACGTAGATATTTGTGAGATCTAATGGTAGAGAAAGTTGCAGGACCGGGGAAATAAACTTAGGAAAATACATAAATATTATAAGGTTTTTATTTAATTTATTTCGTATTTCCATTGCATTGTTTAATATTAAAGGTGGGACATGACCATTTAACATTTGAATTCAAATATGGCAATTTTGGCGAGGAGGCAAATTCGGCCAATAGTTCCTTCATAACTTAGATGCTTTAAAAGTTTGTAAACTTTCTACAATGTTGAAAATGTTTTATAATGTTAATAGATAGAAAACTACAAAATAGTAAAGGGGTTCCTAGTGTTCATTAATAGCCACACAACAATACCATGTTATCCATGATGCTTAGGTAAACCCATGTATATACTTGAAAAATAAAGACATACCTACCCTATTTCAATTTACATTCTAAGGTAGGCCCAACTATACTTAGCAAAATATTTATAGCATTCCTATTTGCTTATGCTCATTGTATTTCTATTCTAGTTTTCTCTAATTCAATTTTCCAAACTACTCTTTGCATTGTGATGTGAATATCAGGATTTAACTGTGTGATTTTTGAGTCAAACTCAATGACCCATGTTTCATGAGTAGTGATTCAACATGAATCCATCTCTCATGAGAATAAATGGAACACTTAGCACTCATTGGATCTAGGTGATGCTCACAGGGGTGAAGCACCGGGACTTCCCGGGAGGTCACCCATCCCAGTACTACTCCAGCCTGAGCGCGCTTAACTACGGAGTTTCCTCTACAGTTAAACCCAAAGCTTGCAACCCCATTTGCAAAACCTTCACCAAGTGTTGTGCCTTATGAACCATTCATTAGAAAGCCCCTTAAGCTCATCAATTGATAAGTAGGAGATGATTTCCACAGCTAGTCAAATTGTGATGTGAATATCAGGATTTAACTGTGTGATTTTTGAGTCAAACTCAATGACCCATGTTTCATGAGTAGTGATTCAACATGAATCCATCTCTCATGAGAATAAATGGAACACTTAGCACTCATTGGATCTAGGTGATGCTCACAGGGGTGAAGCACCGGGACTTCCCGGGAGGTCACCCATCCCAGTACTACTCCAGCCTGAGCGCGCTTAACTACGGAGTTTCCTCCATAGTTAAATCCAAAGCTTGCAACCCCATTTGCAAAACCTTCACCAAGTGTTGTGCCTTATGAACCATTCATTAGAAAGCCCCTTAAGCTCATCAATTGATAAGTAGGAGATGATTTCCACAGCTAGTCAAATTGTGATGTGAATATCAGGATTTAACTGTGTGATTTTTGAGTCAAACTCAATGACCCATGTTTCATGAGTAGTGATTCAACATGAATCCATCTCTCATGAGAATAAATGGAACACTTAGCACTCATTGGATCTAGGTGATGCTCACAGGGGTGAAGCACCGGGACTTCCCGGGAGGTCACCCATCCCAGTACTACTCCAGCCTGAGCGCGCTTAACTACGGAGTTTCCTCCACAGTTAAACCCAAAGCTTGCAACCCCATTTGCAAAACCTTCACCAAGTGTTGTGCCTTATGAACCATTCATTAGAAAGCCCCTTAAGCTCATCAATTGATAAGTAGGAGATGATTTCCACAGCTAGTCAAATTGTGATGTGAATATCAGGATTTAACTGTGTGATTTTTGAGTCAAACTCAATGACCCATGTTTCATGAGTAGTGATTCAACATGAATCCATCTCTCATGAGAATAAATGGAACACTTAGCACTCATTGGATCTAGGTGATGCTCACAGGGGTGAGCTTAAGGGGCTTTCTAATGAATGGTTCATAAGGCACAACACTTGGTGAAGGTTTTGCAAATGGGGTTGCAAGCTTTGGGTTTAACTGTGGAGGAAACTCCGTAGTTAAGCGCGCTCAGGCTGGAGTAGTACTGGGATGGGTGACCTCCCGAGAAGTCCCGGTGCTTCACCCCTGTGAGCATCACCTAGATCCAATGAGTGCTAAGTGTTCCATTTATTCTCATGAGAGATGGATTCATGTTGAATCACTACTCATGAAACATGGGTCATTGAGTTTGACTCAAAAATCACACAGTTAAATCCTGATATTCACATCACAATTTGACTAGCTGTGGAAATCATCTCCTACTTATCAATTGATGAGCTTAAGGGGCTTTCTAATGAATGGTTCATAAGGCACAACACTTGGTGAAGGTTTTGCAAATGGGGTTGCAAGCTTTGGGTTTAACTGTGGAGGAAACTCCGTAGTTAAGCGCGCTCAGGCTGGAGTAGTACTGGGATGGGTGACCTCCCGGGAAGTCCCGGTGCTTCACCCCTGTGAGCATCACCTAGATCCAATGAGTGCTAAGTGTTCCATTTATTCTCATGAGAGATGGATTCATGTTGAATCACTACTCATGAAACATGGGTCATTGAGTTTGACTCAAAAATCACACAGTTAAATCCTGATATTCACATCACAATTTGACTAGTTGTGGAAATCATCTCCTACTTATCAATTGATGAGCTTAAGGGGCTTTCTAATGAATGGTTCATAAGGCACAACACTTGGTGAAGGTTTTGCAAATGGGGTTGCAAGCTTTGGGTTTAACTGTGGAGGAAACTCCGTAGTTAAGCGCGCTCAGGCTGGAGTAGTACTGGGATGGGTGACCTCCCGGGAAGTCCCGGTGCTTCACCCCTGTGAGCATCACCTAGATCCAATGAGTGCTAAGTGTTCCATTTATTCTCATGAGAGATGGATTCATGTTGAATCACTACTCATGAAACATGGGTCATTGAGTTTGACTCAAAAATCACACAGTTAAATCCTGATATTCACATCACAATTTGACTAGCTGTGGAAATCATCTCCTACTTATCAATTGATGAGCTTAAGGGGCTTTCTAATGAATGGTTCATAAGGCACAACACTTGGTGAAGGTTTTGCAAATGGGGTTGCAAGCTTTGGGTTTAACTGTGGAGGAAACTCCGTAGTTAAGCGCGCTCAGGCTGGAGTAGTACTGGGATGGGTGACCTCCCGGGAAGTCCCGGTGCTTCACCCCTGTGAGCATCACCTAGATCCAATGAGTGCTAAGTGTTCCATTTATTCTCATGAGAGATGGATTCATGTTGAATCACTACTCATGAAACATGGGTCATTGAGTTTGACTCAAAAATCACACAGTTAAATCCTGATATTCACATCACAATTTGACTAGTTGTGGAAATCATCTCCTACTTATCAATTGATGAGCTTAAGGGGCTTTCTAATGAATGGTTCATAAGGCACAACACTTGGTGAAGGTTTTGCAAATGGGGTTGCAAGCTTTGGGTTTAACTGTGGAGGAAACTCCGTAGTTAAGCGCGCTCAGGCTGGAGTAGTACTGGGATGGGTGACCTCCCGGGAAGTCCCGGTGCTTCACCCCTGTGAGCATCACCTAGATCCAATGAGTGCTAAGTGTTCCATTTATTCTCATGAGAGATGGATTCATGTTGAATCACTACTCATGAAACATGGGTCATTGAGTTTGACTCAAAAATCACACAGTTAAATCCTGATATTCACATCACAATTTGACTAGCTGTGGAAATCATCTCCTACTTATCAATTGATGAGCTTAAGGGGCTTTCTAATGAATGGTTCATAAGGCACAACACTTGGTGAAGGTTTTGCAAATGGGGTTGCAAGCTTTGGGTTTAACTGTGGAGGAAACTCCGTAGTTAAGCGCGCTCAGGCTGGAGTAGTACTGGGATGGGTGACCTCCCGGGAAGTCCCGGTGCTTCACCCCCGTGAGCATCACCTAGATCCAATGAGTGCTAAGTGTTCCATTTATTCTCATGAGAGATGGATTCATGTTGAATCACTACTCATGAAACATGGGTCATTGAGTTTGACTCAAAAATCACACAGTTAAATCCTGATATTCACATCACAATTTGACTAGCTGTGGAAATCATCTCCTACTTACTCTTTGCATTGCAAATGGTTAATTCTATTTCTTTCCAACTAAATGTGAACCATTATTTTTTGCTCATTTACCAACAATCATTAGATGCTCTAGCTTTCTTTTTCATTTGTTATGTGAGCCCCCAAATATGAAATTCAATAATCAAGGTTTGAGACCACTGCAATCCTAGACAAGTCTTTCTTAGCAAGGGACAACAAATTGGGATATAAAAGTATAAAATATTTTTGGAACAATATACCACAAAACTCTAAGATCCTATGTACAGTTCTGTATATCCACTTGTGATCATAGCTATACTACCAACTCTTAAACTCAAAGATCTTCTAACCGATCAACCCTTCATGGCATATAGGCTACATCTAATTATCAACCCATAGATGTGAACTTGAAATGAGTTTGCATTGTTTGTGCACCATGATCTCAACTAGGTTTTTGTCCTACTTCAAATTGAAAGCAATTGTGGAAAAGTAACCTAAAAAAATTAATCAGCCTAAGACAATGAAAAACAATAATGAATTGATATGATAAAGCTAAGATATCCTTGATGCATTTCAAAATGGTAGTGAAAATATATTGGCTAAGAAATAGTCACTTCTACGAGATATTATTTGCAGTAATCAAACAAGTGCTTTAATCACAATAACTAAAAACATCTAACTAATAATGCAAAATAAATAGTGGATATAAGTTCCTCAAGTGAGCCCCCTTGGCTAACAATCTCAAATGCATAATGAAGTGGATAAAATAAATTAGCAGCCCATGTTTAATGCATTCAACATTAGTCTATTACAATAGTGTTGTACTTAATTGAAAAGAGATATGCATTAACCTCCTTTGATTTACAACTCACCCATATGCATATGTATATAATTTTAACCTCTAACTAACTATTATGCATCTATGCATAAAATAAAACATTAATGCCAAAGAGTCCTAAAAGGATTGAACCCTTTTAAACCTATCAAAACATAACTATCATATTTGCAATAGTATTATAGAGTTAATTGTTTTGTTGGAGGTGGTGTCTTGTAAAGTCACATTTTTAGATTATTTGGACACTATGTGAATTATTAAATTCTTGTTGTTAATGTAGAGTATCCTAAAAGGACTTAACCATGTGTATATGTATAGGTGTATGTATAATGCATATAATTTCAACCTCTAACTAACTATTATTATGTCCTCAAATCTAGGAGGCAATGTATTATGCATAAAACAAAACATTAACACCAAACCATTATAACCCTATCAAAACATAACTACCCCATTTGCAATAATATTATAAAGTCAATAATTGGTTTGTTGGAGGCGTTGTGTTGTAAAGTTAACTTTTTAGATTATTTGGATACTATGTGAACTATTAAATTATTGTTAATGCAATGCCTTGCTATATGAGTTTATGAATGCAATGATAGTGAATTATACGAACACAATAATGAACTATAAATATGATTAGTAGTTCCAAATTCTACAAAATTGAAATGCACTAATGAATAATAACACAATAGTAAATGGATTATGAAATAATGCATATATGATTGGTAATTCCAAAAGCCAACAAGGAATATGGCTAGTAGTTCCAAATACTATTACAATGCAATGATAATGCAATCACAACTATATCAACATATACCAACAACTAGTAATTCCAAATGCAATAATGACATTTTGAAAGTAATACTTTAGTTCATATATATATATATGAACTAAAGTATTACTTTCAAAATGTCAGTATAATTATAATTTTCATAATCTAGCAATGTATATGTATGCACATTACCTTGTGAGCCATCTCTAATCTTCGAAATAAAATGTGCTACAAATTAAAAGATAAACAATATCTGGTAGAGTTATGTCTTCTTAGAAATTATAATAGTAAAAATGTAATCAACTTTTTTTTAATTAAATATAAGTTTAAGTCATATCAACATCAGGTTACAATTTGTCTAACAAAAAAAATGGAAGAATGAGCAAGTAACTAATCTGTGGTCGATACAAATCTTCATTAAACATCATACCATATTATAAAAAATCAAAAAATTGCTTAGTGTTTATCAAATAAGAGTTTAACAACTTGTTTCGTACAACCTATCATCTTTAAATCTCCATCCAAGTCGTCCATGGTAATAGCCCATCTAACCACTTGAGCCTCATGGCTCCATCTCTGATCATTGCATTTGAATCTCTCATGATTTGTTTCCTAGGTAATGCTGGTGCATGGGGAGATGCACTAATGAGGAGGCATGGAGTTCTCCCCTCATTGAATTCATCTTTGTTTTCCATAAATATGAACATGTTCGAGGCATCACAACTTTCAGCAATGCTATTTATCATTTTGCCTAACTTGGTTTTGCTAGGTCTCAGACCAGTTAGCGTCCTTGTTACTTGGCTAACCTCCATTGTTTCCACCTCCATTCAAATTTTCAATTAGATTCCTCAGCTTGATTTCTTCCACCATTTCTTTGAGGGTACCCTCAAAGGTGTCTAGATCATAGGTCTCATCCTTTACATCAAACTGTATTCCTCCATCTTTCAGTATTTTAGAGCATGCATTGGTTATCATCGCCGCTTTCTTTTCTTTCACTTTATAGTTGAGAGTGACTTGCACATAGATTTTATGCATAATGAGTCTCCTCAGAGACTAAGTAAGGATTCTACCCCTATTCTTAAATACATCATCATTCCTAATTAACCAAATAGACCAAAACAAATAAGAGGAAAAAATAGCGAAAAAACATTCAAGGGTTTTGGGATGACCAAGGATATTTCCAAAGATAGCAAAGAAAGGGAGGAGCTCGGTATTAGTAGGGACATTGAACTAGTTCCAGTGTAATGTCCCCAAATTTGAATGTAATAATTTAATTTAATTAATTAATAAATTGGTCTCATAATTTAAATAATATAACAAAAGGACTTTTACTTAGTTACTTTAATTAGTTAATATGGGGCCCAAGTTAATAATATTTGTATTTGTGCCTCTCATTGATTTAGTATATCTCAGACCTATTTTTATTTTTATTGTTCCATAGGTGTTGCCATTGGCTATCTTTGTAAATCCTTAGGAGTTCCTCCAAAGGATATTTAGGCACAATGTGTAGGTAGTTGTTGTTCTGTGATTTTGGATTATTTCTTTGTACTGCAAATTCTTGTTGGAGTTTCGGATTGTTCGTCATTTCGGAGTGAAAGAACTTCCCTACTTGGCTTTCCAGTTTTGATGGGATTCAACCCTTGCCCTATTCCATTGTGTTCTACTTTGCTTTGCGTCTGGCACATCTGGAACACCATCTTCTGCATATATACATTTTGTGTGTAATTATTTGTACTAGTATTTTATCTATCATTTGTATCTGGCAAATCTAAAGTGTTATTGTTATTTTTCTATGTGCAATCAACTACAATATAATTGTTATTGGTAGCTATTTATCTTTCTTGTGTGGTGTTGGCACTAAAAATTTGCATGGTCAATTTTGAGTACCATTGAGAAATTGAGCCCCATAAACGCATTTTCATGCATTTGTACCCGACTGTATCTTTTAGCCTCATGAGGTGTTTAATGTTTCTAACACCTTTCATTTAGTGTGTCTATGTGTTCCATGAAGCTAAATTGACATTCTGAGCCATTTTGTGAAGTCCCATTTCGAGCACATTTCAAATTTGCATTTTCACTAGTGTGTCAAACAACGACAGGAGGCTATATTTGCATTTGAATATCTCGCACCCAAAAATGTTTCATGACTTGCCGCTTTGAGAATGTCTAGTATCCATACCCGAGAACTTATGTTTCAGATTTTGATTTATTTCAAATCCATTTGACTAGGTTTTGAATCCCTTAAAGTTGGCCAATTACTATTTTTATGCTTTTGCAATTAATTCTGAATTCTGGGAGGCCCTATTTGACGAGTTATAATTTTGACCCAGTTAACCCAAATGTTGAAATTCCTATTGTTTTGCATTGTAGACATCAGAGACTTGTTCTGTTTCAATTTTTAGCTTATGACAAATCTGTTTGATCAATTTTCAAGCGCGATTCCAAACACAGTTTCTATCTTTTTACTTGTGTCAGCACATGCAGATTTGTTGGAACCCATGTTCGTGATGTCATAACTCCTAATCTATGATAGGTGAGATCAAATGGATTGTATCACTGTGTTGTCCTCTGAAAATATTTTAAGTGTGCCAATTTTCACATCTTGACGAATCAATTTGCACATTTTTCCAGGTTCATTCCATTTGCAAAAATCGCTTTTTTGACATTGTTTCAATCTGCAAAATTCTGAGTAGCCCACTTTGACCACTCGTCATTTGTGCCCAATTATTCGCCATGAGCCCAAATCGTAGATCCATACTCTCCTCGTGACAGTGAACCAATGTCTCAGTTTTCGTCTTCCCAAGTGCCCATTTGCCTAGTTCTCAAAGCCAAATCCAAACCCAAGTTGTGGTCTTCTAACATATTTTCTTGCAATCAGTTTTGAAGGGTCAACTTTGACAGCGAATATCTTTTGACCCCAAATTCATCATGAGACAAGATTCAACATGGTGCAAGTTTGTGATACAAAGAATCAGTGGGTCAAATTTTGGGACCTAGTCAGAGGTTTGGGTTAGTTTTTAAGGCCAGTCAACAGACCTCCTGGTGCAAAAGTGACAGGTTGCAAAAAATGGATAAAATGAGTTTTAAAAGTTGTCTTCAGTGGTCAAATTTGATTCTAATCAGTTCAAGATGATCAATATATCAATTTGAAAAGTTAGTCACCTGAAAATGAAATTTTCTTTTAAGCCAGGTCATCATGTGACCCGACCCCTGTGATCAAGATATGGCTCTATCAACATTGTTGCATTGCAAGGGTGACTTAGTCTTAATGGGGTCCAATTAATGTGACCTGACTACTGAAGATTACAGAAATGGTAGATTAACAAGAAACAAATTTAGCACATAGGGAGAGATATTGTTTTGATTCTCGTCTCAAAAGGGAATTGAAATAGACAAGGTGGTTGTATATCTTCACGCTACTGGGAGATTGTTATACAAGTTGTAGTTGCCCCCACTATTATTAAGAGATATGGTGAATTAAAATTTTTAAGCAACCAATGTATCACCATTAGAAAAAACATGTAAATCAATGACTAATCCAAGTACTTTGATGAGTAGAAGGCTTTTGAAAACAAGCCCACTTAGAAAGCCACAGACCACAAAAATGGCACCACATTTTTGTGGGTTTAAAAAAAAGGGCTTTGCTTTATGAAGGGGGTTGTGGCTTTTATCACAACCAAGGTGTAAATGAAGACAAGAAGTTGCATGGAGTTAAGAATGAAGTCGCCAACCAAAATGAAGTAAGTCGCTGACTAGAGAAAAGACCTAGCGCCACAAGTAGAGCAGAGAAAGCCATGGCATCTGCATCATAGAAGCATTTCATGCCAATAAAAGAACCAAAGCTAAGGAAAACGCAAGAAGTCGTTTCAAGGCGTCATGAAGAAGAGAAGCCATCGTTTCAAAAGGTAAGAAGCTGCAAGTTTTAAGAGAGTTAGCGCATGTGTCCAAGAAGCCACAGTCAACTAAAGGAGCTCCACGTAAGCAATAGGGAGCGGCAAGGAGATAAAGACAGGGAGGAAGCTTTTGCATATAGGAAGGAAGCCGTTGTTAGAAGGGAGTAGTGACTGTTAGAGGGGAGAATGCAACATATGAATAGGGGTCCATATTTTTTAAGGAGGAGGAAGCCACTTCAGTAGGTAATTTCCACCACCACGGCAGAGCAAGGAGCATGAATGTTGCCTAGCATCAAAAAATAAACCCACGCTTTTAAAGCAGCAGTCCGCATGAGCTAAATACAAGATCACAGCTTGCAATAGGGAACCGATGCATTCGAATGAAAAGCCCACACCTCTTAACAGACCGCTCCACATGCAGTCAACGCCAAGCAACACACACAGCCACATAGAAGATCCATGTGAGCAGCAAAATGAAGGAGATCAAGTTTTCAATACGCATGAACAATCGTCCAAGCAAGTGAAAGGCAAAGGTAGCTCTGAAAAAAGTAGCAGGGCACGTTGAGGAATACGTATTGAAGCAGTCTCACGTAGCAGGGGAGTTTAGATTTTCTTTTAAAATGCCCCGTATCACAAAAAACTGCTCACATTGACAAAACAAATCTCATGCCAAGTTGGAAGCTGCAGGGTAGGCAAGACAAGGAGTTGAATTTGCAATAGGTAGAGGAGTGTGTGATAAGCTCATGGAAAAGATAAGACCAGATGTGAAAAACAGGCGCAAGCACATGACAGAAACCATTGGCAGGTTAAAAGGAAATAGATCCAACGCATAAAAAGGAAATTGCCTTCATAGCGGCAGACCTGCGCATGAAAAGCCAAAACCGTTGAGGAAATTTTGTTTTTTGAAGAAAGTAGCAAACATTGAAAGGGCAATCCAAGAACAAGGAGACCCCACGCATTGAAAGAACAAAGTCGTGGGTGCCAAGATTGCAAAAAATCGGCCATTCAAAAGGGAAAATCGCAGTCTAAACCCTTTATCCCACATTCGATGGGAGGGGGAATTAGGAAGTTTTTAAATACCACTCTTTGCAAGATACTTTGTGTTTTGAAGACCAAAGGCTTTTGAAAGCCAAAGCTAGATTGTAGAACCCCAACAATGTGCACGCGGAGGACAGTTGGAGGACATCAAACATTGAATTTTGAACAAACATGCATACCCAAATAATGACGTCAACATAGCCAAGTGATCGGAAAAGTCCAAAATCCGGCAACTCGCTACCTCGCTAGTCAGAAGAAAATTAGAAATCTGACTAGCGATATAGCAAGTCGTTGAAAAAACTCAAAAATTTGGAAAAAGTCGGATGAGCACGTGGGTCCTGCCACCAAGATACGGAGCAACAAATCAGGTAGCACCAAGTGGCATCCGGGAAGATGATGAACGATGACATGGAGCCTAAGTGTTGAGATCGTGCCACGTGGCGAATCGTGCGGCCATCGCTATCTCGCCAAGGAGAAGTTGCTCACGTGATAAAATGACGACATAGCGAGCATTAAGGTGGTGATGACACGTGGCACTGACGTGGAAGGAGAGACAAGATGAGATGCGGGTCTCGCTTGAGCTCATCGACCTATAGAAGAGTGACACGTGGCACTTGCTCAAAAAGCCAGTGTAGGTTTGACAAGTGGCGCTGTCCGATTGGTTGAGGGGTAAAGGAGTTTAAAATTGAAAAATATTTTTGGGTTGCACGTTCAAACTGCAAATTGAAATTTGACTTCAAATTATAAATTTCTATAGTTTAACTATAGAATATTTTCAATTTTCAATTTTATTCTTTTATTGAGTTTGGTCATGAATAGAGACCTGAACTTCAGAGGACCATAACTCGAGCAATTTTTAACCAAAATGGGCACTCCAATATACCACCAGAATTGGAATGAGATGAACTTTCCAAATATGAGGTCAGATTGTGACAAGTCTTCACCAGCTCGTGTTATAAGTCATTTTTTGATTCCCAGGGCCTTCTCAATGGAATGAACAGATTTGATCATTAATCATCAGAGTTTGTTAGAGGATGGATTTGAAGACTTTTTGGAGCCTAAATGTGGTAAAATAAGCTGGAAAAGATTATATTTCATTCTAAAGGCCATATTCAATTGATTTTTCACTTTTATCGTGAGTTCAACTTTAGCATCAGAAATCAATTATGATGGTGAATCAAATATCTGAGATTCTTTATGCCTTTAAGAGCCAGAATCATGGGGATTTGATAAGTAGTTACAGAGAGAAGGTAGAGAGCGGTTTTTTCATCTTCTTGTGAAGGAATTATGAGGGTACACATGTCAATTGCAGATTCAATCCGAGATTTGTTTCCTTTATATTTATGCTTTCTTCTTCTCTTTTGTAAGGGTTGGAAAATTAGGAAAGTTTTCTCGAGAATGAAGCTTTAGTAGAACTGGCCCTGGAATTGATGAACTCTGAATGGAAGATCTGGGATATGCTGGTTCCAGACCATGAAGTTGTTGCTTTGGCTGTGACACCCCTTCCCATCCCATCAACTTCTCATTCGCGCCATTTCTCTCTTGTATGACAGCATTTGTTCATTGAATAGTCTGGTTTATTAGGTTCTTTGTGGGTTCATGTCATGCATTTTTATGTATTATTTCAATGAAATCAATACAAGGAACACCAAGTGTTTAGTTTCAGTTTAAATCGTGTCTCCTTTCTTGGTTGAGCTGTGATGTTTTATGGTCTTTGACAGAGAACCTAGATCATAGTTGCAGTCCCTTAAGGTTGTATGTTGCTTCATTGTTGCTTGTAATTCAATGAATTATGTAAATCCTTCAGAGATTCAACAGGGTTGCAAGTTTATTGAGGAGGATATCAGGTAAGAATGAGATTTAGATTGAACATTAATATCCAATTTACAAGGTAAATGGATAGATCTGGAGTCTTGGCATGAGAATTGTGTTCTAGATATCCAAAGTGCATGAGGGAGATTCATGAATTGCCCAATGGATGAGGCATTGATTTGTCATAGGATCATAAGTTTGTTGTTCATGCCTGATTTTCGTCCACTTTCCCCACCCACATAAAACCAAATCAAATTCAAATCATCTTTACAATTTTATCTTGAAGAGTTAGAACAATTTAACCCTCACTCAGCTTATGAGATTCATAGATTTGCATTTAGCTACTATAGATCTATGTCATTTCATGAGTCATTAGGAGATATAAGGGGTTTGCATCTGCAGTAAATAGATTCAGGTATATGTTTTGCACTGGTACCATACATCAGAATCTTAAGGTTAACCCGCCTAAGTCTTGCAGAGCCTGAAGTGAAGAAGGGTCATGCCTTATAGTTGGCCCGGTGTCTGAAATGATGTGTTGAAGATGGGAGTTAGCTCCCCCTAGATATGTTTTGTTCTCAATGGGATAATTTAAAACCCTCCAGCGTTTTAAAACACCAACATGTGGATGTGTGAAATACTTTGGCAACGTGATTACATCCCATCACCCTTCACCCATACACTGTACATGTCCATCTACTTGCAACCATATGGATCCATCTTCTTGCACCACATGAAGTGTGACAACATGACCGTATGGCTCCCATGAACCACCATACAAAATAGTCTCTCCAAGCCAACATCACTGTAGACATCTAGGTCGTATGACCTCCAAGCCAACATCACTGTATGGTATCCAAAAAGTAGAAACTATTTCTTCACCCTCTAAGTTGTCCTTTTGTCTACTGTATGAACTTCTAGTGTCCACTGCACTGGCTTTACAAACTAAATTTTAACTGAGGGATTTGTCAAATACAAAACCTTTTCCTACAAAAGGGATCGAAGCGTTACAGTGCAATTTCCTTCGGATCGAGACCCCCTTTCAATCAAGTTCCCTCTCGAAACTAGGTCCCCTTCGAATCAAGTTCCCCTTCAGATCAAGTTTCCATTTGGACCAAGTTCCCCTTCAAATTGAGATCCCCTTCGAATCAAGATTCCCTTCAAACTGAGTTCCTCTTTGAATCAATTTCCCCTTTGGACTGAGATTCCCTTCGGATCAAGATCCCCTTCAGATTGAAATTTCCTCTAGACAGAGATTGCCTTTGGGTCGAGACTACTTTCAAGCTAAGTTTTCCTTCAGGACATTATAGTGGTATCAGAGCTAGTGATTCTGCTAGCCTATTGGGAGAATGGAGAGCTTTGACTTGGATTACACTATGGCTCAATTTCAAGTTGATTTGAGGGCACATCTATTAGTTGAATACTCCAAGAATACTTTTGTGTGCTAGCTATTGAATGGTCAAGTATAGGATGAAAAATACAAGGTGGTTGGCAAAATCATTTACTACAAAGACATAATCTACTTGGTACCTAAGACCAAGATGAAAGAAATGATTCAAGAAGAAGGTACTTGCACAAATATCATTGAACCAACACCCAACGATCAACTTTATGGAAATTTGGGTTCTACCAGTGACCCTTCGAATAAGCAAGTTCTATTGGTAGTTGTTCAACCTCTTGGTGATGCAGATTTGATCAAGGATTATTTGTAGGACCAATCTTTACAATTGGTTGATTATGAAGTTTATTCCCTAGTGGAAATCATGATGGATTACACATATGAATTTCAAATTTGGGATCTTGGAGACTCAAGATGAGACAATATTTATATTAGAGTGGCACATCAGATTCTTAATGACAGTGTGGTGCATGGGAGGTTTGATGATAATTCACTCTTTTCACCTGCATGTTTGGTTTGGGATCCTGGTGACTCGAGACATGACTATTTATATCAGAGTGGCACAGTGAAAGTTTGACAATAATGTTGTGTTGAGAAGGATTGATATCATTTCACTTGCCTCACCCACACATTTGAATTGAGACCTTGGAGCTATTGGTGTTTTGTCTGATGACGGATTGCTTGAGGGCAAGCAATCTTTGGGTAGTGAGGATTTGTAATGTCCCCAAATTTGAATGTAATAATTATATTAAATTAAGTAATTAACTGGTCCCAGAATTTAAATAATATAACAAAAGGACCTTTAATTAGTTAATATGGGGCCCAAGTTAATAATATTTGTATTTGTGGTTCTAATTGATTTAGTATATCTCAGACCCATTTTTATTTTTATTTTTATGTAGGTGTTGCCATTGTTTGTCTTTGTAAACCCTCGGGAGTTCCATTGAAGGGTATTTAAGCATGACACGTAGGTAGTATTTGTTATGCGATTTTGGATTATTTCTTTCTACTGCGAATTCTTGTTGGAGTTCTGGATTGTTTGCCATTTTGAAAGTGAAAGATCTTCCCTACTTAGATTTCCACTTTCGATGGGATTTAACCCTCACCTTATTTTGTTGTGTTCTACTTTTCTTTGGGTTTGGCACATCTAGAGCACAATCTTCTACAAACATACATGCTGTGTGTAATTATCTATACTGGCATTTTATCTATAATTTGGATCTGGAAAATTTGAAGTGCTTTTGTTATTTCTCTATGTACAGTCACCTACAATATAATTGTTACTGGTAGCAATTTATCTTTCTTCCATGGATGCATGAAATACTCTGACAAAGTGATTACATCCCATCACCCTTCACCCATACACTATATAGGTCCATCTACTTACAACCATACAGATCCATCTACTTGCATCGCATGGAGTTTGATAACATCACCGTACGGCTCCCACCAACCACTGTATGGAATAGTCTCTCTACCGTATGGCTAAGTCAAATCACTATATGATATCCAGGTCATACAACCTCTAGGCCAACATCATCGTATGGTATCCAAAATGTATAGACTATTTCTTCACCCTCTAATTTTCCCTTTTGTCTATTGTACAAACTTCTAGTGTCCACTGTGTAGGCTTTAAAAATTGACATTTAACTAATGGATTTGTTGAATCCAAAATCTTCACCTACAAACAAGATCAGAACATTATAGTACAATTACCTTAGGATTGAGATCCCCTTCCAATCAAGTTCCCTCTCAGAACTAGATCTCCTTCGGATCGAGTTTCCCTTCGGATTGAGTTCTCCTTCGGATTGAGTTTCCCTTTGGATTGAATTCCCCTTCGGATCAAGATCCCCTTCGGGTTGAGATTCCCTTCAGACCGAGTTTCCCTTTGGATCAATTTCCCTTTCAGACCAAGATTCCCTTCAGATCAACATCCCCTTCGGATGGAGGTCCCCTTTAGATTGATATTGCCTTTAGGTTGAGATCACTTTCAGGCTAAGTTCGCCTGTGGGACATTACAATCTCTTTGGTCAATATACATTCTGAGAAATGCAATCAAATTTGTGTATAATCTATATTCTTCTCAGTCTCTTTTTGATATCTTTCTTCTAATCTCTTAGGGTGTTCTATCACTCTAACTAATTACTTCAACCCATGAGTGAAATTTTCTCCTTGAGATTTGTAAAGATTTCTTGAGTTTGTAAGGACATGATTGTTTGTATGTAGGAGGTATGATTGCCTTGGTTTGGAGTCTACAAAGGATGTGCTTCTTTTTCCCTTCCCTAAATGTAATTATTTGTTTGTGTCTTGCTTGAATGGTCCTATGTTTTTCCTCCATGGTATTCCTAATATGATATTAATATTTCTTAATTCCAAGATGTGGAATTGAGCCAAGTAGGTGTAGTCTTCATGGTGTAATTTGAGGGGGAGCATTGTGGTATTACAAATCAAAATTTCTTGATTGGCCAACTTAATCTTAATGTTGTTGCATAAGAGTTTTGGTAGGTCATACTTTTGGATCCAAACTTGATTGATTAAGTTGTGAATACAACCTCTCTCCATTCTTACCTATATGCTTCTTCCCTTGATTTGTCCTTGTATTTGAAAAGTGTCTGGTGTAGTGCCCTCTATGGGTTAGTTAAAGTTCCTTCTTCATTTTGTCCCTTGGGTGGTTTACCTTCATAATCATTATCACTAGTTTAGTTTCCTCTTCTTCCCAAGGCCTTACCTCAATTTAATAGATATTCCCTTCCCCTTTGCATCAATTTCCTAGAACCCATAGTGCATTACAAGTTAGACATAGTTTCTACCTCCTAAGCTCTTGGATTTGCTTCTTCTTTTTTAAAGGAGTGGGGTTTTCTTTAGCAATTTGGGGATCTTAATGAGAAGTTTTCTTTTTAGTATACTTGAAGCCCATCTCCGTAGCCTTTTTTATAGATATTGTGGTCCCACAACACACACCCCATTTTAAGTCACAAAATGGGGACCCCCTAGTTTCAAAATCCTCTACAAGGCACCTAGTCCAACACTTTAGTCATTTAGGACCTTCTCTAGGTCTAGGTCAAGCCCCAGTCTTTGATTGGGCATGGTCGAGAAGATGACAAGGGAAAAAATATCAGTTTTGGGGGAGATTTTGCATGAGGTGTAAGTGTGCAGTTGTGCACCATTAGAGGTCCACACTTGCGCGCACTCTAGGGGTGCACACTTGGGCTAAGGTCTACAAATAGGCCCCCTCTCCCCTCCCCTCCACTCTTCATTTGTCTTCTACCTCCCTCTCTTTTGCACACCCTTACACCCTATTAGGTCCACAACTCTACTTGTTGAGGACCTTTGCACTCCAACCTCCAAGGTAAAACACTCTTGAAGGTGCACACATGTGTACACCAAAAATATAAACACCCCCTTTAGAAAGATTAAAAACTAAAACCCTTTAAGTGAAACTTGCACATGCACACGTGTGCAAGTGTGCTATGTGTGCAACTGCACACATTATCTTATAGTGCAAAAATGTAAGCACACTAGCACACATGCACAGGTGTGCTAGTGCACATTTCAGGTACTAAAGGGGGGTTTTTGTCAGTTTTAGTTAGTTTTTACTTAGTTTTTTTTTAGTCTAATTCTTGCCTAAGTCCCTTTGGGGTTTTTTGACATCTAAATACTAATATTTTTCTCCTTTGTGTAGATACAATGGCACCATCCTCTTTGTTCATGGAAGCAAAGATGACACCAAAACTAGTAGCATTCAAATACTAGGGAGCTCCTAAGAAATCTTGATTCCAAGACAAACACATAGAGATCCAGGACATAGAACTAGAACACATTGACTAGAATGCTTTCCTGACACAATGCAACAAATCGAAGGAAAGATCAATGATGGTATTGACTCTGATCTGGAGTGGGTTAGTGAATTTTGCTTCACACCCTACATTAGTTCACTAGTAGAAAAGTAGGTTAGTAGTTGATTTGCAAGTTTTAGTAGTAAATTTAGTCACATACTACCTATAGTTGATTTGCAGTTTTTAGTAGTATATTTAGTCACATATTACCTACTTTTCTACTAGTGGTTCAATCCTCCAAACTAATCATGACACTAGCTCAACACTCCATGCTAGATGAGAAGGACGTAAAGAGCATGACTAGAGGAATAGTCCTTGATCTTAGGCCAAGAAACATTGAGAAGGTTTTCCACCTCCCAAGGGCAAACCAATACCTCCAGATATCCTATGAAGGTGCTGACAAATGGTATAGAGAAAATGAGAAAGAGGCAAAGGTTATTATCACTACAGGCCTCAAGGAAGTGTTCAAACATATGGATCAAGAGGAATTCGAGCTAATAATGTTGCAAAAGAAGAACAAGCTATTGAGAGGATACTTGAATGATGTGGTGGTACCTATAGATACTTGGATAATCCTCAGATTGATCTTGGAGCCACATTGGAAAAGAAATAGGGAGGGCCACAAATGGATTCATTTTTGGATGCATGTCAGCAATGACATCACAATTTTGAGAAGAGAGTGAAAATAATATAGGGCAATTTGAACCTATTACACAACATCTAGACTAATGCTAACAATTTGGTTTCCATTATAAACCAAGATTTTGGGCTAATGGATGAAGTGTTTACCTGGGCTAATGATCTGCAAGCACTCAGATCTATAAAGGAGCAAAGGTATTGGATGTTGATGGCGATATACTCAGCAGAGGAGCTAGATAAACTAGATGATTGGATAGAAAAGATATCATTAGGAAATAAGGTCATGGAGGGATTGCATGAAGGAATCCAATAGATAAAGAATAAAGCTCAAGAGAAATTTTTGAAAGTGGATAAGTTCCATAACGTCGCTAGCTTTGAGATTTTTGAAGATGAATTGAAGACCAATATTTACACAATGCAAATAGTGGTTCAACAATTCAGAGATATACTTGAGAATGCTTCATTGGAAGATGATGTATGACAAGCATTTAAAACTAAAGAAGCATTGTTAGAACTAGACACCAAGCTTGAGGATTTTGTGGATATAAGAATAGAAGTAAACAATTACTGGCAAGTAGTTAAGAATAAGTATGATTCATTAGATTTACCAGAGGCTAGAGAAGTAGCATAGATAATAGAGAAGTTTAAAAACAAGCATCCAAACATCATTTTGGTATTAAGGGGAAGAAAACCCAAATGCTAGAAATTTAGTTTTGACACTTAGAAGATACTTTGGATTTTTGGATCCTATCACCAAGGTGCATAGATGCATAGGTGCACTTTTCTTAGAGGTGCATAGATGTACAGGTACACTCTTCTCAAAGGTGCACCGATAGTTTTGAAGAGAAGCAATTCATTGATAGTTAACCACTAGTTGTTATTTTGGAGCATTTCACACATTGGAAACACATTTTGACAGCAGTTCAACTCCCAGAAACACGTAGAGAAAGCGAAGCTTCCACTTTTAGAGCTCCAGAGGCTCCCATATCATCTTATGGCTTCTGTCTTCTTATCTTCTCATTCATTTATTCTTTTAAGTCATGTAAAGGCTCATGCACCCATTAATTGACATAAACAAAGGTGGAGAACTACTTAGCACCATTTAGAGAGTCAATTTGTATATAATTAGCTTTGTTTTATTAGTTTTTAGCATAAGTTTGCACTAAAAGAGCTCTCACTCCTAACACAAAGGGAGGAGATGATTTCTTTTAAATACATGGATGTGATATGTACTCTAATCCATTATTTTGATGCAATAATATATGTTATTGGTGCTCTCATTCTGAGTGTAGTTATTTTTGTTGGAGTGTGTTATTTTTGTGAATGCATGTTCATGAATAATAATGGATCCAATGGTTTTATTGTGTTGTTATGATTGTTTGATCTTTTAGTTCTGGTGTTTTCCTTGTGTTAACGAAATTCATTGTTGTGACGAATTGGAGAAAGGGTCATCTTTGTTCTTGCATAGCATTTTGTCTCATGTGAGCACACTTTCTATGGCCTCATGTGAAATGTGAAATATCTTTGAGTTATTATTGAAGTTTCAATCGATCATTGCATTAGTGGAGTTGAGGAAGTGTTGCTTCTAATTTCATTGGTTTCCTACCAAGATCATTTTGATAATTTAATTTGTAGATGTCTTGTTACTTTGGCTTATGTTCATTAGAAATTTTAGTAATTTTCTTAAATCTCTTGTTACTCTATCTTTGTTATTTTCTTTTTAAACACTTGGTTAAAGTAGGAATTTATATAGTTGCATTAATAAATTGTATTAATCATAAAATAGTGAATACACAAACATATCTCTCTTGTGGTTACATTTCAATGACAAGTGTGTAGATTGGTCAGTACCAACAAAAGCCTCCTTGTGAACATACACATTTATCTTCAATTGAGTTACCCAGCAGGTTGAAAAACAACCATCCAGAACCTTGGAGTTGGCTATTGATCAACTTTTGAAGAGAGAGATTTGGAAGTATTTATGTCATTCAACATCGTGCAAAATGACCACTCAACAATAGCCTCTTGTAGGGAGAGAAAATTTAATGCCTTCACCCATCCTCTTAAAGTATCTTGTAGCTCATCCTTCAAAAGTACATTGAATATTCTTTTGGAGATATCTATTAGTAGAATTTATATTCTTTGGAATTCGGTGATATAGTCCTCTATATTCCCTTGCTATTTGAAGTGGGTGAGTTCCTTGAAATTTCACTCAAGATCCTTATTATCAAATATTTCAATAAGCCTCTTGGCGAATTCAAGGTAGGAAGTGATCCTGGAGTGCCCAATTGTTATCATTTCATAGTGCCACTATTCATGTGTCACTCCATCTAAATGTAAGCATGTATATTTTATAGTTTCTTCCTTTTCCATAAGGTTTACTTGGAAATAAATGTCAAGCTTTTTCACCCATGCTCTTGCAGACATCTTTGTGGTCACATCAATATTTGGTATACTTAGCTTTCTCACTATCCTCTTCAATTTTGAAAACCCATCCTTACTTCCTCTCTGAGGCATGTATTTCATCCTTAACTCAAGATACTCCTTAAAGGACATCTTGTTATGCATGTCACCCACTCCCCAATCCTACTTGATTTGGTCTTGAATTAGGAAAAAAGATGTTTCTCCTCCTACTTGACCTTCTAGTGGTGTGAAGTTGGGTAACCCTAGTCTAGAACCTTGTCTTTTGCGAGTATTATTTTGTGATTGCTCCTCTTATGTGGTGCAATTTCTATGATTCTTAGGGGTGTGCATTAATGTGGACCGATTGAGAACATCAATTAGCTGTGTCAACTTGTTCTATAGTTCCCTTTCTTCATGAATCACTTGGTGTACTTTGTTTCTCATGTTCCCTTCTACCATGATTGCCTCTTTTTGTCCTTTCTTTCTTTTGCTATATAATTATAAAGGTTTCCTCATTCAGTGCTAGTTAGGATATTGAGTGACTTTGATACCAATTGCAATGTCCCCTTTCTAGATTATTTGGACACTACATGAATTAATAATTTGATCTTTATGTAATGTGTCATTGTATGAGTTTTTGAACGTAATGATAGTGAATTATAAACAGAAGTTAATGAATTATTAATGTGACTAGTAGCTCCAAATACTACAAAATGGAAATGCACTAATGAATAATAATGTGTTGGTAAATGGATTATGACAAAATGTATATATGATTAATGATTCCAAATGCCAAAAAGGAATATGATTAATAGTTCCAAATACTATTTTATAACTTCTTCTACTGCCATATGGTTTAGTTAGAAATAAGTGTCAATTTTTTGCACCCATGCTCTTGTAAACATCTTTGTAGTCCCATCAAAATATGGTATACTTAGCTTTCTCGCTTTCCTCTTTGATTTTGAAAATCCTACCTTACTTCCTCTTCAAATCTTCGAGGCATTTATGTCATCCTTATGTCGAGATACTCCTTAAAGAACATCTAGTTATGCATATCACCCACTTCCCAATCCTACTTGATTTGGTCTTGAATTAAGGAAATAGATGTTTCTCCTCCTACTTGACATTTTAGTGGTATAAAGTTGGGTAACCTTGGTCTAGAACCTTGTCTTTTAGAAGTGTTATTTTGTGATTTCTCGTCATGTGCGCTATAGTTTCTATGATTCTCAGCGGCATGGATTGGTGTGGACGAGTTTAGAACATCAATTAGTTGTGTCAACTTGTTCCACAATTCCATTTTTTCATGAGTCACTTGGTCTACTTTGTTTGTCATGTTCCCTTCTCCCATGATTGTCTCTTTTTGTCATTTCTTTCTTCTGCTATATGTTTATAAGGGTTTGCTCATTCACTATTGGTTAGGATACCTGGTGGCTTTGATACCAATTTTAATGTCTCCTTTCTAGATTATTTCAAAACTACATGAATTATTATTATTTTCTTTATACAATGTGCTTTTATGTGAGTTTACGAATGCAATGAGAGTGAATTATAAACACAAGTTAATGAATTATACATATGACTAGTAGCTCCAAATGCGAGAAAATGGAAATGAACTAATGAATAATAATGCACTGGTAAATGGATTATGAAGAAATGTATATATGATTAGTAAATCCAAATGCCAACAAGAAATATGGCTAATAGTTCCAAATACTATTTTTGTGCTTCTTCTTTTTCCATAGGGTTTAGTTGGAAATAAGTGTCAAGTTTTTGTGCCCATGCTCTTGTAAACATCTTTGTGGTCAAATATGGCATACTTAGCTTTCCCTCTTTCCTCTTTTTTTTTGAAAATATTTCCTCGCCTCCTCTTCAAATCTTTGAGGCATGTATTTCATCCTCAACTCGAGATACTCCATAAAGGACATCTTTTTATGCATATCACCAACTTTGCAATCCTACTTGATTTGGTCTTGAATTAGAGAAAAACATGGTTCTCCTCCTACTTGACATTCTAGTGTGTGAAGTTGGGTAACTCTGGTCTAGAACCATGTATTTTAGGAGTGGCATTTTGTGGTTGCTCCTCATGTGTGGTACAATCTCTATGATTCTTAGGGGTGTGGATTGAATTCCACCGATATAGAACATCAATTAGTTGTGTCAACTTGTTCTACAGTTTCCTTTCTTCATCAATCACTTAGTCTACTTTGTTTATCATGTTCCCTTTTCCCATGATTGTCTCTTTTTGTCCTTTCTTTCTTCTACTATATGTTTATAAGGGTTTTCTCATTCACTATTGGTTAGGATACCTTATGGCTTTGATACCAACTGTAATGTCCCCTTCTAGATGATTTTGACACTACATTAACTATTATTTTTTTCTTTATGCAATGTGTCACTATATAGTTTATGAATGCAATGATAGTGAATTATAAAGACAAGTAATTGAATTATAAATATGACTAGTAGCTCCAAATGTGAGAAAATGGAAATACACTAATGAATAATAATCTACTGGTAAATGGATTATGAAGGAATGTGTATATGATTGGTAATTCTAAATGCCAACAAGGAACATGGCTAATAGTTCCAAATACTATTTTACAACTTCTTCTTTTGCAATAGGGTTTAGTTGGAAATAAGTGTCGAGTTATGTGCCCATGCTCTTATAGACATCTTTGTGGTCCCATCAAAATATGTCATACTTAGCTTTCCCTCTTTCCTCTTTAATTATGAAAATCCTTCCCTACTTCCTCTTTGAATCTTCAAGGCATATATTGCATCCTTAAATCGAGAAGCTCCTTAAAGGACATCTCATTATGCATATCAACCACTTCCCAATCCTACTTGATTTGGTCTTTGAATTAGGGGAAAAGATAGTTCTCCTCCTACTTGACCTTTTGGTGGTGTGAAGTTGGGTAAGCATGGTCTAGAACGTTGTCTTTGGAGTAGTTTCTATGACTCTTAGGGGTGTGGATTAATTTGGAACATCAATTAGTTGTGTCAACTTGTTCTACAGTTCCCTTTCTTCCTGAATCACAAGGTCTACGTTGTTTCTCATGTTTCCTTCTCCCATGATTCTCTTTTTTACCTTTCTTTCTCTTGTTATATGTTTATAAGGTTTTCCTCATTCAGTGTTGGTTAGGATACCAAGTGGCTTTGATACCAATTGTAATCTCCCCTTTCTAGATCAATTGGACACTACATGAATTATTAATTTTTTCTTTATGCAATGTGCCACTAAATGAGTTTATGAATGCTATGATAGTGAATTATAAATATGACTAGTAGCTCCAAATACTACAAAATGGAAATGCACTAATGGATAATAGTGCACTAGTAAATGGATTATGAAGGAATGTATAAATGATTGGTAATTTCAATGCCAACAAGGAATGTGGCTAACAGTTCCAAATACTATTTTATAGCTTCTTCTTCTGCCATAGGGTTTAGTTGGAAATAAGTGTAAAGTTTTTGCGACAATGTTCTTGCAAACATCTTTGTGGTCCCATCAAAATATGGAATACTTAGCTTTTCCACTTTCCTCTTTAATTCTAAAAATCCTTCTGTACTTTCTCTTAGAATCTTCGAGGCATGTATTTCATCCTTAACTCAAGATACTCCTTAAAGGACATCTCATCATGCATATCATCCACTTCGCAATCCTACTTGATTTGGTCTTGAATTAGGGAAATAGATGGTTCTCCTCCTACTTGACATTTTGGTGGTATGAAGTTGGGTAACCTTGGTCTAGAACCTTGTCTTTTAGGAGTATTACTTTGTGATTGCTCCTCATGTGTGGTACAATTTCTATGATTCTTAGGGGTTTGGATTAATCTGGACCTATTAAGAACATCAACTAGTTGTGTCACCTTGTTCTACAATTCCCTTTCTTAATGAATCACTTGGTCTACTTTGTTTCTCATGTTCCCTTTTCCCATGATTGTCTCTTTTTGTCCTTTTTTTCTTCGACTTTATTTTTATAAGGGTTTGCTCATTTACTGTTGGTTGGGATACTTGTTAGTTTTGATACCAATTGTAATTTCCCCTTTTTAGATTATTTGAATACTACATGAATTATTAATTCGTTCTTAATGCAATGTGCCACTATATGAGTTTATGAATGCAAAATGATAGTGAATTATAAACACTAGTTAATGAATTATAAATATGACTAGTAGCTTCAAATACTACAAAATGAAAATGCACTAATGAATAATGAATAATAATGCAGTGGTAAAAGGACTATGAAGAAATGTATATATGATTGGTAATTCCAAATTGCAACAAGGAATATGGTTAATAGTTCCAAATACTATTACAATGCAATGATAATGTGATCATAATTATATCAACAGTACCAATGACTGGTATTCCAAATGCAATAATTACAGTTCAAAAATAATAATTTATTTCAGATATATATAATGGTTGTTTCTAATTTACCAATGTATATTATGCTCATTATCTTGTGAGCCATCTCTAATCTTCGAAGTAATATGTATTGCAAATTACAGGATAAACAATATCTGGAAGAGGTATGTCGTTTCAGATATTTTGATAGTAATATGCAATTAACTCTATACAGGAGCCATCTCTGCTATATCACTTTTATTATATGCTTTCTAGTGACAGTGTCTCCGCTTTACGATTATAAGCTTGCACCAGATCGGTTGTGATAGCAACCAACTATGCTCTTATTATCGAGCGGATTCCACAAAGGGAAATAAGTTTATAAAAACAATTCTTCTTCACATGCTTTCGAAAGTCGACCAACTTGGTATAAATATGTTCTGAAGAGGCACGATGGAAAGATGCCAATCTTCATTACCGGTAATTGCCATTACTAACTGATAACCAATACAATTATTATGAGTTATCGTATGTAATTTATTATTAAACATAATAATTGACATATGGCAATATTGATGGAAAATGGATAAAGCCATTGCTGGGAACAGAATTGTTATTTACCTATAATAATTACTTGCGATTATTCTGCATAATCAATTGATTTTATTCATAATAATCATGAAGTCATTATTTCTTATGACCAGCTCGGAGTTCCGTTGGCTGTATAATCAAAAAGTCCATGAGTCGGCAGTGACACCTGACCATGGAGAACAGTGATCTGGATCATGTCTTTCTCATCAATCTTATGATGCCGAGATATATATGAACATTATGATCTAGAGTGCCATGATACTTACTGCTGAATGCCATGGTCCTGAATGCTATGATGCTGAATTCTGTGGTGTTAATGCAGGATGGTATGAGTGCATGAATATGGTGACACACCTATATGGATGATTAGGCAGAATATGGTGGTGATCTACTAACTTATTTGAAATGAATCTAGCTATTATGCAATTGCAGGAAGAGTATATAGTATACAAGAAAAGGTATGTTTACTTTTCCTTGCCACTATTTACGTGTTAGTTATTTTTATCAAAATATTGGGATATCACATGTGTCGACCCTTAAAGAAATCTCCAAGTCCTTCAATTGCCCAAGAAAGTCGGACTAACACTTTGATTCTCTCCAAGCAAGTTCTGTCTGTGGCTACAGGAACCTACACAGTTAGCCATCATCAGTTAGCATTCCACACATCATATATAACATTTAGCCATTCAAATTCTTAACACTTGTCGTGTAATTCAAGCCTACACATATATTTATCAATGTCCATTAATAAACATGCCATAGTGCGTCATATGCATCTTTGGATTATAAAAAGAATTAAGTCTAGATCAAGTCTGCAGCATACTAAACAAAAAGAGTTTAACTAAAGATTGATAAAAGAAAAATCCTCTGCACATCATTCTCTTCCCCAATCTCACCCCCGCAAACTTAGTTCCTTGCTTGTCCCCAAGCAAACATATCTGGTTGGTTACTCATTAGTGCTAGTTCCCTGAAGTCACTATGTACTGTCATGCTTAAATTTGGGTTCTACCAGCGACCCTCTGAATAAGCAAGCTCTACCGGTAGTTGTTTCTGATGCAGCTCCAAATTTTAGCAAAATTTTAGTCCTAAGCACCATGGAAAAGACCGAATTTTTCAGATCTTACCCACCACTTATATTCAACCAGTATGTTTCACCAAAAGTAGTCAGGAGAATGTGGAAAAGGAAGGCTCATTTGTTCATGCAAACCATTGTGGAGATTGAAATTATTCACATGCACATATACAATGAAGATGGAGTGTCAATTGTTTTCAATTTACCCAAATGAATTGAAGAACACCATATGGCAGTAATGTACACCTTTTGTTGAAGGAATAAGGAGGATGTATATGGCAAGAGTGATACCCAGTGAACTTACAGTTGTTCTGAGATTTTTTTATTTTTTTAAATTCACTTACCTGTAAACTGGTGGTTGGAAACTGATTGATATAGTGTTGAAGATATGTAGGAGACATCTTTCAGCAAGTGTTGAGATAGTGACAGTTGTACATATAAAATGATCAATGCACAAATTTTCTGTTAATATATATGGTTATATGTCATTAGTCCTGTATACAATCTCAGAATTTCCACTCAGCAATAAGAAAGGGAGGGTAATAGTCAGAACACACCTGTAATGATTCTTGTAGGAGTTTACATCAGGCAATAGGAACTGGCAACGTCTAAGTACATGGTTGTAGCTACAATAACACAAAAACAGTACCGTTGGTGATAGCCAAGGATATGACACCTCTAATCAAGTATGAAGTGTATATGATAAAAGGTAGTGAGCTCTGAGTTTGATGTAATTATATGAAGTAGCCACTGAAGTAATTGATTAGCGATATTTGATGGTGGGCATATTTTCGATATCAGAAGTAGTATCAATTTATTCAGGAAGAATATTCATGCAATCTCCCAATGATTTTTTCAGATAATAGTAAAGACAGAAGCATTTATCATCATAACTGTTTCAATCGCCTTGTTTTATTCACAAATAACACAGATAACAACAGAATTGCCAAGCTATGTGGAGCAAAAGTTGTAAATAGATCAGAAGGATGAAACATTTCTAGAGGAGACATCAGAATGCTCATCAAATTATACAAGTACTGCAGCATTCCATCATGAGGGGGATACAAAAGATTTTCTATTCAGAAACATATATGAAAGACTCTTTCATCACATGGTATGCTCAAAATGTGGAGACGACACATTATGTTCTCACGTCACAGGATAACCAGCAAGCAGATGAGTAATATTAATAATATCCACACCCAACAAATATATCAGTGTATGCATTGAAGATGGTCATATAAACAGAAATTAAAAACCAATTCATATGAGTTGATATATACAGCCATGTATATGTATCCAGTGATTAAACAGGAGACTATATCGCATATGAAGAATCATTCATACGAAATGTACAGGTAGCAGTATTTGAGGAACAAAGGAATGCCAAAAACTCTGAAAATCAGCATCAGGGTGCAAGGATGGCTTGCTTGACTGATTCAGTAAACTCACCCATGAGTGGTATCACTGAAAACTCTGGGAGGATTGAAGTAGCACCAGAAACTGATGTAAAAGACGGTCAGGACAATTGTAATTATCTCAAGCCGGGCTCTATTAAAAGTACACCAAACTTGGGAATTTCTGCAGGAGCACTTGATACAGATTTTGGGCACTCAAACGAAAATTTGAAAACAAGTGAAGGGAACTCCTTTGAGATGAAATCATCTGGAGGGAAATCTGAAGGAACTTGTTGCTTGCCTAGTGAAGCAAAACCGATTGCTTGAGATGATATTGGGCATCAAAATTTTGAAAATGGACTCCATATAATCAAGTGCTTGGATTGGTCTCCTCATTGCAGTAGGAATGTTTTACATCATGCAAAGATGACAAATGAATAAGAAAGCCATTAACTGAAGCATATTTGCTCTCCTTAGCATTGGCGATTTCCACAGGCCCTTTTGGTAGTATTTCCCATCAATTTGACTTACAACGCTCTGAATATTTGTGGCAGGTGTTTGAACGGATGTGGAACCTACACAGAAGGAAAGGGCCAAGCGTCCAGGTCTCTACGAGTTTCACTATGCCAAAGAAATACTTCACCTTAGGAAAAACAATTTATTTTCTCGAGACTATGGTCTTGGCTGGAAATTTCACGACAAATTTGTGCATCGAGAGTTTAATAGTTCAGAAAATTAAACTATACAAAAACAATTGATTAATCTTCTTAAGAGCCCGGTAAAACACAAGGCATTTGAAAAGTTTAAAAGTAATTTGTTAAATATTCGAAGAGGTGCAAGGTTTAGAAAGGTAATTGATACCTTTTGATCAACTATAAATATGACATGTAAAATCAAACAAAGAACAATTTTCATATTGATATTCTAAACTTTTATGATGCACTATGATAGATTGTTGGAGTTGATGAAAGCCAACTCCGAAGACGCCCAAGATCACCTGCATGCGAGAACCTGTCAAAGAGAAGCCAAGGAGAGAAAGAGCATGGAGCAAAGGAAAAACCCTAAACGGACATGAAAGCAAATATGCAAACACAATAAGAAAATGTATTTACAATATGCACAATGGAGAGAGCCCGCTTATTAAGAGCTCATGGAAGCTTGTAGAACAAGCTGGAAGGTGGTAGAAGATAAGCTTGACAACTCAACACACATCCACAAAAAGTGGAAAAGCTAGAAGGGAACAAACTCTTGTGTTGTCAACAACTAACCACTACATGCATTAAATTCAAAATATTAAATAAATGCATTAACCTAAGTAAGCTTAAGTAATAGAATAAATAATTAATAAATAATTAATTATTTACTCTAACACCCCCCTTAAGTGCAACTTAGGGAAATGTCTTAAGCTCACAAAACTAAGATGAATGCAGAATGGGTCCCGGCAACGAGGCCATGTTAGGTACCCATGAATAATGCAACAAAATGCAACCTCTGTAAACGGGGAAAGAGAGAAAACCACATGGGAAAAACCCTCCCCCAAAAAGAGGTAACCTAGTGAAGATCTGAAGAAGCCTCCAACTAGAGAAATGTCCCCTAAAACAGGAACAAGGAGTAATCATGAAGAAGCATCACTAAAGCATGAAGAAGCCGCAAATCTGTTAAACTACCGATCTGAAGAACCTCCATGGAAGAAGAAGGCACGAACCAAGCATGTCTATATGGTAGATGATCCATCTCACCGAAATGCATAGGTAGCCAGCCACTGCAATCGCCTTGTACATAGGATCAACCACTGAATACATAATTCACACTATTGAACCATCGAACCACGGATGCATTAGAACAACAGCATAACCCCCCCTTAATGCGAACGGGGTGTGATGACAGGCAACTGAGAAGGTGGGCCAAAGTCTCCTGTAGACGAACCAAGAACAACGAAAGAGGGAAAGAGGTACAAAACACCCATAAAGACACGGTCAAACTGACTCTACATGGGGCTAATGTCGTGGAAGGGACACTCACTTGACAAAGGGAGAATGCCTAAAACATCAAACAACAATCCCCCCCATGGTGTTTTATAAAAATAGTGCAGGTACAACTGACTCAAAAACAACGTTCATGACCCCCAGAATGCAAGAGTGGCACTTTCATAGTTTACATACTCGGCGAGTACTCCCCGAGTCTCTGAGTACTCGCATTTTTTTCGCCCTGCGAGCAACTCGCGTGTTAACTCACGCGTCATTGTCGGCTGTTAACTCGCAGTGAAATCGCAAGCAACACTGGTTTTAACTCGCCGAAAACGCGGCTAAAACGCAGTTACCATTTTCGTCGTTTTTAAACAGGGAAACAAGTGAAAAAATTGCAATTTTTTTGATGTTTCCGTGTCTGCATTCTTTCCATTTTTTGTTGTTTCGCGGCTTTAAAAACCCTACGTGTGCAGTGTAAAACATCGAACTTCTAAAAACGTCTTTGTTACCAACAAACCAGGTTTGCAGTAGATTTCTTCTTAGCGGAATTTTTATGCTCTGTCCTATTACGTTCGCGTCGTCTGCTTCTCGCATTTTCATTGTTTCAGATAAACGCTTCAATATATTTTTAAATGTTGAATCGTATGAGCGTTTCAGATTAAATGAATATATTATAGGGTTTTACAGTAACGCTTTTCAATCGTATGATGCGTTTCATTTTTAGGTTTTATAATATGTCATTTCAGATAAAGACATCAATAGTTGCGTGTCAGATTTGATAATGTTCAATTCGGTATAGTTTTAATAGGTTTTATAATATTTCATTTCAGATAAAGACTTCTGTAGTGCGTTTCAGATTTTTTAATTTTCAATTTGGTTTAGTTTTTAATTTAAAACTTATACGTTGATATTGTCGTGCTCTTTAATCAATAGTTTAGAATTTAATATAGTTTATATTTAAATGTTTTTAATATAGTTTACAATTGGAATATGATAATGTTCGTATTATCACAATTCATTATTATTTTAATGTTATCATTCAGATTTTATTGTTATTAACGTATTGATATTATTTTTTTTAACATTATTGTTCAAATCCCATTGTAAATAGTTTAAAATTGCTTATATTATTTTAAATATTTTAATATTTAAATTTAAAGTATGAATAGTATCAAATTTCAATTATTTATTTATTTTCTTGAATAGTTTTAAAACAATTATTATTGTTATTATATTTAATGTAATTAAATAATAATTATTATAATTTTTTTTGCTACATTAACAATTTTAAAGTTCAAGAATCTAGATTCTAAATAATATAAATTTCTAATTATTATTTTTATTTATAAATTGTCAAAATTTTAATATATAATTTTTTTAATAATTATAATATTTAGAAATTAATGTTGGAGAAATTTAAAATAGTTAATATATAATTTAAGAGTTTATAAACTTATAATATGTATATATTATTAATTTATTATTTTAAAATCAATACAATAACATGTCTTTTAATTATTGAGAAAATATTTTATATATTTATTAGTGAAAATTTAAATTTCACTCATTCATTAGATTTTCATTTAATAAAGTTTTACTTTTTGATAAGTATTAATTATGAATTTTTTTATTAATTTGGGTTTTATACTAATAAATAGAATCTAGATATTATAATTTATAAATGTACTAAAAAAGTATTTATAGTTTTAGCTCAATACTAACGTAATATTTTTTTGTCTCTATTAATGTTGTAGGTTGATTTATAATTTTAATGGCATCTGGCTCTGCATCTACTTCAAACTCAGTTGGTGCAAGTCAACCTGCTAGAAGGACACCCCCTGGTAGTCGTGATGCCACATGGAAACATGGCATAATGGGGCCTGTAGGGGGGACTGTTATTTGTACCTGGTGTATGAAGAAGCATAGTGGAGGCATCAATCGCCTCAAATACCATCTTGCAGGCATTCCTTGTCGTGATGCAAAGCCATGTAAGAAGTGTCCCGAGGAGGTCAAACGAGAGATGATAGCCCTCCTTGCAGCACTAGATGAAAAGAAATTGGAGAGGGCAAGGCAACAGGCAGCTATACAAGAAGCAATTGCTCCTAATTTGTCACATTCAACAATAACTGAGGTGGATGTGCAACACATTGTTGGCTCTACTCGTGGTCCATGCACGCGTGGCCAATCATCCTCCTCCATTCCAAGCAAATTCAATTTTGTGCCTAGAAATGAACCAGGATCAGAACCTTCATTGGAAGCTACTGGTGGAATAGGGAGGTGCACAAGGAAGCAGAGAAGGCTTGTGCAAACTTTTGGTATTAAAACAACATTCCCTTCAATGTGGCAAGGAGTCCATATTGGGAGAGTTTGGTGACAGCATTGACAATTGCGGGCAAAGGGTTCAAAGCCCCTACTCCAAGAGATTTAAGTGGTAGGTTGCTCCAAGATGCTATTGTAGATGCAAAAGAAATTGTTGTTGCTGAAAAGAAGCAATGGCAAAAATATGGATGCTCAATTCTCTCAGATGGTTGGACGGATGGGAGAAACTGCACTCTTATCAATTTTATAGTGGTTTCAAATGGAGTGATGGTTTTTCTAAAGTCAATTGATGCCTCTAACATAATAAAGAATGCAGAAAATTTGAGCTTGATGTTGGAGGAGGTTGTTTTAGAGGTGGGGATAGAAAATGTTGTCCAAGTTGTTACTGACAATGCAGCAGCATATGTGGCAGCTGGAAGGTTGCTTCAAGAGAGACATACAACACTTTTTTGGACCCCTTGTGCAGCTCATTGCCTTGACCTTCTTTTGGAGGACATAGGCAAAATTGATTGGGTGAAACCAACTGTCGAAGAAGCACGAGATATAACAAAATATATATATAATCACCCATGGGTTCTTCAATTGATGCGAGAGCACACCAAGGGAAAAGAACTTGTGCGATCAGGAGCTACAAGGTTTGCAACAAATTTCTTAACATTGCAAAGCATTACTAGTTTATTAAGTCCCTTGAAGCAAATGTTTGTGAGTCAGTCATGGGTGGAGTCAACTTACTCAAAGAAAGCTAATGGAGAAAAGATTGTAAAAATCATTTTTGATGTTGATTTTGCAACTAGAGCATTGGAGATTGTCAAGGTAACTTCAACTTAATTTATTTTACAAATTGAATCCTTTATTTTTTATTTTAAATTTTAGATGTTGCTTATGTCATTACAAGTTGTAATTTGATTTATTTTTCTACTGTATACTTTGTAGGTCACTGAGCCAGTGGTGAGGGTCTTGCGCTTGGTGGATGGTGAGAAAAATGTGATGGGATATCTTTATGAGGCAATGGATAGGGCCAAAGAGGCCATCCAACACTATTACAAGGGAGACGCAAATAGGTTTGCCCCTATTTGGGACATCATTGATCGCAGGTGGAATAACCAACTCCACCAACCCATTCATGCAGCGGGGTACTTTCTCAACCCCAAGTTCTACTTCTTTGAGTCTAATAGCTTCATAGATGCTAATGGCGAGGTTATGGAGGGTTTGTTCACATGTATTGAGAGGATGGCACCTACAAGTGCAAGAAGAGACCTCATCCTTTTAGAGTTGCAGAATTATAAGGTAGCTAGAGGGCAATTGTTTTCTTCCAAAATGTGTATACGAGGAAGAGAAATCCAAACACCAAGTGAGAAAAAATGAGGTCCCATATCTTGCAATTTATGAATTACAATTATCAGTAGAATATTGTTTAATTACACACAAAAATTAATATATCTTTTGTGCAGGTTCTTGGTGGGAAGATTTTGGTGGAAATACGCCAAATTTGCAAAGATTAGCTCTCCAAATTTTGTCTCAACCTTGTAGCGCTTCTGGCTGTGAGCGTAATTGGAGCCTGTTTGATGCCATTCACACAAAGAAGCGTAATAAGTTGACACAAAAATGCCTCAATGATCTTATTTTTGTGCAATATAACCTTCGGCTCCGCACAAGAAAAGTGAGGAAGCAGCCAGATGAACTCATTGATTTGGATGACATTGATCCCTATAGTGATTGGACAATCCAAGATGAGGCCTCCTTATTTACAGAGGATGAGATTGCTGATTTTGAGAGGCAAGCTATGGAGGATTTGCCTGCAGCAGAAGTAGGGGAGTTTGGACTAGATGAGATTGATCTGGTGGAGGAGGAGCCACTACCGTCTACCAACATGGTGGAGCTGCATGCACAATCTTCTACACCAAGAAGGGAACCAGATTTGACTGCGAGGACCATGCCTCTACCTCTCATTTTTTCTCTAGGGCAAGGAAGAGAAAGATGTAATAATTTTTAATCTCTTAAGTTTCCTAAATATGAAATTTATGATGGTGATTTTCAAATACAACAATCATCATAAATTCATAATGATAATAGTTAACTTATAGTTAGTAGCTTGTTGTATTCATTTTTCCACTATTTGGCTTAGTATGATAAAGCCGTTTTGTAATCCATATGCTTTGGAGTCTTGGACAATCAAATCTAATAAAAAAACACTCCCTTATGGTTTTCAGACTTGTTTGATACATTTTGCAATCAGATTTTGCAAAAAAAAGAAGTGATTTTATAAAAAAATTTAGTACTTTTATAGTTGCCGAGTTTTTGCCGAGTCACAAATAATGGGCTTGTCGAGTACTCTTCGAGTCCGAGTATGCGATCTATGGGCACTTTATCTCAGTGCCATACATAAAAGTGCTTCAAAATGATAGCTACAATGATCAAAACTAAAACAAACTGCAACAAAACAAAGTACAGCTCAAAACAAAGGAAACCATGCCAGGAAAACGATCCTCGGGCTTAAAACACTCAATATATCCACCATATAGCAAAAATGTCAAAACTATGATAGAAAGAGCATGAGCCAAAAACTCAAGAAAAGGACCACATTTCTAAAAAGTACACAGAACCAACTTTTCAAAAGTATAAAATTTTCAAAAAACTGACATGGGACGCAAAAGATATGCTTGCCGGAGTCAAAAATAGGACTTCGGACTTCAACTAAAAAAAAGGCAATAGAAATGCATCAAAACTTAAAAATACCTGCACCAATGTCTCCATTTCGGAACCAGCTTTCCGGCGCTTCTTTCGGATCGAAAAAATACCTCCGTATGCTCAAGTTATGGCCAAAAAACCAACAGTAGCTCCAAAACAGAATCAGGAGATGTGCAAGCAAGGCTAATGTAGGATGAGGTCATGCTGACGTCAGTAATCCCTTGGAAAAAATTTGACAACCATGTCAGCCGTCATGCAAAAAAGGAGGCCACGTGGCTACCACGTGGCAATGCCATGTGGACGCCACGTGACAAGATGCTAATGTGGTAGGGGCCACGTGGCAAAGCGCCATGTGGCAGCCCTTCCATGTGTCACGTGAACGGCAGGGTTGAGTTGGCAGTGAAAAATCCACTCAGCACGTTGACAGGATAGGCGGAGCTGAGCTACCCACGGGCTGAGTGGAGGCTATAGATCCGGGCGGAGCGGCGAACGGAAGTGGCACCGCCGGTGGAGGATTCAGGTTGCACCACCGAAGAAGAGGCGCTGCTGGGGACAGGCGGAGCGTAGGAGGAGGTTGCCCCGTGGCGAGGCGCCGGTGGTGTGCGGGCGGCCCCGCGGTGGCGTGCAAGTGCTGCTGCGGTGGCGCGGCCTGAATTAAAATTTTATTTTTTTTTTAAAGCGCGAATCGTCCATATGACCATATGGAAGGGCTTGCGAGCAAAAAAAATTTGCCTCCCGAAGCTCTGTCTCCAAAAACAAAAAGTTTTATATGAATCCTAACTGTAAACGGCCTTTCGGATCCAATGGTGATGTCCATTTGGGTTGAAAGTGCTCCGAAAAATTGCTGATTCCCTGATTTGAAGAAAAAATGCACAAACAAACTAGGGTTTGTGACTTCAAATCACGGCTTAAAAAATCCTTCAACCAAGCAGTAGCAGGAAGGCTCTGATACCATGTTGGAGTTGATGAAAGCCAACTCCGAAAACGCCCAAGATCACCTGCATGCGAGAATCTGTCAAAGAGAAGCCAAAGAGAGGAAGAGCATGGAGCAAAGGAAAAACCCTAAACGGACATGAAAGCAAATATGCAAACACAATAAGAAAATGTATTTACAATATGCACAATGCCTTATGAAAATACAATGAGAGAGCCCGCTTATAAAGAGCTCATGGAAGCTTGTAGAAGATAAGCTTGACAACTCAGCACACATCCACAAAAAGTGGAAAAGCTAGAAGGGAACAAACTCCCGTGCTGTCAACAACTAACCACTACATGCATTAAATACAAAATATTAAATAAATGCATTAACCTAAGTAAGCTTAAGTAATAGAATAAATAATTAATTATTTACTCTAACATAGATTATATTCTTTTATTGGCAGAGAAATGAAGTTTTGATCAAAGCTCGTGGATTGAATTATGGAGCAAATTTGTATGTGATTCTGGAATTGAAATGGAGTAAATAGATCATCAGTAAGGAGTGTCTTTATTGTGATTTTATTTTCAGCATAATTATTTATTTTAAATTTTGGAGTTATAAATAATTATTAAGTTGTGTCCTTTATAAATGTTTAAAAAAAAAAAATTATTTCTATAAATATTTTAATATTCAGATAAGTGGACTGGGTCATTATTGCATTTTAAATTTGATAAACATAAATATTGTAAAATATTTAATTATTTTCGTATTTATGTCTAGGTTGTCTCTGCAAGAGTTAAAGTGCATCTTAGACTGGTTTAAAATTGCGTTTGTATAATTGAACCGTTGCGTCTGGATTATTAATCTGTTTATAGTTTAAATATATTGAACTTTATAAAGTTATATGTTTCAACTTATAATATTGACTCTGATTGCCCATTTAATCAAGCACTGGTCTTTATATTGCTCTTAATTCATAGTTCATATGCTGGCAATTGTTTCATTTCTTTCCATTGAGGAATTAATATATTCAATTGTTGCATTTATTCTTTATTTAAAAAATTATCACATTTATACAGTCATTTACTTTTAATTCATAATTTTCAAGTTAAAATTTTTTTATAATTCTTTCCATTACGAAGACTTCCATTGCATTCACATTCTAATTGATTTGCTATAAGCATCTTGGATATAAGGTTGTTGTCCAAGATCAGGTACACCCACCTTGGTTTTGCAGAGCAGGAAGCGCAGGGGATTTGGATTGCATTGATCGATCTTGTCAAGTTGGCCTTGACCGGTTGGATATCCCAGCATCAAGCAGGCAAGGATCATAGGATTCCAATCTGCAGTTTTGGAAACCAACAGATGGGCGACTCTACTGGGGAGAGTTGTAAAATAAACCCTAAGAGTTTCTTATTACGAACTAGTAAGAGTTAGATTCTATTTAATTTCTTAAAACACTTTGATAAGTTTTTTACAGTGCATTTATTTTTCTTGAAGATTTCAAACTCTCGTAATTATTTTATAAATCTTGAATTGCTTTATAAGGATTTGATCTTGTAGAAGCATTCTATATTTTTCTTTAAGCTTTTTCTATAGATTTGATCTTTGGTGAGTTATACTCTATTGGAAGGAAGAACTCAGATTCTTGAAGATTATTAATTCCCTCCATTTGGAGGTGGCGCTCTATTGTATTTTGATTGGTACTTTAACAAAAGGAGTGCCCAAATCATCAGTGACTCTGCTGAGGGAGAGATCTCAAAAAGAATTGGTAGATGGTCTTTCAAATGCATCAATCATTTGAAAGAAAGCCTTTTGTTCCAGATGGCATCAGGCAATTGGATTTCAGCAAGTTTGATTATGAACCTAGCAAGTTATCTCCAAACCTTTCACAATTGGTACTAAGGTTCCATGGAGAATGGGATGAATCAGCAATTCGACATTCGGGTGCATTCTACACATTTATAGAAGATTATGAGATTTATGCAGAAGATCAAGTGATAAAGTTGTTTGTCAGAACATTGAAGGACAATGCAAAACAAGCATATGAACCATTACCCACACAATGCATCTCATCTTGGAAACAATTTGAATGATGGTTCCTATTTGAATTCGATGATGCACACCATGAAGAAGAGATGTGTTATGAACAATATGAAGACCAAAGCTACAACATGGAAGAGAATCTTGACATGTCTCTACTTGATGCCTTTTTCAATATAGAAAGATATGAAGGGGAGACTTCAGCACAATTGTTTTTGAGGGTGATGAACACTTATCATGAGATTCCGTCGAACTTCAAACTTCCTTACATGGAATTTCTAAAAAAAATTGTTAGGTTGAGAATCTCGCCAAAGGATCTTGACGTAAAGATTCTTCTTCAGATATGGGATCAAGCTATTAAAGATGAAGCAAAGGATGCCAAAGTAATACAAGAACATAATAATGTTTCAGATTCAAATGTAGAAGAAATTGAAGAAGAATCTGATCATGATGAGACCGGTAAGGAATTATATTGTGAAGCAAATGGAAATGATGAAGAGGATTCTCTTAGTGTGGATGAGATTTCGATCTTGTTAGATATGGAATATCAAAAGTATGTTGAAAAGGGCGGCAAAAATTTTCTTCTTGTACACAAAGAAAATCAAATGAAGGAGAAACAAATTGATGTGTCCTATGAAACATTTAATGAACAAGAAAATCTATTCATCTCAACAAATCCATATCACTTTCATGAGGAGGAAAGCAATGAACCAGAAGGATCATAAACTCCTTAGAAAGATGATATATTTGTTGAAGATGTGCATTGTGGTCTAAGTGTAGAAACAGATCAATTTGGACACAATTTCAAAGAATTTTCAGATCCCATATATGGTGAATTAACACAAGAGAATGAAGAAATTAGTTCTTATATAGATTTCAAAGAAAACGTGAACATCTGTGAAGAAGAAAATGCATCCAAGAATGATCTCAAAATCATCTTAGACACCCTATGCAATGAAATAATGGGGAATCCAAACATAATATTTTGTGAAAGTGAAGTAGGACAGCATGAAGAAGTTTCAGATGAAGGTTCTCATGAGGATATTCCTAAGCTTGCCTTCTTGAGTCCATTGTTTAAAGAAGAGTTTTTAGATCAAATATATCAGCACTATGATAATATGCCTAAGGATGATTCTGAAAATAATGAAAATCATAGCATATGTGGAGCAATATATTCAGAGGAAGAGCCATTTTCCAACCCATTTTATGATCAATATTTGCATTTAGAATGTGAGGATGAGATGCAATCAAATAAGGAGGACGTGTTGCAAGTTAGTCCTGAAAATTTTTCAAGTATCTCAATTAATCAGATTCTTGACAAAACGGAAGTAATAATGTTTGAATGCGGGTTATATTCAAAATCTTCTTGTGAAAAGAATTGTTCGGTATGTGGGGCAGATTGTGTGCATAAGGAAAATCAGACAAAGGTGACTTATTCTAATGAAAGTATGACTGATTACATACTTATGAACCTTCCATTCAGCAAGGGTCACAACACACTTAATGACTTCTCAACAGCAAAACAAAAGTCAAATACCAAGGATTGCATTCATGAAGCAAGGATAGTAAGTATTTGATCTAGGTGGATCCAAAAACGCCTAAAATTTTCACAGTCCTAGAATCTCTTAAATTTAGCATCACTATGAAGCAAAGAAACGTGAATCGGAATCGGATCGGAATCGGCAAGGCCGAATCGAATCGTGAATCGGCAATGAATCGGCAATGAATCGGCGATGAATCAGCAAATTTGAAAAAACCCTTTAAATTTAAAGATTTTAACAATTTAAAACTTATTTCATGCACCCTTTATTGAATATAACTTAAGCACACTATAACATCATCAAATAGAAGTTAAAACTTAACATACATAAACATGAAACATAAAATCCATCACATACATAACTATGTTATCTAAAATGTAAATTGTAGGCTAGCTGAAGTAAATAGAAATCAAATGATCATAATGATTTAAATCATAGAATGTATGTAAGATGATCCATAAGACATCAAATCATAAATTTATGTAAGAATCTAAGATGAAGATCCATGAAAGTTTGAAACTTTGAAACATATGTCTATCAATGATTCAGTATCAATATCTGTAAACAAAATATAATAACAAGGCTCCAGCTCAAGCCTCAGGCTCATAGTCATCATTATCCTCAACATCATCCTCAAGCTTGGCTACAGCCTCAGCCTCAGCCTCTGAGTATCCAGTTTGCCTAGTAGCAAGGCGTCTAATGTAGGTCCTAGAGGACTGTCGAGCCATATCTCCCGCATATAAGATGGGCTCACGAATGTCGCTAGGGCCTGTGTCTGTGCGTGCACGTGTGCGTCTACCAATGCCTGAAGAACGTGCTCTAGCTGCCTCAGCCTCTATATCCACCTGGTCAATCCACGCATGGTCTTCCTCAGTGAAGACTGGATCTACAACCTCTGTGAGCCACTCTGATTCTGGATCAATCTCCTCCAGAATGATCGGAGAGGAGTCAGTGCCCAAAATCTGTCTGATCCTAAGACGGAGGTTGTAATGAACGAAGACAAGATCATTCAACCTCTGCACTGTCAACCTGTTTCTCCTCTTCGAGTGGATGTGCTCGAACATGGACCAACTGCGCTCACATCCAGAAGCGCTGCTTGGCTGACTTAGAATACGAATGGCAATTTTTTGAAGTTTTGGGGTTGTGGCCCCAAACATTTGCCACCATCTATCTGAAATAAGGGAAAATAAAAATAATTAGTCTCATTTACAAATTACAAATTACAAGTTAACTCTAAAATTACATAATCAACTTTAAGTTTAGAATCTAGATTCATGAACATTGAATATATTATTTAATTTTTACCTAGCTGTATTGTTTCCCGAGCATCTATGGCTACCCTGCTAGAGAAAAGTGGCCCTTCTTTATTATTGAACTTATCAAGCTCAATAATTGCAGCACTGCTATCCTCATCAGTACTCAACCTCTGGATCACTGTATATAATCCGGTGAGAACCTCCTCATCTGCCTTGAAGTCAGGACGGAAACGAAATGCCGAATTCAAAAAGTAAGCTGGTGCATGGATGGGTCTGTGGAGCTGATTCTGCCATCTCCTATCAATGATGTCCCAAATAGGGGCATACTTCTCCTGCACTCCTGCATACTGAGCTCTAATGGCCTCCTTGGCCCTATCCATGCCCTCATATATGTAGTCCATAGAGGGTTTCTCCCCATCAGCAGTTCGTAGGAGAGATACAAGAGGCTCAGTGGCCTACATATAAAGTAAAACAAAAATTTGAGTCAAAACTTAAACATAGAATAATTCAATAATATAAGGTAAACTAAATCATTAAACAATTAGCATAGTAAACTGTAAAATATTAAATGTTAAATTGCAATAAAATTACCTTAAGTATTTCTCTAGCAGGTTTCCAAAAACCATCATCATCAAATATGCAATCCACCACATCTATCCCTGCAGTGGTCGTAGCATAGGAAGATGAAATCCACTCCCGCCCAACAAACATGCTCCTCAAATCATCCCTTGATGTCAACAAGGACTGCAAGGTGATGAAATTCGAGGCAAACCTCGTGATCCCTGGACGAGCTAACTCTTTGTCTCCTGTGTACTTCCTCATTGTGCTAAGGACAAATGAATGATTATAAATAAACTTACATATGTTTTTTGCCCTTTCCACACATGACTTGACCCACTCAAGTTTGCCAATTTCCTCCAACATGAGGTCAAGGCAGTGTGCTGCACAAGGGGACCAAAATATGGTGGGGTGCCTCTCCATCAAAAGTTTGCCTACAACAATTTTAAGATAATTAGAAATTCAAATTTCAAACATGTTAGAACTTAGGAAACTTAGAAATTCTAAGTTAGAATTAGAAAAAGTTCAAAATTCAAATAAATTTATTTTCAAAACTTAAAAAGTTAAAAGTTTACCTGCAGCAACATAACTTGCTGCATTATCCGTCACCACTTGCACCACATGTTGTTCCCCCACCTCTGCTATAACTTCCTCAATAACCTCAAATAAGTATGTGGCATTTTTTACATGAGCAGAAGCATCAATGGATTTGAGGAACATGGTATATCCTACAAGTAACAAAACAACGAATTATAATTACTATTAGCAATCAACAAATCAAAATTTGAAATAGTCAATCACGATTCAAAATTATGTATGTAGGAAAGTAGAATGATCAATCACCTCCACAGGATACAAGAAAATTGAGGAGTGTTCTTCCCCTCCTATCTGTCCAACCATCAGTCATGATGGTGCAACCCTTTTCGATCCACTCCTTTCGGTTGTCCTCAAGCTCATGCCTCATATCCTCAACCATTTCCTCCAGGAGGTATCCACTCAACTCAGCCTCAGTTGGGGCTTTAAACCCCAGACCACAAATGGTAACTGCATCTATCATGTTCTGCCAATAAGGAGTCCTGTCACAAATAGATAATGATATTGATTAGAAATTTAGATGTCAAAAACTAAAATCATAAAACAAGTAGATATAATTAAAGTTTTACTTTTACTTTTAACTTTAACTTTGAAGATAACAAAGAAAAAAGAATCAATTACCTGGCTGCAATAAATGGAATGTTGCAAAAGTACCAGAATTTGCAAATCTCTTTTCTGGCAGCATCATGAATCTCCTTGTTCAAACCCATGCCCTCAAGCGTGGGTTGGGAGCCAGGAGTAGTGCGGGGCACAAAGTAACTATCCATTCTGCTTTTCCGCACTCTAGGCCGCAATAGGTTGGTGTTGGACTCTGTCTCAGTATGAGACTGACTACCACTAACACTCACATGAGCACTAGCACTAGGATGAAAAGGAGGCCTAGAAGAACCCTCTCCAACACAACCTACGAATGCGGAAGCTGATGCAGATGCACTTGCAGATGTAGATGTGGTTGCGGATGTGGGAGCATGGGAGCCAATACCTCTTAACCCTTCAAGTTGCATTTTCTTAGTCAACTTGTCTTGTTCAATTTTTTCTAATGCCACTAAACAAGAGCGTTTTGCCTCAGCGGTTTGTTGAGTGCAAACTGTGACATCATGGCCAAGTATGCCAGCAATGTGGTATTTCAATCTATAGATACCTCCCGAATTTATTTTTTCTTTGCAAAATATACATTTTGTTTGATATTTGGTTCTCCCAGGAAACTCTTCATTATATTTCCAGCATTCATCTTTTTTACCCATTGTGGAAATTGGAAAATGAAAGCAAAGGGCTGCTGCAATAAAAAAATTCATGTAAAAAATCAAAGTTTGCAACTAATAAACAAAAATTACAAAACAACAAACCCTAGTTTGCAATTTAGTAAAACTAAAAATAAAAAACATTCAAGATTTGCAAATGAACACTAAAAAAATTTAACAAAAAATGCATACTACACTAACATGCAAAAAAAAACCAACACTTAACTCTTGCAAATGAGTTGAGGAGTGTTGATATTGACTCCTTAATGCTCCCAATGCAATTTATGGCCTCCCCAAATGGACGTCTGATCTCTTTGGTGCTCTTCCTTCTTGCCGGTTGGAAACCTATGGATTCTCTTTTCTCTTCTTCTCTCTCACTCTTCCTCTCTTCTACTCATACTAAGCAAATAGAAGGCTCTTTAGGGTTATAACAAAGAGGAAAGTCAACTTAGAAAGAAAATAAAACATGTGTTTTTTTTAAAAAATTGAACTTTCTATCCTTGCTGCCGCGACCGATTTCTGGAGATTCACGATGGCGATTTTGGCGATTTTTGCCATGAATCGCCGATTTTGGCGATTCAGGCGATTCACAAGAAAAAATCGCCACCAGCGATTTCCGATTCCAAAAAAATCGGGAGCCATGAATCTTATCGCGATTTCGGCGATTTCATGGCGATTTTTGGAACTATGCTATGAAGAGCTAAAAAAAAAGGCGGTCAAAATTCAAAGTCATCAAAAGTGGTCAAAGAAAGAGCTTGTCGAGAGCTTTCTAACGCATTTTGAATAGACCAAATCCAAGTCCGTATGTGGAAGTTATGACCAATCAAAGTTTTGGTCAAAATGATGATGTGGCATCACCAAAATGTGGCACTTGGTAGAACACATGGCACATGACATGGCAAGATTATTGAGTTAGCATAAATATGGATTAAACCATAACTAGTAAAGGAAAAAAAAAATGGTTTAAAATAATAAATTAAGGAGAATTTAGTGGGATTTAATTCCTTAACCCATGCCTTAAAATCCTCTTGCCTTACCATTCCTTATGATAAAAGGAAAATCCCTCCATATACATAAAGCTTCAAACAAGATTTTATTCCCCTAAACATAAAGTTTTATAAGCCCATTTTATTAGGAGAATATTAAGGGCTATTAAATCTCCTTCCCCTATTAATAAAGGGACAAAAACCCTTATTTAATACAAAGATAAATTCTCAAATGTAAAAGCACGGATAACCTCCATAAAAGGCTAAATAAAATATTGTTTTCAAAAAAAAATTGGGAGGTTCACGTTAAATGAGATTTATTGTATTTGTAAAGGGGAGATTTTTTCAGGATTTTATATGTAAAAATGGAGAGATAAGGTGATTTTGTAAAGTCAATCGGTTTTATACCAATTTGAGCAATTTTCTTGTATAAAAGGGGTAGTGTAGGATGGGAAATTCATTGACATGGAAGTAATTTTTTTTGGAGATCTTTGTATACACCAAAAATTGTAAAGGAGAGAGACTGTGAGAGAAATCTTGTGAAGGCTTGGAGCTTGGAATTTGTAACAAGGCAATTTTGCTTGGCAAGTTTAATAAAGCGGTCCCCAGATTGGGAAGTGGACCCAGAGACGTAGTCCTAATTAGACGAACTCCGATATCAAATTGTTTGTGTCTCTTGCGTCTCTTCTATCTCTTTCTTATTTCTCTCATTTATTTTTTTGGTTATGTTCTTTATTTTATGTTATTAAACAAATTGTTAATTTTAAGTGTTTAAAGCATAAATCTTCTTGTAATTTCAACAGTTTAAGATACATAACCACGCATTTACTACAAGGATCGGGAATTAAATCTGTAATTTGGATTAAGTTAAAAAATTGTAAATCCTTGTTTACAGATCAAGTTTGGTATCAGAGCCTGTTTTTGCAGAGAAATTGCAGGTGGTGAATGTTAACCAAGTTGAAGTTGAAACAAGGAGAAGGTGAACTTGAAGAGTTCAATATAGAAATTGGTAAAAGAAGGACTTTTCCTTGATCAGAAATGGAATCTGAACAACATGTTCTTGAGTTTGATGCAAAAGCGTTCCAAAGATCTTTTGTGGAATTAAAGACTTTGGTCAACATTCTTCTCCAAGAGAGACATGAACGACAGTTGAGGAAAGCGAATAAAGCTAAGAAGAAGGAGGAAGCAAAATCCTCATCAGAAGATGCGAAAGGTAAAGGAGTAGGAGGTGGTAGTGACCCCCCTAAACCTCCATCCCCATCTTCATCATCTTCTTTGTCTTCTTCATCTTTTTTGTTTACTTATTCTTCAAAGAAACCTGACAAAGTTAATGTGCCTTTGTTAAAACTAGATGTTAAGTTTGATTTGCTTGTATATAGTGGTGAATTTGATGCAGAGAAATTGGATAATTGGCTTAAGCAGATTGAAGTGTATTGCAGGGTTCAGAAGATTTTGGATGATTCTTCCATAATCCAGCTAGCTACTCTCAGAATGGGAGGTACCGCATTAGTCTAGTGGGAGAGTAAAATCCAAGATGATCTTGCTACACATGGTAAAATCATTTCATCTTGGTATGAATTTACTTCTACTTTGAAGAAATAGTTTTATCTATTGGGTTATATGCAACAAGCCATTATGGATTGGCAAAATCTAAGGCAAGGTAAAGGACAGTCAGTACAAGAGTATACACAAGTGTTTAGGAAGAAGGCATTAACTCTTGGAATTCCTCTTTACACGCAAGATACTTTATTAAAGTATATAGGTGGAATGCATTCGTATTTGAAGCATACGATATTGATGTTTAGTCTTTCTAACTTTGATGAAGTATATATTCAAGCAACTCATATTGAAGCAGGTGGAGGAAACACAAGTTTCAATTCAAAGAAGGAATTTGTTCCTTCAGAAGGACACAAGAAGGGCTACTCACTATTTGAAAAGGAAATCCTTTATCAAAGTTAAATATTTGATAATGAAATAATATGTTTGAGGGGCATAGATTGAAATATATAAATAGAAGGTCTATTATATATGTCAAAGTATACATTTAATATATATTGTATTTGAAGGATCTATTTTTTATGTTAAATTATATTGAGTAAGATGGGTGGATAATACTATTGACAATTCATGGTTGAATATATAAGAACTATTGTGTTATCCTTGGAGTTGGATAGGGAGTGTGCGCAGGAGGAGTAAATCGGTCGCGTTGGGGTGCGAAAATCCCAATATGGATTAAAAGATTTGAGGGAGCCCCAAGCTGAGCATGTCCAAACTTAGAGCTGCAATAAATCTTCCATCCATGTTAAAATTAAACATGTTCCTAGTGGGTAGGGTGTGTGCACAAGGGGAGGAATAAATCGGTCGCGTTGGGGCGCAAAAATCCCAATATGAATTAAAAGATCTAAGGGAGCCCCAAGCTGAGCGTGTCCAAACTCAAAACCACAGTAAATCTTCCATCCACGTCAAAAATTAAGTATGTTCCTAGTGGGTAGGGAGTGTGCATAGGGGGAGGAGTAAATCGGTCGTGTTGGGGCATGAGAATCCCAATATGGATTAAAAATCTGAGGGAGCCCCAAGCTGAGCGTGTCCAAACTCAAAGCCACAGTAAATCTTCCATCCACTATGGAATGATATACCCTATTATAAGTTATAAAGTTTGGAGTAATTGGATGTGTGAGGCATATTGGGGAACCTTGTCCTAAGTGCGCATAAAGTTTGGAGTAATTGTGTTGGAGTTAAAGCCATTTTGGTGGCTGCTAGTAACATGTTCCTGATTTACTGATAGGTTTTGGAGATTGTATTCCTGAGCTTTGATTCGAGGGAGTTGGCATGTACGCTCTTAGGTTTGAATCATTAGATGGCACGTGGACCTATGCCTAAGGCCGCATTATGTTATGTTGTCATATGAGTTAGTTATGCATTGTAAACTTGGGGCTTGTCCTAAGTATGTATTTAATTTAGTCTATCGGGCCGACTTGTGGCTTGAGTGTTTATTTAATGTGAGTATTTATTTAATGTAACTTGCTACGATGACCTGTGGCTTGATTTAGTATAAGTAGAGGATCTTGTGATGTCTAGAGTCATTCAATGGGAGCATGGAGAAGATGGATTAGTTGAGAGGAGCGAACTTTAGCAGAGCTAATAGCTAAGGGTGAGCTTGGAAAAACAAGAAGATTGCTTGGTGGCTTGCAAGCACAAGTTTAGATTCTTCTTGAGGATTCTACTAGATTGTGGGTCTAGGATAGCTAGGAGTTGGATCTCATGAGGTCTTACAGAACTGCTATTGTAATTGCTGATTTATTTGGCCATAATCCGGAAGGCCTTACAACCGGGCATGTTGGATGTAAATCTTATGATTCTATTATGAGAATTGACATTGTTTTCAATCAAAATCTCTATGTTAACGTTATTTTCCACTGTGTGGTTATTTGCTAGGGACTGAGACATCTCTTTTGGGGATTCTCCTGCCTTGTACTACATTAGGGACGCTATCATGAGATTGATCAAGGGATGATTTCTTGGATCTTTCTGCCTATTTGAAATAATCAATACCCTAGTCTCAATCCATGAATCCTTTATGGGCTTCAATTGATCATCAATCCCCTTGACCTCTTTATCCAACAAGGTGGTTCACACTCTCTCATAACCGTGGCTCTTATACCCTCTTTGAGCTTCATTGACAATTTTCAACATCTTTTTCAATATTGAGAGCGAACAACACTAAAAGGTAGCCATTTGCAAACAAGCATCTTGCCACATCAATGTTAGCAATTTCCTAACTCTCATTTTGAAAAGCAGTATCCAATGGTCCTTTTCTTTTGTGTGTAAGGGGTGCTTCACTTTTAGTATCAAGGCTAGTTGAGGTGGTATAGAAGGGGTGATCTTCTATCACAACATTTGTAGAGGTGTTGCATTCCCTTTGCTTTTTTTTATTACTTTTACTGCCAATGGTTGTGTTGCATCATGCTCTACAATATATTTTAATACTAATGCATTTGCTATATGTGCAATTTTTTCTAGGGCATTTCATGACTCCTCTTTCAAGTATTCCACACAAATGGCCTACCACACAATAATATGAACTATTTCTTTCTACATCACAAGCCCAACATTCCCAATGGAATGCCACCTTCTGAAAGGAGTCTTAACAATATCAACATGTTTCTAGAAAGGAGAATCAGAAAGGGGTTATATTCTTTGTTCAGTATTTCCTATGGAAGAAGAGGTAGATGTCATTGTAGTTCCTTTTTCTGTGGCAAGAAATTGTATAAATATTCAATCTAAAAGTAAAAGAATGAAAAATTCAAAAGAAAATAACTAGATTCTATGGACAATGAAAGACAAATGAAAAATAAAATAATAACTTTAATAAAAACCAAAGCAAATGGAACAAAAACTTAACTTTTCCACTCATTGTAAGCTTGCAAAGGTGTAGGAACAAGGCACAAACACTTGAAGAAGATCCACAAATCAATCTTCCAACTCCTTGCACAACTAAACTCTTGCTCAACCACCTATTTCGTCTAGCTCAAGACAAAATAGCCTATTTGCACACTACAAATGGGAGGTAGAAGTCAACATAAACCTTTCAAATTCACTTTTTAGGGTTGTGGATGTCAAAAAATTATTAAATTTGCAACAAAAATAAAAAATTGCCACCATCCATAGGCCCCAGTTTGTGTGAGTTCCATGTCTGTTCGCTAGATTTGGAGGTGGTCCAACCAGTCTGTGGTCTGGTTCAAACCAAACCTGTGTGGCATGGACCTTGCCGAAACCCATAGACTGACTGGACCAGTACAACAGACCAGTTTGAACCATGGCTGGTCCGACGTCCAGTTTGGATGAACTTGACATCATAGGATTTAGCCTCTGGTGGAATTGCTTGAAAAAGAGACGAGGAAAGTTAGTTGCCTCGGAGTCATTCAAAGAAAAGTGAAGGCAAAAGGTATTTTGGTTGTCTCTTAGACGAGGTAGGTTACACCTATTGCCAACTACCTAGAAATCTATATGAGACCCTGATAATGTGGGTGCCACCACTTCAAAGTAAGGAAAAATTGCCTGATTTAAGAATTTTTTTTAACACGATTAGCAGATAGCCGTTTTTAGGTGGTGCTGATATTTTTGGTAGGTATATCAACATTTGTTGCCTAGCAGATAATAATCCCTTTCTAATTGCACTCATGATTATGAGATTGATGCAGATTTAGCAGTATATTCTGCAGCTCTAAGTAGACATGCCAACTTACTGAACAAGGAAGGAGAAAACAGACAAGAAAAATGAATGACCGTTTGAAGAAGTGAGGGGATGATTAGAGCATCTACTATGAATATTAACAGACTACAGGAACAATTAAACTGTTTGAATGGAGGTGGTCTGCAAATCTTTATCCAATCTAACTCGCTTCTGTACAAAAACAAAAATTCCAAGCATGGGTTACTTGGCTAACAACACTAATATTTATCTAAATCCACAATTAGATGAAAATTTCCAATCCATATTCATATAATATTATGAATCAGGTTTAAATAAATTATAAAGATATAAGTTGAATATTAACAGACTGCAGGAACAATTAAACTGTCTGAATGGAGGTGGTCTGCAAATCTTTGTCCAATCTAACTCACTACTGTACAAAAACAAAAATTCCAAGCCATGGGTTACTTGGCTAACAACACTAATAATTATCTAAATCCACAATTAGATGAAATTTTCCAATCCATATTCATATAATATTACGAATCAGGCTTAAATAAATTATAAAGATAGAAGTTAAAGCCCAGTGAGCTTGTTACTGCTCATCTCTCAAATGAATTGTAATGGGCACCCTGGAAATGCCCAAGAACTGAACCAACAGCTGATAAAGATTCTGATGTTTTTGCATTGATTTTAAAACCATCTAACATGAACAAGAAGGAATTTATGCAAACTGAAGATTGAACCACTGCTGAAATAATATTAGTTCTCAAACTTATAAAATTAAATACATAGCAAACTCACTAATTACTCCGGCATCATAAAATCAAATACATAACAAACTCTTCAACTCACTAATTACACCCAATCTGCCTGTAGCTGGAAATGCGTCCAAGCTGCCTGTTAATGAGTTGATAGCAATGAATTCCAATGGCCAAACCCCAAGGGAATGCCGTTTAGAATGTCACAAGAGAGGATAGATGTCCTCTCATGCCAAGACCAGATCTGTAATTCACACATCCAAGTTCTTATCAAATGCAATTTAGAATAATCGGATGCTAAACAATGAAGCTTCCACCTCTATTTATACTTTTCCTTCACCCTTCTAGAAGGAAATAAAATATTTAATTAATTGCATTCTCTAGAAGATTCCCCCTTTCCAATAATGCACTCTCTAGAAGATTCTCCCTTGGAATATAATAATTAATTGTGTTTCTAGAAAATTAAATTACTAGAGGCTTCCCCCTTTCCAATAATTAATGCACTTTCTAGAAGCTTCTCCCTTGCAATACAATAATTAATTGTGCTTCTAAAAAATTAAATTAATTAAATATAAAGTCATCTTTTAATTTTAATTTATTTAATGACTTTATAATAAATTAATTTAATCAATTTCTTATTTCTCCACTTAGCCTTTGGAGAACGTAAAGGCTAAGAACTCCACCGAGTTGCTAAAAAGATGGGGACATTACATGAATGATCTGAATTACCATAATTGAACACCAGAATTTAGCTGTTAATGCACAAAAGATCTGTTTAGATGCCCATAAACAATACAAATCCACCTCAATGAAATATATTATTTGCATATATGATTTCCTACATAAAATTCAGGCCTAAATAGTCTAGCTAACAAAGGAACAAGAGAAATGAACAAATCTAGACAAAAAATCCATATAAAAGAGCAACTGTAAGAGGACATACTGATCAATACATTCTCACCCCATTGTACCCAAGCAAACATTTGTTTGATCCCACTTTTAGTCCCTTCTCACACATTGTCTCATGGCTTAGCAGCTTTCCATATCGTACTATTACTTATTGTTTCTCTATTTGCTCTGCCTCCTTGTCCAAGTTGTCAGTTCATTTCACATGAACTTCCTGAAATACTGTTCAATGACATGATCCTGTAGCACTATAAAACCTTTAATAAAATAGTAAAAACCCATAATTTATTTCAGAAGTGATGCATATTATACAATATCATTTCATCAAGGCAAAAGTCTGATCTAGATATCGTAATACACAAACGAAACTTCAAAAACAGAGAACAACCTGATTCCTTTATGCTGTTGCTTATCTGACACCATGTGCTTCACCGGAAGGAAAATCCTGGGCTATAACTTGCTTCACTTATCATCACCAATAATCTCCACAGGAGCATAGCCCAAGTTTGTAATGATGGAAACGGTTTGCATCTCTCACAATAATTTCCCGTCCAGCAACTTTGGAGATAAATTTGATTGCAGTGTGGCAGTCATTACAAACTCTAAGGTTCTTGACAATTCTAATAGTTGTTCCAGGGAATGTGTTTAACAAACCGAATGCAATTGCCAATTTCTCACTGTGGTGACAAAGGAGTAATTCCTTTTCCTCCTCCTCCACATCATTTAATGCATACCCCATATCTGTATTATACCCTGCAGCTTTCATTTCCCAAGACAATTTCTCCAGCTTTGCATAGACCTCCTCTGTTTGCGGGTGTGATCTGTCTCCCACACAAAAAACATGTACCATTTTATGGACTTCAATCCAACTACAACCAGGGTTCTTTTTAATACCTCTATCTTTCATTAAATTCCTTACCTTTCGAAAGGAACCCCAGCTTCCCAATTCTGCATAAATGTTTGACAGAAGCACATAAGGCGCATCATTTTCAGCATCCAACTCAAACAAGAGTGTTGCCACAAATTCTCCTAGCTTGATATTCTTATGTGATCTACATGCACCAAGCAAACACTTCCATGCAACTGTATCATGTCTTATTGGCATTTTAATAATGAAGTTAAGGGCTTCCTCAAGGTAGCCAGCACGGCCCAGAAGGTCAATCACGCATACATAATGATCAATTGTAGGCACAATGCAATAAGAGTGACTCATCAAATTGAAGTATCTACAGCCTTCATTGATTATACCTGCATGACTGCATGCAAATAAGACACTAACAAAGCTTACATGGTTGGGACGGGATCCAGAAAGCTCCATTAGTTCAAAGAGTTTAAGGGCATCCTTGCCATAGCCATGCATTGCATATCCTGCAATCATTGCATTCCATGAGACTTTGCCTGGGTGATCCATTTTGCCAAACAATTCCCGTGCCTTTTGTATGCTCCCACATTTTGCATACATGCCTATAAGGGCATTCACAACCATATCTGCCAAAAATCCACTTTTGATTATTTTTTGATGTATCTCCATACCCTGTTCCAAAGTTCCAAGTTTGGCACAAGATGGCAGGATGCTGGTAAATGTTGAAGAGTCTGGAGTTAGACTTGCCAATTGCAATTTCTTATAGCTCTCCAAGGCTTTATCAGTAAGCCCATTTTGTGCAAATCCAGTAATAATTGCATTCCACGAGACCACATCTTGCTGAGACATCTTGTCAAACAAATTGCAGGCTTTTTGTATGCTTCCACATTTTGCATACATGCCTATCAAAGCATTTGAGACTACATCTGACAAAATACCACTTTCAATTATTTTTTGATGGATCTCCATACCGTAACCTAAGGCTTCCAGTTTGACACAAGTTGGGAGGATACTTGCATAAGTTGAAGAGTCTGACTTTACGCCTGCCAATTGCATTTGCTTAAAAGTCTCCAACGCTTTTTCCACAAGCCCATTTTGTGTATATCCAGCAATGATTGCAGTCCAAGAGACCACATTTTGTTGAGCCATTTCTTTGAAAAGCTTTAAAGCCTTGTCAAGAAAGTTATTTTGTGCATATCCTGCTGTCTTCACGTTGCTAAAGACTACATCTTCTTGTTGTTCCTCCCGAATACTCCCACATTTTGCGTACATATCTACCAGAGCAGTTACAACAATAACATCTGACAAATATCCCATTTCGATTACTTTTCTATGGATTTCCATACCGAGTTCCAAGTCTCCAAATTTAGCACAAGCTGGAAGGATGCTGGCAAAGGTTGATGAATTTGGCTTTATACCGGCTAATTGCATTTGTTTAAAAGTCTCGAAGGATTTTACATCAAGCCCATTTTGTGCGTATCCAGCAATGATTGCAGTCCATGAGATCACATTTCGTTGAGGCATTTCATCAAAAAGCGATAAAGCCTCATCCAAAATACCAAGTTGTAAATATCCAGCGATGATAGCATTCCATGAGACGACATCTCGTTTAAGCATTGAGTTAAACAAATCGCGGGCCTTCCGTATGCTTCCACATTTTGCATACATGTCTATAAGAGCAGTGGCAACTTTAAGATCGGACCAAAATCCAAATTCTATTATTTTTTGATGGCTTTCCATACCTTGTTTCACAGCTCCATTTTTGGCACACACTGGGAGGATGCTGAGAAAGGTTGATGAATTTGGCTTTACACCTGCCGATTGCATTTGATTAAAAATCTCCAGTGCATCTTCCACAAATCCATATCGTGCACATCCAGCAATAATTGCAGTCCATGAGACAATATTTTGTTGGGGCATTTCTTTGAGAAGTCTTAAAGCTTCGTCCAGAACACCATTTTGGGAATATCCCGCAATCATTGTATTCCAGGAGACCTCATTTTTGTGAGGCACTTTGTCAAACAATTCCCGTGCTTTCTGAATTTCCCCGCATTTTGCATGCATGTCTATCAGAGAATTCATCACAGTAATTTCCGACTGAAACCCGCATCTTACGGTTTTTCCATGAACCTGCAAACCATGTTTTATGGATAACACGCTGGCACATAATGGGAGAATTGTGGAGAAGGTGAACTGATTAGGTTGGACACCTGTATGTTGCATTTGTTGCAACAGTGTGAATGCCTGCACTGGAAGTTTATGCCTATGGTAAGCTGCAATTATCATATTCCATGAGCAAACGTCTGTTTCAGTCATTTGGTAGAAAATGCTACAAGCATCCAGCAAACTCCCGCACTTATCGTACATGTTGAGAAGAGTATTTTGTAGGAACGTACGTGTGGCAAATGTAAATCCGCCATCGTTATCATCGATGTGAGATTGGATCTGCTTAGCTTCTGAAGGTGAATTCTTCGCAATGCAGGTGTGCAATAGGTGCGTAATGGATTCTGTGGGAGGGCTGCTTGTGTTTGTAGTTAGCAGAATGTTTAGCGTCCTCAAATTGAGCTTGAGATTGGCCAGGGATGGCATTGTATTGCCATTCATTCTCAAGCAAAGTGGAACAGAATCATGATCTTTCTCTGTTTCTGGTTTCTTAAAGATACGTAGACTGTTCTTTATGTTCAAAGAGAAGTTAAAATAGCGTCATGTATCTTATAGATAAAATCTATAAAGAATATGTGGACAGAAATCTTAAGTATTATTTTTATATAAATTATTAGGAAAAATAAATTAGTTGGCATATGTTATTTAATAAGTAGGAGATAATTTCTACAGCAGTTCATATTGTCATATTGCTATCAGGATTTTAACTGTGTGATTTTGAGTCAAACTCATTGACCTATATTTTATGAGTAGTGATTCAACATGAATCCATCTCGCATGAGAATAAATGGAACACTTAGCACTCATTAGATCTAGGTGATGCTCACAGGGGTGAAGCACTGGGACTTTCCGGGAGGTTAAGGTCACCCATCCCAGTACTACTCCAGCCTGAGCGCACTTAACTACGGAGTTTCCTCCATGGTTAAACTCAAAGCTTGCAACCCCATTTGCAAAACCTTCACCAAGTGTTGTGTCTTATGAACCATTCATTAGAAAGCCCCTTAAACTCATCAATTGATAAGTAGGAGATAATTTCCACAACAGGTCATATTGTGATATTGCTATCAGGATTTAACTGTGTGATTTTGAGTCAAACTCATTGACCCATGTTTTATGAGTAGTGATTCAACATGAATCCATCTCTCATGAGAATAAATGGAACACTTAACACTCATTGGATCTAGGTGATGCTCACAGGGGTGAAGCACGCTCAGGCTGGAGTAGTATTGGGATGGGTGACCTCTCGGGAAGTCTCGGTGCTTCACCCCAGTGAGCATCACCTAGATCCAATGAGTGCTAAGTGTTCCATTTATTCTCATGAAAGATGAATTCATGTTGAATCACTACTCATAAAACATGGGTCAATGGGTTTGACTCAAAATCACACAGTTAAATCCTGATAGCAATATCACAATATGACCTGCTGTGGAAATTATCTCCTACTTATCAATTGATGAGCTTAAGGGGCTTTCTAATGAATGGTTCATAAGGCACAACACTTGGTGAAGGTTTTGCAAATGGGGTTGCAAGCTTTGAGTTTAACCATGGAGGAAACTCCATAGTTAAGTGCGCTCAGGCTGGAGTAGTACTAGGATGGGTGACCTCTCGGGAAGTCTTGGTGCTTCACCCTTGTGAGCATCACCTATATCGAATGAGTGCTAAGTGTTCCATTTATTCTCATGAGAGATGGATTTATGTTGAATCACTACTCATAAAACATGGGTCAATGATTTTGACTCAAAATCACATAGTTAAATCCTGATAGTAATATCACAATATGTTATTTATTCTATTGGTTTGGTATAATTTATTAATGGAAATATATTAATGGTTATATTATTTATTTTTTATACATTAAAGTAATATTTTAAAATTCAAAAAATATATATAAATTGAATGGGCATGGGTTTAAAGAAATTGTTGTATTTGAGTTTCTATGTATACAGATAGGTGAGGTGTATAGGAGTGGTTGTGATTAGTTTATACTTCTTAATATAATAAATTCTGATGGTGATTGGTCATTGTAATGGCTTAAATTTGCACACTTGTGTAAATTATCATTTAGCATTACCCTCACCATGGTTTAAGACTCAAAATCCATGTCATCTACTTGCACTCACTCATTGTGCCTTCTTAACATTTGCTTCAAAATCTTGGCCATGTGGTCTGTCAAGTACCAAATGTGTGTACATTGTAAAGACATTTGCACAGCACACGCTTATCTATGAATCTATAGATGTGCAGAGTGACATTGAGGTGTTACACATTGCCACCTATGGAATGTAACACCTGAATCCACTTCCCACTAATGCAGGGATTTGAATTTGGCCATTATAATCTCATTTTGGGCCTTCATTGGGTCTCTCTCAACAATAAGGGCATTCTTATCAACACATACAACTTTTTCACTTCATTTTTGGAGGCTTTCCATTGTGTTCTTAAGTTCTTTATTGCATTACCAATAATTGGCCTCATCATCTTTGTCACTAGACCTCCATCTCTTCAAGGGTAGTCTCTCCACTCCATATCATTTCTATTCTTGAAAGTATATGATTCTTTTAATCTCTTTTCTAGCATATCCACTATTGATTTATGTTATCAAATATGGTTATCTATCGTCATTTATGTCGTGTCTATCTGACTATTGTGGAGGTGGAAACACCAAAGTAAGGATCTGACTAAGGTTGGTCTCCAAACAAACAACCCCAATATTTCCCTTTATTTTTGTGTTTGTAGGTTCATGGAGGTGCAAGTATGAAATGTCAACTTTATTGACTCCCAATTATTCTTGTGAGATCATACCTTTCTTTCCTTGTGATTTTCATAGCATAAATCATACTTTGTTGTCATATGTAATCAACAACATAGCAATATATAGCATCTTCCCCCACTCAACCCTCTCACGAGGCTCAATGTGCTTTGACTTCTTTCTCTTTTTCATCAGGAGCTCAAAGCAAGTGCATACCACATAGGAAGCCTCCTCACCAACCTTGGGCCACATAACCTATAGAAGTGTCTTTTGTTCGTGCATCCACATCCACTATGGATAGAGGAAAGACATACATGCTTCCAAAGCTTAATGTGTAACTACCTTTTCCCATTCCCATTATTGCAAACATATTTTCCCCTATTATTTATGGAAAGGGAAAGAGGTCTCCTAAGACCGTGACATCTCCTTTGACACCTTCTCCATAGCCTTTGAGTGCATCCTTTATTCCTCCCACTTCTTGTAGGGAAAAAAGAGATGAAGATTGCCCATGATTGAACCTACATTGCCTACATTAGCTCCACCTCCTACTTCATTGACATGGTTATATCCTTTGTCGATGATGATATCGATGACCATCCCCATGTTAGAGTAATAAAATATTTTCTTATTAATTAAATCATATTGATTTAATTATTAAGTCATTATTACCTTTAGTTTACTTAAGCTAAACTTTGGACATATAATAATTAATTCTTTTATTAATTATTATCATGCAACCTAGGTTTTACATGTTAGGGTTTTGATCTTCATTTATAAGGATTGATCTCTTTGTAATTTATTCATTCAATGTTGATAATAACAATTTCTCTTTTTGCTCATCAAGAATGTTTCATCTATGGATCTAGGAATTCCGGCCTCTATAATTTTTGCTCCTCTCTTTCTATGGCAGGTGTTTGCATGTAGGTGATTCTTCAGAGCTGTGAGGTTGATCTTTCATCAACTTTAACATGGTATCAGAGCTCTAGATCTTCATGCCCCTATCCTATTTATGAGAAGTTTGGCTTGGCTTTCACATCTATGTTTTTTTCTTTTAGAGGGTTTCATTTATCATAATGGTTTTTTTTTGGATTTGGGGGTCACTAATTTTCAGGTCATTTTGAGCCCAAACGGACATCACCATTGAGCTCAAAATGCCCCAAAACCCCTATTTTTTATATAAAATTTGTCCAATTTTGAAACACATGGAATCTAAGACAAAAATATTGCTCCTGGATTGGGCACATTTCCTAAGGTGGTGATCTGATGATTTTTTGGCATGAAAATTGGGATTTTTGTCACACAAATCAAGGTTTTCTAGCACAAAATTTGATTTTTTTTTCATGAAAATCAAGATTTTTGGCACAAAAATTGAGGCACTTTAGTATGGAAATTAATGTGGTTTTGGACAAATCATAAGGTGATTTTTGGTACTTGTTGCCATGCTTCCCGAGGCATTTTGACATAGATCTTGAGGCAGTATTTTTTTGCCCTTCTAGTGCTTTTTTGACCTACCTATGGTTTTTTGGTTGTAACTTGCTCATTTGGACTCCGCTTTTTGCAAATAAGATATTGCCAAAAAGATGGTGCTAAGCCTGATCTAGTGGTGCTAGTTATTTTCATTTTTGGTGCTCTTTTAACAATTGTTTTGGCTATCAAAGCCAAGAGTTCTATTTTGCACTCAGGGAGACATATCTTAAGACATTCTATTTTCCAAATTCTACTCTAGGCACATCCCATTCCTTTTTTTGCTATTTTGCAGTCTAGTGGATATCTTGGTTGTTTTAGGTCCAAAGATCAATTTTGTTGCTTCAAATGTTTTTTCATGGGTTGTACTATCTTCTGTATTAGCCTTATGTCTCTTTTGATCTTTGTTGGCATCCTTTTGTAGTATTTCACAAACACATTGAGATAAAGTGCCACTCTATTACATTTCGAGATCTTTTACATCTTTGTATTTTTTTGTACTTGCACTACATTATAAAGTGCCTTGGGGGGTTTTCATGTTGGCCATATTTGTCATCTTCATTTGTCAAGTGAGTATTCCTTCCATGACATTAACCTCATGATGTGCCGATGACACGTGCCATTATAGGTGTTTATAATTCTTTTGCACTCTTGATGTTCCTGGTTCTTCTTTCTGTAGGAGATATTGCATTTAGTTCCAGTGTTCATGTCTTATCTCTTAGCATTATAGAGGGATTATGTTGGTTCTATTCCTTTCTTGGTTTGATGGAGTGAGCTATGTATTCAATATTTCATCCTATGTACTAGGCGATTATAGTGGTTGGATACCTATGCATTTTGGTGAGATGGATCATTTACCATATATACATTATTTCATTCCTATTTTTGGAGGCCATGAAGATACCTTCCATCTTTGATTGATCAGCTCTTCAAACTTAGTCTTCTCTACCTAGTCATAATCTATATAGTGGAGGTTCTTCAGATCAACAGTTTGACAATGTTTGTAGCTTCATGTTTCAACGGTGTTCTTCATGATCATCCTTTTGTTCCTATCTTCTGGAACATTCTTTCTACCTCTTTTTTGAGTAGGGTTTTTCCCATGTGGTTTTCTCTATTTCTTTTCTTTTTAGAGATTTGGTTGTGCTTGGGTACTTCATCAAGCCTTGTTATCAGGACCCAATTCTTCTTTTAGTAGTAGTTTCTAGGTTTTTGGTTGCTCCCTAAGTTTAGCTTAAGGGGAGGTGTTAGAGTAATAAAGTGTTTTCTTATTAATTTAATCATATTTATTTAATTATTAAGTCATAATTATCTCTAGTTTACTTAAGCTAAACTTTGGGCATATAATAATTAATTATTATCATGCAACCTAGGTTTTACATGTTAGGTTTTTGATCTCCTTTTATAAGGATTGATTTCTTTGTAATTTATTTATTCACTTTTGATAACAGCAATTTCTCTTTTTGTTCATCAAGAATGTCTCATCTATGGATCTGGGAATTCCAACCTCCATAGCTTTTGCTCCTCTCTTTTTGTGACAGGTGTTTGCATACAGGTGATTCTTGGGAGCTGTGGGGTTGATCTTTCATGAACTTCAACAACCCATGGAGCAAGAGTTAGGCTTCTCAAGTGAGTTCACATATACATTATAACCAACTTGCACATGAGCATAAACATCATTGACACTAGAGGGGTTTGGCACATGATTTCACCAAAAAAGCAAAGAGAATGTCTTCCAAACTTGTGTTTGTTACTAGTCCAACATCTACCTCTAGCTTTACTCTTGCTTTAGTTGTAACTCCTCCAATGGCTACCTTAGCCATGCTTCCCCTTATGTTGGGAATAACCATCAAGTCATGTGCCAAATGGGTCTAGGTCTTCATTTCCCCTTTGTGGGAGCCATATTTGATCACCACTTTATCAAATATCACACTATTCCCTAAGTCGCTAAATATGTTGCCCACCCAAGTTATATTTAGTTCAATCATTTCCACCCATCTTGTGTCTTATCCAACTCAAAACCACCATACCATATTTCTTGATGTCTTGAAGGTTGCTACAATTAATCAGATGTCTTCTTATCCATCTTTCAATAGAAATTTAAAACTAGGCCCTATATCAAACTTTAGCCATTGTAAACATGTTTTAACAAATCCTCTTTCTATTTTTTTCCTCATAATGGAGAAAGCTCCAACCTCTCCCAAGTTTGTCTACGCTCCTTTTGTAGAGGTCAATAAGGAATCTTCTTCATCTGCACCTTCTCATGGGTCCCCTTCAATCTATGAGGCTTACATTTTTGACTTATTAGAGGATATTCTAGTATGCATGATGATCTTCACACCATCCCCCTCACTCATCATAGTTTAGTTATTAGATGATAATGTTGAGATTGCATCATCCTTGGTTGTTTCTATTGTCAAGGCGAAGATAATCAATTAGGAATCTCCTAGAGATGTTATCCAACACAACTAGTATTGTTTTAGAAGTTGGCACACAACTTGAAATATATGTTTACAAGTCTAGACAGTATTTTGGTCACAAGAGATTTTTTGCAACCAGATTTTATTTCCATGATCAAAATTCATATATTATAAAGAAGTTAAAGAATGTGAAGATGAAGTTTATATTAATAATATGAAATTTAATCTTAGCTAAATTTTTACAATGATCAAATTCAAAATTTATCAATCAACTTTTAATAAATCGATGATTAAATAATTGTATGCTTCAATTCAAAAGTTGTGATCAAAACAATGAATGCCAATCTATCAACTATTTGAAAGAGAAAATTATTAACTAACTTTTAAACAATGTAATCAAATGTATGGAAATAAATAGAAGAAACACAACAAGCACCACACAAAGACACCAAGAATTTTACATGGAAAACCCAAGAAGGTAAAATCCACTATGAGGATCAATTCACTATATATATATATAGATTTTTTTTTGGCTCATTTACAAGGAAGTTCACTACTCCTTGAATGTCATTTTAGGCAAAGGAACACTATCATAGATAAAGATACATAATACTTGCAAACTGAAGATCAATTCTTTAAAGAAATATATAATAAAAATGCAATGAAATATGTAATTTAAATTTATGTCGAAGAATCATTTGACAAATGTTGATAGTATATTTCTCTCTATAGCCCAAACATCCTGTCATACCAATGTTGCACACTTTACAATCATTTGATCCAATACTAGTATATTTTTCATGTTATTGAATACTATATCAATACACACCTTCACAACTAATATATTTTTCTTATATATCATCTCCAACATCCTAAAATATTAGTTAGATTGACACTAGTAGGACCTAATAAATAGAACATCCAAAACAACATAAGTCAACCTAAAGTGCATTCAATTTTAACAAAGAATAAGTTGCGAACTAAGCAAGACCTAATCAAAACCCTAAATGTGTCATACTCTATCCTCTAATGCAAAATAAATAGGATAGGATCAATCATAATTGGAGTAACATACCTAGTTGGCCCAATTATTAACATCATTGTCATAATTTCTAACTAATTATCTTCGTACCACTAGAGAGAAACAAAACATCATGCATACCACCATAATAGGTATGTAGACAAACACACACAAAATAAAGGCATGTCCTCTTACTAAGATGAAATATGTGATAGTTAGTTCTAATTTATTTACATACTAAATTAAATATGTATCAAAATCTTTAGTAATTTTGGATTATATTTTAGTACTAAAAGAATTAGGAAATAGAAGAATTAATTAAGGAATATAAGAGTTACTCTTCAAAAGGAACAAAAGATGGAACATGACTACAACTATGGAAAGCATTTATGAATCAATGATAATAACTAAATATTATATTTTCATTCTATTAGCACCAAAGGTCTTAATATATTTAATATATAAGAACTATATCAATTATATTCTACAAAATCTCTTTTAATATTTGGCTTAAGTAGAGAAGGTAATAATGTTTTTTTATTAAAGAGACATGGTTGTTGGCAGGTCCATGAAACCTATTGCAATAATAAGATCCTTAGCACTACAACACAATATACAATGAACTTAGCAAAGAAGACAAACCTCCAAAGCCAAGTTCAATGGGTTTTTGAAATGAACCCAAAAACTAGAAAGTTTTCAAAAGGATCCCAAACCGTCAATTATTATCTAGAGGATGCTAAACCTTCCAAGCCTACCAAAGAAACAACACATTTGAAATAAATACTTAAAAAACCTTTTAAGCCTCCATTCCAAGCCTAACATAGAAGCACTTCCAAAAAGAATCTAGCCAATCACTGTAGCCCACCATGAATGAATGAAAAGAAGGAAAGTATTGCTAGGTAACTAAGAGTGGGGGGGGGGGGGGGGAGGTGGGGGAGTGAATCAAGTATGTCCATGTTATCTCCTAGTCCCTTCAAAAAAATTCATCACCATAAAAGCAACATAAATATCCACAATATAACTTTGTAGATCCAATCACTCAATAGACATATCCAACATAAAACTTAACTCATACATCAACTTCTTTCCAAATTGTTATCAAACTATTCCTTGAATTACCAAATGTCAGTAAATTTTTAGTTATTACCTAATGATAAATTAGTTATTAACAACTTGCAATAAATTATAAAAACTTGTAAAACAACTTGCAACATAAATAACATTCACACACTTTTGACACCAATATTTAACGTGGAAACCTTGTTAAGGAAAAAAAACACCTAGGATCGACAACCCAAAATTTTTACTCTTCTGAAGTGATCTTTGTTAGGAGATTGCATTATTAAAGGTTACACACACTTTGTTTAAGTGACCTTGTTAGATTATTTAACCAAAAGATCATCTATACCTTATCACTCGCCGTATAGGACTAAAAAGAGTTGCCTAATTTAAAGGATTTGCAAACACCACTAATTGATGTTACCATATAGGCTTTCATAGACTTGTTAGGTCCTCTGGGTGCTTCCAAGATTTTTTGCTACAATAGTTAATTATTAATAGTATAAACTGATTTTTTAAGAATAAAAACTACCTTTTCTTGTTTAGATCTCTATTCTTTCTCTTTCTTAATCTTTTACTCACTCGACTGATTTTGTCTTCCTTCTCTTGTTTGTGCTTGGATTACTTGGATCAACACTTCTTTCTTCTCCTTCAACAACTTCACTCTTCACAACATCCTTCAATCATATCTCTCTCAACTCCATCAACTCTCAAACAACATCAAAATTAAATCATCACCCACTTCAAACCAGTAGCTCAAAACTGTCTTGTTCTCCTCCTTAGGTATATTTATCACCTATTCCATATCCTTCCATCTTTTGTCACCTAATAAAAATCATTGATCTTAGGTTTACAATAGAATTCCTTCATACAATAAATTTAAACACACAGATTGTGGGTTTTAGTTATTAATTTGTCTTTTGACTATGATATCGACTTGGGTGATTACCTGCATAGGGTCTTTCTAAGAGATCAATTTATTGACATTGGAGAGAAGAATATGGTAGAGAAATGGAAGATAATTGAACCAACTAGCTACAAGGAGTGGAAGAAGAAAAAGGAGGTATGGGAAATCCTAAAGTGTGGGAATTTCACCAATTTTATAGAAATGATCAAAGAGAATAACCCTATTATCACTCAACAATTCATCAAGACTTGGAGGTATGGTTCTATCCTTTTGGAAACCAAATAATGGAGGTGTCGAAAGAGATTATTGCGGAAGCCATGAAGCTGGATATGGAGGGCATCAATTTCTATTGTGATAGGAAGCTTTCGGACAGGGTGATTGATGAATTTGTGGATTTTGTTAAAGAATGTAATTGACTGGTGAAAATCAGTAACTCTTACTTTAACCCTACCTCTATCTCATAGCCTTGGAGATTTGTGTTGTTTGTGATCACAAAATACCTTACTTTGGATGGTTATTTCATGAAGCTTTATGGTTATCATTTTATGTTAGCTAACCATTTCAGGCATGGTATAAGGATCAATTTTCCCTTCTATCTTTGACAATCGTTGGGTAATTCCATTTGGACAATTCAAAATGACCCAGATGGTGAACGTGTGTGTCATGAGGGTTTAATGGTACTCATAATGAATTTATTGAAATAAAAAAGGTAGACAAACCCAGGCATAGTTTGAAGGTAGTTGAGTATGATACAGAGGGCAATGTCTTGGAGAAAGGCTATGATATGGACACTAAGGATGAAGTGGAGGGAAGGAATATGAGTATTAAAGGGGGTATTCGGTGCAACTCTTAGAAGAAGAATAAGAAAGCTAAGGGGAGTGATCGTGACTGAGATAGTGACTTAAATGAGGGACTGAGGAGAGGCTCTTAGAAGAAAGGAAGTGGAGGAAAGGTTTCGAGTAATAGGGGCCATAACAAGGATAGGGTTTCGGTTCTCTTAGATGATGAATTTCTTATTCACAGAATGGAAAGGAAAAGAAAAACAATGATGGCTCAGGAGGAGGGGGTTGAGAATTTTTTCAAGAATATGGCTTTGGACAAAGAGGATTATGGTGGGCAGGAACAACCCCCTGATCATAACAAGGACGAGGGGGAGATGGGTTTTATAAAAGGGATTATGGGTAATCTTGGGACCATTCTAAAGGAATTTGGGAACCTAAAACAACAAATACAGATTATTTTTAAGGAATTTGAGCAGCTTAGCAAGATGGCCAGAGGGGAACGCACTTCAGGTCAACATATTGACTGGCTTTCTAAAGTAATAGGTAATGTTGAAGAGGAAAAAATCTAATGAAAAAGGTCCAAATGGTTGAAGCCAAAAATAGGGTTTTGGAGAAGGCTAATAGTGATACTTAGAAGAGGATGGACAACCTAGAGACCAGAATGGGTAATATTGAAAAGATGATTAAGAAGATGGCTGATCATAAGAGCAACATTTTAAATACAGTGGCAGATCATTTTAGCAGTCTTCTAAAAAAGTTTGAGCAGGATAAAGGGCATGATTCCCCTGCTGTGATTGAGAACTAGGGACCAAGTAAGCGCACATAGGCTCATTCCAAGAAGGGCAAGTATGGGAACAGATGGAGGAAATGAAGGCTACTGCAAAGAACATGCACATTCTAGCAGATCAAGCTACTGACCTACTGAAGATTATGTAGTTGTTTGGGTGCTATTTTTTGTTGTTTTTTCAACTTTGCTTATGGTTGGCCTCTTTATTATATGTTTGTCTCTGTTCTCTATGAGGCTTGTTATTTTGTAAACTTTTTTATTTAGACTTTATGTGTTTCATTTAAGACTTCTATGTTGCTAGTTCTTATGTTTTACTTTTAAGACTTCTTGATACTTTGTTAAAGGTTTTGGGTCCTTTAAAACTTGTTTTTACCTAATCAAAACACATAGAAGATACAACTTTACATAGAAATTTGTGTCAATCCTTATCCTTCTTCAATTTCCTTCATCATATCCTTCTTGGTTTTGCTCCATTGTAGATCTTGCAACAAAATTTGATTCTTGCTTTATACCTTCTTGAACTTTCCAAATTTCCATCAAAAGTCGGCCTTAGATTCTAATTTCTCAAACTTGTTCATCTGGTTGTCACTTGGTAAATATTATATTTACTCAGGAAACATATAACTTAGGTAATACTAACTTGCTCAGGCAACAATGTGTTCTTCCTCCTTTTTACCAATCACTCGGGCAATACTGCAGTCACTTGGCAAATACAATCTCCCTTCATTAACCTTGTGGCTCGATTAAGCTTGTGATCTTCAATACATTACAATAACATATGATTGTAAAAAAATCAAACCAATTATATTACATAATCATTATCCATCTCATTTAAATACCCATTGAATCCCTTACATATCATCTCAGACTTCAACATACTTTCTTCAAATCCTCTTCATCAAGCAAATGACATGGTACTTTCTTAAGTTAGCATAATGTCTAGCCAATTAATACTTTGACTTTAATGAAAATATATCAACTAATATGACTCTTTTACATACATTCATAGCATCATCACCTAAAATAATCCCTCTATCAATTAAAATATTAGTTGGGGCTAACAAGTACAACAAAACCCTCACCACATGCCCTCCATGGAGAGAAACTCACTTATCCACCCAACAAGTTCCCACAAACCAGGAGTTTGAACAAATACTTGTCCAATAGTCTTATCCCAAGTAAGGTAGTAGAAGCCATCCATAATCCAATAGTAACATTTAGAACTTCACTTGACATCCACAACTCAAACATGATTATCACTGAACCCCAAAACCCATTCTCATCTTTTAAGGCCCCTTCCCTTATCCACAACCTACAATGGAAAGAATGAAAAGTCCTCAAAACATAGCAAGGAGTCATGAATCCTTTCAAAAAATTCAAACTAAGGACAAAGATTAGAGAGTTCCACCCATTTTCTAGAAATTCTCAACTTGATTCAAGGATCACCATAACCTTAATGATATAGCCAGAGATAATAAACAAAGGGAAAATATACAACCAATACTAAAAACAAAACCAAGAAGTGTAAGAAGACACCTCTATGACCAATAAACCAGATGCTTCTTCAACAAGTTATGGAGCTAAATAGGGAAAAAAAGAGGTCACAACCTTAACTTCATTCAAAATAGCCCCACACTCACAACTTGTAAAGAGTGGGAACAAACCAAGGAAGAGACATGGCACAAACATAATTGCTTATCTTCAATTACATCACCAAACATTTGCAACCCACCCATATTTCATTTTGGGCCAAGACCAAACCAAATAACAAAAGGTATTGTCGTCTCAATAAACCCTCCCATGCCACTATAACGATACGCAATGATAATGAGATCCCAAAATAAAATGAGGGACATAGTCACCCATCTAACCATTTGAGTCAGTTTCCTACTCTACACACAAATATCAAATAGAAGTATTGTCTAGTCTATGATGGGGGTGATAAACCTCACAAAACACTTCTTCTCCATCCCTTCTCTGGAAATAGTCTAGAGAAAATTAAGAAGACAAGCTACACCTAGAAACATCCCATAGCAATAAAAAATAAGACACTATAATCATTTAGTCCAACATTTGGGCTAGGAAACATTAAGAAGAGAAAAGTCCCCTCCCATGAAACCATCATAATCCCAATTTTATGCAATGGTTCCCACACCAAAGCCAAAAATTGATAGATAATAGAGAACTTCTAGAAGGTGATTCTATCCAAACAAGAACTTGGTAACCGTCATCTTCCTCATAATCTCCTTCCTCATCAACGCTCTAAAAAACCCAATTTCCTCCTCTTCTACTTCTTCCTCCACTAAAGCTCTCCATTTATAATCATTTGAATTTTATGGTAATTGTGTAATCATGTAGTTAGGAGATTTTTTACTACAGGAGGTATTGTTGTTACCACAAAGGAGCTAGTACAAATCCAAGCAATGGATATTTTTCCCAAGACAGGGTAAGCATCAACATTTCATAAGCCTTCATGATATGGATTTGGACCTATAAAATTTGAGGGAATCCATTACAACGATGACATCTAAGAAACTTGGATGACATCTACTCCTTTCTTCATTGAGTGAAAATAGTAATAAGGTTGGATATCAATGTTAATGAATGTAAATATAACTTAAATTTAATAAGATAAATAACTAATGTTATTAGAGATTATTATAATCCAAAGGTCCTAATCAAGAGATTTAAGATAAATTAAGTAAAGTATAGACAGGGGATATTAAAAATGGTATCAAACTAATGATCATGTCATCTTATAGAGTAAATCAAAATTAATGAATCATTTTAGTCAACAAAAGAGATATGGTTGTTATCTACATGTAATGTTGATGCCTGAAAAAAGGATCGAATAAGAGATTCAAAAAATAATATATTTATAAACTAAAAGTATGTCTAATGTATTCATATTGCCCCAATAATTAAGAAGGAAGGTTGGTGTAGTTCAAGGAATGGAAGTCTAAATCCCAAGATGATAGTTCCTAGAACAAGGTAGGGATCAATGACCCTGAGCACTTTGCAAGCATAGTCCTATGATGGGAAAGGGATTGGATCTATAAACCTTGAGAGAATCTATCAAGTGGTATGTAAGTGCCTTGGATTGTATTCAAAATTCCTCTCCCCTTAGAATAAAGTGATTTTAGATCAAGACTTAGAAATAAGAAATGTACATAGCATATGAAATTAAATTACTTAATATGAAATATGGAACAAAAAATTTAAAATTAGTACTAATTAAATTAAAGGGTTGTGTATATTATGTGCATACTTCATATTTTCTTGCATCAATGTGTGTGTTTTGTATCTTCCATGTGTATATTTTGGGTATTTCTACATTAGTGTATATACTTCACGTATTCGTGCATTAGTTTGTTTGCTTTGTGTCTACTTTATGTCTTCACATATTTGTGCATATGTCTTTAAGTGTATACTCTATCTAAAAATATTATTTTAACATTTAATTATTAAGTCATAAGTAGAAAATATATTGTTTCTTGAGGAGAATAACATTTGGAAAGGGTGGAATGTCACGAGACATAATCAATATATGTACAGATATATTATTTTCTAATATGTATATATAATTGAACAATGCCATCTTAAATGGGTGTCATTTATATTGATCGATATACAATTAATATAAAACTTAGAAATAATGATATAATATATTATTAGACTAATTAAACCAATCAATCAATAATCTATATGTATTAGAATAATAATTAATTAATAATTAAATATCTCTTATATGGCTCTTACTTATATTTAGTTGATCAACAAATGATTAAATTCCTTATATTCATAATTGATATAGTTTCCTAAGAAATAAATAATAAATAATAAAGTCTTCTACATTGTAAAAAAGGGAAAGTTATAATTTACAAATATCATTGATGAAGAAATATAATTAATATTAATGCAACCAATAAAGAGTTTTACAATAATCAAATACAAATTATAACTACTAATACTATAATCCAAATGACATGAATGATCATTTTTACATTAATCCAATAAAATAGTTTATCATACTCAAAAGGAAATATATTGATTTAACACTTGCCAATTTCTTCAATCACTGTATAATGAGTTTGAGTAACAAAAATATAAAGTCCACATAACATCCATACCATTGAAACAAGCACCAAGTTGACTACATCATGTAGTTCCAAAACAAATTCGAGTGGACCAATGCATATCATAAGTCTAGACTAATATACTACCATCCAATAAGCCTCTCCCTTATATTTCTCTAACTAGAGTGACATGGCATGGTTTCTCTCAAATATATCTCAACATACATCATCTGAACTGATATAGTTGCAAATCTTATTATATTTCAATGTCTATTTATTTCAAAATTATCCCTATAATATGGAGATTCCTGAAATATAAATATGTATGTATATATATGTACTCCTTTAACTACAAATGAAAAAATGTTACTACAAAACTATTTAACAAAACAAAAACACTCGACTATACTTTAGTTAGATTCTTGGAAGCTAGGATACCTTAAGATTTTAGCTTGAGATCTACCAAATTTTCAATCCAAGAGGCCTCTTTTGAGATGAGAATTCAGTTTTGACATTCAAATGGCAATTATAAGTCCCTAGTTGCATCGATATCATCTAAAACCTTCATTTTTTTCCTCTTGCATGTTCTTCTTCTCCCAAACTAATATAGATGTTATAATGTAAGATTGAGGTTATTATTATTGTTGTAGTTAATGGTTGACATTGATATCAACATATATGTTTCATAGATGTGGGTTAGTTTTTTTTATATGTTTCAATAGATGTATTCACTGGATGGTGTACTTTAAATATCTATCTTTATCTATGTTGGTGGTGGTCTTATTGTCATTAATATCAACATATTTGTTGCATAGATGTGGGTTAGTTTTTTGATGTTTGATAGATGTGTTCACTAGATGATGTGCTTTAAATATTTATCTTTACCTATGTTAGTGGAGATCTCATTTAGCTTACAACCTCATGTGGATAGTTTGTTTAGGCTTAGCCATATTTGGTAAGTGTTAATTGTGCTTCAACCCAAGCATTTGCATTGTAACATATAGATTGTATCCATTGTTACCAAAGATATTGGTGATTGTGTAAGATGCTATTATGAGTGGGGCATGTTGTATTGAGTGAGGTGGTTCACATTTCATTTCTTATGATCACAAGAATGCTTATGGCCTATTTCAAATTGGATTAGGCTAGCCTTATTGTTGGCATGAGATTCTCTAAGAGAGAAATGCTTTGTTTTGATATATGCTTGTACACGAGTAATATGTAGAGTGATTGTGAATCTAAAAAGGGAAGCTTTTTTTGTTGATGTATATGTGTAGTTGGTGAAATTGGTATAAGACTTTTATGCCATTTTTATTATTATTGAGATTAAGTGATAGTAACTTCAGTGGTATTTTAAATTAATATTTCTTATATTCTAGTTGTAAGCATATTTGTATTGGAAGTGAGCCTATTTGTACAAAAAGTTAGCCTGTTAATATTTTTGGTTAGTTATCTCAACTAGCAGTGGTGAATTAGTAGTGAGGAAACTAAGAGTTATCCCTTGTGAAAATCACTTGAACCAATGTCACCTTAACTATTGCTCATTTCATGAAAATTAACTTCTCTTTGGTTTTTTTCATCTTGGGATTTCACATAAGTTCTAATATTCATGATGTTGATGGTTTGTACTTTTTATTCTCTCTCCTACATAGCACTTACTTTGATGCATTGGATCAGATATCTTGTTGTTTATCATTTCATAAATGTTTATTACACTTTCTTTGTATACACATTACATCTTATTACATTAAATAGAAAAGACAACAAAAAGATCTTATAATTTGTATTTCCTCTTAGGTGTGAATCTTGCCTTAGCAACCCTACATCTATTTGGATAGTGTTGATATATTTTTTTTATCTAAAAGAAATCTATGTTTTGGGATCTCCTTGTACTTATTTTCCAAGTGCATAGTCTGAAAGTAGTGATCCACTATCAATAACCATTTTCACCTATATAGAAGAAATTTAAGGAATTTCAATTTTTCCAAGAAACTTTAGTATATCAAGAACAAGTTGAAGTGTTGAATCATGTTCAATTTAAATATATATTTGTGGAGAAAATAATGTTGGAAGATAAATTAGATGCATTAAACACCAAAGGCTATTTAAGAAGGTATAGATCAAATTGACTTCTTAATGCAAAAATATTATGAGGATATTTTAGCCAAAGAGGAAATATATTAGCACCAAAAAATGTGATAAAACTAGTTGACAAATGGGGATCATAATACCAGTTTTATCCATAACTTGGTCAAGAGACAAAATTTAACTAATAAAATATCCTCAATAAAAAATGAAAATGGACAACAAATTGTTCAGTCAGATGCAATCAATAGGGATGTAGTAGCCTTTTATTCAACACTTTTATTTTTTAGGTGATGGATTACCTACAAAGGATTATGATGGTGTTTTGGGAGTGATCCCACCCAATAACTAAATCACATAATAAAATTCTTATGAAACTAGTTTAGTTGGAGGAGGTCATATTGGAAAGTGACCGATAAGTGAATAGTTAGATGTTGCTGTTGATGAAAACATATCTCATTTTCATGATTTATTTAGTTAAAAATTATTATTTTTATGGTACAAATGTGAAAAATTTGTAAGTACAAGAAGACGATGCAAGATACAATAAAATAATTTTGATCAGTGATGCGAGAAAAGTTATCATATGAGGCCACATTTTTTGGATTATGACATATATAGCATTTATGAGCTATTGGTATGTCTACTTGTGTTGATATTAAGTACACCCTATTTTATGATCATGCAAAAAAAATATGTTCAATATGATAGAGTTTCAGGACAGTTTATGAGATCGGGTATTTTGTCTTAGAAAAGTGAATTATCTTGTCAATTCAATTGCTTAGAAATAGTGGAAAAATATTTAAGGACTTGACTCTTGGATAGTGTGGTCTAATTTTTTATTATGGTAATCTAATCCACATTTTTTGAAGAGTTAGTGAAGTTGACTAAATTAATAAATTATAAGAGTACAAAGGAAAAATCTTTTGTCATACGAGTGTGTGTGTGGACATAGTATAATGGTAAATTTATGTAATGTTTGGTACTTGATGTTTAATTACAAATCAAAGAAGATGTGAGCTTCAAAATAAATAATTAGGCATTGTGATGATATGCAATAGTTCTTTTTTTTACGTAATACATTTATTGTATTTGGATGATGAGTCCAAAAGGTGGATATGACCTTAATTCTTGAGTAGTGTTCTCTCTTTTTGTTGTTAACTCCTAACAGAGCTAAAGACCTCTAACAATGTATTTTATCCTAACATGAACTCATATACTAAACTTTGTGTAATGACTTCTAATAGTTTCATATCTCCTAATAGAGATACTTTCATATTAGTGCATAATCATGTGGGTTCAATACTCATCGAGGTTGTCCCTTGGTTGTCATTTCCTTAAGAAACAATCATGGTGTTATGAATACTTATTTCATGTATGCTTTAATTTTATAAATTGAACTTTATGGTTGCATATGGTTAATTACTAAATTGTTGAATTAGTTTAAAATTGTTGTAACACTGATTGACACCCCAACCCCTGCCGACGATACAATGCTGCTTGATCCTAACAATTGGTATTAGAGCCTAGTATCTAAGAAAAATTCTCATAACGTGAGGAGGATCATTATGGATGAAAGCATCTTATAAAGGATTTTTGAATCAACAATTGAGGACTTAAATAGAGATAATGGAAATTAAGAAATATTAAAATTGAAGCTTTAAGATGTAGAATATTACATTAAAAAACTCAAGTAATAGACTAACATTTCAAGGATTAAGAGGACAAAATTATTTGAGAAGATGAATGAGCCCAAGATAGTTGAGATGGAACCTTATTTAGATATGATTTATAAACTTTAAAAGAAAGAAGAATCACTTCAATGTGAATTTGATATTACCACTCTTCAGATGGCCAAAGAGATTAAAGATGGGATAGACCAAAGGGATAAACTTGAACAAGATATAAAGATGACAAAAAATGAATGTCATGATTTGAATACTCATCTTAGACAAGTGAAAATGGAACTTAAAGACTCAAGAGAAAATTATTAGGGCCTCGAAAAGTACACTAACATTGTCAAGGGTGAACTTGTTGAGGAGAAGTTACATCTTGAGAAACTCTATTCAAGCACTGACAAACTTGATGAAAAATTATAATAAAAGAAACCTAAAGGTGACCTGAATGGACTTGGTTATTAAAATGTTGAAATATCGAAGGAAGCCAAGGAAAGAACAATTTTTAATCTTATTTAGACACCTATACAGAATGATACACCTAGAGAGTAGATCGAGAATATTAAAGGAAGAAGTTATGCATGCAACAAGTATAGAGACATGAAGAAAGATTGAAAAGGTAATACTAATACTAAGCCTTTTACTATTTATTTTTTCAATTGTTACCTTTAAGGGCATAAGTCACACAAATGTAAAGCTAAATCAAATCAGATGATAAATGAGAGATCTAATCCTAGATCTAATGCTAGAAGACCTATTGAAAATAATAATGTTATACATTCTAGAATTAGATGTTAAAATTGAAACAACTTTGGACATATTGAAAGAGATTGTAAGTGAAAAGTGAATATGATGAGGATACAACCCAAGACAAAATGAACACAAGAGGAAAAGGGGAATATTATTATCAAAAGTGATCTTCTATTACATTTAGTACAATGAAAATAGACCAAAGACATGCCCTATGGGCTTAGTTGTTTGATCCTGATGAAAAAAAAATCCTCCTCCAGTACCTTCTCCCGAACTCCACCAAAAACTGCCTTTACAATGCTAGAAATGTCCTTAAGTAACCAAAATTAGGTTAAGGGTTAGAAATACATTTTAGAATATGCCATTTGGAATCCACCACCAAAAAAAAAGGTTCTATAAAACATGTTAGAAGTCAGTTTAAAATTAGAAGAATACATAAACAGTAGTCCAACTTTCGGGAGGCATAACTTTTGATGCGAGACTTTGATTGACAAACCGTTTATGTTTCCAGAAAGCTCTCCAAGTGCTCTATAGCCCTATGGACCAAATTTTCTTATCCCCCATTTTTTTGGGCATGTAGGAGACCATTTAGTACCTCAAATGTGACTTCGAAGTGCTCTTAAGGGGTCTCTAGGCAACATAAAACTACAATAACTTTCAAACCGCAAAGCCTTTTGACCTAATTCTTTTTCTGGAGTGCTTTAAATTACAATTATAATCATTCCTGAAACTCGTCATAATTATGGCTCAATTAAAAAATAACCTATTTTCTACATTGGCACATATCCCAAGGTGCTCAAAAACTCTAACCCAGAAAACCAATAATGGAACTATGAGAGTTGGAATCTTTATTTGACCCAAATGGGTATCCAAAAATGAAAACACATTAAATATAAACTAAAAATAAGCATATTTTTGGGTGATACAGGATTTGCCCTTACACCGCTAGATGCTCCTACATCAGATACCCAAGGTAGATTGAAAAGTGACCCTATCACTTTAAATCTAGTAGAGGAAAACCTAAATGGGAAACCTCCATTGTAGATATCCAAGTTGAATCTTCTATTGGTTGTCCTAATTGTTTTTGGTGCTCCAACCCATGTGACTATCCATAATTTTTTCAATCTCTTCCTTTGCAGAAGTAGGAATTGGACATGGCTCCAAAATCAACTCCTCATTTGCACCATCATCATGATATTTTGTTAAGTCTACAATATTGAAAATAGGAGAAATGTGAATCCCATCTGGCAACTCCACCTCATATGTATTCCTTGAATCATGTTTCTTCAAAATTTTGTAGGGGCTGAATTTCTTCATCATCAACTTGTTATAAGTACCCATTGGAAATCATTCCTTCCTCAAATATACCATAACCTGATCTCCAACTTGGAACTCCTTATGTCTCCTCTTTTGATCTGCCCTAGCATTATACTATAGGTTCATCTTGGTAATATGTGCTTGCACCTCCTCATGTAGGTTCTTGACATGTTCAACAAAGTCTTCTACCTCAACACTTGTCCTCTCCCCTTGCTCCATCTTCCTCAGCTTTGGTGCAACCCTTGAACTACTCCAATACACAATTTGGAATGGTGATCTACTAGTACTCCTATTCACAAAATTATTGGAAGCAAATTCTACTTGTGGTAGAATCAAATCCCATCCCTTGGGCTTGTCTCCTACTAAACACCTCAGCAAATTACCCAAACTCCCACTACTACATCTGAGGCCACTTTTCGACCATTATTGGTCAAAATTTTGACTTACATTTCGACCAATCCTCGACCAACGTCGACCAAGTCATTGGTCAGGATTTTTTCGGTCGAAAGTTCGACCAGCATTCTAGTTGGTCAAAATTTTGACCAATAGGTTGGTCAAAAAAGCCTTCATAATTGAAGTGCAAGTTTGCCTAGAGTTGGTCAAAATTTTGACCATTGAAGTTTTGCATTTCGACCAATATAAGTAGAAAGTTCGACCAACGATGGTAGAAAGTTTTAGCCATGAAAGCTGAAAAGTTTGACCAATGAAGGTAGAAATTTTGACCAATATATGTAGAAATTTTGACCAATAAAGGTCAAAAAGTTTGACCACCAAAGGTGGGAACGTTGACAAGGAAAGGTAGAAATTTTGACCAATGATGGTAAAAAAGTTTGACCAAAGAGGGTGGACAATGTTGACCAATAAAGGTAGAAATTTTTGACCATTGAAGGTAGGAAACATTGACCAAGAAGGTAGAGCTTTCGACCAATGAAGGTCGAGAATTTTGACATCTGAAGGTAGAAATTTTGACCAATGAAGGTAGAAATTTCTACCAACGCCTGGGTGTAAATTTTTTTTCAGGCATTCTATAAAACAGTTCACATGCTTTCCCTATGATATGACATTTTGCATGCATCTTGCAGTTTCTCATCCGGTTGATGATGGATTACGAAGAGTGATCTGAAACGATGACGCTAAAAAACATCACAATCAAATCCAAAATGAACTTGCATTACAAATGGATTGTGGAAATCTGGTATTGTTGATTTATGCAAAATGTCATATCATAGGGAAAGCATGTGAACTGTTTTATAGAATGCCTAAAAAATATCGACAATAACTAATCAAATTATCGTAATCACCAACAGTAACTAATATGCTTCTTCATTAATATGTCTGATACAATAACCAAACTTGGCAACTATGCACAACAACTTATACGCTAAAAGGAAATCATTTAGGAGATAAAAAATTTGAACAACCATATGTTAAGATTCTACAATAAAACATCACTTGCCTAAGTCTGACAATTGAGATTAAGTTCATCATCCTCTCTACAGTATGTTCTAATGGCCTACACATCCACAAAAGTTCCAGCATCTCAAATTTGTAGAATAAGAATTGTTTCGTAGCGAATGGAAATGAATATGGGTGATAGGGAAGAGAATTCAAATATAGAGGCTAGGTATACTTTATTTTCTAAGTATACTAACTTCTGCTAATTCTACTAACTGCTACTGATAATGGGGCTCCAGGACTGCCACTCCTTGTCCATTCTTGCATTGTATTATTCTTAATGAGAAGGGTTCAAAAAAGAAGACATTTCATCCAGGCAGACCAAAAGGTCAAAGGAATAACCTCCAACTCGAGCACCTAAAACAACACAAAAAAAACTGAAGTAACATAACAAAGTAGAAAGTCTACATGTAAAACTGAGAAAATAGAAGCTAGCAACAAGTATGGAAGGAAGGGTTGGGTACTCCTAAAGCAATATCTCCATGTAGATAAAAATGTTCCTAGTCTAAAACTCATGGACATGTAACAAAGATTTTGGAACTATTATCCCTTGCTTAGCCACCTCAAAAGCATGCATACAAGTGGCTTTGTCAACTGGCCTTTTCCTTCACTTGATCGTACACTCTTTGTATTCTTTTCCTTTTATGTTCTTGGCTATTTAGATATCTATGATAGCTTGAACTTCTTTTCTCTTTAGGGGCAGTTACCATACCCAACTTTTCTTGTAACCTTTTGAAGCTGCTCCTTCTTTTCACAATTTTGTTCTTGCTAACAATAATATGAATCAATATAATGATAATTGGTGATATATCCATACCAACAAAAAGGACCAAACTAAAGTAATACATTGAAGTAGAAAATCTACACCTAAAACTGAGCAAATAGAAGCTAGCAAGAAGTAAGGAAGGATTGGATACTCCTAAATCAGCCTCTCCATGTAGATAAAATATGTCCGTGTCTCTAAATCTCATGGACATGTTAGAAAGATTTTGAAACAGTTGCTTAGCCACCTTAAAAGCAGGCATACAATTGGTTTTGTCAGCTGCATTATTGCTTCACTTGATTAAATGCTCTTTGATTTCCTTTCCTTCTATCTTCTGACTATTTGGATATCTATGATAGATTGAACTTAATCTTCTCTCTTCGGGGGGAAATGTTGTACCCCACTTTCCTCCTAATCCTGTAAAGCTTCAACTTGTTTTTACAATTTGGTCTTGCTAAGAATGATATGAATCAGTATAATGATAATTGGCGATTTATCCATACATAGGCATTGGCTCCTTTTCTTTAAGATCCTGCATGGTCCAGTCTTCTTCCTCTTCAACTTGTTATAATTTCCTTGTGGAAACCTCTCTCGACTTAAATGGGCCAATACTAGTCCCCCAACTTGAAATTCTCGCTTTCTTCTTCTTTGACCAGCACGCCTCTAATATTTTGTTCTATTGTTCTCCATATTTTTCTTCACTTCTTGTTCCAATTTATGGACACACTAGTTTGAGGCTGAACATTTCCTATATATCTAAATCAATGGTATATCTTAAGGTGTCCTTTTCACTGATTCAAATTGTGTTCTGCTGAATTTTATGATAAAATTTCCATAGAAGCTTGTGAGGACATGGAAACTTCTTTACCTGAATGTACTCTTTGGGATTGGCCAACTGCAGCTGCTTCCAACTGTCTTTGGTCTTGAAAGCAGTTTTTCATTCTCTGATCTGAAACTGACAATACCCATTCTTTAGATCAATTTTTGTGAAGTATTGCACCCCATTCAAACAATCCATATGAGGTTAGTGAAAGTGATACTTTATCATGATCTTATTCATGGCTTGAGAATCTGTACACGCATACCATTCTCTGTCATTCTTTGGTAGTTATTACCGCTGGTATAGCTTTCTTTTAGCAAATATCTGATGAATACTACTTCTCCTCTTCTCCTTCTCTTTTACCTTGCTCACTCTCCATTGGCTTCATTCTATATGTTGCCTTTGACAAGTTTGCACGTAGAATCAAGTCCATGCAATGGCTAATGCTTTTACCAAGTGGTAACCCTTTTAGCATTTCATGTGAATCTCTTCTTCGATACATTCAAACTTCCATGATAGCATCTATGGTTGGTTTCTAATAAGAGACATGGCTCTTATGAAGGGTTAATTCATCTATTCTCCTCCTTGCGCATTAGGTTGTTTTGCTACCACTTCATATCTACTCACATTATCAACTGCTACACTTTTCCTTTGCACTGTTTCCAATCCCTATAACCTTGCCACTGTTGCTCTCAACAACTTTGCTTAGCATCATGGTGACTTATCTCATAACCTCTACAATTAGATGACTAACATCACCCACAATAAATTCTTTATGGGCTTTCCAAGACTATACTTACAATACCCCAAGATCCCACCTTGCTTTGATACCATATAATGCAGTACTGATTCATGAACCCAGTTAACAAGCAACTCCTTACAAAAGCTGAACCAAAATGGCAACACGAACATAACAGAGAAATCTAGAATTATACTATGATAGTACAACTCTTTCTTATATCAATGTTCTAGTACCCACTATCCTGTCTAAGTGCTTAGCTTGAGACATTTTGCTTACAAAACGACATTCTAGATTTCCAATGCTTCTAGCAGGTTAAAGCCAAATTAATCACTTGTCCCTTGCAAACAAAGACAAAAGACAAATGCTTAGTTCTGGTGATCCATGTCGGACCCAATTGGTGGAGGAACATCCATGCCCACAAATCCGCTTAGGCACCTAGCAACAACACCTTCACCAACTTTCAGAATATATGCTTCCTGCAACACCCACATGCAATGGATTAAAATATTTCTTAAAATAGTGAAAATTAAATATGATACAATACATCCATTTAGAAAAATGAAACATATACTATGAAAATTAAATAGAGATCCTAGTGCACTTTTCAGTTGTCTTAGCATTGAGACATCTATTGACAATGAGTATGTGACAGGGTCATATAATTTCAATCTTATTTCTAAGAGTAAAAATGCAAGGGAATGTTAACTTCCAATTTATGGATAGAAGGACAACCTATCAATAGAGTTCTAGGATAGATTTGGAGAACAATATACAAATATGATTTATGCTTGGGTGTTAATTTGTGCTGTTTACACACAGGTTTGACAATCTCCATTGTTCTTCTAGCATTTAAAGCAATGCAGGAATGTGCATCCCCTCTCTTATGGTGTTTTATTTTTAATTGTGAAATTAGTGATCTGTATGCTGGAACCAACTATGATACATGGTAGGAAATTGTCTATTAAAGTATTGTTGATGTTCATTGTTATTGTTATTTGGCCAATGGAATCGACAAGGTTGACATGGACAACTTCTATTCTAGGTTGATTGCTGGGAATTTGTTGGTTGCTAGTCCATAAACAACTAGAACTTCACCTCCAAATGCAAGCTCATTGTTTGCAAAAATCCAATACTGTACATAACTTCACTTTCAAATGCTAGCTTGTTGCCTACAAAGATCAAATATTGAATTACATGTTGCCTTATTGAGGGGAGGCTGCAAGAGGAAAACATGTAGCAAAAAAAGTATAGCTTGTTAGAATTTGTTAGGAAATGGTTACGTGAATTTGCATGTGTCAAAACTAGAGTCATTAAGATCAGACAATGTTGCATCTAGCATCTTAGAGAGGCAAAAATTGATACAGGGATACATGTGATAGAAAATTTCATGTGGGCAGAAAGACCTATTAAAGGCAGCAAACAAATAAGAAAATGTTCTGAAACTATCTATGCTCAATACTTCTATATCTTCCATTTGTCATTACCTGCACCAATGTTTCACATACTATAACATTGCAGGAGTTATAGGTCAACAAGTTCCAATTGTTTGGATGACTTTAATTTCCTTAGCTAGATTTTTGGCTTAGCACTACAATACCTTTTCCATGAAATATATTCGAAAATTCCCATATAACGGGTAAAGTAATGTAAAGTAATAATTCAATGTAGCATATGCTTCATTTTGAACTTTAGATGAAGACCAATGGGTTGTGTCTTCTTATCTACTACAACATAATGGGTTTATTCAAGTTGTAAGGCTTATGTTAAAAAGATGAATCTCGAATGGTGCTACATTAATGTAATTCAATCCTTTTAGACTTTTTATTGAAATATAGTTTTAGCTAACTATCTTAAATATCTATTATGTTGATCAACTAATTTTTTTTTGGCAATCTATAGCTGGGTTTAGGATAAATGGAGAGAGCAAAAGAATCATATCATCATAAGTATTACATCCCCATTAGCTAATAAAAGAAATACAATAGCATGGTCAATGTCTATTTAAGAAAGCATGGGCCACAATATGGTTAGGAGAAGAACTTAGGAGAGATTGCCTGGAAACTGAGGCAGAGAAAACAATTGGGAAGGAGAGAATGGCATGGAGAGAAGAGAACCTCAGTTTTCTGTCAAAGTCCACAAGAGGAGACTCATAATAAGAGGAAAGGAGACTGCAGATAATTGCAGAGAAAAATATGTTAGGAGAGCACAAAGAATGGGGGAAAGAAAAGGAAAAGGAGGAAATTCTAGAGTAGTTTTATAGGCATATAGACCTCAAAATGTAAGTGATTGGGGTAGATGATGATTGGGGTAGATGATGTTGAGGGAAGTTTGAAAACAAGTAATTTTGTTTGGAGAAGAAAAATCCAAAGAAAGGTGGAGGGATTGAATGTCATGTGAGACGGAACACAAGGGCAAACAGAATGGATAAATGACACATTTTGGGGAGAAAAAGAAGAGAGGAATCACCATAGAAGGGAGAATGTGGGCAGATTTTACAGATATTTACATATCTAAAGCAGAAGCAACAGTCACATCAGTAATGGATGGAAGCAAGTATAGTTTCTGGGAAGGAAGGTAATCACCAAATGAATGTAGAAGCTAGGAAAAAGAACAAGAGAAGAAATTTAGATGGCAAGTCAAGGAAGCATACCAATAGCTGTTATAGCTAACTTCACACACCCACAGATCCTAAATAGTACATCGAGTTTCAATGATTTATTTTTTGTTGTCTCCATAAGCAACTGAACTGCTTATGGCCATTATTCTAGCTTTTGGGTAGTAACGATGCAGAATGTGGGATTTGGTAAGCATCAAAGGTTCAAAAAGTTGTCATTTCAAAGTGTCACCCAATACATAGCCCCTTGGTGCCATTACCAACAGATACCCATAGTGAAATAAAATATCAATTGTCTAAAAAGAATTTATATGCTTCTTTTATTTTGGTGAATATTAGTTAATTTATACATGATGGAGTGAGCCCAAGGAACCCTCAACCAACATAAAATAGAGCACCAAGAAGCATGCTATTTTGATAATTGTCCTAATGAACATGGTTTGATACTGAATCTCAAGAAAAAATACAAGGGGTTGAACTTAATTGGTTAAAATATTGGGTTTTCATTGTAGAAACCCAAGTTCAATTCCCCACAAGGGCATCTAAAGTGGAATTCTAAGTTATGTTGGTTTCTAATGTGGAGGTGGGTTTTTAAATAAAAGTGGGTTTCTAAGTAGTACTCCTTGTTCTTTCAATTGGTATCAGAGTATAGCTTTTAGATATATTATAGGCAATTTTTTGAAGGTTGGAAGTTGAAGATTCATAATGCACAGAGAAGATAATGTGGCAAAGGAGATTAGAGAATTTAAAGAGAGATACACTAAGCTGAAGGAGATGACACAAAGGAAGGCACTATTCAGGACAAGTTGTAAATGCAAATCAAGGTATGTAATGTGGTAATAGATTCAATATAAACCATTTTGACACTTTTCCCCTTTATTAGGCTATTCTCTTCTTTCGATCAGCAGACCCTATTTTCTTGATTTTTCTCTTAAAATTTCCAAAACACCAACAAAATAAGCAGGCTTCTTCCAGCCACTTCTGAGGCAATCTGGACTGAGGCATTACTCAAAATTCATGCTAAGACTATAGGCCACTCCTATGCTTCGAATAGAGTGTTGAAATTGGTGATATCAAAATGTATTTCACAAATTCATGTTATGGGCAGCAGTAGTCGTGGATCATTTTAGACCTACCACATGCGAAGTGACCATTTTATGTTAGTTTGAGCTTCACTTGGTTTCAAGAATACTATAATATTCTCTACTTAACAAGGCCAACCACATGAAGGTGGAAGCTCGTCTAGCCTCACCCCCCTCCCCCTAACAGCAATCTAAAGTACCCATTATCATCTAATTACATACTTCATTGATTCATTCATCCATTTGTGAACCATAACATTCAATCAATACAATCACATAACATTCATTAATATGATATAAAATTCATTAATACACAATACTAATCAAGACTTCATTAAGACATAACAATATTCATTAACATAAGATAAAAATTAGTATTAATACGCATCATTCATACATAATTACTTAAAACAAAGTTCTTTCATTATCCAACAAGGTTTATGAAAGAAGATTTTTAAAACATCATTTCTTCTTTTTATTTTTATGAGCCCTCTTAAGAAAAATGCTCATAGGAGCATCCATATCTACATCATTCTCCTCCTGTTCTAGCACGTGTAATGTCAAATTACGATGGCTCCTTCTCTTTGCAAGAGCAGGAGGCTGCTGCACTAAAGGGGGCTCTGTTGCAAGAACAAGTGAATGGGATAAATTGGCATACTCTTTTTCTTTTTTTAGTTGTTACCAGTCTATAATTAAGTACTAGTACAACATAACATGCATTTTTCTTACCTGACAATGCCACATCATGTACATTAACATTTTGATCTGCCGCCACGTCAACATGTTGAACACTTGGAACATGTTCCACTCCTTTGACATGATGTTCAACATGCTCTGAAATATTCAGAAAAATATTATCATGAGTGATGGATTCATTTTGAGCACTGCACATGAAATATGAGTCAATAAATTTGACTCAAATACTACACAGTTAAATCATGATAGCAATATCACAATATTTACTCTATGAGATTTGTTAGAACAAATGATTTATCAAAGTACAGAGTTGGAAATCATTATCAACTACTGATCAAAAGCTTAAAGATCCCTATTTTAAAATAATGAATATGTTTCAACAAGTAGAGATAATCTTTAAAGTAGTGTTAGAGAAATAAGAACAAAACTATGTGAATGATCCAAATCATATAATAAATTGCCTTGCCAATCTATAAACTTGGTTCTCATTGCTCAAGAATACCCTAAATACATAATACAAGAAATGTAAACTACTATGATTTAATAAACAACAAATAGCCAAGAGAAAAGTCTCAGCTCAAACAAACAAAATCTCATGTACACTACAATGGAATTGAGCAGCAACACAGAGACACCTTCTAGTGATGAAAACTATAGTTATGGATTTTCAAATCATACATTAAAATAGCCTCAACGATCTGAAGACCTGGTGGTAATGGCTCACAAACTAATATCAATACTTTGTGTCTGTAATCCTCTTTCAACTATGACCAATATTTGAACTTAGATGGTGTATATTCAAAAAGACTCTTGATGACTATAAAGTATAAGGATACACACATCTTAAAGACTGGGAAGTCAAGTCTCTTATGTCATTTGAGATGCATATTCTTAAGGATGCTAATAAGTGGTCTTTTATTATATTTTTATTAGCATAGAACCCTCACTTTGAGAAAAGTTTGAAGAGGTTGTGGTCTTTAAACAATACATTTTCTAAAAGATCTGCACAATGACCATAGAATATATGTTTCGATAAGAGCATGCTTGGACAATAAATGGAAGGAGAAAATTTCATATTTCTGATTGCATAATTAATTTCCAATAGCAAATTAATACCTCCACCACTATAATGCACATTATGGCCTTCGTCACGAGCAGGTTCTGTGGTAGGATATGAAGGCTGCAATAAAATGTTATGCACATTGTTATGTAGTCAATTTACGTTCAAAACTAATACCAAAAAAGAAAAGGATCAACTATTCAATTTCATTTACTTTTCATCTAACCAATTTACCTGTGAGATATCATTTGGTGAACTGGATTCTTGAGCAAGGCTTATAGATTCTTCACATAGGCATGCAACCACGAATTTATAGCCTTCCTTCAAGGCAAGTTTTCTATCTTCATCTGTGACCTCCACATTGAATTCTGTGCCCTGTATTTTTTGCTTAATATCATCAGTTTTGTATGTATGGTTTCACTAAAAAAAATTGTTTGCAACATTATATTAAAAAAAAATATTTCATATCATTGCTCCTACTTACAACTCGAGATTGGAGATTCATATAGCCACCAGAGCCAAGTTTGTGTTGGCCAAACTTTTCTACTCTCGCTTTTGTAGCCACGGATGTGTCCTGCAATCTATGAACAATTTCAAACATCTTAGATTATATATTTACAAATATGAATAATTAGTGCATGATTACAATGTACTTAATACTATCATGACATACCTCTTTTTTCCCTGTGCTGCTTCATTACCTCTATCTTCACATAGCCTTTTCTCCTTTGCATCTTCTAGTATTTCATTCCACTCCATTGGTGGAATCATAGCTGGAGGGTCGTACTTTAGGTTATCCTTAAGAGCCCTTCTATATTGATCCCTCACAGCCTTTATATGCTTTGCTGCTCTTTTGAGAAGTAGGCCATTGTCAAACATGTCTTTTCCAAATTTTTCATCAAAAGATGCAATGAGCTGATTTTTTAATTCCACGGTTTGTAAATTCCACCTTTTTAGAAACAAATAGATTGTTAGATCAATAGCTTTAATATATTACAGTAAATGAAAGAAAAGAAAAATTATGTAGAAATGATATGAAACTACGTACCTTTTACGTATGGTGGGTCCGAATAGTCTCAATGTCATATGAAAAAGATGTTCAAAGAAAACATTATTACCTACAAAAACATAAAGGATTTATCAATCCAAAATGAGTAATATAAAAATAGATTTTTTTTACACTTTAAATAAAAACAATTTTAAAGCACCTGGAAGCTTTCGTTCTTTTAATGGAAACATAGTTTTCTTATTCAACAATAATGTCCCTTCATATGAACTAGTACTAATCACACGAACTGCTCCAGGAAATGGATCAACTTCAACAGTACTGCTCTCTGCTGGTCTATCAACTGAAACATCGTGACAATTAAAGTAGACACCAAATGAATTAAAGCATACTTATGGATATAATAAAATTGAAGAAATTGACTAGCAAAAATGTTTTTTCCTCGCATTCCATTAAGGATTTAATTCAGGATAATCAAATAGTGTATTAAAGATACCATATTTTTAGAATTCATGATATATTGTTGTTTATGTTTATGATAAGATAATGTGTGATTTTTAATCATCTATGTTTAGGATAGCTTTCAATGGTCCATGGTCTGTTATCACAGTGAGAGTTCAAGAATATGAAAGTATCTATGCACATACATTGTAGAGAAACATCATAGAGAAACATAAAAGACAAAATTAAAATATATTTTTTAAATGATGTTTCAGTTTACTTTTGGATTAAAAGGTTAGACTGTTTTTTCCATGTGAATCTGAAACATTAATTCAAAAAGTAGCACAAAATCTTGCCTACGTAGTACAATATATGGTACTTTGTTGTTCATCAACTTGTACAAATACATTACAAAATATGGCAAAACAAGGTTTTACCAGTTCTAGTGGGCATAGATGAGGATGTTTGCATGGCCCTTGTTGCCGACAATGCACTAGGCAATAGTGGACCGACAATCGAAGGAGGAGTTCGCACGTCATCATGAGCTAAGGAATACAATATTGTTAGAAAAAACATTTGCAATGGATAAAGATCAAATGGGATACTAGCTAGAAATGTCCACAAAAAAAAAAGTAAGTGTTATAATGTTGATGAAAACAAACAAAGTGCTACTTACATGAAGGTTGTGTACAATGACCATCACCATGTTCACCATGTGATGTCACAAATGGCACAAATGTCTATACAAGTACACATAAAATTAGAGATCAAGATCCATAAGATAGTATAAAATATTCATATCTATTGAACTTCTATTATTGCTTTAGTCGAATTACTGCTTACCTGCAAAGATTGGATTCTACGGCCCAATTTTGTTCTCAATGCCTCTTTCTCCTCACTTTTGTCACCCTCGATGATAATGTTAACAAGTTCATCAGTGTATCTTTGCTTGATTTGTTGGGTGATGAACACAGGGTTAGTACTAAGGGCGATGTTATGTAGATATGAAGTTCGTATTTCAGATCGCATTTGATCAGCGGTCATTCTAGCTTTTTCCTATCATTTGTGACATTAAATATCAGTAAAATTTCACCAAAACAACTCCAAAGCCATAAAGAAAAAAACATAATAATATGACATTTTTTTCTATATTAACATTAAAATTTACAATATTTAATGTTTACCTCTACTGAAGGTGTCTGAGATGGTGCATCCATATCGCCCTGTGAAAAAAATTAGTAAGTCTTAGAAATCAATAGCAAAATTAAAGTAATAGACTTACCAAAACAAAATATTAATAATAAAGTATATTGTATATGTAAATCATTTGTCTTAAGTTATAAATTTAGTGTAACTAATGTGTATATCTAAAAAAATTTTGACATGTTCTACTTAATGTTTATATGTGCACATATGGTTTAGAAAGAAAAGTTTGGTCGTACAAAACCCCATCATAGTTGACATTGATCCTAGCTAGACATTTCATTGATCATCATGATCTTCATCCATGTCATCATCATCATCATCATCACCATCATTGTACTTGTCACTTTGATCGTTGTCATCACCACCACCATCTTCTTCGCTATCATCACCATCTTCATTGCCATCATCATCATCTTCATCACCATCATCATCATGACCATCATCACCATGATCGTGATCGTCATCAACATCATCATCATCATTATCATCATTATCGTCAGCATGACCAAAATCATCACCATCTTCTTCATCTTCACACCTGGGTAACTGTTGTTCCTGATAATCATTTACTTCCTCTTCTGCTTCTTCAATTTCTTCTTCTTCGATCACATTATACTTTACCGGCCTTCCTCTTGGGTCATGTCTAACAAAAAATGACCAACCTAGTTTCTGTGGAACACAAAAATAAAACACTTGCTCGCACTGGCTTGGAAGAACATAGGGCTCATCTTCGACTGGCTCAAATGACCTTGTATTAATCATAGTAAAATCCACTATCATGTTCAATAACAGTCCTATCAGGATCATTTTGATTCAGTCGTAACCTGAATGATTTGACAAAAAATAGAACTATTTTGAATGAATTAAAGTCGCACTCAAGTATATCATCCAAAATGCCATAGTATTGATTTTCAGATCGTTGAGGATGTATGTCAGTTCTAGATGAAATATTGGTGATCGCAAAGACAACACTTATCCCGGAATCACATGTTTTCTTCGTTTCATCTGAATTTTTGGTGCGTAATTTATAGCCATGGTAGTACATAGCTTTGTGGTGTTTGACCTGCAATTATTGAAACATGTCAAGAATATTTGCATCAATCTGTGAGTTGATATTAAACTTATGTGTGATGATTAGTAATCTTATGCGTACCTTTGTATCTCTTAAGCCATATATTAGATCAAGTACCATTTGTGTAACATTGGAATCTCCATTACGATGAGCTTCTTTAACCAATGACACAACACCATCCCATGTTAATGAGCGACCATTTTCTTGAGACTGCTCAATCCATACCGTCATCCAATCAAGATTGTTTGCAATATACAAGTGTAGTGCATCCCACTCACGACCAACTATAAAGAAGACAATTACACTAGTTAGAAACAACTTATATATATTGATGATGAATAATAATTATTAAACTAAAAAAAAAAAAAACTTATAATTACTTGTCACCCTCCTCAATCTACCTTTCCCCCTCAGGTACTCCCCTTCGAATTTGTCATTAGAGTTGGGATCCCAAATGCGATCTACATGGATATCTGCTGCAAACTTTGGAAGATATTTAGTAATGTACACCATGGTCTAGTATATCATATATCCCTCTATCATAGAACCCTCAGGACGTGCTCTTTGTCGAACCAAGCCCTTCATAAATTTCAAGTGCCTCTCAACCATCCACATTGATCTAGCTTGTACAGGTCCACACAATTCAATCTCCTCAACTTGATGTATGAGGTAGTGTTCTTGAGCATTGAAAAAAGTTGAAGGTAGACACTTTTGCATTTCACACATAAGCTATGGAATTTTTCTCTTCCAGTATTTTATATCTTTTTTGTCAATTTCTTTAGATGATAACCACCTAAAAGATATTCAACACACAAAACCACATAAACGAGATTTCAAATAAAATTATACAATAGATTTAAGAGAAAGCTACAAATCTAAGAAAAAACACTTCTAACCTCGTGTATTTTTCAAGATCATATATAACTTGTTTAATACTGTTGTCAAACTGTTGTGGAAGGGATAGAGGTAGGATGAACTGCAATCATTAAAAATGATCATTTCAATATATTATTAAATAATGCAATAGGTAGTACATTCAATCTTACAAATATACTGTAAATGGAGAACATGACTTACCTTGAGGAAGGTATGCCAATCATGTGTTTTCAACCCAGGCCCAAAATCACCTTTCTTTGATAGAAGAGTGCTTATATTTGCAGCAAACCCTATTGAAAATTTTGTTTTTTTATGACTTCTTTTAATGCATCACTCTGTTGCTCCATTAATAACCAAGGAAGGGCGCTTGTATTTATGCAGTCTCCATTGCTATTTGATTCAATGGAAGCTTTTAGTGCATGATTGGATTCATGAATGTTGGTACAAATTTTGGCAATTTTTTCTCTATCACACCTTCCATCCAAGATTTTCCATAGTGTCTCTGTTACATTCTTTTCAATATGCATAGCATCAAACAAATGTGCAATTGGGAGATCTTTGTAGTACGGTAACCTACTAAATTGAGTAGGATAACTTTTCATTCCTCTAGGAAGTTGGTCATTGATGCCTTGACGACCTTCACAAGCATCAATTACAATGTTAGTAAATATAAGACAATATCAAAATACAAATTTTAAACTTCGAACGACAAATTGGATATTACCTCGACAATTTAGTCGATTATATTCCAACTTCCATAAATGAGGTGTCATTCTTCATGGCCTTGATGATGTCTCTTCTTTCCCATTGAAAATATATTTTTCAAAAATTTGATACCTATGATTATTGTGGAGAAAGTGTCTAAACTCATCAAACACCTGCTTTCTTAAAGTTCTCGAATGACGAGATTTCATTTTTGGACCACAAACTGGACATGCAAATTTTCCCTTTGTCTGAAGACCTACAAGATCATGTAGAAGTGGATCATGTACAATTATCATGCGCAACTTAAACATTTGATAGTAATGTGTAAGCACTATAATAGACCAAAAATATGTGATATTAACAATATAACATACCACAAAAATGAGTTAACCCAGGGGCATCATGTATTGTCCATACAAGCATTGCATGGAATTGAAATTGTCGATGTCCTATCGATCTAGAGATGTCATACATAGTGATGCCATTTCATAACTTCAACAACTCATCAATCAGGGGCTCAATATACACGTTCATATCTTTCACTTGGTATTTACCTAGCAATTGAATGAACATAAACATTACATTATTATTATGACCATTTTCATGCACTATTTATAAATTAATTTAGATAACTATAAAATGATAAAAATACCTGGCACAATCATTGACAACATTATGTGCTCCCTCTTTATGGACATCCAAGGAGGAATGTTATTATTAATAACAAAAATAGGCCACACTGAGTAAACAGATCTCATATCTCCATATGGATTGACACTGTCCGCTGCCAATGAAAGCTTCAAATTACGAGGTTCTTCTTTAAAGTGTGACCATGTTTCTTCTATCTCTTTAAATGCAAAACCATCAGCAGGCATTCACATAATGTCATCCTGACTTCTATTGCGTGCATGGTAATCCATAAATTGTGCCAAGGTAGCGCACCTGAATAACCGTTGAAGACGTGGAATAATGGGAATGTACCGAAGAACCTTGTGAGGCACTTTTTTTGTTATTTGATCTGACCGATATCTACTACTATGATAATCAGGGCATTCTACTGCAAATTCATATTGTTTATGATATAGAATGTGATCATTGGGACATGCATGTATTGTTTGATACTTCATTCCAATCTGATCCATAATGTTAGATAATTCTCTGTACGAACAAGGCAAAATGTTTGATGGTGGTAACAAAAACTCACTAATCAACCTACAACAACAAATATGCATTGTTAATATAATGAATAGTAATTGTATGCTAACATGGAAAATGACAAAAATGACATACCTTAGCATACGTGACATTGCTACATTAGATATACCATTCATAACCTTTAAGTTCACCAACAACACTATAGCCGAGAGTAGAGTTGTTTGGGAGCCTTCGTATAAGGGCTCGTGTGCCTTTTCAAGTAAAGGTATATCAAGACCATCTTCATCATCATTATCAGATTCACTAGTACCATCATTGTGAGCCTCTTCATCACCTGCCCCAATACCATCTTCTTCAATCATGTCCTCTAGCACATTATCATCTTCTTTCATGAGAGTGTTATCCTCAGATTGAATATTCACACCTCCATGTTCCTCCAGTAGGAAATCCACATTCAGCAATGGACAAAAATCATGGCCCCCTTTAACATGACCATGTTGCCTACAATGACTTTGGGCTGTTGTGATTAGAATTCCTCGAGTCTTTAAGCCTTTACACATATTGCAAGGACAATAACATTTATTAGGTTTTCTTCGGAACTGAGCCCACAATGCAGCCATTGTCTCATTTTGTTCAGCATTCATATTGTTAGGCGTGGTCTTTCTTCACAGGAAAATATATCTGCAAATAAATTGGACATGTTGTGATTAATGTTTATATATGCACATATGGTTCTTCTTGATTAATGTTTTCAAATGTAACTAAAATGATCCTATAATTTCTAGAAGGCGTAGATGTTTGCAAAATGTGCAGTACCACCCTTCTACCAAAAAAACACACCTAGTATAGAATAATGGATAAGATCAAGACAACAATAATAGTGGTCCTTCTATTGATATGCCTTTTGAAGGTTGAATAAGGTCCTAAGTTTGCTAACCCACTCTGTTTTATCTGCTATACTTTCTGCTTTCAGCACAATTGCACTATGTGCTGGAATAGAAAGCCATGAAACAAAGATCAGCAACCATTTGAGCATAGAAGGTGCCAATTTAATATACAAATATGTGCACTTGCAGTTTGAAACTTGAACCCCAAAAAGACACACACCTTTTAGTACTATTCTATATGAAACCTTGTTGTTGATTTTGAATGTAAGACTTATAGCTATAGCATCGGGACCATTTGCCTTTTTTGAGTTTTTAGAACTTGATTTAGCTAGAGCTAGAGAATCAGAAATACCATCATTAATTCATTTATTCATTAAAAAGTTTTGTGGTGCTTGCTAGATAATGAAGAAAACCAAATACTCCATATAAAATTACACAATGGATAAACAGACAGAAACAGTCAATCTCATTTTTTCGTTACTTGATTTAGAAGTTTAAAGGTTCCAATTACAAAACAATTTTTGTATCCTTCGGGGAACTTTTGAAAAAGACCAAAAGCATTTACAATCACAAGAGATCAACTTATAGTATACTTAAATGTTAGTAAAGATCTACATTGTAAAGTTTCCTGGAAGTGACTGGCGCACATTACAATTACTATGCCACTTAGGCAGCACGATATTGCCACATAGGCACTATGATAAACTTAACCATTTCTATTGGTTGGAGAGGCTATGGTGAATTAAAGTAGTATCTGGAGTATCTAGGAATCAAGACCTTTAATAACATGCAACAAAGCAGAGTTCTTTGCTAAAGTAAAACTATGTATTCTCATGCTTCTCCATAGTTGTAGAGGCATGTTTGTTACCATCCTCCTAAGGCATGGATGCAGATAACATTTACTCTTCCCAAAAAATTGAACATAAAGCATTTCAAAACAGAAATCACAAAGAATTTTTGTCTTCACTGGATTCTTATTTCAAGTGAATTCTCAATATAGCTAGACACTCCGTTATGGCATAATGATTCAAGTTAGCAATCCTTTGTAGCAGGTTTACAATCCTATCTGGAAATACTAGTTCTTTACACTTTTTCGGAAATGATTCTTTACACAATGATATTGGCAATATATTGTTGGCTGACAAATTTTCCCTCTTAAAAGATATTGGAATAAGGGTGATACTCTTGCTCAAGGTTGTTATCACCTTTTATTACTTCCAAGGTACAACCCCTTACATAACAACCAACTTGGCAAAAAGGTCAGACTCTAGGGGAAAGTTATCCACCCTCTAACTTCACCATCCAACAAAAAAATGAAAACTTCCATATGTTGTACAATACTAATCTTCTCTCAAACCCAGAATAATTTTGTTCAGAAAAGATGGCAAGAACAGATCTGAAAGAAGCAGGGAAGACATCATCATTGTGTAAAAATGAGGACGGAATTGTCCCTAACTCTGCTAGGGAAGCTTATTTAAGTAAATAAAAATGATTATTATGAAAGAAAAAATTCATCTTCCATTTATATTATTTGAAAGATAGGCATGTAGGGTTGTGTGTCATGATTAGTGCTGAAAATTATAATAACATGTGACATTACATGTTTTTTTAAAAGCATGAATATGCTCGTCTTCTGTCCTAGGTTCTCCATACATAAACTTAGTACAAAATCACTTGGGGTATGTAGATGAAATGTATTCCATCTTTGCCTTTGTAAGAAAAAGATCTAAAAGGAGAGTGAAAAGGTAGATTTATTCTTAAAATAATGGATTACTAAATATAAGACAAGAGATTATTCTAATTACTTTAATTGCAATATAGCTTTTGAACTGGAGAATTAAAGAACAAATATACACTAAGCATGTTTACAAAAAATTCAATAAGATAATAGAATGATAACTAAAATAATGTAAGTCTTCATTAATTTTATTTTATATGAATAGTTGTATTGAAAAAAATGAACAATTGAAGAAAAAAATGAATAATTGGAAAAAAAAATTACTAACAAGTTAAAAATGGTGGTAATTGGAGAATTTTTACTTTTCTTCAAGTAGGGGAAATGTATCATCAAGTGTTTATCCACCCAACCATGGATCAATCTTGATCCTTCCTTGCATATTGCTAACTAAAGTGAGCCCAATCCTCTACAAGGGAATAGGAGAAAACCTTCTAGGAACTAGCGTAAGAGTCCTACACCTTATCAGTCAAATCCTACAACTCTTGTCATCTGGGTGTGACCCTTGACTAGAGGTGTATCCAACATCTTAGGATTGTCCAACAGTTGAACTAGTTTACCTAGGAAAAGGATTTAACAACTATGAAGTTAACCTCTCATCCTATCCCACTTGAACTTAAGTCATGTTAGATCATGGGGTTACTAAGGAATAAGATTCCCTCCTTTGGTATTCGAATCCTAGAGATACATGAATTTAACTTCTAATTACAACTGCTGAAGAACATCATCTCATAAATTATAATGATTCTTGTCCATGGATTACTTTGGTAAGTGTAATTTTAATTTAAAACTTGGCTCCAATGGATCAAATGTCGCTATATATACTTGGAATTGCCCCACATCTTGTCCATTTGTAAGTTTGATCTGATAATTTAGAATTCATAAAATAGTTGAAAGTGTTATAATTTTCTAAATACAAGAAATATCATCTACCATCATGCTACATGCTAGAAGGGAGAGAGAACATACAAAATTTAGTTGTGTTACTGGTAGAGTCCTTTGACTGTTAAAGTATCACTTTCATATGCTTTGACTTTTGAGACACAAAAATTCAAAGCTCATTGTTAAGATAGTTTCATATTATAGTAGATGATTTTTTTTCCATTTACATATTTTATTTTCACATTAAATTTAGTCTCTTTGGTTTTGTCCATCCTATTGTCAACTGATGCAATGGTTTCTTCTTCTAGAGTATTTAGTCACTTTTCTTATTTAAAAACTATGGTGATTAGCACTACCATTTTTTATTAACAAAAAGGATATACAACATACTAGTAAATGATGTCATTACAATTTTCTGAAGGTTTATTATTTATAGGTTGTGTATGTTACTATCTAGGCTCAAAAGTTTAGTCTTTTTGAAGATTATCTTATAGGAAGAATTATGAATGTTTATATTTCAAGAAGAATGTAAAGTAAAAATGTAGACATGAATACCTTCTTGGGCATGCTATAACTATAGAAGATTCAAGATCACATATGGAAAGTTTTAAAGTAGAATAAAGAATTGATAGTCTCTAGGGAGCTACAGCTAAGAGGTTAGGAATTTTGTACATTATAACTATATATGTTAAGGAATCTTAATGGAAAGATCAAATTAAAGTAAAATTTTAGAGAGATTGGCTACAATTAACATGCCAAAACCTTTTAGAGTTATACGAGGCATAGGTGACTTGTAGATGGAAATGTATGCTAGAAAACTTGGTGCAGTTCTTTATTACTTGAGAGGGGATCTCAGTGATAGCAATCAATCACTACCTGTGCAGTATTCTACATTAATGCAAACCTGCACCGAACACCCCCAAAAGGAAGGAAACAGAGCTGAATTTGCATAGTCTACTCACAGCACCCACCTGTAGACACTTGGACTATTCTTGGCTCAATTTGTAAATCTCATTAAGAATGATTCCAATTTTTGCCATCGCTAGATAACAAAGAGGGATGTCAGAGTCATTGCCAGTTTTTTCACCATTCTTTATGCTGAAATAGAGATTCAGAAACACCATATCAGCTCTGGGATAGCTATCTCACACACACACACACACACACACACACACACACACACACACACACACACACACACACACACACACACACACGCACGCACACACGCACGCACGCACGCGCGCGCGCGCACACACACACACACACACACACACACAGAGAGAGATCTCAAAAACTGTGAATTTTGTATGTAGCAATCTTGAGAAAGACATGAATATCTTTCTTCTGGTCACATTAATTCTTAGACAACTTACACAAACACACACTAGATAGAGGCTAGAAAACCATTATGAAAGTTGAAATAGTTCAACTTAGTTGTGACTTCACATGTCAATGTTTTGAATGAATAGCTTCAAATATAATAGTCAATTTTGACTCGATCTCCAAAAGAAAAAAGGTAACAACTATATCCCTTGGTGATATATTTTGTGAGACAACTTTCACAATTTGGTTGGTAGATGTTCGGAGCCTTGAGAAAGCTAATGATGAAGATCATGCATATTTTTGTTGAATGCTTGGGTAAGATCATATCTGATTTATGAGGATGGCTTGTACCACTACAAAAGAGTGCATGGCATTTAATAATTATGGGTTGCTAAACTTGGAAATAATATATAATTGGACAAAACTATGATTCATTTGATAGGATAGTTTTAATTTTTATGTTTACTAACAATTCATTTAAGAGACTTAAATGTAGATCAATCATTTGTCATTCGTAATGGCTACTTGCACAAGTGCTGAGATTAATGAAGATGCATAAAATAAATGCAACAATACTAATAAAAAGAGGATGAGGATAAACTAAACGTAGAAAAATGCTTCTAAATTGTCTAAAAGGCTCATTTAGATATAAACAGCGGGGAAAGACTTCTTTTGAAGGCATGGAAGACTAGATAAACATGCTGCAATGATCTCATGGGAATACATAGGCATTCCAGTGCTATAAGGATAGATTAACATAATTTTGAAGCATGTTCTACTATATGTGGTTTAATATTGGTTCACTTCAATTATCAGGTTATCTGATCACCTAAGAGACACTAGTGCCCCATATGCATGTAATGCTAAAACATATAAATATTCCTTCACAAGTATCCAACTTAATGGATTTAGAAGAGATGAAGAATTATTTTTTTAAACTCGCCTTTGTGCATTTCTCAACTTATGGTTCCAGAGGAAACAATAGTGTTCTTGTTTTAGGAAAAAATTTACCAACAACCTATTGTTTAAGAAGGGATACTTTCTTCTTGACCTTAACACTTTTTGACATTATTTAATTTGGTATATCTTTGTCATAAATTTTTGTATAGAATAGTGCACTAAAATAAGCATAAAATTGTGGAGCTAAAATTAGAACTTTCTTAAAGGAAGACAAGGTTTTGTCTGGACTCTGAAATTTAACTTTTGACCAACAGACTGAGAGGACTTACCCATAATTTTGGCACTATGCTTCATCATCTGTTCAAGATTATATCTGTATCTTCAATCTGTGAGTAAAGAACAAGTTTGATCATTAATTTTAACTGTTTCATGGGGCTCTAATGTTTTCTATTTTACAGCTGCCCAACTATTGAAGAATTCATCTACCTCTAATTTTGCTTTGCAAAAGAGACCACTTCTACAGCTTACCATCAGCCTGTTACAAGTTGAATCATCCCAGTCGTCACTCTTTAAAACATGTTGATGCCCCTTATCATCTGTCTTGTATAGCCTTAGAATAAATATCAGTTATGCTTATTACACTGTCCAGATTCTCATTAAGACTTACAAATGGCATTTGAGTGCCTTCTTGCCTCTTTGATCTATTACTCATTGACTACATTACACAATGCAAAAGATATCCTTCTCTAGTGAAATTTTTTGGATTATTGGTAGACCATTTCCCACCAAAGTGAACATTGTCCAATATCTCATATGTAATAGCATTGTGAATAAAAAATATTTTCATAAGTTTACCCAGCCACATCATAGCCTAATTCAGCATTCCAAGGCTACAAAAATGATTAAGCAGTCTACTATAGGACACAGTATCTGGGACAAAACCCATTTAAAAAAGTTTTTCTAACAAAGTAAGAACCAGACCAAGGGAATCCTTGCAGAGCCCATCCCAAATTATATTGAAAGTGAATGTGTCTAGAGAAAATACAGTGGAAACAATGCTCTCAAGGAGATTAAAAGCTAGCTGAGTCATTTTTGTAATGCAAAGACCATTTATCAAATTATTGTAGGTAATAACATCAGGAGCACAACCACTACATGATATCATGTTCATGATCTCCAAAGCTCACTTCATATCAGCTGCCTTACAGTGAGCATTAATTAAAATATTGTAGGTAAAAATATCAGGGGACAAGCCATTGCTTGGCATGAGGGTACAAAGCTGATTTGTTGTACTTATCATTTCTTGTTTACAAAATCCATTAATGAGAGTATTAAAAATAACAACATTAGGCGCAAGCCCAATTTTTTATCATTTCCTTTTCTAGCCCAATGTCCATCAATCAATGAGCTATAAGTGAAATTGTTAGGAAAAATGTGTCGATTTACCATTTTCGTAAGGAATCTATGTGCCTGCTTTATGTAGCTTATCTTGCAAAGCCCGTTCATAGAAGGAGTGTAAGCAATAACATCAAGTGGAATTTCTTTCTTGTCCATTTGTGCCCATAGTTTAAAAGCTTGTTCTACATTACCATTCTTGAGATGTTCATCAATCAATACACTGTGTACAGTTTTGTCATGAATCAAACCTTCTCCAAACATTTCCCTCAAAAGAAAATGTGCCTCCTATATATTACCTTCCTTGCATAACCCAATTGTAAGAGTAGTATAAGTAATCACATGAGGCAAAATACCACTCTTTACCATATTATCAAATAGTTTGAATGCAACATTTGTGCAGGCAACCCTGCAGTGTCTAGCAATAATGATATTATACGTAAAGTTTTTTGGAGCCAGACCATTTAGAATTAGTTGGTTTAAGAGTCTGACTGCTTATTCTAGCCTGCTAGCTCTACAATAACCTAAAATGAGCTGTAAGTGCACATATCAGGAGGTATGTTCCTTTCAAGTATGTAATGTAATATTTGATTGCCTCACTTTTCTCTGCCAAACTTGAAATAACAAGCAATGAGAGTGTTGATCCCTAGAGCAACCTGGCTAATGTTGACAGAGAAATGTGCTTGGACATTGCAGGACTGGATTGAACTTCAAGAAATTAATTTGGATTGTGTTAGGGATTAAACTGCAGCAGTCCATTGATTAGATTTTGATAGTTTTGTGTTCTATTTTTTGACTCATCAAATTTGTTTGCCTTGCTTTTGGATTACTGGTATTTATGAATATCTTAGGAGGTTGTTATAAGCACTAGTTTGAAAACTTCAGTTAGGGAACAAAGCAAATGAGAAATGTCTACTCCAAAAAAAGGCAAACATTGTATAGGGTGCATATAAATATATTCAAAACAAGGAAAGAAATGTCAATCTATAAAACAAAGCTTCAACTCACCTTTGTAACACTGGGAAGAAGACTCTTCAACATTTCCAGCTATTATTTGATCCTTTCACGCCGCCTTCTTGCTGAAATCTCTTTCAATGGATCAACTTGGAAGCATTCATGAGCTCTCCTCTGCTACAATCAACCACCAAAGAACCCAAGATGTCAAACCCTACTGGTGCTGACACTGTTAAACCCTTTTGTCGCGTACTCCTGGCCACAAATCGCAGTGGTAGAAAATGGTTCAATGCATGCACGAGTCTTCTAGGTGCAATACAATAAGATTAGGGCAGCAAACATAACCTATTTCAATTTTTGGTTAAAGATGAACCCGTGTTGGTCAAAATTTTGACCAACACGGGTTCATCTTTAACCAAAACCCATCACAAATTGACCAAATTGACCCCAAATTATTAGAGGGTCAAAAGTTTGGTCAAAAATTTGAGTCAAATGTACTAGTGTCCTATTCACCACTTCTATTTGTCCATCATTCTGTGGATGATGTGCAGAACCTAACTTCAATTCTACCTTCAACTTCTTCCACATTGTCCTCCAAAAATAATCCACAAATTTAGTATCTCTATCATAAACAATACTTTTTGTGAGACCATGTAGCCTCACCACCTCTTTGAAAAACAAATCTACAATGTGTACTATATCATGAGTCTTGATGCATTGAATGAAGTGTGCCATCTTGGAGAACCTATCAACCACCACAAATACTAAGTCATTACCCCTTTGTGTCCTTGGAAATCTAAGAACATAATCCATGATACTTATGTCTTCCTAAGGCTTTGATGGAACTGAAAATGGTTGATAGAGTCTAGTATTGTGACTAAATCCTTTGGCTATTTGACATACTTGACAACTATACACAAACTTCTTTACATCCTATGACAATTGAGGCCAAAAATAATGTTCTCTAATAATGGAAATCATCTTATCTCGACCAAAGTATCCTATCATCCCTCCACTATGTTTCTCCTTGATCAATTTCTCCCTCATAAAACTCCTTGGGATACACAATTGACTACCCTTGAACAACATACCATCCTGAATCAAGTATTCTAGCCACCTAGTCTTGTCTAGAGTAATAGGTTCTTTACAAGCCTTCCAAGCCTCTACAAAGTTAGGATCCTCAAGGTATAGATTCTTGAGTTCATCAAACCCAATGACTTTAACCTGCATTACTATTAGCGACAATTGTTTCCTACTTAATGCATCTACAACCCTATTAGACCTTTTGCTTCTATGTTTCAATACAAATGTATAGCTTTGCATGAATTCTACCCATTTCAAATGTCTCTAATTCAATTTACCTTGGCTATTTAGTTACTACAATGCCTAGTGATCAGTATACAAGAAAAATTCTTTTGGCAGAAAATAATGTCTCCATTTCTTTAAGGCCTGAACTATTACCTAGAACTCCTAATCATAAACAAAATACTTCTTCTTTTCATCATTCAAATTTTCACTAAAATAGGCAATAGGCTTACCTTCTTAGCTCAACACAACCCCAATAGCACTACCACTAGCATCGTAATCCACATGGAGTACTTTTTTGAAATCAAGAAGTGCCAACATAGGTTTCTCTATCACCTTCTTCTTCAACAATTCAAAACTCCTTGCAGCTATTGTAGTCCACTTGAACTCTTTTCTATCCCCCCTCATTATTTCAATTAGGGGTGCACATATACTACTAAAATTCCTAATGAACTTCCTATAAAAACTAGCTAGACCATGGAATGACTTCACCTCAGTGGTAGACCTTGGAGTAGGCCATTCCAAGATGACCTTCACGTTCTCTGGGTCCATTTTGAGACCATCAGATGATACAAGAATTCCCAAATAGACTCTCCCTTTTGACAAGGCTACACTTCTTCAAATTAATCAATAATTTCTCTTCCCTCAACCTTTCAAGGACACTACAAATGTGCAATAAATGTTCATCCAAAGACTTACTGAAAATCAAAATATCATCCAGATAGACAATAATTTTTTTTCCAAAAATTTCTTTAGTACCTCATTCATAAGCGGCATGAAGGAACTTGGCACATTGGTCAGTCCAAAGGGCATGAATAACCACTCATATAGACCCTCCTTGGTCTTCAATGCAATCTTCTACTCGTCTCCCTCTCGTATCCATATCTGGTGATAGCCACTCTTGAGATCTATCTTTGTGAAGTACTGAGCTCCACTCAAATAGTCCATAAGATCATCCATTCTTGGCAAAGGAAACTGATACTTGATGGTTATTCTATTTATAGCCTGATAGCTTGTACACATTCTCCACTCTCTATCCTTCTTTGGTGTTAGCATTGCAGGTACTACACATGGACTCAAGCTCTCTCGAATCAAACCTTTCCTCAATGGCTCCTAAACTTGTTTATTTAGCTCCTCAGTCTCAGTAGGAGTCATCCTATGAGCAGCCTTGTTAGGAAAACTAACTCATTATTAGAGATGACATCTCCATGCTCACTGAATAGACTCAAAACTTCAAGTGGAACTTCACTACTACCTTCCTTATCTTTTGTAGGAATAAAACAATAACACATATGTTGATGTTTCATGCCATCCAAAAAATTTCTTTCGTCAACAAGACATACCCTAGTACTACTATATACCATTTCACCCTCCTTTTATCAAGGGATTCAATTTTTGGAAAACTCCATCCTTTGTCAGAGAGTATGTATTTGCATGACCATCATGTATAACATGCATATCAAACTACCACAACCTTCCCAACAATAAATGGAAAACATCCATTGGAATAATGTCACAGAGAACCTAGTCATGGTACCTCCCAATATTGAACTTTACCAAACATTGCTCATTAACTAGGACCTTATGATCATCCTAAGCCCAAGTAATTTGATAGGGTTGGGGGTGTTTCTCCCTCTTAAGCTTTAGCTTTGAGACCATCTCCTCTCACACCAAGTTGTCAATGCTTCCACCATTAACAATCACATCACAACATTTACCCTCACACTTGCACCTAGTATAAAAAAAGGTCCTCCTTTGTCCAAGTTTAGTCTTACCACTTAGTAAGACCCTTTCATTAACTAGAACCTCTCCTCTTTTTTCATCCTTTGCATGTGATGATTGTGCATCATCATCCACATGAGCAACCCTTTCTTGACCATCAGCTCTCCTATCCATCCTCCCCTGGTGTTGAGGGCATTCGAAGGCATGATGAACTTCTTCATTGCAATGAAAATAGCTACCAAGAAAGATTCCTCTTCCCAAACCTTGTACACATCCTTTACCTCTTCCTCTTTGATCTCCATAGTTTTTATCATGGGAGCAGTTGAAACCCTCATTCATCTAGTTTCGGCTAGTACCCACATCTTCATTTTTCTTTTGGTTCTCATTTTGGCCTCCAAATGACCTTCCATTACCCTTTCCTCCATGAATGTGCCCTCTTTGCCTTCCATTAAATTTTTTTAAAGTTTCTCCTCAACTCACAAGGCAAACTGATATGCCTCTTCAATGCTAGTCATTCTAACTAGACTTAACTCCTCTTGAATGCTGGGTCTTAAACCACTATGGTAATGGACAACCTTATCCTTGTTTGCTTCTACATGCCCTTCCCTAATAAGAACTTAGTAAAATTCCTCTATGTATTCCTAAATAGATTTTCCTGCTTTCTTTAACCCTTGCATCTTCTTGAACAAATCAAACTTGTAATCAATAGGAATGAACTGCTTTTTTAGTCTGTCCACCAAGCGATCACATCTTGTGATTTTCTCCTTTCCTCTTCTATTTCTTTCCAACTAAATCTCTTGCAACTAGATTTTGGCATGGCCTTTCATTTTAGCCTTCACAAAATTAACCCTATCAGGTTCCCTGATATCGTCATACTCAAAATATTCCTCTAGCTCATTGATCTAGTCGATCAACTCATCCAGGTTTAGATTTCCCATAAACATGCTGACATTAATTTTAGGTCTTTTTACAAGCTTGGAAATGACCCTAAAAAGATTCTCCTCTACTTGGTTTAGGACTTCTCTATCTCCTTCCCCTTCCTGCCTAGTATTTCCTTCTTCTTCATTTTCTTCCTCACTTTCATTTCCTACAACAACATTCATCCCTCTGCGGATCTTCTCATGCAATGTCTGGACTTGTCTCTAGAGGGCTCTAACCTCAAGAGTAACAAATCTAACCCTTCCACCACACCCCCTTCATGGAGGCATCTTGTCATATCAAAACCCACAACCACATAGTCTTGGTGCAAACTGGCTCACAGTTGCCACTTTGTCTACACACTCAAGAAAACTAGCTTTGATACCACTTGATGAGGACACAACCCAAGACAAAATGAACACAATAGGAAAAGGGGAATATTATTATCAGAAGTGATCTACTATTACATTCAGTACAATGAAAATAGACCAAAGATGTGCCCTATGGGCTTACAATGTTGTCTGATCCTGGAGAAAAAAAACCCTCCTCTCGTATCTTCTCTCGAACTCCACCAAAAAATGCCTTTACAATGCCAGAAATGTCCTTAAGTAACCCAAATTAGGTTTATGGTTAGGAATAAATTTTAGAATATGCCATTTCACTTCCACCACCAAAACAAAAGGTTCTAGAAAACACGTCAAAAGTCAGTGTAAAATTAGAAGAATCCAAAAATGGTAGTCTAACTTTCGAGAGGCATAACTTTTGATTGGGGACTCCGATTGACAAATTGTTTACATTTATAGAAATCTCTCCAAACACTCTATAGCCATGTGCACCATCTTCATTTGTACCCCATTTTTTGGGCCCGTACGAGGCCATTTAGTGCCTCAAATCTGACTTTGAAGTGCTCCTAGGGGGTCTCCAAGAAACTTAAAATTGCAATAACTTTCAAACCACAAAGCCTTTTGACCTAATTCTTTTTCTGGAGTTCTTCAAATTACAATTATAATCATCCCTCCAACTTACACCCTCTAAATCATTATAATTCTAGTTCAATTATAAAATAACCTATTTTTTTTACATTGGCACATATCCCAAGGTGCTCAAAAACTCTAACCCAAAAAACCAATAGTGGAACTATGAGAGTTGGAATCATTATTTGACCCAAATGGGTATTCAGAAATGAAAACACATTAAATATAAACTAACACTAAGCATATTTTTGGGTGATGCAAGATTGCCCTTACACCATTGGATGCTTCTAGATCAGAATCAAAGTGGACAAAGGTATGAAAATTCAATCATTACATGTTAAAAATGTAATAATGTAGAAAATATAGCTAGAAACAATAGATTTAATAGTTTTATCAACAATATAAGAGAACTTAATGTTACATGGAATAATTTCAATGGAAGGGGGAATAATGGATCTAATCAAATAGATTATAAGAACATAAATGATACATTTGTAAAGGAAATAAATAATGCAAATGAGAAGGGGTAGAAAGAGAAGAATCAAATGATTCATTTAGTAAAGAAGAACCTTTTGTTCTAATACTTCCAGTACCAAGTATTGAACCTTCTACATTAGATTGAGCTTACCAAGCATGGCCTTAGGGGGAATAAAATATATTGCCCCTAAAATCATAGAGTGAGGAAATTGTTGTTCAACATGTAGAAATCATCCTTGCATCAAAAAAAGATCCCAACAATGAGGGATGGGAAAACTATGAGGAGAAGTATATTGATAAAGAAAGGAAAGAACTCACTAGATGTTCTAAGAAGAACAAAAACTTATTAATAAAATTGTTGAAAAGGAAGGTATCTCAAATAATGAATGACAATGATAAGGAAGGAAAAAGAATTTTCAAAATAAGTTAAGATAGAGGCCTGTATGGAAATGAGTCCAATAGAAGAAGAAAGAGTTGTAGATAACTACTAGAGGTGTTAGATTCACCACTGGGAGTGGTTGTTGTGTCTAAGGTTTCCCTTTTATCTTAGAAAGAAACTAGAAGATAAAAAAGGAAAACTCCACCAAAAAAGGTTGAGTAAGTTAAGACATAGGTAGCTCCTATTGATTCAACATCAATAAGGTCTTCTAGGACTCCTAGACCCAAGGCTAAGGTTAAGGGACCTAGTCATAAGATGACATAAATGACTAAGTTTGCACCCAAAAAGACAACATAGATAAAATCATAGATAAAAGAGAAGAATGATGAGCAAAAATGTATGTGGAAACCTCCCATGAAAAAGATCATATAAAATAGCAAAAGAGGAATTGATAAGTTAGTTAAACAAGTATTGTGACATATATGAATTTGGCGATCATAATATTTTAGAGGATTTGTTATCACTTATCTATTAAACTTCAAGAGGAACCTTGTTGAGATTGAGGGTAGTATACCTGATGATATTTTTGAGAAACTTGACATAAGGAGACAAAGGGAATTAGAAAAGATCAAGGGATAGGAGGGAAAATTTGTACCTTGATTACATATGATGAGTGCATATAATATTGAATAGAGGTAGGGATGAGATGATATCTAAAGTAAGAATCATTAAGTTGATGATAGACAAATATGAAGAGATTAGAGAAGAGACTTGGAGAGTGATCTATCAAGTGTTCATGGACATCAATTATAATGGTGTACCATCTCCTGTGCCACAAGAAAAATGAACAAAAATCAAAGAGAAAATAGTGACTCATATAGAGAAAAGTAAAGATGATACTAATGATATAAATTAGCTCTCTAGTATAGTCTAATAGCCAGAATTCTTCTTTTAAGTGTACCTATCACCTTATAACCTTCACGGGAAGAAAAAGATAAGAATGTCTTCATGGGAAACTTCATTTCCAATAAGGATATCAGAGAACTAATGATTGTAGAACAAGATATGGTTGAAGATGAAGAAGAAGAAGAATATGAAAAGGAGAAAGAACAAGAAAAAGATGTTGTGAATGAGGTTCAAATAATGGAGGTGATCAATAAAGGCAAGCCTTTAATGATCACACTTGATGAGATAGATAATGATGATGTATAGTTGGAGCCCCAATCTCTAAAGGGTAATGAACCTAGAAAATACCCTATTGAAAAGGGTAAGGAATTTGATAATTCATAGAAGGTGACAAGGAAAGTCAAAAGTCTCCTCGATACTCCCATTACTTCATAGATGACATCATTTTTGTCAAGTGACATGAGCAAGGAACTTGCTAGAATATCAAAGAAATGAGATCTAGAAACTCTTGACGAAGCTTTTTTGATGAAGATCTCAATGATTATCTTTGGTGATAAATAAAAAGAAAGATTTGATAAGAGGATAGAAAAGAAGGTGAGAGTGTTGAGTAGAGAACTAGATAACATGATAAAATTATTACCTATCTAATGTACCTTTCAAAGCAACAAATTTATTAATAAACTAGATGAAGTATTAGATGAGTTTGATATACATTCTTAGTACCTTGAGAAAGTAGAAGAAAGAGAAAGTAAGGAATACAACACATAAATATTTAATAAGGTATGTGATTCAATTATTAGTGACACCAAACTAGTTGATGGACACATTAAAGATTTTAAGGAACATCTTTATAAAGGTAAGAAGATACATATCCATTGTGTGAGATCAGCTAAGTATGTATGAATCATCTAACCAAGAAGTTGCTAATTTTGATAAGGAAGTAAGAATGTCAATAAATAAAATAAGTATAGTAAATATGAGAAAGGTAGAGTTTAGAAAAAGTTTGCAAAGCTAAGGAGTCTCCTCACACTCAATCTTGAGATAATATAGAAGGAATTGGAATTGTTATATGGACAACTCATAAATCTTATACAATTTTTAGGTCCCATAGATCTTGATGCAACAAAGCTAAATGCTAATACATTATGTAGAAAGATACAATTGGAAGAGAGTCTAAATAAGACATGGGACATTGGATTTCAAGAATTGAAAGTCAATTTTGCAAATATTTTAAGGTTTGTGTAAAAGTGATTTTTTCTAGATGATTTTTGTTGGTTTTGTGTACATAGTTAGAAGATTTTGATATCTCAAGATCATTTTGTATTGATGTCAAATTGATAGTGTATGTGAGAAATGATATACATGCATAGTTTATATTTAGTAGGGAGAGTATTGACATATCAAGCTACTAAGTGCTTAATGTCATTTGATTTCCACAATCCATTAGTAATATCATGAGAATTTTTGGAGTTTGATTGTGTCGTAATTTTTAAGCATCAACGTTTCGGATCACACACAGTGATCCATCATCTTGCACTCCTCATCCTGATGATGGATCACTGTGTGTGATCTGAAACGTTGATGCTTAAAAATTATGACACAATCAAACTCCAGAAATTCTCATGATATTACTAAGTGCTTTTTATGTTTGTCATTGGATATTTAGTAAATATTCACTAAGTATTCCATTCAATACCAAAGGGGGAGATTGTTGGCAAGTAAGTGATAAGTGAATAGTTGGAGGTTGTAATTGATGTCAAAATATTTCATTTTCATTATCGCTTGAGTTAAAAAATAGTTTTTTTATGGTATAAAAGTGAAAAATGCTTATGTCTAGGAAGGGAATGTAGGATATAATCAAATAATTTTGATCAACAATGTTAGCAACTTATTAGATGAGACCACAATTTTGGGAATATGATATACAAAATGTGCATGAGCTATTTGTATGGTCACTTGTGTTAATACAAAGTTTAGCATTTTTTTGGTGATCCAAAGAAAAATAGGTCTAGTGTGACAGAGTTTTTGGATATTTTATGGGACTGATTATTTTGGCACAACAAATTGAATTTTCTTGTCAATTTAATTTCTTAGCAATAGTAGAATGATATCCAAGGACTCATCTCTTGGATAGTGTGGTCCAATTATTTATTTTAGTAATTCAATGGAAACATTTTTTGAAGAGTTAGTGAAGCTAACTAAATTAATGAATTATAAGAGTTTAAAGGAAAGATCTTTTGACATGCGAGCCTGTTTATACATAGTATGAAGGTAGATATGATGTGATGTGTGAGTCTTGATGATATATTATGAATCAATGAAGATGTGATCTTCAATGGAACTAATCAGGCATTATGATTCCATGCAATAGTTTATTTTTTAATGTAATACTTTTATTGTACTTCAATAGTGATTCTAGAAGGTGGTTATAACATTCATTCTTGAGTAGTGTGCTCTCTTTTTGTTCTCAACTTCTAATAGGGTTGTGAACCTCTAACAAGGTCTTATCTACTAACAAGGACTCATGCACTAAATGTTATGTAATGACTCCTATCAAGGTTAGATCTCCTAACAAAGATACTTCTAGACTAGTACATCATCTTATTGCTTCAATCCCCAACAAAATTTTCCCTTGACCAAGGTTCCTTTGAAAAAAAATCATGGTGTTCTGAGTTCCTATTTTATATATGGTTTACTTTAATGAATTATACTTTATGGTTGCATATGATTAAGTAGTAAATTGTTGAATTGGTTTAAAAGTTTTACAAAATTGATTCACCCCCACCCCTTTGAGTGTTGTTTGATCTTGATAGGTAAAAGTGGAAGTCTTTGCACTAAAAGGGGACAAGACACCTGAAATTGATGTATTTTATTCTTTTAATTATCAATTTATTTTTTGGGAATTTTGAAGGAGGGTTAATGTTAGGTGGTTGAAGAGTCAAGGTCAAAGGGATTATCATTAAAAGACTTCAAAAATGCATAAGGACAATTGATCCCCAAGAAAGAAAAGGTTGAATCCTTCAAAGAATTTTATCCTATTTCCCTTTACAACACAATTTAGAAATAATAACTAAGGTGGTAGTGAACAAATTGAAGAAGATGTTGGATAAATTAATTTCAGCAAAATATAGTGGGTATTCTAATTAGGTTAAAGGAGTTATTATCACTCATGAAGCCATCCATTTAGTCAAGTTTGGGAAGTTGAAGAATATTTTGTAAAGGTTAACATCTGAAAGGCATATGAAAAGGTCGATAGGAATCTCTTATATAATGTATTGTGATCGTTTAGATTCTATGAGAGATGGGTCTAATGAATTAAAGGTATTACAAAAAACTATAGACCTCTACCTCAAACCTAATATATTGGTTGTAGGCTTTTATATAGAGGATTTAATACTTTAGTGTTCTCTCAAGATGACAATGTTTCTTAAGTTGGATAAATTATGACACTCACAACATTTAAGTACTATATTTTGAGGTTGAATTTCTATAGTAGAGGAATTATAACTTGAATTTGGATTTTTTTATAGTATCCCAACACCATTGGTATTGAGAGGGTGTCAAGAATATAAGGGAAAAAAAAGGAAAATACAAATGAATTTGAAACTACCAAAATCCCAAATACACCTTCATCTGTATGAAATTCCCAAATTGATTGCATGAAGGCTACAACCTGCAAAGGCATGAAAGCATGAAAGAAATTATATTTTTCTTGAAATCTCAAGGTAGCTAATGAATTAGGTATGTGTTTGGTGTTTTTCTTCATTCTTTTTCCATGAAATTAATATTTCTAGCTTTTATTGAGGCGAGGAAATGGAAGGGAAAGTAGAAGTCATTAAATTTTGATTTTTTTTGTTATAACTTATGCTAATCTTTTTTAGTGGAGAAGGAAGAAAGGGAAAAAGAGAAGGAAGGGCCTTGTAAATAGAGAAGGGTATGTGCATACTAAATACTAAGTGTCTATACTGAGAACTCCAAAATTTTCCATTTCATACATTTATTTGTACACAATTTATTTCTATTTTATTTCCACTCACATGTCCATTTTATTTCATATTTTCATTTAGGATTCAAGAGTGAATATATATTTTGTCTCTTATTGTGCCCTTGTGATCTATGTCTCTATAGTGATCTTTTTCAATATTGAATAATCCAAAATTATCCATTTCATACCTTCATCTATACACACATGCCCATGCCCATTTCATTTCATATAAAGACATCTATGTCTTTATAGTTTCTTTCTACTCACATGCCCATTTCATTTCATATGACCATCTAAAAATTGTGTATACTAAATGTTGAAAATTGTGTAAATTGAAAATTGAATATGTGTATGAATGCTAAGTGCATGTACTAAGAACTCCAAAATTTTCCATTTCATACCTTCATCTGTACACAATGTCTTTCTATTTTCTTTCTTGAATGATTATATGTGCATATTCAATGTTGGTTATCTGTACTGAGCACTCCAAAATTATTCATTTCATGCCTTCATCTATACAAAATGTCTTTCTAGTTTATTTCTACTCATATATACCCATTTCATTTCATCCGATCATCTATTGATTATCATTTCATTTGATTTTTTTTTAAAGAACATTGATATGATTATATTATGGTTGATTGCATACTTTTGTGAAAAGTTTAACTCATCCTTAATCATGTTTATTTACTTTCATCTATACATGCTTCTATAAATGTAGTTTTATCCTTGCCTCAGTTATACCAAATTTCATCCATGATTATTAGATCAAAGTTTTCTCATCCTTAGTCATTTATGATTCTAATATATTTTTTTCCTAATCTTTGGTCATTTATCCAACATATTAAGATGGTCCCTATGACATAGATTTGTTTCAAAATTTTAATTTTTGAAATTTAAAAGATTGACTTTTTCCTTTTTTCATAACCATGTACGAAGGTAACTTGAGATTTTCAATTCTCAAATCTCACTTTACTCATCCTTACTCATTTATGTAACATGTTAAGGTGATCCTATGACCTAGATTTGACCCCAAATTTTAATTTTTGAAATGTAAAGATCAACTTTTGTCTTTCTTCATAACCTTAGAAAACTAACTTGGCATACATTTGTGTGACAATTCATTATATCTTATTCATGCAATAACTTTTCATTTATTATCATTAACTTAATATTATGAATAGAACAAAAGAATCATTCTAGTATCACTATTTAAATCTTAATTTGAATCACATACTTCTATGGCAAACATATGCTTGATTGTTGCATACTAACATTTTCCTAAGGCCAAATGATGGTAAAATAAAGGGTTAACTAAGGAGAATGTGAAACTGCACAATTTAGTGATTTTCTTGAGTATTTATAAATACCACTAATCCTTACACACAAATAAATATTAGAGATATAAACAAAATATATCACAATACTCTATATTTAGAAGGGTTCGTCTCACAAGTTAAATAATCCTTCCACATAAAGGGAAAATTTTAAAGAAATTACAGGTAAAACCCATAGTATTACATATATGAATACAAATATGAGAAAAATCCTTGATCAAAATCCACTTCTAACACTATCTTTTAAAGAAAAATCATACCACTAAGAATGAAATCTAAAATTGAATAACCAATTCCTCCCACCTAATAATCATAATTTTTTACTCACAATGATCTCAAACTCTATATGCTAAACTATTTGGTCACAATATTATGCAAAATCATCCTTGAAGGTCATGTTGCGAGAAACCATTTTGAAGAAAACTATGAAGTAGCCATTTGCAATTAAAATTACCTTCACGTCTTCTTCTAGCTTTCAAGTATGACAAACCTAATTCTTTATGAATAAAAAAAAAAGTTGTGATGCTCATAAATCACATACTAATGCATCTCATAAAGATGAAATTCACACAAATGAACATTTTATTAAGGAATAAATTTCTTTTTAAGGAAAAACTTGATCTTGATTTCTTGTGGCAAGATAAAAGTTATATCTATATCAATCTAATATTTTATAAGATCATTTGTTGAATCTCTATACTCTAAGTTGGGTGTAGTCCATGAAGCTATACATATTTAGAAATATCCCATAAGGATTGTTGTGTCATAAGGGGACATGTACATCAAAGTCAAACTTGGAAACATGTTAAATATCAAAGACATAAAGTGAATTCTTTAGGATTATTAATGTGATTTCATTTATACTTTTAATGAACCAAATCAAACTATTTATCTAGACCTCATAAAAATTCTCTTACAATTTCCATAAGACTTATGAGAAAATATCATAGCACCCCAAAGTAGTATGATCTAGATTGGACACCTAAGTAATGTAGCCTAACTGTTTTGTTTCTATCATGATGCATGTCTAGTGAAAGAAACTCATTAACTCCCTATTGGTATAATAGACATGGTAATAGGGTTTCTTATAAGATTTTAGTATTTAGATATCATAATAAGGGGCCTTGTGACTTCCTTTTATCAAGAATATCTGCTTAGTGATCCTAAATTAACTACATCAAATCCTTAAATTAGTTAATATCAACTACATCAAATCCTTTATCCAAAAACTTACTAACCACTATTAGACAAAAAATTCTCATTAAGAGCCTATGCCACAACACGTTATTTCTGCTACACCACTATGACCCTACCAATTAGTCCTTTGATCTATCTATGTCATTTGAAACCCACTCCCACTCATTGACAAACCATTAGAAATTCATAGGGAACTATTTTCTCACAAAATGTTCATGTAAGAGAGAATTAAGAACTAAATAGAATTTTCATGATGTTAGTTCAAATCAAATCCATATATAAAATGATTAGAGCAAGAAAATTGGCATTTTTTCATGCTTAATGTTTATATTTCACCTTAGCTATTTGGAGTAAAAAATGTAAGTTAAAGGATGCTGATTTGAGACAATTGCAATGTTACAAGATCTTGATTTGAGACAGTTACAATATTATAAGATGCTCATTTTGGGATAATTACAATGTTAGAATATGCTAATTTTGGACAATTACAATTTTATAGTTAAAACTTGTAGCCTTTCTAGGCATATCCTAAAAGTGGGAGATATTATAGAACAAAGAATAAAATTTGGTAGATTATCAAAAATTTGCAGCCACCCACTAAAATATTGAAACCATGTAAAAACCCTCAAAAAATATTTCTTTCCTTTCAAACCATTGATTATGTATGTCATTCAAAGATGCAAGAGAGGATCATAATGGATTAGGACATAGATATGCAAATTAAAATTAATTAGCAACCAAATGAGATAGTTGAAGCATTTCCACTTTATCTTGATTTATTGTATTGTTATTTTGGATGAAATTTTCCACCTTAGATGGGTGACCCACCTTCATCACCCTCCACCATTGTTACACATATTGAAAATAAATTATTACACATTGGAGGATCATCAAACTCATGTGGGCCTGTCATTCCACATGTAGTGGGTGATCAATTGTAATCCTATTAAATCTTGTGCTCACCTAGACCTTATTTTGGCATGTATGGCCTCTCATACTTTATCATGCTAAAAAAATTTCACATGGCTCAAAATAAGACACCATCACTATATTTTGGGCCTCACGTCCTTGATATAATCATTATTGGAAGGCCAAATAAATATTTAATTTCACTATATTATTCAAATATAAAATTATAGAAAGTTACAAAAAACTCCATGAAATGTTTTCATGATTGTTTCTATTTTATATCTTCTCAAGTCATGTTATTGCATCAAAAATGGCATCCATTTAAGTTGAATTTTAATTTGACTTCATGATTAGTTCCAAAATAAGGGTTCAAATGGGGAAAAAATATGATCACTTAGTCACATGCCTTGAAACATGTTGATGTTTTTCCTATAACACTTCAAGTTTAGTGGCATTCTTATAGTTGATCAAGTACATGCTTTAAGAGATGTTCTTTATACCTTAAGATGATATAAAATCTTTTTTATATGATTTGTATACCCATATTCAATTAAAAATTGATAACCATAAACTATAAAAATATTCCTTGCTTTGATGCTGAAGCTTGTCTTTTTTGTTTGATCATGAATTATTGACCATTTCAAATGTTGATACAACTGGGTGGAGTATTTTTGTGATTCATAAAGGACTTGTATTAGGAGACATTGTACTCTTCTTGAGGTATGATCTTAATCCATGTATGGAATTTAAGTTAAGCGTTATCCAAATGCATTTATTCTACTACTTAGAAGACATGTTTGTGATTATCAGTTAGTGCTATCAGGTAATTCTACATATTTACTACCCATCACACTTATTTCCTCCACTGAGACCTTGCCTACAAGGTTATCTTCATGTGAATAATCTAATTCTAGTTTCTTTCTACTCATGACATGACCATTTTATTTCATATGATCATCTGAAAATTGTCTCAATCTAAGCTCTCAATACATCAATTCATTCATTCATTTGGGATTCAAGAGTGAATATATATTTTGTCTTTTGATGTGCCCTTGTGATCTATGTTTGTAGTGATCTTTTTCAATAGAGAAGGAAGTGTATCACTACCTTGCCTTAATTGAGACCTTCTAAGGTTTTTAACATATTATATGTCCCAATTTTTGACCCTCTAATGTGTATTAGCAAAATGTTAAAAATCATGTTTAATAGTTAACATTGTCCTTTGAATTGATTTAATATTGAATATTATAATGTTTATTGTTTGTATGAATTTATTTATTTATTTTTCATATAGATCAATCATAAATGACTTGTATTAGGATTTTTTGTACTCTTCATGAGGTATGTTAACTCATTGGTTTCATCCATACTCAATGATAATTGTTTTATCCCTTCTTGTATCCCTAATATGATTTGCTTGTGTAGTATTTTGTTCAATAGATAATTTAAAATAATAATATGTTTTACAATTCTAGTTACACTTTCTTGCTCCCATCCCATATTCTTCCCACCATCTATCATTACTTCCTGAGTTATCAATTATTATCTTCCCCTATTCCAATGAGGGAAATCTTTATATACTTTGTGAAGAGAATGATGAGGCATGATGTAAAGATATATTGGTTTGTCTTGGTTCCCACCACTCCATTAGTAATTGCATTTCATATTCATCATATTAGTCACTTTATAAAATCATCTTTGTCTTATTCATGTTAGGATTAGGTCACACATCTTAAATCCTCATGTGTGATTGGTTTCAATTGTCCATGAACCTTACATACAAATAGTTTTGGCTAACCATAGATCTCTCAATTTATTTTGCAATGAATCAATCATACAAATGGCTTTAGATAACCATTGATCATCATATACTAAATATTGTATGAAAATATAACAAGTTAATTCAAGTTGGACATTCATATATTTTGAGATTAAAAAGGGGATAATTTTAGTTAAAGGCTTTTCATCTTAGTAGGTGTGAAACTTAAATTTGGTGTATCATGAAATTTGTTGTTCATTTCTCTCTAATTTTATTGTGTATGATGAAATGGTTATCAATGATATATTAGCAAGTACAACCAATAGAAAAGGGTAAAAGCATATGATATTCTTGTGAAGAAGGATCATATCAGATAATAGAACTAAATTAGATCAAAATAGGGAGACAATCACTAGATTGGTGTCTAACTTTCAAAGAGAAGGTGGCAGAAAATGTCATTGTCCTTGAAAAAGGTGTAAGCACTTAAACACTAGAAGACTCCTAATCAAAATAGCTAAGATAAATTTTAGGAACAATGATCACATTGAAGGGGGGTTCAAATATCATACATTGGTAAGTTGTTCATTATATTGTTTTAACAATTAATATACATATGAAATCACTTGATGATGAGATCATGGTCATGGTTTGTTTATGTTCATAACTTTTATATAGGCCAATATCCCAATGGAAATACATGATATGGATGACCACATATTAAGGAATATAGTTTTGGAAGTATAAGACATGGAGGTGCAAATATTGAAGGTAAAGATCTTGATTCCATGAAAGTTAATGATTACACACTAGAAAACACATTTGCAGATGATGGTACAAATACATTGATCCATGACACGTTTGGTGCTAACATAACTGATAATGATGATCACGATGATCCACAATATACCTCTTTTGAAGATGGAAAGCATGATCCATTACGAAGGCTCCCAAACAACTCTTCTCTTTGTTGTATTATTGTTGGTGAATTTGAAGGCTATGAATGGTTTATCCAACATAAAAATGTCACATAAGCTAAGGTTTACCATATATGTCATTATTGTAAATAAAAGGCTAAAATGGACCATTAATATTATTTATATTAATAACTAATAGTATTTTTGTAGATTGATAGGCAAGTTTCTATTACTACTATCAAATATTCTCCCTAGCTCATACCAAGAATTATGTGCCACTATGAAAGATATTGGAATAGAGTATCAATAAATAGATGCTTGTCCCAATGATCATATTATTGACCATAAAGAACATGAATTCACAACAAAATTACCTAAATTTGATATAGGTAGATATCAACCAAATCAAATAACAAAAAATGGGCCTTGCAAGATTCTTTGTTACATTTCCATTATTCCACATTTGTAATGATTATTCGACTGTAATAGCTTGGCACAATTTATGGATTATCATGCACACAATAGATGTTGAGATGAAATTATTTGAATTCTTTTGGATGGTTTGGAATTTATGGACCGTGCTTTAAAGAAAAACATCAAAATATTAAGCTTTCATTGGCAACAACCGATGCTAATTTAGTTGGAGAGTTGAGATCTACTTAGTGTAGCTTGTTTCATTTATCAACAATAACCTTCCTCCATGGACGTCAATAAAAAAGGAGCAAATTATTTTAGAAATTATTTTCTGGATATTTTATCATTTTATAGTTATCTACATGCAATTATAAGTCTTTCAACAAAATGGTCATAGTACTTATATAATGTTGTTGTTGTTCATTCAACTTAGATGTAAGTACCAAGTTAAAGATATGAATGTATATATTTGTTGGAAACTAAAATTGGAACAATTGTTGTATTGTCATTGATGCCAAATGTACTGATGAGACATGTTATTTGATATAAATGTCATATCTATTTGATTGATGAAGAGGATTTGAGAAGCTGCTCATAACAGAAGTACCTAGAGAAAAGGTTGAGTTATGAAAAGGAAGCTACAATGGACATTTGATTAGTTAGAATCTGACAGAACAAAGTGATTGTTTAAAACATATTTATGTTCAAGTCTTTACAATACAAGTCCATATACATCACTTATATAAAGCTTGAATGAGAAATAGAGTAAAAGATCAAGGAACTTTGAAGTTCATGTTGAGTGATGCTAGTGTCAATCGAGCCATAGTAAGTGTCAAGTGTAATGCCCTGCCAATGGATCAAAAAGAATTAACCTAAAGTTTTACTAAGTTTACCAAACATTTTTTTTAAAAGAAAGAATAACATACACATCAAACATACATTAGCGAAAACAATAACGTACAATCATAATTATGTAAACAAAACATATTACATTCCTTAAGGATCCTAAGATGTTGAGTCACACTTAAATTAATTAATACTAAGTTTAAAAATTACCACATCCACATGAAAGAATAATTATAAGTCCAAGTCCACTTAAATCATATACATTTGTTCCAAATTCCACTTGGCAATAAAATTCAGAATGGTCAATTGTCCATTGTACATGCCATAGGGTATGAAAGGCTAAAAGAATATACATTTATAAAAATAAAATTACATCATCCCTTTCGGATCCATGATACAAAGTACATTACAATAAATGAAACCATCCATCATAATATACAAAGATAGAATGAAAGGAAAAGTGGACAACAAACTCCAACCATGACATCAACAGACGAATCTCAATGATAAGAGTAAAAAGCACTACCATTGGACTGCATGGTAACCCAAAAAGGTCCACTCCCACCACATTGAGGAGATAGTCTCAAGTCCCAAATAGGATATCAATAAAAAATCAAAGGTTATATCTAAGTCCAGGAAACCCTAAAAGTAATCTAACTCAAAGGTTCCAAGATAAATCAACATCTAGACCCAAAGGCAAACATAGACACATAGGAAATCTATACTACTATTGGGATAATGTCATCGCACAAACCAACTCTAGGGTTAGTCGACTAGTCTTTTAATCCTTTGGACCCCTAGTGACTCTATGTGGCACTAGTATCCTTTCGTACTGATAAGGCACACTAACGAGTCAACTCTTAGGTTACTTGGCTAGTCTTTTAATCCTCTGGCCCCTTAGTTACTTTCTATGGTACCAATATCTTATTAATTCATTTTACACCCATTTAATGAAATGCTTTCACTTATTAAACTACTTACAATGGGTTACCCTGGTAGCCACTTTGGGTCTCGACCTCCATTGCAAGCCACTTCCCAACTTAACATACATATTACCTACCCTAGGCTCATAAAAGTATAAATCAAAGAATCACAAATTTCACCTTAGCCTCATACAATTGACTAGAAAGAATCAAAAGATAACTCACAATAACACATTAGTTCTCTATGAGTAACTAGGAAGCATCTCCAAAAATATTGATTGAAGACTCAAAATGGTTAAGTCAAATATTTCCTAATATTCACCTTAGCTTCACACAAGAACACTGGAAAGCAATAATGAACAATAAATACAAACTCATCATAGAGCATACCAACACATTACCATAGTTGAGTTTAAAAGATCAAGATCAAAACATCATAATATCACAAACACAAAACTCCCAAGCCTCTGATAACATCCTAAGACTGGTCAAAGGTAGGTCAAACCCCAAAAACCCAAGCATAGACAACACATAGAAAACAAAATAGTCTCACAGTTTGGTTTGATTTGAAAACACACAATTGAGTTAAATAGTAAGGTTTCGATCTTTGTTTCAAGCAAATAAGTCTCATAGCTCACCCTTACAAATAACTCATTCTTATTTTAAATGATTTGCAACCCCTATTCAATTTTAAGTAAATTTTCCAAAATAATCAAAGGGTAATTATTTATTGAATTATTAAAATAATAATCATTAATGTTTAAATAAAATAATTACCACTTTATTAAAATCAATATTATTATATATTAATAAAAAAAAAAACCCTAAATCTTCTTTTAAACAAAATTCATCATTAATTTAAGCTTAATTAAACTAATTTTAATTAATTCAATTGCTAAAATAAGAAATTAAATAACTAAAATAATATCTCATTATTTTAATAATAAATAACAAATTTATTAATAAGTTCATTAATTAAAAATTAACTAAATTTAAATATAATTAAAATTTATTAAAAATTAAATAAATAAATAATAAATTAACTTATTAACAAAATTGATTAGTTAAAATATTAATAAAAAAGAAATTTATAAAATTTAAAAGGCAAGTATTTAAAGCCCACACAACTTTTAAGAAGGGTCGTGTGACCTCTCTGCTATCGCAGGGCTTGTGGCTGCAGAGGCTATCGTAGTACCTGTGACAATAGCTTTAGCTGCCACTGGCCGTGGGGAGATGGGAGGTGGGGGTGTGGTGGCCCCGCCTCCCCCCAATAATATTTTTAAAATATTATATATATATATATATATATATATATATATATATATATATATATAAAATAAATAATCACTTTCCCCACCCCAAATTAAATTTATATATATATATATATTTATAGAATTTCATAATAATACTCTAATTGTAAAATTTCAGTGAATCATTTGTATATTTTTTTAATTTAAAATAAATTCCATTTCATTTCCAACCCTCCCTGTTTAATTTTCACTTTTTAAATCTACCTGTACGAGGATTTTAATGATATCTCAATCATCCCGTATACAAAAGAAACCCACATGCATACCCAAAATTTCAAATTAAAATATTTGTTGCAAAAAAGATTAGATAATCAAATCGTAGTCACGAAGAAGACATGAAAAAAAATTGTGTAAAAAATTGTGCGAATTTATCACAAGAATCTACCTAGACTCTGATGCTAAATTGCTATGCCCAAAAAAATTTGTGAGAGAAATTTCTCCTCTCAAAACCTTCTCTCTTCCAAAAATTCCTTCCAAAATTTGTTGTCTTTCAAAAATGAACCCTCAATTGTGATAAGGAGTTCCCTCCTAAAATCGGGGCACTAATTGTGCAATCACCCGAGAGGACTCTTTGCTCACAACCCTTTAACTCTTGATTATCTTTTCTTTTACATTTTCATGCACACTTTATGCAATTAAAAAAACTTTATTAAATTTACTTGTTTTATCTTTTTAATTAATTTTGTTATATTTTAATCTCATGCATACTTTATGCAATTTTAAAACTCATAATAAATTAATATCTTTTCAGACTTTAACTTATTTTTGAAATGTTAATTGATAAAATATTTATTAACTTAAATAATAATAGTATTTAGCATTTTTTTAAAAATGAGCTTTATATACATTATTATTAAATAAAATAAATATTATCACATTCAAAAATCAAACTTATAACTTTTTTCTTTAAATTTAATTCTTTTTATTTAATTAAGTTCCCAATTAATTAAATATAATTAAATATTAAAATATCATAATAATTTTTCATTAGATTAAATCATTAATTTAATCATTTAATTTGATTAATAGGAAAAACACCAAAGACTAATAGGAAAAAATATGAAAACACATACAAGATCAAACTAAAGGGTTATAATCATGAATTTACATCATATAATGCATTCAAAAGGTAATCAACTCAAATACTTGTCCTAATTTTCTACGACAAATGGGTTTAAAGGTTAAGATTTGGACTTAAGAATTTATCTCCCCTCTCTTACCATTAAGATAATGCAATAGGGTACGTTCATCTTGGCAATTCAGGGAAGTCAATACCTGATACCTACAATCTACATAAAATCCATACATGTACAAACACATATATACTAAGCTAAACAGACAATGGCAGGAAGTGGTGCATCATATAGATTTTGACTAGTAGGTGACTATGACTCCCTTCCTTAACCACATTAGAAACACCATGTACAAAGAAAACATACATGCACACCATACACATGCACTATGGGGTAAGTATCCATAAGAAAATACGTATGATAATCCATCTAACTAATAATTATCAATAACTGAAATCACTATAATAATCATCATGCATACATGAAGTATAGAGTACCAAGTAATCTCATCATATGATCAACTAAATGTGAAATAATTTCTAATAATCTCAAAACAATACTACTAATAATCAAGCATAAAACTGACCTAAAAGAGTTCAACAATAATAATAGAAATGTAAAGTAGGGGTAGGCACTACATCCATACCCCCTAGACTTAGGCTTACTCTTGGAAACCTACAAGAATGGTAAAACTAAAGAAATCACTGTGCGGGTCTCATTGGATCCTTTCCCCCTATAGGAGGACATGACTCCACTGAGAACACTCTCTAGAATTTACCCATGTCTCCAACTGTAGGTTTTGAAGCTGAAGGTCCCTAGTCTAAGAATTGTGATTTCTCTTGAGGGCAATAGGATGACTTGTGTCCACGTTGTCCACATGAGAAACACTCTTTGTCAAAAATCCTCTGCACTCTAGGTGCACTAGAATGTTGAATGCTACCCTCACTAGTATAAGACTGCTTGCTCTATGTAGGCTGGTTCTAATTGAACGCTTGTTGTGCTAACCATTATGGTAGCTCCTAGTGTTGGAATCACTACCACCACTTTGTTTTGGAGGATAAGTTCCTCCCTACTTTTGATTACCTCTAGAAGGAGGTTTCGTACTACCACCAGCTCCGTGATTACTCTTGGATCCTGATACTAAAGGTGCTCTCACAAAACCTCCATGTCCTAGGTTAACACTCTACTCTACAAGGATGGCTTGATGTACCTCATCTTTGAGGGTTTTAGGTTCAAATAGCTTAACATGCCCTACTAGACGGTTGTTTCATCCTCTAATGAAATATTGTGCCAACTGTGCTAGGTTATCACTAATTCTCAAATAGGGCATGAGCTCATAGAACTTGCTCTCATACTCTACAATGATCATAATGAATTGTCTCAGGTTGTGGAATTCATCTGCCCTATGTTGGTGCCATTCCTTTGGTAGGAATCTCTCACAAAAGTTTTCCAGAAATAACTCCCATGTGACATTGTTGATGTCTATACCCAAATTTTTCTCTTCGATAGTCCACCAAGTGGCTCCAAAGAGTTCCAAGTTGGTAATAGCAAACCTAGCTATGACATTAGTATCAAAGTCCTAAATTTAGCAAAAACCAAACCAAGAGCAATAAGTCACTGCTCAGCTACATAACCTAAACCCAATAGATTAAATGGTTTGACCTTGGACCTCTGAAGGTCCTTCATCTGAGCAGATACAATCAATCTCTGTTGATCCCTTTGAGGGCTCCTAGACCTACATCTATGCTCATGTCCTATTTGATGTGCTCCATCCTAAACAACACCCTGAAGAGGAGGTAGGTGATCAATAATGATCTTGATCATTTTCCTCATGTCAACTTCTTTTGAGTTAGCCTACTACTCTCTATGGTTCTCTTCTTCATGCTCGCTGACATGTTCTTCCCTACCCTCTTCTTGATTAAGGCCTTCGTGGAAAAACTCATGTACACTGATGTTTCTACCTCGTCCACAGCCTCTACCATGGCCTAGGCTATGACCTCTAATTGATGATCTCATCCTAGATACCATCCTACAATAATATCCAAGATAAAAGATGCTATAATAACCATAAAACATACCAATATAAAGCATATATAAAAGACACATGTTTTGAAAATAGTATAAGTTCAATTTTTAGTTTTGCCTATTTTTAGATTTAAGTATATTTCAGTTTTGAAGTCTAAATATTCAAGTTTAAGAATATACAACTAAAAGTTCAAGTTCTATTTGAGTTCAAGTAGTTCAAGTTTTAGTTTGTAATAGATATACATAACTGTTTAATTTTTATTTTAGTTTCAACTAGTTAACAACTAGTGGCATTCCAATATGCCCAGAGCTCCCAATGTAGAACTCAAGCTCTAATATCAAGTGAATTCAATGTTGACCAAGCATTAGTATTGACTGAGAAAACAAGTTGGTGTCAAGCTACAAGTTCTATAGTGACTAAGAAATCAAGTGATGATCAAGTTTCATAACTTAGTAATGACAACAAGACAATATTTTGAATATGTATGTGAAATCGTGATCTCCAGCCAACTTAGTTGATTTCTTGGGATATGGAAACCATATTAAAGATAAGATTGACGAGTTGGATCATTTAATTCAATTAGAGGATTATGTGACATACTTAATGAATTAATTCAATGATAAGTTTCTAGAAAATAAGGAAGAAGGACATATACAATGAACTTGATGAATTAAATCACAAACCCTAAGATCTATGGCGATTGTGAAAATGATGAAGGACCAGAATCACCTATATAAGGAGGTAAAGAGCCAAAATTTAGAGTAAGATAAAGCACATGAAGAAGGTGATATAAGCATAAAGTGTGATATGTGAAGGCATAGAGAAGAGAATCTATGCGTGTTTCCAGGAAGAGGGAACAAAGTTGTCAAGGTTGATAAGCTAATCTAAGAAAAATGCTTAAGTTTGAGAAGGGTGAATGCTTGAAGGGTTTCCTAGAAAATCAAAGATAGAGGTGACAGAGAAGGCTAATCAAAAAATCAACATAGGAACTAAACATAGATGTGAAACTACAAAAGTGAGTTGTAATTATATAGATTAAACCCTATTATTTTCTTTCTAAACATTGTAAAGAATTTGTATTGAAATTGTTTTAATCAAAGGTTGACCTAATAGTCATTGAAGGACTTAACAGTCTATTTAAATCCTTTAGCACGGTGACATTCTAATGCAATGATCAAAGTCCTCTAATAAGGCCACTCCTAATAGGGTGATCAAATCCTCTAATTAGGTCACATTTAACAATGTGTACTGTAACTTTTAACAAGGTTGGCTCCTAATAGGGCTCACTTCAAAAGAGTGAAAAAATTGTGACATGTTACTAGAGGTTTTTCCCAAATTATGTTTCCATGTTAAATCCTAGTGTTAAATTTGTCTTGAATGTTCAATGATGTTTTACATTTACATGTTTACATTCAAAAAAGTCTGTTATCTTAGGACAATAAACTACTAGTTATTTTTGTTACTAAGTTTACAATAGAGATTGAGTTACAACAGGATAAGCAAAACATATATTGTTCAATGTTTGATTGTTCACATGGTACTTACGGGCCTTGAGTAATTGATTCACCCCCCTTCTTAGTTATTATAAACATTCTAACAATTGGTATTCGATCATTGGTTCTTATAAGATAAGTTTGAAGGTATTTAAAGATAAAGATCATGACTCAGAAAAGAGAGGTACCAAAGCCCAACAAGGAGAACTTTCTTGCATGGAAAATGACTATGAGGTTATAAATACTCAGTATTAGTGATGTAGTAATAAAATTTGTGGACAATGAATATGTGAAGATAACAACTATTTCTCTAGCTAATCAACAACTAAAAGAAAATAAAGAAGACAATCAAACAATGTTGGAGATTTCTCCCGCCCTCAGCTATGTTGAGTTTGATAATATAAAAGATTGTGATAGTGAAAAATAGATGTGGGACAAAATGAAGAACATATATGGAGGAGATGAAAATGTTTTAAGAGCCAAATCAAAGAGCCTAAGAGGTAAGTTTGATGAAATGAGAATGATGGAAGGTGAGACCATTGTACTATATTGTACAAGAATCAATGAAATTGTCAATTCTATTTGAGGTGCAAATAGAATGATTGAAGATGAAATAGCGATAAGAAAGGTATTGAGAATTCTACTTCCTATATATTCCATTAGGGTTTCTACAATACAAGAGTTAAGATGTACTCCAAGTAAAAATTTGACTTTAGAAGGTGTAATTGGTAGACTTACGAATTTTTTGATGTCTAATTTTGAGAACTACACGCCTGCTACTGTTGGATCTTCTTTCAAGTCACAATTTGTTCTTAGCAAAAGAAAAGGAAAACATGTGAAGAGTGAAAGTGACACTTCTGATGATGATCTTGATGAACTTGAAGCACTTATTGAACAATATTTAGAAGAGGCATAGGTAAATACAAAGGTAAATTACCCATAATTTTTTTTCGTGCAACAAGGTTGGTCATATAGCAACAAGATGTTCTAACAGAGAAGACAAGGATGATGAAGGTAATAAATCTTGTTAAATTGTTGAAGAATAAATCAACACTAATTCTGAAAGTAATAATGATGAAGTTGTTTATGTTGCTATGAAAGAAGATTTTGACGAAGATGAGAAAACTCCTTTAATTTCATATGTGAAAAAAATTGATATATGGATAATTGATAGTGGATGCTCTAATAATATGACTGATGATAGAAATAAATTTGAGGACATAAGACCATAAAAAGGTGGCTATGTTAGATTTGGTAATGATATTCCATGTGTTGTGAAAGGTAAAGGAACTATTCAATTGATTGATAAAATTAAGTGTGACAATGTTTTTTGGGTGGAAGGACTTAAATATAATATGTTGAGTGTTTCAAAGTTAAAAAAATTAGGGTATAGAGTTGAATTCCATCTTAGGAAGGCCAATATATATGATGTTGATGGTAAGTTGATTGGAAGTGGTGATCAGACAAGAGGTAACTTGTTCTATCCAGATTTATCTAATGAGACATGTTTGTTTGCACAACAATAATATGTTTGGTTATGACACAAAAGGTTATGTCATGTAAATTTTGACAATTTGGTAAACATTAGTAAAATGAAGAAACTAAGAGGGTTGCCAAAACCAAAGAAGCATGACAATACTATGTGTAAACAATGTCAATTGGAAAAAATGACAAAGTCTAGTTTCAAGAGCAAAATATACACATCTAATTATAATTTGGAATTGGTTCATATTGACCTATGTGGACCTATTGATGTTGATAGGTATTTCATTCTATTTATTGATGACTATTCTAGGATGATGAGAGTGATGTTTCTTAAAGCTAAATCTAATGCTTTTATGTTATTTAAGTGGTATTTGGCCAGAGTTGAAAAAGAAACAAGGAAGAATTTAAAGTGTTTGAGATCTAATAGAGGTGGTGGATTCATTTCAATGAGTTCAATACATTTTGCAATGATTGATGAATTAAGAGGCAAATGTTAGCACTAAGGACCCCTCCTCAGAATGGAATAGTTGACAAGAGAAACAGATCAATAATGGACTATGCAAGAACATTAATGATGGAGAAGAATGTATCACATAAGTATTGCAGAGAATTTGTCACTATTATTGTCTATACCTTAAATATAGTACAAGTCAAGAAAGGTACAAATGCTACATCATTTGAATTATGGTATGATATTCTCCTAACGTGAAATATTTCAAAATATTTGGAAGAAAATGCTATATATTCAAAGACAATAGGAATGGAAAAATTGATGAAAAAAATGATGAAGGTATATTTCTAGGATATTCCACAAAAAGTAAAACTTACAAGTTCTTAAACTCTAACACTAACAAAGTTGTGGAAAGTGCAAATGTGAAAGATGATGAATTTGTAGAAAGAAATGATATTTAATGTAAGGAAGAATCTAAAGATTAAAGTACATTTATATATGTGAATGATGGTGTTCCAAGCACCCATATTAAACAAGAAAACAAAGTTGTAGTTTCCTAGTAGATAGGAAATGATGAAGTGCAACAACAAGTTGCCAAGAAATAGATAGTGAGTGCCAAGCAACATGCAAAAGATGCCGAGTCATAGACAGATAATGTTGACCATCAAGTAGACAATTTTGAGTATGCTAAACTTGAAATTGAACATGAACAAGAAATAAATAATGAGCCATAGATTACTTTTCAAGGTGAACCCATTGAAGAATAGAAAAGGAGACCATCTATGCTAGCCAAGTATGTAAAAAGATATTATAAACCTGAATAAATCATTGGAGATGCAGAATCTGGTGTTATGACAAGAAAGAAATTTAGAAATGATACATGCTTACTTTGTGAATTTGAGTCCAAATTAGTGAAGGATGCTCTAGACAATGAAGATCGGATCCATGTAATGAATGAAGAAATTGAAAAAATTGAGAAGAATAACACTTGGATCCTAGTATCAAGATCAAAAGATAAAAATGTAATTGGAACAAAATGGGTTTTTAGGAGTAAGCTAAATGAAAAAGGTAAACTTACAAGGAAAAAGGAAAGATTAGTATGCAAAGGATATACTCAAGGAGTTGAATATGGAGAAATTTTTGCTCCTATAGAAATACTGGAAGGAGTCATAACTCTTATTTCATGTTCAGCTTACAAGAATTTTAAGGTATATCAAATGGATTTTAAATCTAAATTTTTGAATGGTATACTTGAAGAAGAAGTGTACATAGACCAACCTAAAGGATTTGTGGACCTAGACAAGAAGAATATGGTATGCAAACTAAAAAAAGATCTATATGCATTGGAAAAGGCCGCAAGAGTATGGTATGAAAGACTACACAATTATTTGGTGAAGATTGATTTTGAAAGAACAATGATAACAATAATCTATACTTGAAGATTGATAAGAATAATGAAGTACTACTATCTAAAATTTTGGTTGATGACATTATATTTTGAGGAAAAGAAGCATTATGAAAATCATTTGTTGATGAAATGCAGAAGGAATTTGAAATGTCAATGTTTGGTGAAATCAACCCTTTGTTGGTTTGTAAGTATATCAACTAAAGTTTGATATTTTCATTACTCAATCAGTACATATCATGGAGATATTAAAAACCTTTGGAATGGAAGAATCAAGATTAGTAATGTTAGAAACAATAGTCCACCAAGATAACTTGGGGGGGGGGGGGGTGTGAATTAGTTATCCAACAATTAAAAAATTTATCTTCCTTAAACAAACTTAACCATTCAACAAAAGTAAACAACAACCATAATAAGATACTCATACAATTACAACATATCTATTTACTAGGGAAACCCTTGATCAGAGGTAAAACCCTAGTGGGAATAATGCCCACAAAATGATGTACTAATATAAATATTCCTTGTTAGAGGATGGACCTTGTTAGGAGAATATTAAAACATTTAGTATAATGAGTCCCTATTAGGAGACTTTGAATCCCTATTAAATTCTAACCCCATTAGGAGTTATGGTATAATGTATGCAAGAAGAGCCCATTGCCTAAACATGCAATTTCAACTACAAGAAGAGCTCACTGCTCAAACAAGTAATTTACTATTATCTTTATTTTTCCTCTACTCTTTCCTCTATCTTGTAAAATAGACCAATCATTGTTAGACCTTGTAGACTAGGTAACAAACCTCAGATCCAAATACCAAACTTTGGATCACTTAGTAAAACTTTGACAATGAAGTTTCCTTCACTTTTGCACTGCTCTGCACAACTTCACATTCCACACTCTCTATTGCTTATCATTGATCATAAAATCATATCATCTCATGTAATGATAAAGGAAAATGTCCTTCCTTTATACAAAGTCCACAAAATAATTCCCTAAGTCAACTGTTAGACCTTCTCAATTAATTATTATAGGACCACATTAAGAACACGTTACACTTAGTGATAACATTAATCTTCATCCTTGTAACTTGAATAACATTTTGTACATGGAATATTATGATGAGAAAACTTAGTCACATCATCCTAAACATTTCTTATTCATGTCCTTAGACTCGACCCTTAAGATATTAACTCTGTAATGAGATATAACAAGTTTACCAAAACATGCCTCTATAAACTCTATGTCATAATAGACATCACCAAAACTTACATAACTTCTTCTAGACTTATTCTTTCTTCTTACAAAATTAATTGCATATACTAGATACTCAGAAGTATCTCCCATAACTTTGGATAGTTATAATGCTCAACTAGCCATCCATACTAACTTGATCTTTCTGATGTTCTTTTGTTAGATACCATAGAAAACTGCTATATTGACATCAATGAAAAACTTAGTCATGAATGTAACATATCATCATAGTATTACTCCCCCATAGAAATATCATCAACATTCATACTTCCAACCAATCTTTCAACAATCTCCCCAATCTTCCAACAATCTCCCCCTTTGGTATTGATGGCAACATAGATGAAAAACATCTAGTTCCAAGAATGCCAACAAAAGGCTATTCACCTTCAAATCCTCTTCATCAATCATACTCCCCCATTGATATTCCTCAATTTTCTTAATACCAAATTGTTATTTTGCATACTGTCCTTAGCATAATGTTTTTCATGCCAAACTTCTCCCCCATTAACATCAATATCAAAGGTAACCAACTCTACTACATCGATCTCTACAACAACTTACTAGCTTGAGTGTCAAAAGACACTATTCAAAATAACATCAACAAGAGTCCTAGATGACTCTTCCCATTACAAATACTCCCCCATATAGGAAACATCAACATTCAATCTAGAAAATAATGGTGCTTTGTTACACTAGATTGATGCACTCTTGCATCTTCTTACTCTAATGTAGGGAGGTGCCTAACCCCAAGCATACCTCTCAAATACTCAAAAGTCTCTTTAGGAAGAGGCTTAGTGAATATATCTACAATCTGCTCTTTAGTGCTTACATACTCCAATCTAATTTCCTTTTCTACAACTTTTTCTCTCAAAATATGATACTTAATAGAAATAAGCTTAGTCCTTGAATGCAATATTGGATTTTTAGACATATTTACCATGCTTGTGTTGTCACAATGTATAATAAAAGGTTCACTTATTTCTATCCTTATATCCTTCAACATCTACTTCATCCAAATGACTCAATTGCAATTATTTGCTAAAGCAACATACTCTACTTTTTTTGTACTTTGAGATGTACAATCTTGCTTCTTTCTTAACCAAGAGTCCAATCTTCCTCCAAGAAAGAAAGCTCCTCCACTGATGCTCTTTCTATCATCCATACTGCCTACCCAATTTGCATCGGTATAAGCATGTAGAGAAAAATTATTAGATCTACCATACCATAATCCAAACTTAGATATTCCCTTTAGAAATATAAATATCCTTTTTACTGTTGCATAATGTGTTTCTCTGGGATCAACCTGGAATCTTGCATTAATTCCAACTGCATTTGGTATATTCAGCCTTGTGTGAGTTAGATATTGCAATCCTTTGATCATAGATCTATACCTTTTTTCCTCAATAGTAGATGTCTCATCCTTTGTAGATAACTTGTGTCCAGTTACCATAGGTGTTCCAATGGGTTTACATGTTTTCAAACCAAACCTTTTTAGCAAATCATTTAAGTACTTAGTCTAAGAAATAAAGATTCCTTCTTTATTCTATATAATCTGCAATCTTAGGAAATATTTCATCTCTCCTATCATACTCATTTCAAATTCTTTCTTCATTTCTTCTCTAAACTTCTTACTTTCTTCATAATTTCCTCAAAATATGATGTATCAACAAATATTACCAAAATCATCAAATCATCAATAATTTCTTTCCAATATAGATTGTTATTTTCCATACCTTTGTTATATCCAAGCTTTGTCAAATGTTTGTCCAACCTTGTGTACTAGGTTCTGGGTGCTTGTTTCAATACATACAATGATTTTATTTGTCTACATGCTATGTCCTTGTCATTTGTCAAAGGACATCCCTTAGGCTACTCAATGTATACCTCTTCTTCAAGTTCTCCATTCAAAAATGCTGACTTGACATCCATTTGATACACTTTGAATTTAGTCTATGCTACATAGACTAAGAATAATCTTACTGGTTCTATTTTAGTCACTAGAGCATAAGTCTCCTCATAATCTATTCCTTCTTGCTATGAGTAACCTTTACATACCAATCTTTCTTTTTTTCTTACAACTTCTCCTTTCTCATTCATCTTATTCCTGAATACCCATTTAGTTCCTATCACATTCTTGTCTACTAGTCTAGGGACCAATTCCCATGTCTCAATCTTTACTATTTGATCCAATTCCTCTTTCATAGCTTACTTCCAATAGTCATCTTTACATGCTTCATCTGCATTCTTAAGCTCAACTTGAGATATCAAGCATGGTTCTTCATTTATTGTACTTCTTATCATCACACCTTTGTCCTTGCTTCCGATGATTTTTTTACATGGGTTATTCTTTATCATGTTCTTTCCTAAAGTAGGAGTCACAATCTCAACTCTTGGCTCCACTAAATGTTTGAAGCTTTTTTTCCTAGCTTGGCTCTCCTTCATTCTAAAAATCATTATTAGTCTCAAGAAATACCTCATCATTCATTGGCTTAGTAACAATATCATCATTTGAATTGTAATCAACTATTCTCTCTTGTATTCTGAATTTCTCATCAATTCTCACTTTTGCACTTTCTATAATAGCCTTAGTTCTCTGATTATAACATATATAAGCCTTACTTTTCAATGAATAACCAATAAACATACCTTCATCACTTTTGGCATCAAACTTGCCAATGTCATCATCTCTCTTTATGTAACATTTACTTTTGAATATTCTAAAATACTTAACTATAGGCAAGTGACCAAACCACAATTCATAAGCTGTTTTGTTTATGTCCTTCCTAACTTGCACTTTGTTCATAGTGTAGATTTTTGTATTCAAAACTTCCCTCCAAAATGTCTTGGATACATCATTTTTTGCTAACATAGCTCTTGCAACTTTTGTAATTGACTTGTTCCTTCTCTCAAAAACACCATTCTATTTAGGGGTTCTCAGAGCTGATAGCTTTCTTTTAATTCCATTTACTTCACAAAACATGTTAAACTCATTTGAAGTAAATTCTCCTCCTTTATCTAATCTTAAACATGTAATCTTCATACCAGATTCATTCTCAACTCTATTATTGAATATCTTGAACTTAAAGAGAACAAATTTCCACAATCCATTATTTTGAGGTACACTCTTAGTCATTTCATATTTTGTGGTTCCTCTATATTCTTATTTCTTCCCGTGTCTTTTCTCATCATTCTTCCCTTTATTCTTTTGTCGCCTTTATTTATCTTCTAATCTGTCCTCGGGAGTGTTCCCTTATTGGCCCCCTTGTCCTTCTGTCCACCCCCCCCCCCGCTTTTTTGATGTTTCTTTTATTTATATTTATATTTTATTTATTTTCTTTCTTCAACCTCAGAGTGTGTGCTATCTTTCTTGGCTTATTCCCTTTATATCTTTCTTGAGTCATCCATTATCTCCAATATACTATATTTTTTGTGCTTCTCTTGCTCTTCATACTAATGATGGATCACGTAGTGTGATTCGAAACGTTGATGGTAAAAATCTTAACACAATTGAATCCAAAAACATATCAGTACAATATCTTGAACTTGTCAAATGCCTCAAATTTCTCTTTAAGAAATACAACCCACATCATTTTAGAAAAATCATCAACTAGAATCATGACATACCTTTCACCATAGAATCCTTTAGTCTTTGCAGGACCACTGAGATCTGTGTGTACAATCTCCAACTTTGCTGTAGTAGTAAACTTCTTGTTGGGAAAAGAAGTTTTGTTATGCTTTTCCAAAACACACTCCTTGCAAATTGTGTTAGTAGGCTTTACAATCTTTGGCCAATCTCTAACTACAAACATTCTTCTAGTCCTCACAATACTGTCAAAGCTCATATGAAAAAATCTCTTATGCCATAACCAACTCTCATCTACCTTTGCAACCAAACATGTTATTTCAATAGGATTTAATTGAGATACATTACCTCTAGATCTAGTTCCTATTCCAATTACCTTTTCATATTTATCTTTGATCATGCATGTCTTTTCTATGAATTGCAACTGATAACCTTTTTCTACTAGTTGTCCAACACTCAAAATATTGTGCTTTAAACCATCAAAAAAGTATACATCCTTAGTGTTAGTTTTATCATCAAGAGTTATAGATCCAATACCTTTTACTTGGATTGCTACATCATTTCCAACTCTGACAATTCCTCCATCCTAAATTTTGAAGTTGAAAATCTTATTCATGTCACTAGTCATGTGATGTGAACAACCACTATTAATTATCTAATTAGATTTCTTCTCAACCTATGATAGTAAAGCTATCTTCTCTAGAATTTATTTTTTAATTGCCACAAATCCAATTTCATCATCAATAGCACTTAATGCTTGTTCATCAAAATCATTATCTTCATTTTCATAAAAACATTCTCTATCTTTTTTAGGCTTATGATTTTCATTATACTTTTTCTCCCTTTTAGGACACTTAGATGCATAATGACCATATTTATCACAAGTCCAACATTTAAAGATTATCTTACATCCTTTTTCTCTTCTTACTAAAAGGGCTACTCCTTCAATCTTTTTATCTTCCTTAGATCTGTTGCTACTAGCAAAATCTCCTCTAGCACTTGTGCTCGTTGATAAGTTAGGTCAAATATTCAAGGCAATAAAAGTTTTCTCTATTATGGTCAATTCTCTAAACTGTCTAAGTTCATTCTCAACTACTTCAAGTCTTCCAAGCAATGTCTCCTTTGTGAAATCTTCGATACATGGTATCAACAACTGTATCATTTGAACTAATAACTTAAATGGTGGTTTTAAAGTCTTAAATATCTTCCATATAAGCTCATCATCTTCTTTGGTTCTTCCTTGATCTTTAATACTTGCAGTACTTTCTAATATCCTGCCTATATATGTTCTTACAAATTCATCTTCCATCATTTTAGCATCTTGAGACACAGAAATCCAACTTTGTAACCTCAACTTCTTAAAATGTACATCACCTTAAAAACTATTTTCCAAAGCTTTCCAAATCAAATGTGAAGTAGCAAGTGATTTTACCTGATTGTACTCAATTTTAGGAAATGCAGTCAATAGTGCTTCTCTAGATCTCATGTCACAAATGAAAAGATCTCTTTCTACCTCAATGCAAAATTCCAAATCCTTTTCTAATGATTGTCTTCACTAATTTTGTCAAGATCTAATATTGTGGACCCATATACAACAAATGTGTCTTCATCTTTTCTTTCTAGCTATCATAATTTGTTCCATTGAACTTTAGACTATCTTTTATGAACATGTTTGCCATGGATCTCCCAAAGTTGTCAGACTTTTTCTTCAAGGACCTGATGCTCTGATACCAATTATTAGAAACAATAGTCCACCAAGATAACTGGGGGGGTGAATTTTTAATCCAATAATTATAAAAATTATCTTCCTTAAAAAAACTTAACCATTCAACAAAAGTAAACAACAACCATAATAAGATCCACATAGACAATTACACTAGATATGTTGACTAGGGGAACCCTTGATTAGAGGGAAAACCTTGATGGGAATGATGCACACAAGATGATGTACTAATATAAATATTCCTTGTTAGAGGCTAGACCCTATTAGGAGTTGTGGTATAATGTATACAAGAAGAGCCTGTTGCCCAAACATGCAATTTCAACTAGAAGAAGAGCTCACTACTCAAACAAGTAATTTACTATTATCTTTCTTATTCCTCTACTCTTTCCTCTATCCTATCAACTAGACCAATAATTGTCAAACCTTTTAGAATGGGTCACAAACCTTGGATCCAAATACCAAACCTCAAATCACTCAACAAAACCTTGACAATGAAGTTTCCTTCATTTTCACACTGCTCTTCACAACTTCACATTCCACACTCTTTGCTGCTTATCATTGATCATCAATCATATCATCTCATGTCATGATAAATGAAAATGTCCTTCCTTTATATGGAGTCCACAAAACAATTCTGTGAGTCAATTGTTAGATGTTCTCAATTAATTAATATAAGACCACATTAAGAAAATGTTACACATAGCGATAACATTAATCTTTCACCTTGCAACTTGAATAACTTTTCATACACACAATATTATGATGAGCATGTATTATTTATGTCCTTAGCCTCAATCCTCAAGATATTACATCTGCTAAGAGATATAACAAGTTTACCAGAACATGCCTCTATAAACTCTATCTCAGAATAGACATCACCAAAACTTATGTAACTTTTTCAAGAATTATCCTTTCTTCTTCTGATGTTAACTACATATAATAGATACTTAGAAGTATCTCCCATAACTTTGGATAATTATAATTCTCAACTAGTTGTCTATACTAACTTGATCTTTTTGCTGCTCTTCTGTTAGATACCACAAAAAATTGTTATGTTGAAATCAATGAAAAACTCTGTCACGAATGTAATATATCATCATAGTAATACTCCCCCATAGGAATATCATCAACATTCATTCTTCCAACCAATCTTTCAAAAATCTCCCCAATCTTCCAACAACTAAGCATACCTATGTCTACAAGATATAAATTATCTAAAAGTGATGAATCTGTTGATGTGAACCAAACTCTATACAGATCGATGATTGGAAAATTACAATATGTTGTTCATAAAAGACTTGATATTGCATTAGCTATTGGGACAGTTGCTAGATTTTTAGAAAATACTAAGGAGAATCATATGATGGTAGTGAAAATGATATTGAGATATTTGAAAGGGATAGACGACTATGGATTGTATTATAAGAGAAGTGATAAATTTAAACTAAAGGTATTCATTAACTCTGATTGGGAAAGAAATATTGATGACATAAAAAGAACTAGTGGAGGTGCATACTTTCTAGAAAAGAGACTAGTGTCATGGACAAGCGAGAAACATAACTATATTTCCCAATCAACAACTGAGGCCAAGTATGTGGCAGCTATAGTGAAATATGCAAACATTATGTGGATTAAGTAATTTCTAAAAGGAATGGAAGAAGAAGTTAAAGATATTTTGTGATAAAATAAGTGCTATAAGCATAACAAAAAATCTAGTCATGCACACTAAAAAAAACACATTGCTATCAAGTATCACTACTTGAGAGAACTAGTTCAAAACAAAGAAGTGAAGTTAGAGTATGCGTACACCAAAGAAAAAATTGCAAACATATTTACTAAAACCTTACCTAAAGATGCTCATGAATATCTTAGAGGTAAACTAGGGGTTATTCCCCTAAGAAAAGAAACTTAAAGAAAAATGGTGCATTGCATTAAATGTGCTAATCAAAATACCTTACAAATTGATGCATACAATTATATTTTAGGAGGTGCCTAAGGTAGTCAAGTAAAGAAGAAGAAAACAATAACATATCAGTCATAAACATATGACAAAATTCAACCAAACATGCAAATATCTACATAATCAAGATGTATGAAATAAATGTGATATTACTAAAGATATTTGTACAAGAACTTAGAGGGAGTTTCTAAAATTGCAGAGATGAGAATCAAAATGAAACTAAGGATATTGGTCACTCATGAAAGTGAAATCTTTTGGATTGCATGGTAATAAAGAGGGAGATTGTTTTCCTATAATGAAACGTATTTGAGGTATTGAAAGAGGTGTTGAGGTGTTTCAATCAATGCCAAATAGGGAGATTATTGGAAAATACAATTGGAACAATTATTATATTATCATTGATGTCAAATCTACTGATGAGACATGTTGCTATCTCATCTAAATGTCATACAAATTTGATTGCTAAAGAGGATTTGAGAAGTTTCTCATAACAAAAGCACCTAGATGAAAGGTTGAGTTATGAAAAGTAAGCTATAATGGACATTTTATAAGTTAGACTTTGACAAAATAAGGTGATTTTTTAAATCATGTTGATGTTCAAGTCTTTATAATACAAGTCAAGACACATCACTTTTATAAAGCTTAATAGAGCAATTGAGTAAAAGATCAAGGAATTTTGAAGTTCATGCTGAGTGATGCTAGTGTCAACCAAGCTAGAGTAAGTGTCGATAAAATTCAATGTTGACCAAACATCAATATTGACCAAGAAATGTTGGAATTCTTTAGAATAACTAAGAAGGGGGATGGGGGATGAATTAGTTATCAAACCAAACTATAAAAATAATTTTTTTTAGTGCTAATCAAATCCATATACATAAAACCTTATCATTCATGCACTCATTAGATCATACAATACTTTAACTTAGTAGGTTACTGTCCTAGGTCAAAATAACTTTGTAGAAATGTAAACATGAAATACCATAAGAACATTCACACAATTTGACACAAGGATTTTATGTGAAAACTTAATTTTCAAAAAACCACTAGTAACATGCTACCAATTCTCACTCTTTTGAAGTGATGCACTGTGAAAGGCCAACCCTATTAAAAGTTACAATACACTTTGTTAAATGTGATTAGGTTAAATGATTTCAATCACCCTATTAAGAGTGAGCCCTATTAGAGGACTTTAGAACATTCCATTAGAATGCCACCTAGTTAGAGGATTTACAAATGACTATTAGATCAACCTTAATCCAAAGGATTTTATCCACACTGGTATAGTTGTTAGAAAGCAATAGTAGAACTTGATCTAATAAAAACTTACAACTCACTTGTAGATTATAGATCTCTAGTTCAGTCCCCCATTCTACTTAGCATTCATACTCTTCAACTCTGACAGCTTGTTCACCCTTCAAGCATTCATCCCCTTAAGCCTTCTTTCTTTGTATGCCAACCATAATCTCGTCTATTTAACCACTAGATGAAGCCATATGTTAGACTCTTTATCTTCCTCATGTTATTGCACATGAAAACCTTTCAGTTGGCCATTTATATCTATAAATAGATCATTTAGATCTTTTTCCACTTAATTACAATCACCTATTTTAGGGTTAGGAAGGATTCAATGAATCTACCCACTTTCCATTTTGGTTCCTCTAGAAACTTCCTCTACAATCTTCCTTGAATTGACATCAAAATGGTTTACCGTGAGTTTTGTACCACCAACTCATCATAGTCATCTTCCACATGCTTCACACAATTCAAGAAATCAAATTAGTTGGCTTAGATTTGTCAAATATTCAATTCAACACTATTTATTATCACTCTACATCTATACTATTATGTCACTCAACCAACACTTGTTCACTCAAAAAACAATAAAGTTTACTGATGCTCAACACCAACTAAACTTTACTTAGCATATACTAATATTCACTTAGCTTGCCCTATTTTTCTTCTTTTATTGGCACCTTTTGATTTTCACTTGGCTTCTACTAATTTCTACTCAGCTTGCACTAACTGCTTAGCAAGGCTTGGTAGACACTTTTCTTACTTGAGCTTCTTCCAGTCTTTGCTTGAGTAATATTTTAGTTCAAACTTTAAGTATATAAACAATACACTATAGTATCAATGTCTTAATTGGTCTTAGTGCTCCTTTTATACACCAAATAACTCAAACTTTCTTTAGATGCTCTTGTTATCTCTTATTTTCAAATCTTCTTCACCAATCAACCATATAATAGCATTTAGACCAAAAAGAATCTGTCTCACTAGCAGGTAGCAGGCTTGACATCATTGACAAAATAATGATGGTTCCATTACAATTTCTTCACTTTAAAACAATCTCTTTATTTGGCATTGATGGAAAACCAATACCAACAACAATACCAAAAAGAAAATAATATCTCTAAAATTTCTTCCTCTATTAGTATATGTCCTTCCTCCATATAGGGTAATGTGAGCTTTATTAATCTCCTTCAATGTATCTCCCTTATAAGATAATTTTCTCCTTATGTAGGTTATTTCTCCCTCTTAGGTACATATCTCCCTCTTTCTTATATCTCCCTCTTTGAAAATAATGAAAAATACTTTCCATATATACACGTAGATATGATCAATTTAGATTCTCCCTCTCTCACCTTGTATGTGAATGTAAATCTTCTAATTGAGCTCCTTGATTACTTTAGACAGCTCCTAAATTAATATCCATTGCATATAGTTGTAAAATACAACATTCAACTTAGTTGATGCAGAGCACTACTCATTCTTCTTAAGTAGCTTGGAATAGGGGTATCACCCCTAGTTTACCTCTAAAATATTCATGTGAATCGTCAGGTAAAGCTTTTATGAATATATCAACTATGTGTTCTTTTGTATTCATATATTACATCCTCACTTCTTTGTCTTGAACCAACTCTTTCAAGTAATGATACTTGATTGCAATGTGCTTAGTCCTTGTGTACATTATATTGTTCTTGGATATTTATATAGCACTTTTATTATCACAATAAAGTACCACATATTTAGTAATTTTATCCATCATACTTTTGAGTAGTTTTTTAATCCATACCATATTTGTACAATTTACTACAACAACCACATATTCAACCTCAACAATAGATTGAGATATACAATTTTATTTTGTATTGGTCCAGGTGACCAATCTCTTTCCTAGGAAAAATGCTTCATTGCTTGTACTCTTTCTATCAACAATGTTTCTAGCCCAATCAACATCTATATAGGCTCTTAACTCAACTTTATCATTTTTTTTGTAGTATAGACCATAATATTCTATCCCTTTTAGATATATCATAATTCTCTTAATATCCATCAAATGATTCTCCTTAGGATTCGAAGAAAATCTTGCAACAATCCCAATAACTAATGCAAGGCCAAGTCTGTTATGTACTACATATTGCAACTTGTCAATCATAGACTTGTACAATGTTTGATTCACTTCAATAGAATCATTATTCTTTGAAAGTTTGTGTCATGTCACCATAGGAGTACTAACTAGTTTTGAATCCTCCAAACTAAAAGTTTTCAATATTTTATTTACATACTTAGACTAATGATCTATATACCATATTTCATCTAATATACTTGCAAACCAACAAAGAACTTGATCTCTCAAAACATAGACATCTAAAATTCTTTATTCATTTGACTTGCAAATGACTTACATAATGCATTTTCACCCCCAAATATGATACTATCAAAAAAATCTATAGGAAAGATACCTTTACCTCCTTTTGTCTTCAAGTACAGATTGTTGTTATCATCAGTCTTCTCAAAACCAATCTTCACAAGATAATTATGAAGCCTTTCATCCCATGCTCTTGGGGCTTTCTTTAACCATATAAAGCTTTGTGTAGTCTACATACCATGTTCTTATTGTTTGGATCAACAAATCCTTCAGGTTGTTCTATGTAAACCTATTCTTGTAGTATACCATTAAGAAATGTTGACTTCACATTCATTTGATAAGCTTTGGAACCTTTGTATGAAAAATAAGTAAGCAGAGTTCTTACTCCTTTCAATATTGAAACTGGGGAAATATCTCTCCATAGTCAATTCCTTCTTCTTGTGCCTACCCCTTGCAAACTAATCTTTCTTTATTCCATTTGACTTCACCATTCTCATCTAAATTGTTTCTATACACCCACTTGTTTCCAATCACATTCTTTTTTTTTGGTTTGGGTATTGTTGTCACTTAGGTTTGCACCCTTGTCCAAAGCCTATGCATGAGGACAACCTAGTGAAACATGGAAACAACCTCCAAGCTGTGGGACTTGAACTATGAGGTTGAGTCTCTGGAGAAGGTCGGCTTCCTCTTACTATCAAGATGCACCTAACTACTCTTGGAGAGGAAAAGGGAGGAGGAGAGCATGAAAGCAAATCTACCTAATCTAATCTAAAGAGGTGATGCACCAAAATAGAGTGTTTAGACCAAAATTTTCCCATATATGCACTATTGAACCAAAATGAAACTAAGGATATACACCTTCAGACTTTCTTTAATCTAATAATCACATGCAGATTAGAAGACCAAGATGAATGACACAAGGAAAGAGATATTCACTTATATTATCATTCATAGGCCAAAGAGATACAGTCATGCAGATCATAGATCTGTACAAAACACCAGTAAGAGGCAAAGAGTTCTTGCACTTTCATACCAATGGCTGAAAGAGATAAGATAGAAAATTCTATAGTTCAGAGGCACAGGGGAATTTTTACTGAGAATCTGTGGAGCAATAACAGAGAAAACAGAGAAAGGTCGACCCTTCAAAAATCATAAATTTTTTTCCTTTATAGCTCTGACATAACTGGGATGTCCTCCAACTATAATTACTTCGCAACAACCTGGCATTAAGTCCTACAGAGAATGATCATGGAGAAAATCTGATCTAGATACAGATCCAGACGCAATGATATCTAACCCTCTGTGTCAAATAATGCCTTGAGAAGATAGAAACGGTGCCATTAAGCCACTCTGACTAGGTAGATGGATTAGATAGGGGGGTAGAGTGTTCCTCTTTATTTCGTATTTACTCCAGGGTGGTTGGAATTGATCATAAGATCAGATTATGCAAAAAAACCTTGGTATGCCCTATTCCTAGTTCACGAACCAGCGTGGTCAGCAGGTCAACATAACCCTGGTACCAAAATGAGCCACATGGGCCAACGATCTCTTTTCATTTTTCCACCTCACAGGAGTCTTACATGGTTGACCATCTCTTTTCATTACTAACCATGCCATCCTCTCAAACTCCAACCACAACGATCACATTAACTGCCAGTGCATGTAGCCATTATTGCCTCCACCAGACCCACTGGGACACATGTCACTGAGGCACTATGTCGCTATTCATATCATTAGTGCAACTTCCCATAGCGAGATAGCACCAACCATGGATCTAGATTGATCTGAAGATCATGAAGACTTGCTGTATTACTGCGCTTGCCTCCTCAAAATTTTTGGCCCATGAAACACTTGGCAACCACCTGGCACAACCTAGCATCTTCATCTTGGCGAGACCTAGCCCCACTGATCCATGTGGCGCAATGTTGCTATGTCGCTATGGGTAATATCCTCGTAGCTTTCCATAGTGAGATAGCACCTACCATCAATTTCCTTAGATCTATGGTGATCAACAAAATTGTACAATTGTACACTGAGTTGGCTGAGTGGACCAATGAAAAACCACCATTGTATTGTGACCCACCTAACAACTACCACTGAGGACGAGCCCATTATGTCATCTATGCCATGCATCACTGAGGTGCTATGTCGCTATGGCAAAACAACATGCAACTTTCCATAGCAAGATAGCACTAATCGTTGATCTTCCTTGATCCGAGGGTGGGGAAATTTTTGTGCATTTGAAAGGGGCGTGGGTCCAGGCTACTACTGACATCAAAAGATCTACATAGCTATTGACGAATCAAGATCATTCTTCCAAGCACAGTCATCCTTCCACATTGCTTGAGGTCCCACCGTGGATGCCAAATTCATCACTGATACCTGAAGGGGCATGCTTGGGACCCACCTTCTTTCTGATGTCATCACAGTATCATTTTCTATCAGGGTGCTATGTCACTAATGGCGAGGAACATAGATTTTCTAATAGTGCCATAGCACCCATCGTGGATATGTCAAAACTCAATGCCAGAGAAACAACAAGGAATGGGAGGACCCACTTGACATGTGGCCAAAAGGTGCTATGTCGCTATGGCAAAACAACATGTAACTTCCCATAGCAAGATAGCGCCAACCATAGATATCTCTTGATCTGATGATGAGGAAGCTACGAGCCTGCAGGGATAAACCTAGGAAATAAGGAATATCCTAAGGTTTCATCATTTATTTTTTTTGATATTCTGGGATGATTTAAAATAACGTTAAACTGGGAAGTGACCGTTGGGTGGCCAAGTATTTAAAATTCAAATATTTGGCGAGGGGCACAATATGTAACAGGTACTAGAGTCCATGTTTTGTTCTTCTCAATCTGATCAATATCCTCTTTCATGGCTTTACTCCAACCCTTATTCTCTAATGAATCTTTCACTATCTTAGGATCATGCATGCTCAACAAATGCGTATTACTTCTCAACCTATTCCTTGTCATTAGTTTAGCTTCTTTATCTCCAATAATTTGTTTAGTAGGGTGATGTCTTCTGACATACTTTGACAATCTTGGTTCTACTCTTCTTTCTTCAATCTGCAACTCGCCTCTTGAATGTAACTCGGTTCCTGAATTCAACTCAACATTTTTTGTATGTGACTAGGTAGTCACTGATACTTGTTGTTAATTTACAACTTGGTTCATAGAACCTTCATCAGCAGGTATACCTGTTGGCACTCAAAATTGTAGCCCAAATTAGGAGCACCATTGAAGAAATTGAGCCATAAACACTTTTTGATGCATGTGTAACCGACTATACCTTTGAGCCCCAAGAGGTGTTTAATGCTTTTTACACCTTTTATTTAGTGCATCCACTTGTTTCATGAACTTAAATTGACATTCTGAGCCATTTCTTGAGGTCCTGTTCTGAGCATTTCTAAAATCAGCATTTTCACCTTAGTGTCAAACAATGACAGGAGGCCCTGTTTGCTATTGAGCATCTTGCACCCAGTATTGTTTCATGACTCATCACTTTGGGAGTATTTAGTGTCCATATCTAAGAGCCTATGTTTCAGATTTTGAGTCATTTTGAGTCCATCTGACTAGGTTTTGAGTCCCTCAAAGTTGGTCAATTAATGTTGTCATGTTGATGTAGTTTGTTCATAATTCTAGGAAGCCCTGTTTGATGAGTTATAACTTTTGACTAGTTGACCAAATGAAATTCTTTTTGTGTTACATTTTAGAGGTTAGAGACATGTTATGTTTCAAGTTTGAGCTTATGAAAAACCTATTTGATCATTTTTCAAACACGATTCCAAATGCAATCTCTAGCTTTTACTGGTGTCAGCATTTGCAGATTTGTTGGGACCCCTGTTCGGAATGTTACAACTTCAGATCTATGATAGGTGAGATCTAATGGATTGAATTATTGCATTGTACTCTAAAAATACTATAATTGTGCCAATTTTTAGGTCATGAAGAATTTGTTTACACACTTTTCTAGGTCAATTCTATTTGCAAAAATTGCTTTTCTACCATTGTTTCCAGTTTGCAAATTTGAGTAACCCACTTTGACTGATCACCATTTGTGCCCTATTATTCATCATGAGCCCAAATTGTAGATCCATATTCTACTCATGAAAATGAACCAATGCCCCAGTTTTCATACCCCCAAGTGTTAGTTTGGTCTATTTTTAAAGCCAAATCCAAACACAATTTATTGTTTTCTGACATGTTTTCTTGTAGGTAGTTCAGAGAGGTCAACTTTGATAGTCAATATATTTTGACACTGAATTCATCATGAGATGAGATTTGACAGGGTGCAAGAATGTAGAATAGAGAATCAATGTGTCTGATTTTAGTACCCATTTATCTATTCGGTCAATTTTTAAAGCCAACTGATAGGCCTTGTTAGCTAAAAATCACAGCTTGCAAATTAATAGTAAAATGATTTTTAATTGATGGTTTGGTGATAGACCTTATTTCTAATTAGTATGAGAGGGTGAAGGGATCACTTTGGTACTTCAAGTATTTGGAAACAAATTTTTTTTTTTAGTCAGACCCACTTGGGGCCTGATTGATTTTATCATATTAATGTAAACATGTATGGGATAATGATTCTCAAATGTTTTCAAATGGGGATAAAATATTGAAAAAGGAATTAAAAATAGTACTACCATTGATTAGGAAGTTGAGAAAAGGTGCTTCCATTCAACTGAAACTATGTAGATTGGATTGGGAGAAGAGCAAGGTAGGGCAAGGTGGAGCCCATTAGAAAAGATGAAGACAACAAAAAGTACAAACAAAAATTGTCTAAAATAGACAAATTATAGAAAATTAATGCATTTCAAGGTGTTGGTCAAAGACATGGTCATTAGTCAAAGGTGGATTTAATTTTGGGGGGACAACTCCAACGAAAGAAACATCATCAATGTTTGATAATCTATTGGGAGAGGATTCTTCCACAACGTTGCTTGAGGGTGTTTCTAGTGGAGGATGATGATTCAATTTGTCAAGGAAGGTGATGGTTTCTTGTCTCTCAGGCATTGGCCTTCTGAAGAAGATTATGAGACACCAGATTTATTGGAACATCCCTATATTTATGATGTCCTCACTTGATTCTATGAGTATAATTTTCAAATGCTTGACTATGGGTGTGGTGGACTTTCTCATCAAACCTGTTAGGAAGAATGAACTAAAGAATATATGGAAGCATATTTGGAAAAGACACCAAAGAAAACTAAGTAGCCCATGTCCAAATAGAGAAACCATAATGGGAATGACATATAAAGATTTGAAGAGCATGCTCCACAATTAAAAGGTGTCCATGTATTACAGACAGCCCACGTATGACTCCTTGCGAATTCAATAAGTTTTTGGGCAGAGTTTGAATACTCCCTAAAATTCAAAAGCCACCTTGGTAAAATAAAAAGCCACAACAGATTAACCAAAGGATTCAATGCTAGAAAGAGCAAGATATGAAGACCATGGTGACATGAACAGGGGAGAACTTAACTATATTAGTTGGCGGTAGAGCAGCAACAGAGTTAAAATGAGGATTTGCTAGCTTCTAAACACCCACACGCAAAGATTCACATTCAAAGGAAGGTAGATCATGCCAGTGTATGAATAATATATATGATGGGAGAAGCCTACACAAGGAAGTAATAGACAATTTTTCAATATTAATGAACACTTACATAAAAGACAAGGGCACACAATAAAGATAGATGCCTTTGAAGATGTAACAGACCAAGAAGAAGACCCATGTAGTCAAGAAGAAAATAGAGCCCCACGTAGAACAATGAAGAGGGTTAAAGCAGTCAAATGGTAGGGAAGAAGCTGGCTACGAGACATCCAAGGCATGTTGAGGAAAAACTTCTACACTATAGAGCAAGAAGAAGGAGGGAAAGTTTGAAAAGAATACATGTGCAACAAATAAGGAGGAAGCCCATGCTGTGTAGAAGGGAATAGAACCTGCAACATATAAAAGCCAAAGTAAGGAATCAAATAAAGAAGACATCAGCAAGTAAAAACCAAAACTCATGCCATATGAAGGAGTCAACTGCCTAACCATGCAAAGTTATATGCCAAGGTAACAACTAAGCAAGCCGCGGTGTGTTAGAAGAAAACCCCATGTGTGATAAAAAAGAACCTGTAATAGACAAAGCCATCCACACATAATTTGAAAAAAGAGATCCATGCATGAGGCAAGGCAACAAAACTGGTTAGAGGTAGGAGAAGCCAAAACACCATTTGTAGTGTCTAGAGAACAAGACACCCACGTCTAGATAGATAGTCAAATAAAGAACCAATGCCATGTTATTGTAGCAGACATACACCAATGAAGATGGGATTTTGTAGAGGAACTAATCTCTATTATGGCATCCAAACAACAATGTACCAAACCATCCAAGCAAATGCACCTACTTGGTAAATAAACACAACATCCCAAAATTAATTGCAAGCCACCCAACATTGAAAAGGAGACGCCACAACTTGAAAGTGCAAAATAGGGCTAAAAGCCATCAACTAATATTTATCCCACATCACTTGTACAAAGTGATGTTTGGTTATTTAAATACAAATGTACTCAATAGACTTGATGTCTAAAAGACAGTGGCTTTTTGAAAGCCATGAGCTCACACCTGTGGGTCCTGGTTGGCCAACTGGAGGTTGTGAAATAAAAATTTTGAACATGCACACGTGTCCAAATGCTGATGTAGAATTCGGTTCATGAGATTGTGACATGTGGACAATCATGCGACATTTGCTATGTTTCTAACCGAAGTTTCTCACTAGTTAAGCATAGCATCATAGCGAATGCAGTGAAGTGGCAGTGACGTGGAAATAAGTACGTGCAAAGGTGATGATGTGGCACCAGCTATATAGGAAGTGAGCCAATAAGAGATCGATATGTGGCAAGTGGTCAAAGGAAGGTTGACCCAGAATTCATGGGTAAGGAAAAATTCAAGAATGGTTTTAAATCAATTATTTGAAATATTTGTCCAAAGACATTCCCATACCCAATTTTTAAAAAAATTTGAAAGGATTTATGATAAAGTTTGAACTTTATAAATGGACAAATTTTTGAAAATTTCAAATGCTATGGAAGCCATGAGACAGAGACATGAATTTCAGAGGGCCATAATTGGGGCTATTTTTATCCAAAATAGATGCTCCAATATACCATCAAAATTGAAATGATCTAAATTTTCCATTTCTGAGGTTAGTTTCTACACAACTATTCATCAGTTCATGCTATAAGCCAATTTATGATTCTTGGGGCATTCTCAGCAAAATGAGTAGTTTTCACCATTGAGCATCTGAATTGGTTATAGGGCAGATGTAAAGGCTTATTGAGGTATGAACATGAAGAAAATCAATTTTAAGGGGTTTTCTTGGTTTCTTGAGGCCATTTTAACTGATTTTTCACTTTTACTATGAGTTCACTTTGGCATCAAAATCAGTTATGATGTTGAATCAGATATCTCAGATATTTCATGCTTTTGCAAACCAAATGATGAGGATTTGATTTTGGTAGTGGAGGAGAGAAGGTAGAGAGATTCTTTTTAGCTTCTTGAGGGAGAATTTTGAAGGGACACATGTCAATTGCAAATTCAATCTGAGAATTGCCCTCTTCATACATATTCTTTCTTCTTCTCTAAAAAAGGTTGTTGGTTGGTTTTCAATTTCTAGTTCTAGGAGCTTTTCTCAAGCTATGAAAGCCACACACCCAACATTCTCTCTTGTATTGAACAAAAATTTATGTTTTATACATATAGTTCTTGCTTGTAGGTGATTTTTGAGTTATTTTATGTACATCTTTCATGTATTTGGTTTCAAGGAAAACAAATAATGCATAGCAAAGGGTTTTAAATTTAGTCTAAATCTTGTCTCCTGGTCATGGATTTGTAATCTTTTCTAGTTTGTGAACAAGAGCATGAATTAGGTTTTAATTTGCTTAGAATTTTATGTGGTTGAAATGTCTTGTTGATGGAACAAAGAGCCATGCAATTGCTTGGTGTTTATCATAGGGTTTGCAAATTTCATGACAAGATAGTTTGAGTATGAGATTCATATTGATGCAGATGTCTGTTCACAAGGTGAAAGATAGATCAGGGATCTTGATGTAGGAATTATGTCATACATTTCTAGAAGAGGCACCGATTAGAGATAGGGTCATTAAGTTTTGTTGCTCATACATGGGTCTTACTGATATCAACATATTAAATCATGTTTTCCCTTTTATGTTGAAAGTTATTCAAAGTTTAACCTGCACTTAGTTTACTTGTTTCATGAGTCATGTTATTAGTTATTTCATGCTTGTGATTTCTCGGTTAAGCATAGAAGATTTAGGGGTTTCATCTGTTATTATAGATCCTAATTATGCTCATTGCACTGGTCACATAATCTAATCTTAAGAGGTTCACCCACCTAAGTTTTGTAGAGCCTGAAGTGAAGAAGGAGTGTAGCCTTATAGTTGCCCTAGGTTCTTGGTTAATTGTGTCCATTATTGGAGATAGTTGCCCATATACACATTCTTTCCTTACATACTTGGTTGTTAAAATTCTATTAAATCAAGAGCCACTAAAATGGCAAATCTACTGGGGACATAAGAAAAGAACAAGAATCTTTGTAGGAAGAATTTTCTACAATAGAAGGGTTATGAGATGCTTTCCATTTCTCTATTGAAGTTTCATTGTTTCCCAGTTATGCCTTATTCATTGATAGCAGAAGTTTGATTGAATTGAATAATTTGTCATATCAAAGTCACTTGAAGTTTTGATAAGTTGATATCATAGTTCAGAATTAGTGTCAAGTGCTTTCACGTTGTCAAGAGTATGAAATTCCCATGTTGTTGCATAAAGTTTTCAAATACCTGTTGTAATTTCTAGACCAGCTTGTTTTATTTTGCAAGTTGGTAAATCTTTTATCACTAAGTGAGTGGCAACTCAAAGTCAAATCTCTATACCAGTGCTTCATGAATGTGAAGGTATTTTGAAGGATACAACAATTGGAATGCAAATTTGAAGTATTTATCTCAAGATTCTTGACAATGGGTGAAAGATTTGTATGAGATGCATTGCAAAGTTACTAAATCTAGATAAGATCTAAATCTGTTGTTATTTGTAGCATTGAAGTAGTTGTAGGCATCCATATTAAAAGTTATTCTCCACTTTCATGTGTTTTCATTTCCATGAAAGTAAGTCTTGCAAAAGATTCTTCGTCAAATGGTTTTCAGCATTAACTAGGAGAATGGTTTAATATAGTTCAACATACTTTGTGAGAGGTAGATCCATAAAATGTTGTCATATTTTGAAGTATGTTTTAAGTGGAAGTGGGTAGAAAGAACTTCAAATTTGTTGCAATTAATAAATTATGAGGGTATTTGTGATGAATAAGTTTTAAGTTTGAAGAATGTTGAGTTTCCCTTCATCAAGTATGCAGCCGGTTAGTGAAAGTTTTAGATCTATTTTTACCAAGAAGTATATGCCATTAAATTTTAGTGGTATTCATGGTTTCCCAAACCCTATGCCGTATAATCCCAGAAAATATTTGCCTAAATTTAATGGGAACCATGAAAATTCAGCTAACCATCATGTTCAGTTATTCAGTGACTTGGTTGGTGATTTTGAAATTGCTCATGAAGACGTTCAGATGAAGTTGTTTGTTCAGACTTTAGAAGATGATACTAGGGACTGGTTTTCATTTTTACTAGTGTGTTCAATTTCATCCTAGGATGAATTAATTTCAGCCTTCATGAAGCAGCTTGAGGAAAGAATAAGTATATTTGATTATTTTGATAAGTTTTTGAATATCCAAGTCGGGAATAGTGAGTTAGTTCCTGAATTCAATATCAGATTTGCAAAAGTGTTGAATGACATTCTTGAAAGTTATAAGCCAAACAATCAAGTGTGTCTAGTCATTTATCTTGGTGCATTTGATAAAAAGATGAGCTACCTATTAAGAGACAATGAACCTAAGACTTTGCATCAGGCATTCATGACAGAAATGGAGATTGAAAATAACATGAAATATGGATTGACTAAGAATCACTTCTCTCTGAATGTTTTCCAGAAAAATGAGGTGCAAAGGAAAAATCAATGTCATGTAGAATGTTCAAATTCATATCAGCAAGTAGGTACTCCTGTTGTAGTAGATGGTTTGGTTGAAAATTTAGAGTTAAGGACATGTGCAGATGATGTTTATTGGTTTCAAGGAAGAGATAAGTCTATTCTTGCTGAATGTAATCCACATGTTTCCAGTATTACAATAGCAAATGATAGAGTTAATTCATTTGACAAGTTACACATTCAAGATATAAATTTAGCGGTCTCTTCTCATAATGTTGAATTGCTTTATGTTGAAAACATAACCACTCATGAAGAGGAAAGGTGTAAGTCTTAGTATCAGGACAAAGAAGTTGGAACTGATATGTTAAGTGACAATAGTGAACTTGCTGATCCAATGTATTGTGAAGAAGCATCATGTGAAGACAATGGTGAGGGTTTTTTCTCTAGTCAAGAAGAGGACAATGATAGTGCATATTCATCTTCATGTGAATCAGATGCTGATTGGGAAGAAGAGAGCAATGATGAAAGTGACTGTTCTCATGCAAGTAATGGTATGATTTCTTGTTCTAAATCTGAAAATGATAATGCATCTTAGTTTTTATGTCATACAAATCAGTTTGGATATGAATAGCTTGAGAGGGATTTGTCCTCAAAGCTTGAAGATAAAGAAATGGTTGATCAAATTAAGGCTAATGGGTTCGAACATGAAGTATTGATTGAAAGATTATTACAAGGCTTTATGTTAACCAATGAGGTTGCAGCATATGGTAAGTTTCTTAGTGATGAATCATGCTCTATCCATAAAGGTCATCCTAAACACGATAATAAAGGTGATGTAATTATTGATACTATATCTGTGGTAGATGAAGAAGAAAGCAAGTCTTCATATAGTTATGATTTTTTGTCATATGTTGCAAGTGTTTGTGATAGTACATTGGGTAATGGCTTTAAGGTGTATGATAATGTTTTATATGATGAAGATCATGATGATGATCAGCTTATGTTTTGTCAAGATGTTCAACAAGGATCACTACATGGAGTTATCAACCTGTTGTTTGAAGAAGAAATAGAATTTTTAGATTTAGTTAAAGTTGATCTTAATGATGATACTTTATCATACTACTGTAAGAGGTCAAATGGCTCATATTTTGAGTTTGATGGTGAAATTATTAATGAGATTGTACCTCATGATGTGGATAATAAGGTGTTTGATAAGGTTGTTATTGAAGATCAACACATACCTTGTACTAAGTTTTATGATGAAATTTTCAATGTGAAGACTAATCTATTTGTTGCCTATGAAGAACCATTTGAGGATTATGGATTAGTTTTAGATTTTGATATTGATGACATGTGTGAGTACAAGTTAGAGTCTTCATTTGAGCATCCTTTGAATATATGTAAGGATATACAATTTGAAGGTATCTGTGATCTCTCTCCCCAAGCTGAGTATGAAGCCTTCATATTCAAGATTGATAGCATGCATGGTTCATTTGATAAAGAGAGTTTTTAGTCTGAGCTTGATATTTTTAAGCATGCTGATCAGAACTTTCATAATGAGCAAGTGATTGAGAGTGAAGCTAGTTTTTGTATGCGTTATGAAAGTGAGGATGTAGATTTCATTTTGCCAAGTGAGTTATTTCAAGATGTTAATCTAATTGGAAAAATTGATATGAATAATATTTCCAGCTTACCTTGTGATGAAAGGAATGAAAATCAAATTTATGATAGAGGTAAGAAGTTTTGCTGAAGTTCGGTGGCTTGGGGTCATTGTTTATACATAGTAGTGGTAGTTGTTTCCCTACTTTCAATAAAATTGTTCAAGAGAGAAATTTTTGAAATTTTGTGAATGGTCTGCTTCCTCCAGAGATCTAAATCCTTGCCATGTCCTCAAGGGACATGCATCCCCAAAAAAATCCACTGTTGGCACTCAAAATTGTAGCCCAAATTTTGAGCACTATTGAAGAAATTGAGCCATAAATTCCTTTTGATCCATATGTACCTGGCTATACCTTTGAGCCCCAAGAGGTGTTTAATGCTTCTAGCACCTTTCATTTAGTGTGTCCACTTGTTTCATGAAGTTAAACTGACATTATAAGCCATTTTGTGAGGTCCTATTTTGAGCATTTCTCAAATTTGCATTTTCACCTAAAGTGTCAAATAGCAACAGGAGGCCTTGTTTGCTATTGAATATCTCACATCCGATATTGTTTCATGACTCACCACTTTGAAAGCATTTAGTGTCCAATACCTAAGAGCCTATGTTTCAAATTTTGAGTCATTTTGAATCTATTTGACTTAGACCAATTGACCCAAATGTTGAAATTCCTTTTGCATTGCATTTTAGAGTTTAGAGACATGTTATGTTTCAAGTTTGAGCTTATGACGAATCTGTTTGATCAGTTTTCAAACACGATTAATCCAAATGAAATCTCGAGCTTTTACTAGTGTTAGCATTTGCAGATTTTTTGGGACCCTTGTTCAAGACATTATAACTTGAGATCCATGATAGGTGAGATCAAATGGATTACACTATTGCGTTGTACTCTAAAAATACTATAAGTGTGCTAGTTTCTAGGTCATGAAGAATTTGTTTGCACACTTTTCTAGGTCAATTCCATTTGCAAAAATCACTTTTCTGCCATTGTTTCTAGTTTGAAAATTTGAGTAGCCCACTTTGACTGATCACCATTTGCACCCTGTTATTCTTCAGAAGCCCAAATTGTAGATCCATATTCTCCTCATGATAGTGAACCAACACCCCAATTTTGTACTTCTTGTAGACAGTTCAAAGAGGTCAACTTTGATAGTCAATATCTTTTGACCCTAAATATTTCATGAGACAAGATAGGGTGGAAGAATGTAGAACAAAGAATCAATGTGTCTAATTTCAAAACCCTTTTATCTGTTTGGGTTAGTTTTTAAAGCCAGCCGATAGGCCTTGTTAGCTAAAAATCATAGCTTATAGATTAATGGTAAAATGATTTATAATTCATGGTTTGGTCATCGAACTTATTTCTAATTAGTAAGAGAGGTGAGTGGATCACTTTGGTACTTCAGGTGTTTGGAAATGAATTTTTTTTTTAGTCGGACCCACTTGGGGCCTAACTGATTTTATAATATTAATGTAAACATGTATGGGATAATGATTCTCAAAGATTTTCAAACGAGGATAAAATATTGAAAAATGAATTAAAAATAGTATTACCATTAATTAGGAAGTTGAGAAAAGGTGCTTCCATTCAACTAAAACTATGCAGATTTGACTGGGAGAAGAGCAAGGCCAGTGCAAGGTGGAGCCCATTAGCAAAGATGAAGACAACAAAACATACAAAAAAAAATTGTCTAAGATAGAAACATTACAAAAAATTAATGCATTTTGAGGTGTTGGTCGAAGACATGGTCATCAATAAGAGATGGATTTAGTTTTGGGGGGACAACTCCAACAAAAGAAACATCATCAATGTCTGATAATCTGCTAGGAGAGGATTCTTCCACAACATTGCTTGAGGGTGTTTCTAGTGGAGGATGATGATTCAATTTGTCAAGGAAGGTGATGGTTTCTTGTCTCTCAAGCATTGGCCTTCTAAAAAATATTATGAGCCACTAGATTTATAGGAACATCCCTATAATTATGATGTCCTCAATTAATTCTATGAGTGTAATTTTCAAATGCTTGACTATGGGTGTGATGGAATTTCTCATCAAACCTATTAGGAAGAATGAACTAAAGCATATATGGAAGCATATTTGAAAAAGACGCCAAAGAAAAGTAAGCATCCCATGTCCAAATAGAGAAACCACAATGGGAATGACATATAAAGATTTGAAGAGCATGCTCCACAATTAAAAAGGTGTCCATGTATTACAGACAACCCACACATGACTCCTTGCGAATTGGATAACTTTTTGGGTAGAGTTTGAATAATCTCTAAAATTTAAAAGCCACCTTGTTAAAAGAAGAAGACACAACAGATGAACCAGAGGATTTCACACTGGAAAGAGAAAGATATGAAGACCATGGCAACAAGAACAGGGGAGAACTTAACTGTGTTAGTTGCCGGTAGATGGCAAAGGAGTTAAAATGAGGATTTGCTAGCTTCCAAACACCCACACATAGAGATTCACATTCAAAGGAAGGCAGAGCATGCCAATGTATAAAAACTATGTATGATGGGAGAAGCCTATGCAAGGAAGTAATAGACAATTTTTCAATATTAACGAACACTTGCATAAAAGGCGAGGGCACACAATAAAGATAGATGTCTTTGAAGATGTAATAGACCAAGAAGAAGACCTATGCAGTCAAGAATAAAATAGAGCCCCACATAGAACAATGAAGAGGGTTAAAGAAATCAAACGATAGGGAAGAAGCTAGCTAGGAGACATCCAAGGGATGTTGAGGAAAGACTTCTATGTTATAGAGAAAGAAGAAGGCATGCAAGTTTGAAAAGCATACATGTGTAGCAAATAAGGAGGAAGCCCACACTATGTAGAAGGCAACAAAACCTGTAGCATATAAAAACCAAAGCAAGGAATCAAATAAAGAAGGCATCAACAAGTAAAAACCAAAACTCACACCAAATGAAGGAGTCAACTACCTGACCATGCAAAGGTAGATGCCAAGGTAATAGTTGAGCAAGTCATACTGTGTTAGAAGAAAACTTCCACAAGTAGAAAAATTAGTCCACACATAATTTGAAAAAAAAGATCCATGCATGAGGCAAGGCAACACAACTGGTTAGAGGAAGAGAAGCCAAAACACCATTTGTAGTGTCCAGGGAACAAGACACCCACATCTGGATAAATAGTCAAATAAATAACCAATGCCACATTATTGCAGCAAACATACACCAATGAAGATGGGATTTTGCAAAGGAATTAATCTCTTTTATGGAGTCCAAAAAACAATGTACCGACCCATCCAAGCAAATGCACCTGCCTGGTAAATAAACACAGCATCCAAGAAGTAATTGCAAACCACCCAACATTGAAAAGGAGACACCATGGCTTGAAAGCATAGAACAGGGCTAAAAGCCATCAACTAATATTTATCCCACATCGCTTGTACAAAGTGATGTTTGGTTATTTAAATACAAATGTACTCAATAGACTTGATTTCTAAAAGACAGTGGCTTTTTGAAAGCCAAGAGCTCGCACGTGTTGGTCCTCGTTGGCCAGTTGGAGGTTGTGAAACAAAAATTTTGAATGTGCACGCATGTCCAAATGCTGATGTGGAATCCGGTGCATGAGATTGTGACATGTGGATGATCATGCAAAATTCACTATGTTGCTAACCGAAGTTGCTCACTAGTTAAGCATAGCGACATAGTGAATGTAGTGAGGTGGCAATGACGTGGAAATAAGTAGGTGTAGAGGTGATGATGTGGTGCCAGTTGTATAAGAAGTTAGCCAATAAGAGATTGACATGTGGCAAGTGGTCAAAGGAAGGTTGACCCAAAATTCATGGGTAAGGAAAAATTCAAGAATGGTTTTAAATCAATTATTTGAAATATTTGTCCAAAGACATTCCTATACCCAGTTTTTTTAAAAATCTGAAAGGATTTATGATAAAGTTTGAACTTTATAAATGGATAAATTTTTGAAAATTTCAAATGCTATGGAAGCCATGAGATAGAGTCCTAAATTTCAAAGGGCCATAACTGGGCCTATTTTAATCCAAAATAGACGCTCCAATATACCACCGAAATTGAAACAATCTAAATTTTCCATTTCTAAGGTTGATTTCTACAGAACTATTCACTGCTTCACACTATAAGCCATTTTATGATTCCCAGGGCATTCTCAACAGAATGAGTAGTTTTCACCATTGAGAATCTGAATTGGTTATAGGGAAGATGTAAAGGCTTGTTGAGGTATGAACATGAAGAAAATCAATTTTAAGGGGTTTTCTTAGTTTCTTGAGGCCATTTTAACTGATTTTTCACTTTTACTATGAGTTCACTTTGGCATCAAAATCAATTACGATGTTGAATCAGATATTTCATGCTTTTGTAAACCAAATGATGAGGATTTGATTCATGTAGTTGAGGAGAGAAGGTAGAGAGATTCTTTCAGCTTCTTGAGGGAGAATTCTGAAGGGACACATGTTAATTGCAAATTCAATCTGAAAATTTCCCTCTTCATACATATTCTTTCTTCTTCTCTGAAAAAGGTTGTTGGTTGGTTTTCAATTTCTAGTTCTAGGAGCTCTGCTTAGGCTGTGAAAGCTACACACCCAACATTCTCTCTTGTATTGAACAACAATTTAAGTTTTATGTAGATAGTTCTTGCTTGTAGGTGATTTGTGAGTTATTTTTTGTACATCTTTCATGTATTTGGTTTCAAGGAAAACAAATAAAGCATAGCAAAGGGTTTTAAATTCAGTCTGAATCTTGTCTCCTGGTCATGGATTTGTAATCTTTTCTGGTTTGTGAACAAAGAGCATGATTTAGGTTGCAATTTGCTTATAATTGTATGTGGTTGAAATGTCTTATTGGTGGAACAAAGAGCCATGTAATTGCTTGGTGTTTATCATAGGGTTTACAAATTTCATGACAGGATAGTCTAAGTATGAGGTTCATATTGATGTAGATATCTGTTCACAAGGTGAAAGATAGATCAAGGATCTTGATGTAGGAATAATATTACAGATTTCCAGAAGATGTATGGTAATAATTCATGTAATTTCCCAATAGATAAGGCATTGATTAGGGATAGGATCATTAAGTTTTGTTGCTCATACCTAGGTCTTGCTAATATCAACATATTAAATCATATTTTCCTTTTTATGTTGAAAGTTATTCAAAGTTTAACCCATACTTAGCTTACCAGTTTCATGAGTCATGTTATTAGCTATTTCATGCTTATGATTTATCGGTTAAGCATAGAAGATTTAGGGGTTTCATCTATTATTCTAGATCCTAATTATGCTCATTGCACTGGTCACATAATAAGATCTTAAGAGGTTCACCTGCCTAGATTTCACAGAGCCTGAAGTGAAGGAGTTTAGCCTTATAGTTGGCCCAGATTCTTGGTGAATTGTGTCCATTATTGGAGATAGCTACCCATAGATGCTTTCTTGCCTTGCATACTTGGTTGTTCAAATTCTGTTAAATCAGGAGCCAACAATACCTTCACAAAATTATATAAAGGATTTTTACTCTTTAGGTTCCTTCATAGGTTTAGCTTCATGTACCTTTGTATATTCATCAAACTTCACATTTGCACTTTCCAAAACTTTTTAGACTTGTACATAGTTCAAGGTATTGGTTGTTCAAATTCTATTAAATTAGGAGCCAACAATACCTTCACAAAATTATATAAAGGATTTTTACTCTTTAGGTTCCTTCATAGGTTTAGCTTCATGTACCTTTGTATATTCATCAAACTTCACATTTGCACTTTCCACAACTTTTTAGACTTGTACATAGTTCAAGGTATAAACAACTATACTTACAACTTCTCTCCATTATTTCAAAGCAATATTCTTCTCTATCATGAGTGTTCTAGCATAGTCCATTATAGATATGTTCCTCCTTTCAACAATCCCATTTTGTAGAGGGGTCCTAGGTGCAAGAGTTTGTCTCTTGATTCTTCTATCATTAAAGAATATTTGAAAATCATTTGATGTAAATTCTCCACCTTTGTCATTTCAGACATTTCAAACTTTTTCCAATCTACTTTTCAACTCTAGCACACCAATTGGTGCACACAAATAAGTATGAACTAATTACAAAATTTCTTTTGAGGAATGAATTTTACTTTTGAAACTATATTTTGTCATCTTTCCTAACTAACATTTCTTGCAAATCATATTCTTAGGTTTCTTCAATTTAGGAAAACCTTTGACTCTTTTCATGTTACTAATACTGACAAAGTTATCAAAGTTAACATGACATAACCTCTTGTGCCATAACCACACATCATCAAATTCTAGAACAAGACAAGTAACATCATTCATGTCAAGATAAAATAGATTACCTCTAGTCTAGCCATCTTTTCCAATTAGTTTTCCATTAGTATCATAGATATTTTTTTTCTTGTTCTCAAACTCAACTTTACAACCTAAACTATTTAGTTGTGACACACTCAACATGTTATAGTTAAGTCCTTCTACATAATAAACATTGTCAAACATGATCTTTTTTGTTAGTTCGATTGATCCTTTACCTTTTATCAAATATGGTGCATAGTTACCAAATCTTACACTATTAACATTGTAATAATCAAGGGTAATGAACTTACTTTTATCTCCAATCATATGATGTGAACATCCACTATCAATGATCTAGCTATCACTCTTATTCGTATAAGATACTAGTGTAGTCACCTCACCCTCATCAAAATCATCCTTCATTGCAACATACACCACTTCATCATCATGGTCATCAAATTTGTCTTTATTTTCCTCTTCAATAATGTAGCAAGACTTCTTTCCTTTATCTTTATAATCTTTTCTATCGTCATCTCTTTTACTTTTTTATTTTTCTCCACTTCTATTATTCTTCTTCTTTAGACATCTAGCAACAATATGACCAACCTCGTTACAATTAAAGAACATGAGAGGTAGCTTACCTTTGTATTTTCCTTTGTCTCTATGAAATCTCATTGCCAGGACTACTTCAAGCTCTTCTACATCCTCCTCATTTGTATCACTATCACTAGAAACTTGTTTGACCTTTTTATTTTTCTCTTTAGGTTCCTTTGATGATAGTTTAGCTTTGAAATTAGATACAACATTTTTAGTTTTGAAATTATCAAAATTAGAGAGTTCAAAGGTAGTGAATCTACTCATAAGTTCTTCAACGGTTAGATTACTAACATGAACACACCTTAGTTCTTGTATTGTAGAGAATCTAATAGCATAAATATGCAATAGTGTTCTTAATACCTTGCTGATTATAGTCTCATCATCAATGATTCCATTAACTCCTCAAATAGCATTCACAACATCTTTAATTCTTGTGCAAAATTAGACAATGTTCTCACTTTCTTGCATTCTCATGTCATCAAACTTTCCCCTTAGACTTTTAGCTTTAGCTCTCAAAAAAATCTTATCTCCTCCATAGATCTTCTCAAAGGCATCCCACATCTTCTTTGCATTGTCACAATCTTTGATATCATCAAAATCTAAGTAACTTAGGGAAGAGGCAAGTTCTAACATAGCTTGATAGTGTTCTTTCTTCTTTTTCAAATCATCTACAATTAGGGCTTCAGCAAGATCAACATGCTTAGTAGTGATGATAGATTTTGCATAGTCTCCAAGACCTCCTAGATGTAGCTTCATAAAAAAAATTTATGTAGGAAAATTTTCCTTGTTTAGTTTGGGCATCTCCTTTTTATACATCTTGATCTTTAGCTCTTAGTACCCTCAAACTGTTTCCTCTCAAGTAGCAGAACTCTAATATTGATTGTTGGAATTCTTTAGAATAACTAAGGGTGGGGGGGAGGGGGGTGGAGGGTGAATTTTTTATCCAAGGTCTAAATGTACAAATAAAAATTTTCAATTCTAATTAGATCCATATCCATAAAACCTTAACATATATGCATTTGTTAGATCACACAATACTTTAACTTAGTAGGTTATTATCCTAGGTCAAAATAACTTTGTAGAAATGTAAACATGAAATACCATAAGAACATTCACACAATTTGACACAAGAAATTTATGTGGAAACCCTATTTGGGAAAAACCACCAATAACATGCTACCAATTCTCACTCTTCTGAAGTGATGCTCTGTAATAATTTGGAGTGAGCCTTATTAGAGGACTTCAAACAATCCATTATAATGTTACCTAGTTAAAGGATTTACAAATGACTATAATGTCAACCTTAGTCCAAATAATTTTAAATTATTTTATCCACACTAGTATAGTTGTTAGAAAGCAATAGTGGGACTTAATCTGATAAAAACTTACGACACACTTGTAGATTATAGATCTCTAGTTCAATACTCCATTCTTCTTGACATTCATCTTTAGCTTTGATAGCTTATTTACCCTTCAAGCATTCATTCCCTTAAGCCTTCTTACTTTGTATGCCAACTATATTCTCTTCTATTTAGCCACTAGATGAAGCAATACCCTAGACTCGTTGTCTTCCTTAGATTATTAAATATAATTGGTTAATTGTGTGTTGTTTTTTATGTTACACAAATGTCATAATCATTATTAGTCAGTATATGTCAAGATCACTTGGGCAGTGAAGATAGTTCTCAATGTCTACCAAGCATTCCTATGTTTGCCTAGTTTAGAAGGCAATGTCTACCGAGTTCACTCAGGCATCAAAAGAAAAGATGTAGAAAGTGAGTGTTAACTAAGCTCACTCAGTTAACAAAGGAAAGTTGGATGGAACCAATGCTAACCAAGCTCACTTAGTTGCCAAAGTATTTTTGTGAGTTTGCAGTGTTAACTAAGCTTCTATTGGTTAACAAAGGAAATCGTTTCTAAGTTAGTTTCTACTGAGCTGGGTTGGCTAATGAAGGATTTTCTTATTTTGGTATATCAAGCTTAATTGATTTATCTATTGATTCTAGCCAACTACGGTGATGAATATTGATTATTCTAAGTTGTATTTGAGCTGACTTGACAAAGTGGAAGATATAAGTATAAGGTCAAGTTGTGATTTTAGAGTGAGAGTACAAGGCATGTAGATGTTATTGAAGATCTAATGATAAGAAAAAGAAGCAAATTTGAAGGATAAGCAGAATATCCTTGTGGAGTAGAAAAGCTATATTTAATCAAGAAGGATCAAGTACAAGCTAGAATAGAGATCTATAATCAAAAAATTAGTTGCATTCACATTAGGTCATGTCATTGTTACTCTCTAACCATTGTAGTAGTAATCAAAATCTCTTAACAGAGTTGTCTTAATAGCTATTTGGAAATCCTCTAACAAGGTGGCAGTTCTATTGAATTGTCTCAAGATCTCTAACCAAGCCACTCCACACATGGTAATTAAATCCTTTAATAGGGTCACACCTAGCAGTGTGTTTTGTAACCTTTAACAGGGTTGGCTCCTAATAGAGCTCACTTTAGAAGAGTGAAAAATAGTAACTAGTTGCAATTGGTAGTTTTTCCCAAATTGGGTTTCTACGTTAAATCTTGGTGTCATATGTGTTCATGTTATTTCTTTTATATTTTTGCAACTCAATTAAAGTAATGGTAATCATAGACAACATCTAAAAGTTTATAAGTTAAGCACTTTCTGAGCTAATTCAATTATTACCAAGTTACAACATTTTGTTTGTGTTTATCGAGCTTTAGTAGTATTTAGTTTTTCAGTTTGCATTTTTGTACTAACATCTAAGAGATTTGGAATTTATTTTATTACTAACTAATTCACCCCTCCCCTCTCAGTTACTCCTCTTATATTTCCAACAATTGGTATCAGAGCTTTTGGTTCTTGCAGAGAAGGTTTCAAAGACCTAAGCTAAAGATCAAGATGTCTTACAAAAGAGAGATTCCCAAGCTGAATAGAGACAACTTTGCAACATGGCAAGGAATTATGAGGCTACATCTGGCTACCATCAATGATTCTGGTTGCAAGAATCTTGGTGCTAAATACAAGACTCCCGTTGGAACATTATCTGTTGAAGACTTTTTTGAAAAGAAGAATCATAATATCATGATGATTGATATTGTACCTGCTCTTAGCTATGCTGAATTTGATGAGGTAAAGGATTACAAAACTACTCATGAAATGTGGAACAAACTAAAATATATCTATGGAGGAGATGATAATGTAAGAAGAGTCAAAGTGAAAAGTCTTAAAGGACAATTTGATAAAATGAGAATGAGAAAAGATGAAAACATCACAAACTATGTGGAAAGGATCAAGTTTAGTATAAGCGCAATCAAAGCATCTAGAGGAGACATCAAGGAGAAAACTATTGTAATAAAGTGCTCAGAACTCTTCTTCCTATTTATGCAATTAGAGTATCTACTATTCAAGAAATGAGATGTGATCCAAATAACAAATTAGGCTTGGATGCTCTAGTAGGAAGAATGACAACTTTTGAACTAAACAACTATGATAACTATGTTCTTGCTTCAAAGAATATTGAATCTATATTTAAAGCTAAAATCTCACTCAAAGAAAGGGTAAGATATCAAAGTCCAATCAATCAGGAAGTGAAGAAGATGGAAGATCATAAGAAAGTTTAGAAAATAATCTTGAAGTTGTTGAAGCCCTACTTACAAGGAAGTATTCCAAAGGAAGAGGAAAGTACAAAGGTAAAATTTTTCTAATATTCTTGTCTTGTAAAGAAATTGGTCACATTGCAGCTAGGTGTCCAAATAAGGAAATCAAGGATGAGAATAAAAGCAATAAGCATAAAGGAAAGAAAGACTCCAGGAACTACAAGGATAAAGGTAAGAAATCTTGTTTTTTAGCTAAAGATATTGATAGTAGTGAAGATGAAATGGTATATATTGTTGTGAAAGATGAATCTAATGATGAAATAGATAAGATGACACTTATCTCTCATGTTAGCAAAAATGATATATGGATTATTGATAGTGGTGACTCACATCATATGACTATTGACCAAACCAAATTTGAGCACATGGAATATTATGATGGAGGTAGTGTGAGATTTGAAAATAATGAATCTTGTAACATAAAAGGAGAAGGATGTATTTAATTGACTAAAGAGCTTGTATGTGACAATGCTTATTGGGTTGAAGGACTGAAGCATAATCTACTGAGTGTGGCATAGTTGAATAACATTGGATTCAAGGTAGAATTCATGAATGGATAGGCCAAACTATGGGATGGGAAAGGAAATCTGGTTGGATCTAGCAAGCAAACAAAAGGTAATCTATTTTATCTTGACCTCAATGATTATTCATGTTTTATTGCTCAAATAGAGAAAATTTGGTTATGGCACAAAAGTCTATGTCATGTGAATTTTGATAATCTAGTTAAGATAAGAAAACATAGAAGAGTAAGAGATATTCCTAGTTTGAAAAATCTTGACATGGGTCTATGCAAGAATTGCCAAATTGGTAAGATGGGAAAGACTAGCTTCAAAAGAAAAAACTATCAGTCAGAAGAAGTCTTGGAAATTGTTCATATAGATTTATGTGAACATATTGGATTAGAAAGCTATAGTGGATAAAAAAAATTCATTCCTTTTGTTGATGACTATTCTAGAATGATGACAGTAATGTATCTAAAAGAAAAATCAAAAGCTTTTCAAAAATTCAAGTAGTATCTGGCAAGAGTAGAAAAGGAAACTGGAAAGAGGTTGAAATGCTTAAGATCAAATAGAGGTGTTCAATCCATCTCCCATGAATTCAATAATTTTTGCATTAAAAGAGAAATCAAAAGACAAGTATCAGCTCCTCGTACACCATAGGAGAATGGTATAGCTGAAAGAAGAAACAAATCTATCATGGATTGTACAAGAACCCTGATGATTGAAAAGAAGGTTGATCTCAAATACTAGAAGGAAGCTATCAACTCTTTAGTTCATACCTTGAACACAGTTTAGTTGAAGAAAGTATCAAATAAAACATCTTGTCAGCTATGGTATGGCTACAAACCTAATGTAAGTTACTTGGAAGTATTTGGCAACAAATGTTATGTATTGAAAGAATCTAGAAAAGGAAAATTTGATGTAAAAGGTGATGAAGACATATTTCTAGGATACTCCTACAAAAGTAAAGCATATAAATGTTTGAATTGGTCTACTCACAAAACCATAGAAAGTGCACATGTCAGAATTGATGAGGTTGCAAAAAAGAGTGAAGAAGAAATCAACAAGGAGCCAAAAGATTACAAAAGATTTTTTTACTATGAACCTAATAACCTACCAAATCTATCTGAGAGAAAAGAAGCTTCATCTCTCAAGTCCCAAAAAACTCCAATAATTACCCAGTGGCAGGCAATGCAACCCAAGTTATAGACTGAAGGACCCGTGTCATAATTAGAGACTACCAAGCTAGTTCAAACCAAGCTTGATGGACCCAAGTCATAAACAGATGGACCTAAGCTTGAAATTGAAATTCAAGATGAAGATGGTGGAACTCATTCAAAGATCAAAGATCCTATGTTAGCAATCTATGTCAGAAGGCATCATGCACCTGATTAGATCATTGGAGACAAATTAGATAGAACAATGACAAGAGGAAAATTGAAAGGTACATGCTTACTTGTTGAATGTGAACATAGAAGTTTTAAAGATGCTCTGGAAAATGAAAGTTGGATTGAAAATTGAATTTGAACACTAGTTCACTTGACAAACACTAAAGTTTACTTATGCTCAAAACCAACTAAACTTACTTGGCATATACAAACATTTACTCAGCTTGCACTATTTTTCTTCTTTGCTTGACACCTATTGACTTTCACTCAGCTTCTATTGATTTCTACTTATTTTGCACTAACTGCTTGACAAGGCATGGAAGACACTTTTCTTTCTTGATCTTCTTCCAGTCTTTGCTCAAGTAATCTTTCATTTCAAACTTTAAGTAGATAAATAATACACTATAGTATCAATGTCTTACTTGGTCTTAGTGCTCTGTTTATACACCAAATGACTCAACCTTTCTCTAGATTCCCTTGTTATCTCTTCTTTTCAAATCCTCTTCATCAATCAACCAAATAATAGTATTTAGACCAAAAAGTAATTTTCTCACCAATAGGTAGTACGTTTGACATCATTGACAAAAAATGATTGTTCCATTATAGGTTCTTCACTTTAAAACAATCTCTTTTCAATAGAAAATAAGCTGATGTCAAGGTACAAGTTCTATAGTATCTAATTAATTTAGTGATGACTGACTGTTAGATCTTAGTAATGACTGGGGGAAAATATTTTAAATGCATAGGCAAAATCGTAATCTCTAGCCAACTTAGTTGATTTCCTAGGATATGCAAACCGTATTGAAGATAAGATTGGTGAGTTGGATCATTTAATTCAAGGAGAGGATTAGGTGAGGTACATGTTACCAAATTTTACACATGCTGAATTTTACTTCAAGTAACATCACAGAAAGTAACATTGCAAAAGGAAAATGTACATTTTCTATTCATTTATATTCCATCATTTTTGCAATCATATATGAAATCCTAAGCAAAAGAAATTCAATGTTCATTGCATAGATCATCAACTGATATGTACAATTTTCATTTTTACAAAGTATGAAAGTGTTAATGTGCTGAATAGAGAAGATCTCACACAAGCCGTGAGTATAACTACTAGGTTTCTTTCATCAAGAAATACAAGAACAAATATATATAAATGAAAGAATAAAGAGTAGAGATAACCAATCATTGCCTATTGCTTTGACTAGTTATGAATTCTCTCCCTACCACACCCATCTAGCTCCAAGCTCCATGATCTCTAGTGTCTACAAAAAACAAAAAGCAATTGATGTTAGATCCTGAAGGATCTAAACAATGACTACCTATCTCTACGACTACATATTCTATCTACCAATGCATTTCGTCATGAAAGAAAATAAGTAGTGATATTTGCATTTAGTACTGAAAGAAATAAAATCATTTGTGAGTGTCACGAGCCTGTGCTCGAACCTCATAAGATATGCAATAGGATAGAAAAGATGAAAAAACTAACAAATCTATATTATGAAGCTTTGAATTCCTGAAAGGTAGGAATTAAGACTCTATATGGTCCAACGACCCTGAAGGATTCTTCAAAACCCAAGCAATAAATCTATTTGGAAGCATTTGCAGTCTATCAAGTTATTTATGAATGTGAGCAACAAGAAAATGCGAATCCGAGTTCCATTTTTAAATTCAACAAAAGAAATATGAAGGGGGAGTATCAATCTAAACAATGTAGAAAATCTTTAAAAGGATGGATAGTTACAGCTTCAAATTAGAAGACAAAAGTGCGATAAATGACAGGGATACTGAGGAATGCTGTTTGTATCTTATTTTCAACAAAAATGATAAGTACCTTAGATATAAGTTGTATCTACAACAAGTCATTTATGTTTTTATTGAGCATTGAAAACATCTATTCAAAATTTTTCGTCCACAATGGAAATATGCAAATTGGCAATCAACAAGAAATACCTTATGCAACATGACATCAGGATAATGAAAATCAAATAAATTATTTCTCAAGCAATATTAATAATGATACCCTATCTATGGAGCTTCCTTCTGGTAAGGATGGAATTAGTAGACTGAAGTGGGCTACCTGGTTTGCTATTCTGAGTATAATACTTACAGTCACAATATATACAATTATTGTTTTTTTTTGGGTGCTGCCCATTATGGGGATCAAACAAGTGATAAAATTCTTTAGAACAAATAGATGGAAGGTAGAGTTGGGTAAGGAGCTACTAATGATTTTTTCATATCATTTTCTAAGTCTTATTGTTATTATAATTTTCTACTTCTACTTAATGGGGACTGGTATATGGTTTGAGGTATCATCACTCATGATGAAGTGTGCTAGATCTGGGATGTATCAATCATGAATCTTGGCCCAGTGAGAAGGATTCAAAATGATAAAAGTAAGTGGAGTTATGCATGCTATAACCTATATTAAAACAAAAAATTCAATTTTGACAAAAGCTTGCAGCTGAAAAATGTGAGGAAAGCACGACCCAACAAACAACAAATAGCATGTTTTTGCTTAAAAAGGGACCAAGTTGTTACAAAAATTTTCCATCAAGTTTCATGTTCAGCCACTAAAGGTTTGGGATCTAGACCCATAGAAATTAATCAATGAGTTCATGATTATATGTTTAAAAAGTGACTCTTTCATCTGAACTTAGTCCTGCGACAAGATAACCAAGATGCCTTGCTACCTATAAGCTCGAGGTTCAAGACCATCCAAATGCAATTGTTGTAACAAATACAAGCAAAGGAGATAGAGAAAATCTCATCACAAAAAATAACTTCCAGCAAAACCCATGGCGGATTCAAATAAGGAAAACCCTATAGACGACATTAACATTGTATATTTGACCATGCGAATACATATAGATTCATAGAATAGCAATGAAATCCAAACACAAAATCCAGAATGAGTTCTTTTTAATACTACAATAGAGATAAGATCTCAATCATGGTGGCCAACAAATCTACAGTATGAAGTGATAGATAAGACACCAGATGCATCTTCTAGGAGCAGCAATGGTATATGCAATAGCCACCAGTAAATGAAGGAAACTAATTTGAATCCATGAAATGATTGTCCCAACAAGCAAACAGAGGAAGCCATGGTCATTTTTTACTTAAAAAACCCAAAAAGGAAAAGTGACAATAACAAACTCAGATGCAGCAAATACCCATGGCAGATTTAGGCAAAAACAACCATTTTAGGTTCTCACCAAAAAAAAAAGCTCTCAAAACCCATATGTGAAGAATGTAAATTGGAGTATATAGTTACAACAAGTAATCATGGCGGCCTTCGTCACAAAACAAAAATATGTTTTAATGAAGATTAAAAGAGTAAAACCCTTCCAAAAAATAGTAAATCTCTGTTATGGTGGCTGTAAGATTCAAAAAAAATGAAACCCTCCTATGCGTGATGCCATCAAATGTTCAAGCATATGGACATCAAAGAATATTCAAAGAGTTAAACTCCAGATACTTCTCAGCAGAGAAAAAACAAATATACATACAAGAATAGTGAAAAGGAAAGGAGCAATAGAGTAATTTTATAACGGCACCATACCTCCAAGCTCGGCAACAGAAATAAAATGAGTGTGTGCCCAGCATAAAAGAAAGCTCGTATGCTTATAGTTTTTGCTAGAAGAAGGGAGAAGTTTGACCTTTTTTTTGTAGTTCCAGAAAATACAAGGATGGCAGCCAAAAGACTAGTAAACTCTTCTAATAACAGCAAGTTCGATAATGTTGGGAAGGAAGCAGTCAACTTCTACCAAAAGATCAGCAAGCTCTCATGGCGACTTTGCAAAAGCCATCAAACCTTTCCAATGGCACAAACTGAAAGCCTCATTGCCTCCTCACAAATTCCTCATTCTTCTAGAACATGCGAATGTGAAAAATGGTGAAAAATGATTTCCCTTTTAGGGTAACAAAGGTTTTTTTTTTCCTTTTCAATATTTCATAATCAGTGAAGTCCACAAGTAGTAATATGGGATTTTAATCCCTTTCAAGTTTTTTTGTCGTATGAGGAGGGGGGTGTTATGTTTTGCCTTAGGAGAAGCTTAACATAGTAGTGTTTTCTTTTATTTTTGCATTTTTGCATAGTTCATTATTATAAGAAATAATATTTAAATGATAATTTAAATCATTTAAGATTATTTTCTAATTCCAAATGCAAAATAAAAGGGCATTATTTTAATTATTTTCTTGCATTAATATCAATCATTGTAAAGGATTAATATTTAATGATAATTTAAATCATTAATGTTAATTCCTATTTTAAAATGCAAGAATGAGGGTTATTATTTATTTTCTTTTGCATTAAGTTTACTTGTAAAGAAAATATTAATGTGATAAAATTATAAATCACTTAATGTTTTCGATCATCAAATGCAAAAAGAAAATATAGGTCATCTTTTTCCTTGTCATGGCCTTTATGTCAGATATTTTGGAAATATCTAGAAGTTTTATATCTCTCGGTCAAATTTGATTTTATCAGGGTAGTTGAGGGGTCTTTATTGCATTTTGGAGACTTTTGGAGTTTGCTTAGAGATAATAACTGCATTTATGAGAGACAGTTGTGATGATTTTTTAGACCATTCTTTTTGGGGAATTTTGTACACTTTTTGGAGTCTTTTTAGGGACTCAAGTTTGGCCTTTGGGGCTGTATCTAACCCAGCATTTATGGCTTTTGAAAAATGCAGTTGGATGAAGGTGTTAAGTATGAGTTTTTCAACTCATTGTAGGGGGTTTTGATTTTATGGATAGAAGTTTTGTGGCTATTCTCTAAGTCTTGGACTTTATTCTACAGAGTCTATAATTCATTTCTGGAAATATAATACAGGTAATAGCAGTGTGATTATGCTTTGTGAAGTTATCAGTTAGGCCTTTTCCTTTCTACAATTTATGTGTGCATTTTTAAATGATTGGATGGATTAACATGTGAATGTTTCATTATTCCTTGTTTTTCTATCTCATTCTAGCACCTTTGTGTAGAACAGTAAGTTTGTTTGTAGGTTATGATATATATTTTTAGGTGAAATTGGTCAAAGTGAGGTATTAGTTTATCCTCCTTTTTTTAGTTTCAGTGTGAAAACCTTATTATAAATCAATTGTGCAATTCTTTACAGGAAGTTGTGCTTCATCTGTGTTCCATAGAGCTATATAATCCTCTCTATTACATGTGAGTTACATTTCCATAACCTTTTTTGGTGTGTCACCTCCTTAGTTTAAACTTTAAGTTTTAGGTTTGGTTTTCAATAATTTCTTCTCCTTTTCCCTCAAGTTTTTCTTTAAGTTTTAGAGGTTATCATAGAAAGATTCAATAGGAGCCGGTCTAGAATCTGGAGGTTTCATTTCATTATCCAGTCTCACATAGTGAAATGAATCCCATGTTGAGTAAGGATTACTAAACATTTCCAGTTCAGTAAAGGGTGCAAATCCTGAAACTTAACAATACCTAATGAATGAATTCAATGGAAAGTTTCTAGAAAATAAGGAAGATCAATATATATAATGAACTTAATGAATCAAATTGTGAACCCTAAGATCTATGGTGATTGTGAAAATGAAAAAGGACCAAAATTACCTATGTAAGGAGGTGCAAAGACAAACTTTAGAGTGAGAGTGAGAAAATGAAGAATGTGATATAATAGTGAACTATAAGATGCCAAGGAATAGAGAAGAGAATCTATGCTTATTTTTTTAGGAAGAGGGAACAAAGCTAATGAGGTTGATAAGCTAATCTGGGAAGAAAGCTTAAGTTTGATAAGGGTGAATGCTTGAAGGGATACCTAGAAAACCAATGACAAAGGTTATAGAGAAGGCTTATCATATAATCAATACATGAACCAATTAGATATTTGAAACTGCGAAAGTGAGTTGTAATCATACAGATCAAACCCTAACATTTTCTTTCTAATCATGTAAATAGTTTGTATTGAAATAATTATAATCAAAGGTTGACATAACATTCATTGAATGAATTAATAGTCTATGTATAGCAAGGTGTCATTCTAATGGAATGATCAAAGTCCTCTAACAAGGCCACTCTTACTAGCCATAAAGCTGAAGCCATGATAGCATTGTATACTATGAGGCTGGCTATGGAATCTAGCTATCAAAATCTTTGGATGGAAAGAGATTCATTTAACACTATTAATATGCTTAATAATAGTTTTTGGTTACTTGGACGATTGAGGGAAGTATAATGGAAATAAAAAACCTTATTAATAAATTTAATAATGTTATATTCTCTCATATTTTTAGGAAGGGTAATTCAATTGCTGATTGGATTGCCAACCAAGATGACTATAGGGAAAGTAAGTTGAGGTGACAAGATGACCTATGCAAGGCTGTGGAGCTAACAAAAATAGTTAATTATGATAGGACACATACTAGAGAAGGAAAGATTTCTTAAGATTGGAAAATTTATGAAGAGGAGTGGTGGGTTTAAGGAGGACAGTTTGAGATTCCCTAGAAATTACCTTTGCACTATTATGACTTGCATTTGACATGTAAGTAAGGTTAATATTTCCTCAACAATCTTCAAAACTTTATTACTTTTTTGTGGTTTTTGCTACTCTGGTAATCTATGGGAAACATGTTTTCAAGATGGGAGGGGAACCTAGAAAGCAAGAGCCGAGCAATTGTAGGGTGTGGAAGGTAAAGGCCTCTGTGTGGGAGATTTTGTAGAAAGGTAAAGTGATGACCTACATTGAGAGACTCCATGGGTATAAACCACACATTATTGATTCCTTCTATAAAAATTGTTTTGAAGATAGGGTCACTTTGCATGGGGTCACGGTAAAATTGACTAAAGAATTCATTGTTGAGAGTACAGGGCTTCCTATTGAAGGGATTAAATTTAGTAAGGAGACTAGTATCTCCAATGCAGCCTTCAAGAAATTTCCAAAGATGTAGGCTAAAGAGAAGAATTTGGAGAAAAATGGAAACTTTTATGAACTAAAACAAATTAAGGTTATCTAGAGGGACATGTTGTCATGTATCCATGAGTATTTTATTCTTGATGGCAGGGATAAGAGAGTCCATAAAATTTTTTTGTTTTCCTAAATCATTTTAGGCACAAAGATAGGATTTCATTTTTATTTTCTTTGAAATTCTCTCTACTTCAAAGTCTATATACTCATAGGAAGAAAGAGTCTCATCCTATGCTACATGAAGGTTTAAAATTAATTATTGAATTTTTTTATAAAAGTAAAGGATATAAAGCCCTCTCTAGTTCTAGAGAAGAGGAAAGGGACTGATAATGTTCCCCACTCTAAGAGAATAAAAGTTGAAGAAAGGACTAGTGATAGTAAGAAGGTTTTCAAACTGGAGAGGACTAAGAAAAATATTGAGGAAATTATAGATCTAAGAATTATAATAATGATGAGAAAACAAAAATGGGGGAACTTAGTTCTAACCTAGATGGTTACTCTAGGAGCAAAGGGGTGTTAGCTAGTAAAGGAAATGAAGAGGGAAGTAAGGATATAAATATTGATTCAAATGCTAGGTTGGAAGCCCTCATAGAGGATGAAGAAAAATAGAGTGATCACCCTTCTCATTTAAAGAGTAATGCCAGTGAGGAGAAAATAGAGGAGGATGTTAGGATTAAACCATAGGTCTAAAAAAATAACAATTACATGCAAATATAAACAATATTAGAAAATAATAGATAACACAAAAGAGAACACAAGACACCAAGATTTAATGTGGTTCACCCAATCCTTGGGCTACATCTGCCAAACAACAAGTCCAATATTATTATGATCCAGTGATTACAACCTGATTACAATCCATAATCCCTTACAGCTCAATACCATCTCAAGAAGTAATTTTTGCATCACACCTTATCAAACAATTCCTAACCCTAATCCCTTTTATACAAGTACTTTTTCCACTTTAGGGTTAAAATTAGTTACAACATGTCAGCCATAAATTGGTAAACATAAACAATAGCCAATTGGTGAATTTTAGCCATTGGTGAATAGTAGCCCAAATTTTTTATGAAGTATGTATAGTACTTCCCTGATTAGTCACCATAGACTAACAAAGGATACTGGTAAGGAAATTAAAGATAAAGTTCCTACCAGGAAGGACAACAACTAAAATAAAGAAGAAAGGGAGGAGAGGATAGAGAATCTGGATATTAATACTGATACCCAGTTTAATATTGTGAATATTGTAGTTGTTTCTAAGTCTAGGGCTATGGTTGATAGGAGGGATGACTCTCAGGTTGCTAAACTTTCCTTGCTTCACACTTCTAAGCTTAAAGTAGAGACTTCCCTCTAGGGTAATTCTTGGTTGTATAATGAAATAATGGTTCTCAAGAAGAAATTTGGGTTATGTCAAAAGAATTGAATGTTGAATGCACTAGGAGAGCTCAAATGGAAGTGAAAATTGGTAGTATCCTTGAAAATCTTAAAAAATATGAGCATGAGTTTTGTTACTTAATTAAGGAAAGTGGTCAAAAAATGGAAAAGGTTACCTCTAGTCTATGTGATGTGGCAACTAGTCTAGGTAAGAAGAGTAATGGGAAGTTTTTTTGGTTTTTTATTTTTTTCTTTCCATCTTGTTTAAACTCTAGGTTCTAGGCCCTTGTAAAACCTAGTTGCGTTTTATGGTTTAAACTTTTGATTTTAGGTCCCTATATAATTTGGTTTCATTGTTTTAAAACTTTAGGTTTTGGGTCCTTGTAAGACCCAGCGATGCTTTAATGTTTATCTTTAGTTTTTTGTAAAGGATTTTAGGTCCCTTCAATACTTTCTTTTACCATAATCTAAAACAATGTGTATTGTAACCTTTAATAGGGTTGGCTCCTATCAGGGCTCACTTCAAAAGAGTGAAAAATTGGTGACATGTTGGTGGTGGTTTTTTTTAAGTTGGGTTTCCACATTAAATCCTATTGTCAAACATTTGTTGAATATTTTTTGATTTTTTACATTTACATGTTTACATTTAGCACAATTTGTTATCTTAGGATAGTGAACTACTAGTAAATTTTGTTATTACGTTTACAATAGAGACCAAGTTACAAAAATATAATAAGATCATGTATTGTTTAATGTTTTATTTTTCAAATGGTACTCATAAACCTTGAGTAACCAATTCACCCCCTTCTCTTAGTTATGGAGCCTCTTAGTGATGATTTGATGGAGTTATGGAATGATGTCACTATGTATGACATCTCTAGACCAATAGGACAAAGACAATTTCAATTTCATGCAATGCTTGTATGGAAAATACATGATGCCCTAGGGTTGGCATATTTTTGTGGTATGTTATGGAAAATTCCAGTTGGACATGATAATTTATAATTATTAAAGTTAACACAATTAATCTAGTTGTATCATTATCTTGTAGGTCTTTAAACAAAGTGAAATTTTGCATGTCCAGTTTGTGATACAAAGATGAAATCTTGTCATTTAAAAAGTTTAGGAAAACATATTTTTGATGAGTATAGGAACTTCCTCTACATAATTCATAAGTATTGAACTACCAAAAAACATATTTTCAATGGGAAAGAAGAGACTACATCAAGGCTATGAAGAGTGACACCTCACCTATAGAAGTTGGATTATAATAGAGTTACTCATCAAGGTAATGTCATTGTACGTAATGGTTTATATTTGGAATTTATATATTTTTATTGTATTTTTTTATCATTATGTGATTGATGATATTAAAGGCCATCAAGAAATTTCTTATCACCTTCTATAGAGATTAAAATGGTATCCTATATTTGTAGTGACATTCATGAATCCAATGATGCACTGAAAAATTTCATTGAATCAAATAGCAATGGAGACTAGATTAATATGAGTGTCCTTCCTTGGTTATTAATGAAGTAGAAAAGTGATGCCATAAAGAAAGTCATACCAAAAATGTGATTTATCATAACATTTACTAAAAATATAAGTAGTCTCATATCAAAGAAAGATAATTTGGGTTAGGGTTAAAATTCATGATTGGTATAGCTTCATTAAGGTAACTCATGTTCTTCTCTATTTACAATATATTTTTAAAATTGCATGTACTTTTCATTTTATTATGTTAGAAAAGAACGAAATCATCAGTATATAATTATTGTTTTACATGCTACCCCTACCTCTCCCTAAGAACTTCAAAAACAACATCAAACAAGTGATATATGATTTGGGAAAGTACATGAGGACATAAGTGACATCTTTTCAATTTGTTGTTATATTTATTATATTCACATAATTTTTTTCTTGTTATGTAATATATCTCAATACCTTGTGTGTGTGTGTATATATATATATATATATATATATATATATATATTCATGTCTTGAATCTCTTTTAGGTGGTTTTCATATAAGGAAATCCATAAAAAAAATATAAAACATAAGAAGAGAAGAATTCTTGAATTGATTTGTGAAATACAAAAGTGTCTACCTTCAATTTTTTCCAATGCACAAGAACACTACCTCATACACCAAGTTAAGGAGATTGAATTGTGTGGACCTGTACAAATGAGATCAATGTGGATGGTTGAGAGGCACTTGAAAATTTTAAAGGCTTTGGTTTGACAAAGACCACATCCTAAAGGTTCTATGGTGGAGAGATACATGGTATACAAGACTATGGTATACATTACTCAATATCTTCCTAATCTTGTAATAAAGACATATAGATTTTGTTTGGGGTCTGGACCCTACTAAAAATTTCTTAAGGGAGTACTTGGTGGAGAGAGGTAGATTGAGGAAAGTGAGAGGTAATAATTTATAAGATGTTATTGTAGTTATTTATTTATTTATATTCTAAATAAATAGGTTACAAGTCATCTACTTATTTTTTTTTGTACAACTTAAGAGTGAGATGCACTACATTTATATATTGAAAACAATCAAGATTGGATGACAATATGGATTGAACAATGTCAACATTTTGGTCACACATTGACATGGGAAGGTGTATATGATTTTTTTAATCGCCCACATGTTTATCTACTCATGTTGCAATAATTTTTAGATGTTTGACATATTATTGGAGATGGAACACCACAAGACTATGTTATGCAATGGTTATAAATTTTGCATTAAAAAGTTGGATAACATGAAGAAAACTTGTGATTTTAGGATAAGTACAATATTCCAGGTGACTCATATTTCTTCTAGAAATTATTTACATCCTCAAGAGTCACAAAATTGATACTATGGCATCTTGGATGATATACTTGAGTGAGACTTTAATTCCTTCATATTAGTTCTCTTCGTCGTGAAATGCTATAGGCTACAACTTAATCAAAATGATCATGATATAGCTATTATTGAACATGATGATATATTTTCAATGATTAACAAAAGGTTATTTGAGTCATTTGGGAATGAGCCCTATGTTCTTCCAAGCCAATGTGAGTAGGTATTTTACTCAAAGGTTCCACATAAACTGGGTTGGTAATTTGTTGTTAGACATGATCTAAGAGGAAGGATGATAAAGTATAATGTGATGGAAGAAGAAGATGCCAAGGAAGAAGAAGTAGAAGATGATATTAGATGATGGTCATAATCAACAGTTATTTGTGATGTTCTTGATGCAAATTTTCTAGAAGAAGAAGAAGATGATGATAATGTTGTGCTTGTTGATCATGATGACAAAGATAATGATGAAGATGGTGGCAAGGATAATGATGATTATGATGATGATGATGATGATGATGAAAATGATGATGATGGAAATGTTGATGATAATGATGATGATGATGATGACGATGACTATGATGATGAAAACAACAATGATGATGATGTTGTTGATGATGATGAATAAGATGTATGAAGAAGATCAATGACATGAATAAAATTTACAATTATACAATAATTAATTATGCTATTTAATACCAATTTCTTGATATAAATATACATTTATGTGATCAATGCTTAATCTAATTAATTCATAATAAGCCTTCTAATATTATTAAGTCATATGTGATGCTTATGGTGGATGTGATACATTCAGACTTATTGTTGGTGTTGATTTCATGTTTATATTTTGTGTGATGCTACCACCCTTGGTCAAAATAAGTAATGGAATACAAACATCATCAACCCAACTTCTCTTAAGAGTCCTTTACACAAAACATAAAGTAAAGGTAAGGAATACAAAAAATATATTTAATGAGTATGATGATCACATATTTTTCATTTTGTCTACTATTTAATTTTAAGTATATGTGTCATGAATTATTTACCTAACATAAGATAATTAAATAAATTACATATGCAAGAACCTAAACCCCTTTCATGAGCATGCCACATAGACTCATAGACCATTAGGTATAACTCAATACACCCTATCAAGATTAATATCTTTTATTACTTACAAAATATCTCTCTCATTTTACTGAATGTAGATACTGAGAAATAGGCATTTTTTAGATGTGTCTTCCTTGAGTGAGGAAAATATAGGAATGGAAGAATAAAGTGAGACATTGAGTAGGTCTACATTAAGGAGATCAACTAGAGGTTAAAAGATTAGAAAGAAATTTAATAAATGTATAAAACATTTCCTTGCTCAAGGGAGCTCATGTTCTTATGACAATGAGAGAAAAGGTGAATCCAAGGTGACCTTTAGGTACCAACATCTACAAAAACAATGGATCCCCAAGGAACTTCCTCCAATAAACATCAATTTTTGTGTTGAAAAGAGAATATATCACATAGCATTATCATAATTAATGGTTTGTGCCTATTTTCCATGGATGACATTAAGGTTTCTTACAAAAAAGTTATTGAATTGATGGAGTATGTTGGACCTTGTTATGATTACAGTAGTTGGATATAGATTGTTACATATAAAAAAGGTATATATAGGTATGCACTCTTGGAAAATTATATGCAATAGAAAGACAATAAACAAAGTAAAAGAGTATCTATATACATTGATGGAAGGCCAAAAGTATTAGGGAATATTGTAGGTTTTATAAATAGTACATGACCTATGTTAACTATTAAGCAACCCAATTACATATTTGAGGTATGCAAGGGAAATTGCGTATTTGTATGTGTGATAAAATCAATACATGTAGGGGAAGAGTTGCTTATCAATTATAAATTGAATTGCATAGATAAAAAAAAATCCACTATCATGGCTGGGGTTGTACATTATACGGACCATTTAAATCAACCTCTAATCAATGACTCAAACACACCATTATTTTTTTCTTCTAACATTTCTACTAACATATGTCACTCTATTGCTAGTTGTAAACTATTAGTACTATTGAAAATAGTTGAGCATAATTATCACTTCTTTGTTCATAAATAATTGGATTTTTTTATTAAACTCATAGTTTTCTATTAAATAGTAAAATGAACTTATACATGATTTAACTATTGGAAATGTAATGCAAGCTAGGTAACTGGGGGTGAGATGAATCAAGAACCACTTAAACTTCTTCTACTTAACCCACTTCATTAGTTGTCTAATCTACTTGCATTCAAGAAACATAAAGTAGTAAAGTAACAAAACCATAACAGAAATATTTGGTAACACAAAAACCCTCCAAGTAGAAGGTAAAACTAGGGTAGGGATGACATCCACAATGCTTCATTAGTGCAATAATAAACTTGGCCTATTAAGGCTTAAAAATGATCACTTATGGTGAACTTACTCATTTAAGAGTGATAAGAACTATTAGGTCCACCTTGTGAAAGGATTTATACAATACAATTAAGTATGTACTCTATTAGGAGTTTCTACAAACGACTACTAGGTCCACCTAGTTAAAGGATTTGGGACTAATGCACTTGTTAGGATGAATCGGTGGATTAATCTCTGATGTATAACTTTGATTGCTAATGAAGATCCTTTGAAGTAAACTGACCACGTGACTATGATAGATGAGTCTCTTACTTTCCTTGGAATTATTGTAGCCTTCAAACAATCTACTCTTCCATATTTGCTAATGTTCTTCAATGTATCTTGTATTTGGATAAACAAAATACTTCATACTTATATCCATTCAAATAGTTCCTTCATAGGTTGGCTACAACATAACTAATTCCAAAAATAATTACCAAGACCACTCTGTGCTATAACTTGGGTCCAATGGCTTACTTGGGTGATACTACAGATACTTTGGCAACATTGTTACCTTGGCTAACTCTGGCACTCGATTGATATTGGATGCTTGGTTCACACTGATCACTTGGTAGACACTACTCTGCCAGCTTGATTATTATGTTGGAACACAAATAATCTACTTAACTAAGTTCTTACTAGAGCTCAATGGATACTGTCAACTCAATTGACAATAGAGCTTGGTGGGAGTTGTCAACTTGATTGAGACTATAACTTTTTGCATTGTTAGCTTTATTTACTTGGTTCCTTTGTGAGCTTGATTAACACTATAGACTGGTAACTTAGTTACTACTATATTTCATTATGATTAAGTATTTTGACACTAATTGATAGTATATCTTGACATGAGATTAACATTAACATCTTTTAAAAATAAAATAAAATCAGTTATAAATAATTATTGTGTTGTCTAATTATCTCTTCTTTTAATCGAAGCTCTCTTATAATTGTTTAATATTCAACATAACTCGGAATAACAACACATTCATTTTAACATACCTTAATGAATCTTTCTTGAAATCCAGGGCTAAATTATGGATCAGTAGCCATGTATATGTGATGATGATGATCCTAATGACACTTCTTCTCGAAATATGCAATTCATTGTTATTGTACAAATTAGATATAAAAAACTATTAAATAGTATTTTATATTATTATTTTTCTTCACTACTATTTTGGATTAATTTTTAATATAGTGCTAATAATATTGTTGTCACAAATGAGTGTTGATAAGAGAAAGGCAAAGGAACTACAATCAAGGAGTCCAGAGAGAAGGATCCATTCATTATTGATTTTGCAACAACCCCTAATCCCATGGCTATATTTAAAAAGGCTCTCTCTAACATTTCAATATAAATGAACCAATTGTCATCTCAACACCCTCCTACTCCTGAGTCATAGAAGAGAGGAATTGAATTGATGCATCTAGCTAATAATTATACACTAAGTATTAATGTAATTTTTAATTATAACAAAATTTCAATAATGGTTTTTACATTATACTATTTTATTTATGTCATTAACTGAAATACAAGCATGTTATTTTATAGGGTTTCCTAACTAGGTATGTACCTCATGGACCTGATGAGGGTGTTTTATGTGGTTGTGTAAATTACATTTTCTATCCTCCACTTATATTTTGTTAGAATAATATTTTCAAATTATGCTCTAATAATATTGTCCATGCTATTTCATGTTTTTGTATGCTCTAACAATCTTATTCTTTAGCACTTATTAATGATCCTTTAGTGATGCCACTTGCAACATGACCACAAATGCTACTACACCACCTATTAGTACACATATCCCTCTTTTTCTCTCTCAATTTTCATGTGTATATTTCACTTGAACTATTCTTTATTTTGGGCATTTTGTAATATTGGATTACTTTTATGTAGTAGGATATGCAACACATGATGTGGAGGAATTTCTTGGATGTTCCTCTATTAAATATACAAGAACAATAGAGAATTGTGTCTTGCTTGTGAACAATGAAGATGGACTTTGAATTTTTTTCTAACTTCCATGAACTTTAAAGATTGGCCATTTCTTTTACTATACAATCTTATACTTATAATATAATACAATAACCCCCTATGTAGTTACTTGTATAGCTATTCATCCCACAATTATTTTATAGGGAATAATGTTTTTTATGAAAAAATTAATGATGAGTGCTTGTGTATATTCAGGCCCACCATACATATAGGGAGGAACATTATATCCAATCTAAAACCCCAATACATTTTTTTGATTTCATATCATTGCTAGAATAGTTTTCCTATGATCTATTTATGAATCCAAAAGTTTTTTTTTCTTCTTAAAAGGTGGCAATAATAATATCCAAGGTTAAAGGAGGCTCTCATTAAGAGTATAGAAAACTATTTTTGACCTTGCATGTTTCAAAAAATTAGGCTCCTTGAGAAAGTAGTTTGAGGTATATTAGAGACCACTACAAGCACCCGTTACATTCCTGACTTAGAATGACAAAATCTTAAGTTGGATGGGGTGAAGAGAAGCCAAAGACATAAAGGACAAGAACACTAAAAAAAGAAGGTATGTGATACTATTAAGAATGTAACTATATATGTGTACTAATTACTCTTTATATTTATACGGTCTAACATATTTCAAACTTTTCATAGATTGCTCGACACATCAAAGGCAATAGAGGCAAGAAAACATAAGCATGGGAAACACAAGCCTGACTTTAGTGGTTACTCAAACTTATTGCATGAGTTATAAGTATTAGTAAATGAAAAATAATATGATACTATTTATAAATTGTAGTCAATTCAATTGTGATGAAGTAATGCAAAAAAATCACGATGCCAAACAAAAATGTAGGGCACAGAGTTCAAAAGAAAACTCTTAGGATATGACAATAAATTAGACTACAAACATGGCTATCAAGCCATGACTAAAATTTTATGATTTGAAATGAGTGGGCAAGGTTTTACCAATGGCTCCATCATGGTAAATAATCCAAGTGATTTTTAATTGAAATTGAACACTTTAACAATTATTGTATTTGATGTGAAGTTTCAAGATAAAGTGAGTGTATTTGTGCAAGTAAGAAACCAATGATAACAATGTGCATGATACTGGAATGTAGCCTCCAATCTTGGCACACCTAAAGTTGTTGGTTCGGATGTGCATCATAGTAGTCGAGGTATACATTTTCTATTTGATTTTTTATATAATTATTAATACAAGTAAAATATTAAATTGAAATTGGTATAATAATACAAATTTAATTATTTTGGGTGTTTGAACTAATCTATCATTTTGTATTGCATGTGGAGAGGACATGCATGTTATTCATGATGAGCACATTGAGGTTAAGGCCATTGGGAAAGATGATGTGGATGGATTATGTAAAGAATTCCATAATTATGTTATTTAAAGCACTAAAATATTTGTAACAACTATAATAAAATCTTCTTAATTCAACCCTTTTATTTTTTATTTCAAAGGACCCCAATTTGCATCATGAGAAAAGGACTAGGCATGCACAACAAGATCTCAAGCAGAGCCAAAAAGAATTTTTGAGGGGGGAAATGAATTTGATGACATGGATGTTCCTCTTTGAGACTTTAGGCATTCAAAAAAAATCAAAGAATAAAAATAAATGATTTTTATTTATGCAACTTAATTGATAATGACCAATTTTGATGTCTTATTGAGTTTAATTATCTGCTAATTAATGTTCATGAATTATATAATATGTTAATGAATATTGATGATTGTTGCATGTTAATGAATCTTATCTATTAATGGGTGTTATCATGTCATAACTAATGAATGTTACTTTTTATTAATGGATGAAAGAAAGAAATGATCTTTACTTACCCACTTCGCTTATTTTCTTGTTTACAATGAAAATATTGTAGGTTTTTATTTTCTTTGGCCCTTCATAGATAAATTCATAGTACTAGTACTAACTATACCATACTAGTACTAATAGTACTAACTATACCATACAATAATGTACAAAGGCTATACTATGATCATAACTAATATCTAGGTTCATCCATCATGATCATGCAATAGTCAATCCATCATTAAGATGAGTAAGCTTGACAAAATAAAATGATGTCTCATGGATAATGATGATGAAACATTTTCTCTTTTCAACCTTAGTCATTTTATCTCATGGATCATATGATCGGCATGAACAGGCCTAGGCCTAGTTATTATTTATGATCATAGTATAGTCTACCTATAATATAGTATATTGTGCATAAAATATACTATGATCATAAACAATAACTAGGCCTAGGACTATTCATGCCCATCATGATTATGCATAGTATAGTGTAGTATAGTTATCACTATTACTACTACTACCAGTAACTAAACTAGCCTCCTACTACTCTTGTTGGCCACTAATATGGTTGTATGTAAGCCACTTGTACTACACTGTGCTTAAAAGACCCTTTCTCTTCCTTTCCCTTTCTTCCTTCTCTACTGAAAAATATTACCATAGATACATAGATCACAAGGGCACAACAAGATGAATATTTTCTCTTCAATCTAAATGAATGAATGAATGGAAAAACTAGGCAAGGGCATAGGTTATCCTAAATGAATGAATATATGAATAGAATAGCTAGTTCCCAGACATGGTAGAGGTTTTTGGTGGGAATTTGGTTGTCAAAAATGGAAGTGCATGGCATGTGGGTGTAGACTCTTATAATGACAATGTTGGGAATGACATTCTAGGTGGTTCCCAAGAGAAGGAAGAAGACAAAGTATTACTAGGGTTTGTTTCAAGAAGGTGTGGGGACTTTGACTTTCAAAAGTCTGATCTTTTGTCCTCTATCCTTTCTCCCTTGAGCAACCCACTTGAGAAAATCAAAGGGGAGAGGGAGGGCACTTCCTCTAGTGATTTTAAGATCCATTAGGTTTCCCTTGATCTGGCTTGTAAGGAGGTTGTGGATGAAGTTGGAGGATAGAAGTGGTGGTCCCTCTTTGGAAAAGGCTAGCAGGTAAGTCATATTTCCCCCATTACATCTAGGTCTTGTTGAGAGAAAGTTGAATTCCAAATATTTTTTCCAAACCTAATCATTAATTTTTCTATGTCTTTAATGGATTTAACCCTAGTTGGGAAATTTTTGGGGCCTGGGTAGATATTGATTCCTTAAAAAATATGGTAAAAAAGAAATGGACCCTTCAGGGTCAAGTTGATATTTCTATTATGACTAGAGGTTTTTCTTCATTTTTATTCACCTATAAGGAGGATCTAAATATAGTTTTTTTTGGAGGCCCATGGTTTTTTGGAAGATTATCCCTTACGATAAAAAAGTGGGAACCAAATATGGACCTATCAGATGCTTTCTTTCTCACTACTTCTGTCTAGGTTAGACTCCTGGGTCTCCCATAGAAGTTTTGGCATGAAGATATTTTTAAAAGGATTGTTGGATCCTTTGCTAAACTTATTGCAATTGATAATATGACTACTTCAAGATTGAGGCTTTTGTCTACAAGGATTTATGTTAAGGTTTCTTAATTGAAGGATATACCTCAAAAGGTGAAAATAATCTCTAAATTGGGGAAATGGACTCAAGAGGTTATTGTTGAAGATATTTAAAATGTCTATTTCTCCTACAAGAAGATGGGTCCACTACTACATTTGGACTTGAATTGTGATGACAGGCCATCACAATTGCAATGGCCTCCCATTGCCCAAATGACAATACCAAGAATTGGCCCCTTTCAGATGAGTGTCAGACTTTTGGTGTCAAAAATTATGATGGAAAACTCATCCATTGTAATTGGGATGCTAAAAGCCATCACAATTTTGTAGAATCCAGGGCCAAGAGTTCATCATCATGTTGTCGTAATTGCGATAGACCACTGTCACAATTATGACATTTGGTAGTTTCACTATGTTGTCACAATAGAGACACCCACATTCAAAGACTGATGGTCATCCATTAGATTTGGCATCAAAACTGTGATGGTTTGCAACAAAAATGCTATGGGTACGACAAATATCCATCAGATTTAGCCATCACAATGATGATGGGCATGCAACAAAAATGTTGTTCATCCAACATCATTCTGTTAGATTTGGCCATCTCAATTGTGACGGCCTTCTAAAATATTTTTAAAAAAAATTGTTGCTAGAAGAGGAAGTGGAGGAGGACCCTTCAAACAATGATGCTATGGACCACAAACCTATAATTCAAATGCCCATATTCAAGGTGAGCTCCACAAGTTTCAAACTCTTTTTAAGTATGGATCCAACAAACATTAACTATATTTTCAAGACTAAAATTGATAACTATTTGAGGGTCAATGTTATGAATTTTTTGAAATCTAAAACTTGTAGTGAAATTGGACTTATTATTTAAACTTTTCTTTTTTTTAATTATTTTAATTTTGCTGGCATAATGCTACTCATGAGAATCAGTGTCAATTTCTGGCTAATGATATTTTTAAAACATATAACCAAGTATAGAGACTTCAATGCAAATCCACAATTTTCACTTGGCTCATTTTATCAAAATTTAAAAAATCCTTACATAGATGTGTTTCATTTTATTTTCAATGTGCATGAAGGCTAAAAAAAACATTGGCCCTTTCCTTTAGATCACCTATTATTGGTCTATTCTCCAAAGACCAACTCTTACTCCATACAAGAACCAAACTCATCATTCAAAAAGACTCTTTTCATCATGATTCATCAAGAGGATCAATTGATTTTTGCCAAAAAAAATAAAAATGAATTGGTTTGGTTCAAAATTTGTGGTCCACAACTGTGACTGTGCATAGAATGTTCGAACATGTAAGCTAAGAATATCACCTGAGCTATGAGAATGACTGATCAAATCAGGGACTTTGACAATCATTTTTTCCATTGGAAGACTACATGCCTATGAAAAAAATTTGAAGATGTCATAGATGAATGATTAAAATGGAATTTTGGATTAGAGTGACTTTACATGAAATGAAACCCTTCTCTATGTTCTTATATTCATGCTTGCATGAAAGGAAACATTTTACAACCAAAAAAGGTAATCTAATTCTAAAATCAAAAGAGAAAAAAATCTTTCCCTTCTTGTAATTACATGTAAATAAATTAGAACTAGAAGAAAAATAAGTACATCAAAGTAATGATTGAATAAACTAACTTTTCCTATTGCTTTCAGGCCAAAAAGTGAATGCTTTTGTATTAAATTTTGTTCGCTACTTGCTGATCTTGATTTTAGTGCTTCGATGAAGGAATTATTTTTTTGAACTCCTTATCCCTCTTGCATTCTATTAACAAAATAATTCTTTACGCAATTAAATTCAAAAACTGTTAAACATTGTAACACATTTTCAAACCAATTGAAACAACAACAAATGTAGATGATAAAAAAATAGTATTTAAAAAGAAATGAGAAGCAAACCCATTGGGAGCTTATAAAGATAATAAAATGAGAAGCCTAGAAATAAGTTGAGAGAAAAATACCTGGTGCCCAAAAAACCCAAATAATTTCTTCTGGTAATTTCTTATAAATCTATTCTTCAACTTTTCTTTTGCAGGTTGCAATATTCAAGATGGTGTGATATGCTTGTTTAAATTGAAGGAAGTCTTGTAATCAAATTGAGGGGTTTAAATTAAAGAGAAGATGAGGAATTTACATTCATGTACATGATCAATTGAAGTGTGGGAAATGAATTAATAAGACATGAGTCATGATGAGATCTTGGTTTAAATTAACAAGCAAGCAATAATTGTTCTCAATGTCAGATCTGACAAGACATTAACAACAATTTAAAAATTATTTAAGAGTGACTTTAATATTCATACTAGAATTATCTCTCTCTATAATTTATTATTATTATCTATTTAATTTTTGAATATAGTAATGATCACATTCATTAAATTTTTACACATATATGAATCTTGTAATAACTATTAGGTTTTAAAAAAAGTGAATAATTCTTTCTTTTGGAATTAAAAAATAATTTTTCTTTACTGCTATCAATTTCCTATTTTAATTTTTGTCTCTTATCACCCTCCCCATATCAAAAACTTGGGGGTAAAAGGAAATATTGGATCAAGGTTTGTGTGAGATCAAAGATACATTTTTTTTACAATGGCAAAAACACAAGGATGGTTTCAAATCCAAAATTTGAAAAATATTACTCCACAAAATTCAAATTCTTTGTCTAACAAATGGTTTCATCCTATGCCAAAAGGATGCATTTGAGATGAGAACAAATAGAAAATTGGGTAGAAACAAAGAGAGAATGATGTGAAAACACTAGAAGAAAATTGGAAAATATAACAGTGAACAATCAATAGAAAACTAAAAATAAGTCCTAGTGAGAATGTAAATACAAGATGAAGAATCTGGTGATCTATTTATATCAAAAGTTAGTGGAAGTTGGACCAAATTATAAGTATATCAGTAATACTTCTCGGATAACACTTCACCTTATGTCATACAACATAATATAATGGTTTTGACCTGTTGGTGTTTTAAAATGAGAGGAAAACTACTAAGTGACAAAATGCTTAATACCAGAATGACAGTACATACACAATCTAAAGACTAGCCTATTCTTATTAACAATTGCATATGTAAGGTATTTGGACCCAACTTCAACAAAACCACAGATGGTTTTCTACTCTTTTGGCTCTGTAAAACCAGGGTGGGTATACCCAGGGATGGTTCAAAACTGGAACAACTGTATGAGGATTATTCGTAGTTTCATTTGGATTCTCATTTCAAGATCCTCAAACATATATATAATTCTCACTAACTTGGTAAACACATCCCATCAAACAGATATGGCCAATGATTCTTCTATAGATCTGTAGATGTTTTCAACAACAATGGCTAACTGAAGCTAAAACATTTCATGCAGACAAGTGCTGGCCAACTTTGAAGATCTACATGAAATAAAAGTAAAATTTGATTTGATGATGCATTTCAATAACCATTTATAATATATTTCTCCTTCAGCTGAAATAACCTGATCAGTGCCTAATCCATTGGGGTTTAGAGTCTATAGCAAATTCTTAGATCTAATTTATTGCCTTACAACAAATTCTATTAGCAATTCTTATCAGAACTTATCATTCAAAATCCTTTTCAATACTTAAGGAATCTTATCTCATTCATCAAAGCCTTTATTTAATCCATTGAATTAACAAAAATGATAAATGGATATACAACCTAACTAGATTGCATTCAATTGCACAAGCTTTTACTCATACAACATCAAGGTAGCTAAGTATTTAAAAGGAGACAAAATTCAGAAAGAACTAATATGGGGACAATTCATAATTTGTATTCATTTCCTTTGAAATGGGTATATCTTTTACATAGACTCAGAATGGCCTTCAGAAAGAAACACAACTCATTCTATATTCATGTATTCTCAGAGAATTAACAGAAAAGTACATTACAAACTTGCTTTCAAAATTTGGACCAAAAACCAGACTAAGCACAATACTTAGAAGAAATAGAATTCAAACCATTCTTTAGCCTTGGAATCTCACTTAAATAGTGTAAGATGCAACAAGCTTCAGGCTAAAGAAAGTGACATGTGTCTTCTAAAAGATACTAACAAATGTCTATCATAAAAGACAAAAAAAAATAACAGAAAAGCTAACACATCGAATAGTCCTTGGTGGGTCCCTTTCTGTTATGCTTCTCAGTTGTTGAAACAAGAAGATAAGATCTAATTCTTCAATTATTCTTCATCCTCAGAGTAAATAGCCATGAGGTTTGAAAGTGATGTATCATCTTTAATTACCTATAAATTTATTTCAACCTGGGGATTTTCCATGTCCTCATTATTAACTATGAGGGTGACTTTTACTTTTACATTTTCTTCCTCATCATCTTCTGACATTTGTTCTAGAAACTGGTTTTTCCATTTATTAAAAGCATCATCCTTCGGCCAATCAAAATGTAGAGCTTCTCTTTGTATCATTATTAAAGAATTTGCACTTTCTTCTAAATCATCAAATTCTTTTCTCATAGCAGTATAAAATAACTGTATTTTTACTAGCTCTTCATTTGTCTTTGCCCAGAACTAGTGGCTATTTTCACTCATGATGTTTATTATTCTTTCACTAAATAACTCATCCAACTCCCTTTTCCACTTTTCCTTTTCCTTTATTGTATCAATAGATTCTAAAGCACAAGGAAATAGAGTAAAATTTTCAGCAATATATCGAGAAAAACAGAGTGTTAATCTTTTCTGTAAAGAATCTCTTTTGTCCTCAAAATTTTCTAGCTTATTTAATAGATCAAAGATTTTCTCAACTTGATGATAAGGTATTTGGACTACAGATATACATATGATTGTAATATAATTATTCCTTTCCCTCCATTTCTATGCAAGAGGAGTTAGTTTATCCTTATCCCTGTTCAACTCATCCATGAGGGTTGCAATTCTTGTCAACTAATCAAAAAAGCTTGACCATTGTATTTTATCCCTCATATATATTACACCCTGCTTTAATTTTTCTTCATATTGATTTCTCAATTCTATCTGCAACTCATGCAATTTTTTTTTTCCTCTTCAAAGTCCTCTACAGTATAGAATTGGGGCCTTTCAGGGGTGTCAGGTATTTCAATAATAGGGGTTGATCCAGATCCAACCAATGGCTGTGAAGGGTATGCAATTGTAGGTGCACTAGATTCTCCCATTTTTCTTTTCCCCAGTATCCTCTCCATTTGAGACATTTTATTTTCTAGTGATTGTATCTGTATACCCCTTTCCTCATATGCCTTCAAAACTTCTTCAAACCTAGCATTGAGTTGGGCAAACTTATCTTCTTCTTGTCCAGATACAACACCACCCAATTTTAGCATTTCTGAAGCCATTCCCATTACTTGTATACTACTTACCTCACCAACCCTGTATATTGTCAATGTACCAGTATGTTCTGCAGTGGGAAACTCATGCATCTTGGTACTTTCTCTCTTATCTATGGACCACAAAACAAGGGCTTGGTGGTCATCACTAAATTTGACCCCTCTATGAGCTTGTAGTACTTCTTCAGCAGTTGTTAGTTGAACATCCTTCTGCTTCCTTACTGAATCAAAAACAATAGCATTTTCTATATCCCATTCTGGCAAAAGGAGGACTCCTGATTGTCTAACTATTTGCCTTCCAGCTTCAGGAGTGAACTGGGCAAAATCACTCAAAAACTTTGATTTTACCTCTTCCTTGATAACCGGGTTAGATTTATTTGGTTGCTCAGCCTTGATCTTCTCACAGGATTTTTCAAAATTCTTTATATTTAATCTCCATAAAAACTGAGCAAAAGCCCTAGATCTTACAAAATTTTCATCATTAATAAATCTTTCAGAAGCCTGGGCAATAATTGGGTCAATTTCCTTACCTTGGTAATCAGCAATGGTTAGGTCCAAGGAAGGTGTAGGAGGTTCTTGTGGCTCTCCAACATCCAGGTTTGTAGAAGTGACAATCACATCCCCTTATCCTCCCATTTGTCTAAGCTGTTCCTTTAGAGATACCTCATCATCTATCTAGATTGGAGACTAGCTTGGGCAATATTGTTCTTTTTGAGAAGAAGAAGACCCCTGCTCTAATTTTCGTCTTTTTGGAGAGCTGGTTGCAGATGGACTTCTTGGCCTTGGCTTCTCATGAGGGGGTACCTATTGCACATTCTAAACCATGACATAACCTGCCCTTTTCTACAATGTATATTGGCCAGGAGTTACCACATTTCTACCACTCATTCTTCTTTGTATTTCTGCTGCCTTGTCTGGGTGTGCCTTAATAAACATATCTTTCTTTTCATTCATAGTCTAAATTATTATGGAAAAATTATTCATTAATGCCTGTATTTTAGCTCCCTAGTATTTCTTATCTTTCAATGGGTCATATTGGGGGTCAAAAGCATTAATGAATTCTAGGTTTTTGCTAAAAACTATCCATTTCTCTTTTCTTAATTCTTGCTCCTGCAATGTGAAAATATTTTTGATTATATCTTCTAGACAGTAAACCTGATATACCATATGGGAAGCTCTCACCCTTTCTTTTAATAGGTCATAGAATCCTTCAGGGTCAATGAATCTGGCGTGAGATTCTGCCATGTTATATTTATTCAAAAACAAATTTAAATGCTTCCACCCCTTTTTAACAAAAACAAAATCATGCACTACAGTAACCATTGGAAAGAAAGTGCCCTTCTTGACCAATTCCCTCTCATCTATAGTACATATCTGCCATAAGAGCTCAGCTATCCCTATCTTCAAAGGTACATGAAAAGGTAACACTTGAGATTTTCCTAAGAAACCATAAACTCTTATTACTGTTGAAACATTGTAGGGAATTATATCCCCCTAGTTGTGACTGACAAGTAGCCCTTTAGCATGGTCCTTGGGTCTGACCAACTCTAATCATGCTTGTGGGATTCTAGTGCTATCTCCTCTTAAAAGCAGTCTAAGCTTTGATGCAAAATACCTGTCAAATCTTACATAACTAGCATCAGTGGCCTCTGAAGTCATATCCACACTCCACAAATGCACTGGATTCCTTTCTCCATCCTTTGTTGTTTCTAACTCCATACCCTTGGAGAAGAAAGTATATCCTTTGTATAAACATACATGCATCATTAATGAATACCAACAGAATGGTTTGTTTACTTTCCCCTTTGCTATTCCAACCAGATCGTTGTGAATTTCTTGTGCTAGGAAAGTGGCAAAATCTAGAATGGTACTCATTCCAAATTGAAGGGTTTGAGCAATTATAAGAACCACAGAACCTAGAATTTGATCACCCTCATCTATTCCAAATATCTTACAAAGAGAAAAATATAGTGCTTGAGCTCTCAAATTGAAATGTCTTCTCAACAGTGGCTCTGGAGTACTGGTTGTGATTATAGGCAAATTACCAACCCTACCAGCATGCTCCTGTAGTGGCCCTGTTCTCAAGTACACTCATTGTGCATCATATCTAGCTTGCAAATCATCCAGATCAATGATTTCATGCACAGTGTGGTTAGGGTTTAGGTTGAAAACCTCACTGAACAGTTCAGGGAAAACCCTAAAAAGGTTGACCCCCGAATGATTTTTTACCCACCCTGTGATAGGATCATACTTCTTTGCCAGGTCCATCAATAAATCACTATCAAAGAAAACATTGGGGACTACTAATTTTCCAATGTCAAATTCCCATACATTGCTCATAGGAGTGTCCAGTTTTCGCTCTGAAAACCATTTCTTAAACAACTCCAAACCTCCCATAGAAACTTGGGCATCTCTTATCCAATTAGCTTTATCATAAAACCCTTCTGCCACAACTAATCTAGGGTTTTTTGGAATGAGTTCCCTTCCCTTAGTTATTTCATGCACTGATAAGGGGATTTGCTTGAGAAAATCATCATGCACTGAATGTTCTAGATAATCTTTTTGTCCAGTAAACTCTTTTCGGGGCGGCATTTTTAATGCAACTTTGGAAAATTTAGAACAGCAGATGCTTCAAATTTACTCAGAAAGTCACAAAGCACTTACCCGCCAGAAATCGTACTTCTACACTACATGATGTCTTGTACAATTTTACTGGAGTATTAACTGAGAAATTTTGTGCCTTAGCTCTAAAATCTTGAATGCCTTGGTGTTCTTTCTATGCTTTGGTAATTCATTAATGGTGAAATTGTGGGTTCTTTTTATGAATTAAAACCACACACACCAAGTTTGGATCACATTTACTCTCAGTAACCATTGCCCACAATTTGCACTCAAATTTGAATCCCATCCGTAGATTTCATCAGATCGCACGGTCCTGATTTAAAAATATCAAGCTTTACAGTCTTTTAGAAAAATGCTTCGTGTCACCATTGCGCTTCCCCGCATTACTTAAAAACCTGCATCTTCATAATGCGGGGATGCGCCAACCGTCGATCAAGACAAGATTGACGATCAGAATAATCCATTTTGCATTAACAACCAACTTAGCTGAACTGACCAATAGGAAACTGACATATTAGCTCATACTGTCTGACAACATTCCACGCCAGTGGATCTCGTATCTTCTTTTGAGAAAGCAAGTGTTTAACATCATCACGGACACGTGTCACAATTGCGCTTCCCCGCATTACTTAAAAACTTGCATCTTTATAATGTGGGGATGCGCCAACCATTGATCAAGACAAGATCGACGGTGATAAGACTTCACGTTCACTAAGCAACCAAAAATCCTTCTGTGCACACTTAGTAGTACACGTCATCAGTTGTTTGCAATGTAGCACATTGAAATACAAATACCTGACCCCACTTTGCCACGCGTCACAAATGCACTTCCTCACATTACTTAAAAACCTACATCTTTATTATGCGGGGATGCGCCAACCGTTGATCAAGACAAGATCAACGGTGATGTTGCTTGATAAGCAATCTTCATAGCTCTGCTAACGAATCCACCAATGATATCGCGAGAAAAGCAAAACGTGTGCAAAAGTACTGACAAATCTGACATACAAGAGCTTTTGCGACATACTAGATCTCATAAAACATCAGGGGCTATGTGTCACCATTGCGCTTCCCCGCATTGCTTAAAAACCTACAACTCTATAATGCGGGGATGCGCTGACCCTAGATCTCTGATAGATTAATGGTGATTGAGAAACACTTCAACTTGGCATCCTTTCAAATGGAATATCGCAATTAAAGGTACACGAAAGGTTTACAAAAGGCATTTTGACGTAAATAAAACATTAGGATAAAAAGCCCCGCCAAAATATTTGAAGAAAATACCTTTTTTTTTAAATTTGAAAACAAGGGCACCACAAAAGAAAGACTTAACCGATTTTTCACCCAAATATCAAAACTTTTCCTATACTATGAAAAATCACACCAACATGACCAACAATGAAAACATATAAAAATCATACAATCAAGGGTATATGATTTTGTACTTAGTAATAGAGATGTCTAGTGAATATTTTTAATTGTAATTTACTGAGTGAGTTGGTCCTAAATCTACAAATCAAGCCTAATCTTGCTTAATCTAGGTGAAGGGAGTTAGGATAAAAACTAAATTCCCATTCTTTGATACTATTTCATAGCTTGAAAAGAGTTTCTAAATATACAATTTAATTTGGGGGTCATTTAGTATTTGTAGGAGAAAAAAAACTCAAATACCTTACCATTAGGGTTAATTTTATCATGTCTCTTTTAGCCCTCACTGCAAAAAATTGGGTTGTGGGTTTTTTTGTGGACAAGAACCAAAGTATTTATGGTTACATGTTGGGTGTAAGTAACATATAAACACATTTATTCTCTATGACAAATTCTAATTTGATTATATCCTAGTCAATAAAGTGATTGTGGAAAGGTATTCCTTGGGAATGAATAGGATTCAAGGTTTTCTTGATTGGAGAGCTTATAACTCTATTAGTAATTGTTGGATTATCTTGTTAAATACCTTAGGAAGGTAGAGGACAAGTCCTAAGTGATTCTTTAGGAAGGCCACTAATGAGTAGACTATTGGATGGTCATTAAGATCTTGTTAAGAAAAATGTGTTTGGTTAGTTAAACCACAATCCCCTCTGCATCATATTGGTATCAAATCCATTATTGTTGTGATCAATTTGGTATATGTTAGTCACCAAAGAACCATTATTTCTACAAATATTAGAGGCCAAAACAATGACTAAATATTAGAATGTAGTACTCTTATTTTAGTACTTAGCAAATGGAGAAAGTGGTATCCCAAGGGCTAAAAATGTATAAATTTTCATATGGAAATGGCACAAGTACAATGTTGGGTATCTCTTCTTCAAGCTTATACATATATGCTATACAATAAAGCAATAGAAAAAGCACCACTCTTTGTTTAGTCTTCTCCAATATGTACCTAGAAATCTATAGAAAATTCTATTGGATGAGCATGGAATAGAATAGCTTATTTTCTGTTGTAATAGAGCTATGTTGTGTAATATAATTATTTGTGTTTTTTGTGTTTAAGGTTTTTTTTTGTTCTAATATAAATTCAACCACATTTATTTTTTTAACAAGTCCTATAAATGTAGTTTGGGAGGGGATCAAAATATTATTGATTGGTATCCTTTATTTGTAACAGATTGAGCAATGATTTAATATTTATGCATATAATTGGTCAAGAAAGAATTGAACACAATAAAGTTGATACATGAAAGGGATTAGGTATATTATCCATTATTCTTCTATGGATATCAATGACCTGAGCTTATAATAATATTGGTTAAATTTAACTAATCTGATTTGGGCCATTGTTGTGATTTGATTAGTTAATAGTCAAGCCATGCCATGAAAAAACATGGCTCCACATTGTAGAGACATTTCCTTTCATGACATATCTCCTTCATAACATACTTATACCAATTTATTAAAGCTATGAGAGATATCAAAATCTATTAATATTCTCTCATTTTGTTGTTTAGTGATTTTGAACTTGATGAATAATAAAAACTCCAATCTTAAATGGGATCTTTAACATAGTGTTAAAGTCTAGTTAAGTAAAAGATCAGATTTATTCAGAGAGATACCTCTTCTATGATAGCAAGTTCTATGCAGTTTGAAATAATTTTTTATTGATGTTTGTCGATACAAGCTTGACTATCTCAAATTTTTCTACTCTTTCTTGAGACAAAGACTATACTCCAAAATCAAACAATAAAGATCACATAGTAACCTAGGCTCAAGACGGATAACCATGAGGTTGGGAAATATACGAATAGACCCTCCTATGAAGCATGTGTGAATTAATTAATATAATAAACATTAAATTTTTTAGTTCTTTCTTGAAAAAAAGGAAATCAATGAGTCTATCCTATGATGAAGGAAGAATCAAGCTCAACCTTATTCTCAAAGTCACAATCACACCATTTAGTAATCGTTGCCAAATAAGGTGCCATTCTTGCATGGAAGCATGTTGATTATCGAGTTCCAAAGAAATATAATAATTTTTGTCTTCCAACACACTAAATAAATAGGTTATTTTCATGAGCGCTACCAAGAAAATGTTTATGATATTATGTGAAGTGTGATAGTCTCATAGCATTCTAATATTATTCTTGGCTAAGCACTAATTCAATAAGGGCTTCACCACAATCCTTACAAATATCTAAGAATTTGAGGTTTCGACATTGGCCATAGTTTCTAAAAACATTTATTAGTGTTACAACATTTTTGTGATCAAGATGTTTAATGGGCATGGACAATAGAAAATGACTAGAATGACCCACAAATTGACCAACAAAAAAGCATGAAATATCACAAAATATTAAAATGAAAAGGTGAAATTTGCATTTGGAATAGTAACTAAAATATTCACATATATATTATAATTTATCCAAAGTATTTTGAAAGTAAAATTCAAAATTGAAATCAGTGGATATCATATATAAACCTAGCTAGAGATGTAGCCAATGAAGTTTGACTTTTGCATGTTGTAATTTGCAATAAGGATTATAAACTGTGAAATTATAAATGTTACCTACTTTCTCCATTAAGCATTCCATTTCATATATAATACATAGCATGAGTCCATTCTAAAGGGACTAGTGTTTCCCATTATATAAAAAATGAAACATAGGTTCAAGTACATAGTGTATTGTGGTGACCTGCTTTGCTAATTTGGCCATGTTTTGGAGACAAATCTTTGACCAGACTTTAGGATCTTATGCTTCCTCCCCATAATATTATTCAACATAACACCACAATCAAAAGAAATAATGAGAATATTTCATTAATCAATGTATACTTTAGAATCATCTAATATCATTTATTTCCATTATTCAAATTCTTCTTTGTCTCCCAATTTACAACAAAAGTTATCAAATGCAATTAAACATGATTGTAGATAAATAGAAACAATAGAATACCTTAGAGAGGAATAATTTGAGGCAATCCCATAGTAAGTCATTCTTTCAAATACTTCATACACTATAACTAAATTTCATAAATAAATGATTTTGACTATGGAGTCTTTTTGCATTACTTGAAACCAAGAGATTTAGATAGTTAGTTATCACGCAATCATAGGTTAATGTTGAGCTTCACTTGATTTTGAGAATAGTTTAATATTCTCTACTAATCAGGGCCAAACACGTGAAGGTGGAAGCTCATTTGGCCCCACCACCTCCTCTAAAATCTAAATTCCCTATTAACATCTAAAATTCATTCATTCTATTAATAAAATGCAACATTCATTAACACATTAGAACATAAGATTCATTAGAACATTCATATGAATATTCAATAGAACATAAATAAAATATCTATACATAAACATCAATCATTATCAAATAAGTTGCATGAATTATTTCTTTTCTCTTTTTCTCTTTTTTTATCCTTCCCTATATTGTTATAGAGGCATATCCATGTCATCATCGATATTTCTTCTCACCTATGAACATGCACTCGATATTCTTTCCAAAGGAAAGTCCTCTGCAATAAAAAAATAAAAGGGTTACATTTAAATAATTGAAACTTTAAATATTTTAAAGAACATTGTAGTGCTCTTTACCTTGTCCAACCACATCATCTTGCTTGCTAGCTTGGACCTCAACATGCTCATCAGGAACAACCTATGCATCCCCTACAACTACAATACAAGACGTTTTTTTAAATCCCAACACATATTATAGTTAAATTTTAATTACTGAACTAAATTCAATTTAAAATATTTACTTGTATTAATAATTCAGAAATAAAAAATTGAATAGAAAATATATACCTTGAGTACTAGGATCTACATTCGAATCACTGCCTCCACAGTGCTTGACTGATGTATCAGGATTGGTAGGTTGTAGTCCAATGTAAATATTTAGTGCATTTATAAACAATATGTACATATAAATATAAGACAAATACTAAGAAATATTAATCATTCATTTTAATACATATAAATATATTCACTTTAAAGTTTTAAACAAATATATAAACATTGTTTCCTTACTTTAAACAAATATAATGACTTATATTTTTGGAACTTAATATCAAATAAAATAATTGTTGAAGTGTTCAATTCGAAATAAAAATTAATTGATTTATTTATCTCATTGATAGGTCTAGAAAAACAACCTTGTGCACTCATTGCTCGATGTCATTCAACCTAGCCTTTTGTGTAGCCTAATTTCTTGTCCTCTTTAGAGATTGTTTTTGTAAACTCCATGGCCTACATTTTTACTTGGTATCATGAATTTTTTGTTGTAATCATTTTCATCAAGACCAAATTGTTTACAATTTATAAATATTTTTATATAATTTTTCATTTACTTATACTTACAACTTATGTAATAAGTTTTGAATATCCACCCGAGTCGAGCTTGTGTTGCTTGTGCTTTTATTTTCTTTCTTCAGTTGCCTTTTATGTGTTACGAAACCTATGTAAATATTGAAAAATGTTAGATCAAATAAGTATTAAGAGTAATTATTACATAATTTTATTCTTAATATTATGAAATACCTTCTTTCCTTAGGTGGTACTATTTCTCCATCATCTAATGCTTTTCTCTTAGTGGCATCCTTTATAAGATTCTCCCACTCAATAATGGGAATATAGGGGGTCCACTGATAACAAGGTTTTTTTTTCATAAGGGTCCTATAGTTGAACCTAATATACTTCAAATCTTGGCCCACTTTCTCAAGGAGCCTAAGTCTTTGAAAGACATTGGATCCAAAAAGTGATGTCATGGCATCAATGTTTTGGTCCTTTAGCTCTTTTGCTTGAAAATTCCACCTTTTAAGAAAAGATAAAAATTATTAGATTCATAAATAAACTAAAGCTACTTTTTAATTTACTTGAAGAAACTAATCAAATTAAGGAAACATAATCTAGCAATAAAATCAAAATATGATACCTTATGTATATGGTCAGCCAAATACACACAAACATTCATCATTAAGTTTTCCATAAAATATATTATTCCTTGCAAAATAATAATGTAATTAGTAGTTATTGCAAGGGACTGCACGAGAGGTTAGTGCATTTGATTATGACTATAATATTGTATAGTAAAAGAAAGGATCAATCTTTAAAGTACCTGGAAGTTGGGGTACTTTTAGGGGAAGACCATCTTCATTGCTAACGAGAAATTGATCATAATTATTTAATGTTCCCATACATCTAACATGGGAACACATAGGAAGGTCCTCATCACCTACTGCATAAAATGAATCCAATATTACAAAATGCCCCCAAGAAATAATATTTCAAGCGAAATAAACACATTAAATGAGGGAGAAAAAGAGGAATCAACTTACCAATAAGTAGTGCCACCACATCTGTTGTCAAGCTACATGTTGCCAAATTCTCAATGGACAATGCCTCTTTGGTTCTATTCCTTGTAGTAGGGGATGTAGTGAATAGAGGATCAATAGTAGGAGCTAAAAAATGAGATTGTTAGAGCACAATAAAACAAGATTGTTAGAGCTATTAAAAAAATATTGTTCAAGAAAAACACAAGTGTAGGATTGAACATGTAATGTACTTGAACCACCTAAAGTATCATCCTCTAGGGATCACCCCTGAACACCCTTAGCATCCTCTAAAAAAATAACAAATGTATTTTATTGAATGACATAAATAAAAGAGTATACTATAAAAATTATTGTTGAACTTTTGTTATAATTAAACACTACATTAATACTTACTATATATGTGTGAACTAGGTTCACCAACCTATCAATCATATTTTCTGATGTATGAGTCTAAGGTTGATTTAATGACAATTGCAATAATTTTCTTCCTATATCATTAAGAACCTTTTTTAATGCAACCATGTGATTAAGGGCTGAACCAAAATCAATAATAAATTCAGCCAACTCATTGTGCGGCTCCTCATCCTCATGGCCTACTTTTTCCTTTCCCTTATCCTAATCAGTACTCATTTGCAAGAGTAATATTATTAGCTCTATATTTAAAATAAATCTAAAATAGTAGTGAACAATAAAACATAATAAAAAATATGCATTAACATATTTCTTGTATCTAATTTAAAAAGAAAAAATGAGTTTTACCTATCAAGAAGAAGAACCATGTGTATCCTGTGGTATTGATCCATACTATAGCCCTACATTTCAAAAAGAACCATTGAGACATGTTAAAATACATGTGTTATTATTCTAAGTTAGAAAAAAAAAATATATAGATTTAGTGGTGTGTTTATCTTCATTGCTTAGAGTTGATATTAAATGTGCATAGTATGTATCACCACACCCATGATAATGGCTTTGTTTGTATCTATGCAATTGAGATTGTGATCAATAAGAAGCTCCTTGACTCCACATATTGATTTTATCTCACATACAAATATGTAATTTTTCTCTTGTGCCTCAAATATGTAATTGGGTCACTTCTTAGTTGACACATGTTATGTACTATTTATAAAACCTAGAATATTCCCTAATGCTTTTGGCCTTTCGTCAATGTAAATAGCTACTGTTTCACTTTTTTCACTAACTTTTTGTTGTATATAATTTTCTGCGAGTGCATACCTACATATACTTTTTTTGTATCTAATAATCTGCATCCAACTACTGTAATCATAGCAAGGTTTGACATACTCCATCAATTCAAAAAACCTTGTTGTAAGAGACCTTTATGCAATCCATGGAAAATAGGCCCAAATCATATAATGAGGATGGTGCTATGCGATAAATCCTCTCTCCAACACAAAAATTGGTGTTTATTGGAGGAAGTTCATTGGGGACCTATGGTTTATGTAGATGTTTGTACCTAAAGGGCACATCAGAGTTTCCTTTACTCTCATCATCATAAGAACATGACCCCCCTTGAGTAAGGAAAAATTTCATGTGCTTATTGAATTTATTTATGATATTTTGACTTTGAGTCTAACTCCTTGATTTAGACATACTAAATATCTCACTTTCTTCTTCCATTCCTACATTTTCCTCACTCGAGGAAGACAAATCTGATAAATACCTATTCCCTAGTACCTACACTTCACAAAATAAAAGAGATAGGTGGAAATGAGAGAGATATTTTACAAATGGTAAAAGATATTTACCTCTATGGGGTGTACTAACTTATACCTAATGATCCATGAGACTGTGTGGGATGCTCGTGAAAGGGCTTTACATTTTTGCAATAGTAAATCAATTGTCTTATGTTACTAAAAAATTCATGATACTCAAAATTACACAGAATATTAGCATCACATATAAATTGTAAATAGTAAAAGTTTATAATCATCATCATCATCCTCCTCCTCATCATCATTGTAATTAGTAGCAACATCATTTGCATCAGGAGCATCATCTACTTAATGTTTATATCTATACATATGGTTTTGAAAGAAGAATTAGGTGTAATTAATGTGTCTATCTACAAAAATATTGGACATGGTGTACTTAATGTTTATATCTACACATATGGTTTTGAAAGAAGAATTTGGTGTAATTAATGTGTATATCTACAAAAATATTGGACATGTTTTACTTAATGTTTATATCTCCACATATGGTTTTGAAAGAAAAAAATGGTGGATTTATGCTTCTTCATTTGATTTTGTTCAAGGGAAGCCCATTAATGGTAATAAAAAATAAAAATGATTTTATAAGAGTTTACAGTTGTTCAAAAAATGATGTTTTACAAGAAAATGCACCTGAAGAACCATTAGCTCAGAAACAAGAACACGGTGTTGATATTAGATCTACCTTGCTGACTCCTAATGGGTTGGGATATTATTATTTTTACCCATCACATTCACTTTGATAGCCATGTTATGGAGGTGATCTCACCTAGTTCATCCTCATGACTTTGAAGTCCTTAATCATGATCTTGGGTGCTCAAATTAATGTCCAAGACATTTGCACCTTAGGGCCCTATTTGATACTCATTTGAAAGGGCCTAAATGTTAACCAAAAAATGTCTCTCAATATGTTTAGAGGTTTAAAGGTAATTTCATTGTGGTAGGGGCTTCTGCAAGGGAATGAGCCTTGTGATTATGGTATTTACACAAAATCAAAACTTGCTTCTTCAACTCCATTCACTCAGATCTTTACTAAATTTATTCTTCAACATCCTTGGCTTCCATTGTTGGGCCAATATATGGAGCCTTTATATCCAACCATTCCTTATAAGTTGGGGAATGCACTTCATGCTTGACATGCAAATGATACATCTGCATGTGCAATTTTATCTCCTTGAAAAAACATATTTGATCCTTCTAGTTGGGAACAACTAATTGTTCAAATTATTTTCAATTGAAAAAATATTTCTCCATCTTCAACTAACCTAAATCCTTGCTTCTCCCAAATATATTGTTTCTCTATTGTTATATATTGTTGAATAGATTTTCAATTTCTTTCTCCATGTTTTTATGATGCATAGAAAAGCCCATATCATCTTAGGCTAACACTAAGGAAAGTGGTTGCAAATATATGAATAAAAAACTCAAAAAGGAGTTTAATTTTTTTTAAAATCTATCTGTCTGATGCTATTTAATGAGATACTAAACCAACTAATTATCATATACTTATAATGATCAAAGTATGCAGAAAGTACGATCTTGGTACATAAAATTTCATCAAAAAAAAGAGGGAACACAATTAAAATAGGAAGTCATATAGTATCTAACTATAATTATGAATCAAACATAATATCAAAGACAACCATGTTTACAATGTAATATCATTCTATTTATTTTAAAGATTACATTAGTTTTATATGTATCTCATTCAATCAGAAGACTTAATTAGAAAACCTATGTCCTGCATAAAGTTTTGAAAAAGGAAGGATCCTAATAGGCCATATCTAAATACATAATGATATCCAACAACTCTCAAGATATATCCATGTATAAGAACTAGAAAAAGAGAGTTGAACAAAGAGAGTACCCATGCTTACAAACCATTATCTTCAAACCACATTTTAATATAAAACCACCCATTATTAAAATTGGAACTAGATACTTGGGATCCTTGTGGGGAGAATCCAATACATGCATGGTTACATCCTTGGCTTCCACTATTGGGCCAGTATATGGAGCCTTCATATCCAACCATTCATTATAAGTATTTAATCTTGCTAGCTGTAAACAACTGATTATTCATTTTATTGTACTTATTCTGATGACAATTCTATAGGAATTTGTAATCAACCCATCTAATTAGAAACTAGAACAATTTAACTAGGTTATAGCTTGTTTCTTTCTAAAAATATTGTCTATTATATGTTTTGTAAAATTTCTAGGGAACTCAGCCCATTTTTCATGGTTTGTATTATTTTTATACAGGATCTTGAGGTAAGTCACTAAGCATGAGTTGAGTGAGTTTTATTGTTTTATTATTTGGATTCTAGAATATGTGTGTAGCTAGATCATTTTTGGTAAAGCTGATTGTTCCTTTTATTGTACCTAATTTGATGATAGTTCTACAAGAATTTGTAATCAACCCAACTAATCAACAACTACACCAATTTAACTAGGTTATGGCGTGTTTCTTTCTAAAAATATCTGTTATGATATGTTTTTGTAAAATTTCTTGCAAACTCTACCCCTTTTTATGGTCTATATTATTTTTTGTGCAGGATCTTGAGGTAAGCCACTTAGCATGGGTTGAGTGAGTTTTATTGTTTTATTATTTTGATTTTGGAATATGTATGTAGTTGGATCATTTTTTCTATTGTGAGATAATATGTAATAGGAACCTTAAAAGAGATCTCTTACTATATAAATAAAGACATGTTTAGAAGGAAATATGAAGACATATATGTTTACAAGGAAACTAAAAAAAAATTTATATATGTACCTCTTCTCACCCTTGAAGAAAATTGTAGAGAAAGGATGCGTAGGTCAATAGGGCATGACATGATAATGAAATCATAGAGCAAGGGCATGACACGACAATGAAATTGCAAAGAAAGGGCACAAAATGATAACGAAATCATAGAGAAAGGGCACGTCATGGCAAGGAAATCTTAGAGCAAGAGCATGACAATGAAATGTAGAGATCACAAGAGCACAAATGCACCAATCACAAGGGCACAAAAACATTCACAGCTCTCCACCCTAATTTAGAGCTCTCCATCTCTTTTGTACACAACTCTCCACAATCAAAACAAATGAAAAAATATTTATGTCATATTTTTTTATGCTCGTGGGGGCATTGCAATTATGACTCAAACATTGATATTTTGACAACATCGGGGAGAATTGCAAAAAAAAATATGAAAATCACCAAAAATTACACTGCTACCACAAATTACCATCAAAATTGACCCAAAATGTTGTAGTGGTCATTGGGAAAAAATTGCCTACAATAAAAAATTATGAAAAGGTGGGGATAGTGAAAAAGAGGGCTCCAAAACTAGTATGGAAACCTAGATTAACAAAAGGGGAGTCAATGTCTAAGATAATACAATGTTGAAGAGGAAGGGGATTTTTGTGAAGGTAAAATCCAAGAGGAAGATAAAGGAGATCTCAATGATATACTAAATGATTATGTGGAGGATTCACTTGATGGAGGCAACCTCCCATTATCAAAACCTCTTTTAGAGGAATCAATCTTGACTGGTTCTATCTTGTGAGGCCTCGCCTTGACCCATCATAGCACACTTGATACATTACTATTTTGATACTCATGACTCGATATGTCGAAACACTATCAGATACACTAAACATATTATATTATTTGATGTTTTGTGATGTTTTACTTTCAGATATTTGGTTTTGTCATTTAATGCTTTATGAATATGTATAATGATGAAGTAAGTGAATGAAGAATTAACACTTTGATTATGCAATTTTAATGGTTGAGAATATGAGTAGAATGAGATAAACAACTGATTAATTGAAAGATGGATATCTTAATTTATGTGATTTCCCTGATACATTATATACATATATGCATGCGATTTTTTTGAGCTATATATGTGTGCAATGAGTGTGCAAGATATTTTAGCCAAGAAATCTAATGGAGAAATGAAACTGAACCCTATTTACCATTATGGAAACCTCATTGTATGTATTTTATTTGTATCGTAAGATGTATGAATGTATCATTTTGTAATCTTTAAATGTTAATGTTTGTAACAATGTTTTTATGGTGTTGCTTGACACTCATGAACTGTATATGCATTCCAACATGATAGTTGGGGTTAACTAAGTAACCTAAAGATCTAAGTCAAACTAGGTTAGTGGCCTTTTTTGTAATCACTTAGAAATTGAGATTAATTACCCCTAATTTGGATTAGTGTTTAATCTACATTTTGAAAGTTGTTAGTAAGTCCTAAAATTTTTTTAGCTTTTGATAGGTCCTTAATTAATCCTAAAGGCCGAAAAACATGAAATCTATGTACCCAAGGGGTATGGGTATGGGTTGGGGACATTTTCCACCCCCTTAGCCCCTTTTGTTGACTTTTATGGTCACTCAAAAACCTCATTTTTGCTTTATTGCGATAATTGTTTATTTCCATCATGAATTGGATAACTTTAACTCCACCTTGAGGTTAGCCTTAGGTTTAGTTGAGTTAGAAGCCTCTAGAATTTTAGGCAAGTGGGGGAGTTATTTCCTTTTTGAGGTGGTTGAGTTATGATCTTATTTAGAGGCATTTTTGAGAGAGTTTTGAGTGTTCACCCAACCTCTAGTTTTAGAGTGGAATTGAAGGAGAAGGAGAAGGAAGGGATTGCTCATCTCAAATTTGTTCATTTTTCATAACCCAATTTTGAAGGTAGGACTGCTTCATCTCATGTTGTTTATATTTTGTTCATGCTTAAGTTATTGTGTTTGCAATTGTATGTTGAATGTGTGTTATGTTTGGGAGGGATTGAAATAGGTTTTATTGAATGTCTTTCCTTTTTTTTTTTGCTTGAATTTTGAAGGGATTGTATGAGTTGTGTTGGCATTACTCACCCTCAGATAGGGCAGAAGTGGCCATGTATGGGGGAAGGTCTTTAGCTGGACTCCGACAGTATAGAGTCTCTTCTTAGGATGAGAAGAGGGAGAGAGGGTAGGGTGTTACAAGTCCCTACCCATCAGCACAAACCACGTATGAGTTTTGGAATGTAAGAATGGAAGAATGAAAGTTCTTGAGTTTTAGCCCCAAAAGGGCACCTATTTTGGTGTTGTGTCTGATGTCTCTTGTTGGAAAAATCCACCTTCTCCCTAGTCTGGTTCAATGTCGAACCTATTGTGCAAACTTGAGATGGGAGTGAATGTCTGATTTTGTCTTCTTGATATGTTTGTTTGTCACCTGATCAGTTTTTGTTCTCTCCATGATCTCCATGATACCTTGAAGAATTTGAAATGGATTCCTTGTTAAGGGCCAAGAAGAATTTCAAATTGTTATTGTAATTTACTTATATTCGAGATTGAAATCATGTGAAAAAATATTTTTTTAAAATTATTGTTGAAGTGGCAACGATGTCGAGTTTTCTTACTGGTTATTTCCCGACAAAGCCTTAAATCAGGTGGTTTAATAGAAAAAAAAGTGATTAAGTAATCCTTGCTTATGAGTTTTTTTTTTTTTTTTTTGTATTTTCAGTTACATGTATGTGTATCAAAATAAGATGAATTGACTTTTTACTCTTCCTATGGAAATCTTATGTGTTTCAAAATTTTACTTATTGAATTAAGGTGTATTAGGTAAAAATGATGATATATAGTTTTGCATTTTAAAATCAAATATGATAAAGAATATTCACTGTTTAATTTGGATCCTATTTGATTATACTCACAAGTATTAGGAAGTTAAAATGCTCAACTTGAATATTCTTGTGTTACATTTAATCCTACAATGAAATTAGAAAAAATTACTTTCAAAATATAACTCTTAGAAAAAAATTTACTTTCAAAAATGGCCTTAAAAAAAATACCCCCGCCCCTCGTAAAAAATAAAATAAAATAAATTACATTAAAAAAAATAAATTTCATACTTAGAAAATAAATCCTTCAAAAAAAAAAAGTTTTTTTTTCAAGAGTAAAAGCCCTCTGGATTTTGTATGAGGGAAAAGTTTTAATTCTTTTGAAGAAGGCAACAGAGAATATTCCTTCAAAAATACTCTTTCAAAATTATTGTTCAAATCTACTAAATCAAAGAAATAAATGTTAAAAAACAAGAAAGGAAAATACATAGTAAATATCATAAACAAACTAATATCCTTGCTACTAAACTTTATAACATTAATGATTTTGTTCCACCTCCCTTGTTCTAGGCATCAATTTTGGAAATAGGATCAGATTGGAATTTAAGCCAATGACAATATCATTAATGCTGATCTCACTCCTGCCCCCCATTAATTTTCACAGCCCTATGTGACCCTTGACATGTCAGAGAAGAGTGGTAGAATAAATTATGGTTTGTAGGATTGGTTTAAAACTTTCACTTTATTTCCTTTTTCTAGCCTTTCCCTAGGCCAATGCACTTTTCTTAGCTCTTACTTGGGACTGCACTTTTTTTCAATGAGCTGAGTCAACATTGGGTGGGGGATAAGTTTGTTTTTGGCGTGAGTGAAGGGGGTTAGTGAGTTAGGTTAGTTTAGTGAAAGTTTTTTTTTTTTTTTTTTTTTTTTTCTTATAAGTTTTTAAGTTTAGATTAGTATGAATTTAAATTAAGTTTATTTTTAAATTAGTGTAAGTAATTATTAAATTTTAAGTTAATGTTAATTTTAGTAAGTTTTAAATTAAGTTAGTTTTTATTTAAGTTACGTTAAGATAGTTTTAAATTTTTAGTTTTAATTTAATTAAGTTTAAATTTAAGTAATATTAGTATTATTAAAAAGATGATTAGATTTTTATTTTTTTTAATTGTTAGTTGAATATAGTTATTTATTAATATAGGCGTTTTTAAATATTAGATGTAGTTTTAGATAATAATTAGTATTAATTTATTTTTTTATAATATTGATATGTTTAGATTTTAGTCATTAAATATCTTTTTTTTTTAATGTTAGAATTTATTTTGGTATTAGATAAAGGTAGTTAGTATTGTGTTACAATTAGATGATAGTATATTTGAATTTAAATATTGTTAATTGGTATTAAAATAAAGATTTAATTAAGTTTGTGTAATTGTATGATAGACGTTATTTTAATTAGCAAGTCGTTCTATCCAACATTCGAAATAATTAGATTTATATTACTTAATGGTCATTCAAATCAACGAATTATATTGTTAATTGATATTCTTTCTTAATAGATATTTTATTGATTAAAGTTAATATGTTTTAAATTAATTGTAAAATATGTGTATTAGTAAGCTTAGGTACTATTGTTCTATGGTGTAGTAAAATTAGGGAAATTAAAAGTTATGATGAGCTAAATCCTTTAATTAATTAAATTTTGGATTGTAATTAATTAATTAATCGATTAAACAATAAAAAATTTAATTTAACAATTGATTCATACATATCAATTTTTTTTAAACTAAATGAAGAGACAAGTCATTGATAGGAATACCCATTGTTGTCTTGCAATATATTTATGCATTAACTATGTTAACTTATCAACTTAGTGGATTTAAGTATTATTAACCTTTTTTAAAAAAAAATTGTGTGTGTGTTTTTGCCCATATTTTGGGCATGACATATCCCTAGTTTTAACCTTGAGAATCCAATTTAACCTAGGGAACAAAAAGTTGGTAAAGAAGAAATTAAATAGAGAAGTAGACAAAGGAAGAAGGTTGAGCAATGAGATGGAGGCTCCCTCTATTGTCTCATCTTCAAGAGTTACAACTAGAAGAAAGAAATTAGAGATAGTGTTACCATAAGTTAAGGCTGATGTTGGATCGCTAGGAAAATGGGTAGGAAGACTACTAAAAATAAGAGAAAAACATGAGGTATGTAAAATATAGTTGATAGGAGACAAGCTACTATTTTGGATTTTACCCCTAAAAAGTAATTAAGATCATATCTTGGAATGTAAGGGGGATGAATAGCATCCATAAATTAGATGCAATTAGGAATTTTGTTTGGTATCATAAGATGGATATCATTGTAATTCAAGAAACAAAAATAGAGAAAGGAAAGGGTGAAAATTTAAAATCTTTCCCTAGCTATGTTCATTTAGCTAGTAAATCTAAAGGGGCCTCAGGTGTCACTTTGATCATGTGAAAAACATATGCGTCCTCTGGGACTTTGATGGATTCAATAAAACACTTTACTGCAGTGAAGATCCAACATTTAATTATGGAAACCTATTGGTATGTGGTAAATATATATGCTCCTAATAATAAAAGTATGAGGAAAAAGTTCTGGAATTATTTATCTAAGCTCAAAAGTTTAGATTATAATGGTAGATTGATAATGTTAGGGGACTTTAATGTTCCTCTCTATGAACATGAGAAAAAGGAAGGTAATCCAAGTCAACTAGAAGAAAGATTGGATCTAATGGATTTTATTAACAGGGAGGGATTAATGCATATGGACCTCCAAGGGATAGATTTCACCTAGAGTAATAAAATAATTGGAGATAGATGTATTCAATCCCATCTAGATAGGGTCCTTATATCACCTAATTGGACCCATTGTTGTGATCTGGGTCCTAATTATTTGACGTAATTTTCCCCTAGATTATTTCTACAAGGTTTTGGAGGAAGCACCCTCAAGATGGGGTCAAGGGGTAGTACCCCAAGTGTCCTCCCTATCACAATACAAGGTGGGGTTGAGGGGCAACACCACCATGGGGGTTTTGGGGGGCAACATCCCCGAAGCCAAAAATGACCTTATATTGTAAAAGGTGTTGGCTGCTATTTTTCTATTAGATGACTTATTCTAGCCCTAATTTTGTAAGAAAAAAAGATTGTATAAAAATGCTATTTATTTAATTCCTAAAATATTGACTCGAATTGGCTACATTTAAACCTATTGATTAGATTTAGTTTAACTTAAAGTGTTTATACTTTGGTTAAGTTAAATTATCTCTTAAAGCTAATGCACTAGGGAATTAAAATTATTTAATTTACTAATTCTCTCATTTAATTATTCAATGTGATTATTTAATTAATTAAAATATACATCTATTAGGTCATGTCTCATTTGTATTAAATTAAATAACCTTCTAATTTCTTCTCTTCAATTTAGGAATGAGAATTCTAAGTGATCTATCTCTTGAATTAGAATTGACTTAATCCACTCATTCTCGCTCTTAGATACATTTTAGTTAACTTTTCATTACACTCAAGATTTGAGTTAGTTAACTTCACCTACACTAGGAATTTTCCATCCTGATTGGATCTCATCTTCAATCCTGACCATTGATCTAGGTTGATCTCAACCATTAAATGATTTCAGGAATTCGATTGAAGAGGCTTATAATTCCTCATTACAGGGATTTGGAATTTGAATTGCGTCAATTTTTTGTCAAATTGCATACTCACTTGTTTTATGTTATCATAGCTTTTTGTGCTTAGCATCAATATCATTTAGTTTAATACAATGAATACATATAGATTAAATGCTTTTTCTTATTTCTAAATTAGCACCTACATCTCTCATTTAGATTAATTACACTTTCATTTAGTTTCATAAAATCCTTCATACTAAAAGGTCTAGTTGCCTACTTCTCAATCTAAGAGAAAGGAAAAATCCTTTTAGTTAGAAGGCAACAGGTCGCACTAATTAGGTTTCTCGAATGAACAATTCAATTTTCATTTCAGGATAATCACTTAGGTAAAGACTATGTTGAAGTGTGTGTGAGAATCAGAGGCCCACAATTCATGCATACATTTCTAGCGCCCACTATGGGGCAAGAAAATCAATTTTACTTGCCTCATCTGCTTTTTTTTTGCTATTTTAATGATTCTATCATGTCTTGCCATACATATTTCTAGATTTTCGCATGAGAAATCTCATTTTTGCACAAAGATTTGAATATTTTGCCCTTCTGTTGCACTTCCTCATGTGAAAAAGTTCCTAATTGTGCAAATTCTCACATAACACCTCATTTTCTCGCATCTCATTTTCTCGCATGGGCCTGTGTAAGATTTTGCACAAAATATTGCAACAACTCATGCAAAAATGTAGTTTTTCCATAATTTAGTTTATCTTTTCATTTGATTAACATGTTTTCTTTAAAGCATTTTCTTTCAGATTTCTAGTTTTTCTGCAACATAATAGTGGTTTGCAAGATGTTTTCATGAAGACACCTTTTATTCAAACACTTCAAACATGAACTGACTGTGTGATTGTAGGATGTTGTCAAAGATACAAATGTTGAAGACCAATTTTAAACCCACATTAAACGTCGTGTATTTTTCTTGCTTTCCACACGTAGTATAATTAAGGCTTGTGAACTTCATAGGGTGCAAGATAGGGAATAGAAAAGTATGCTCTTTACCACTAGGAGGTCATGACCAAAGGTAAATCAAAAACCTAGACACCTCTAGAAGATGGCATCTAAGGTAGGAAAACAAGTTAGTGGTTCTCTAGTGTGAGTCCTCTTCTATGAAAGGATGATGATTTCCTTTTAGGGAATTAGAATCTTGAGAAAGGGATAAGTCTAGATCAATTAAGCTAACTTGGTGATTAACATGTTTTACATGTTTGGGGGAGGTGATGAGGTAGAGAAGTATGCTCTTTCCCCTTGAAGTAAATTAGAAACTTAGACCCTTAGATCTGAACCACCAGTCTGAGTCAACCCTTAGAGGGCTTGCCAGAGCGATCCAACCTTGAGGAACAACCCAAGTGAGCACACTCCTTTCACTGGAGGTTCCAACTTACTATAATAAATAAGCTTTGTAGAGTGAAAGACTCCAAAGCCATATTAATTTCCTCTTCTTCATTCTAATATCACATATCAAGAAGAGGCTATGTCTATTTCACTAGCTAGCACTGACCCCAATCTTGATAGTCAAGTGTGTGCACTTTCAAATGCTGATGTGGGCTACTGGTCTCAACTTTTCTTGTAAAGCCACCAAGGATTAATATGAATGGAAGCCAAATAAAAACCTTTTAGTTAGTTGCTACCTAGTTCACCTCTAAAAGGAGACATAATCTTTGTGCAAGGAGGGGGAAGAATCTCTCCTTTAGAACTCACCATAGGCATGCAACTAGGTGTTGGAAGGTGGTATATATGCTTGACCCCTGCCACAAGGGTGTTCATTCAGCATATATTTTATTAAGCCCTTTGAATACACCAAAAACATGGGCTCCATCTAGGGAGTGACACAGCTATGTTAGGTGTGTGCATGCACATAAGTTGTGGGACAAAGGTTTTGCCTTTTTTACCAATTTTATATTTTAGGGATAAACTATGTTTGTTATTGAGTCTTAAAATTTTTTGAACCTATCTAAACAAACTAAAAGTCAAGACTTCGCTATCCCTCTGAGTTTCTTTTTCCTCAGTTGGATTGTATTCAATTACTGCTTGATTCCTGTGTCTTTTTGAAAACACTTGTCTTGTTCAAAACCAAATGTTGTTTAACAACTTGAAAACCAACCTTGTTGTCTATCTAAAATCTGTCTAACCAATCAGTAACCTATCCAGAATAGTCTAAAACCTTCAAAGTCTCTTCAAAGTTTAGTTTCTATTGTCATTCTGTTCCCATTTTTTGTGCCCTATTTCCCAAGATTTTGCACGAAGTCCATTTTTCTCGACACTTCTTTGTGTGGTCCAGTCAAAGTTTTCATGTGGCCCTATGCAAATCTCTACACAAGATCTTACAACCTTGTCCTTTTTGTCAAAATCTTGTTTTCTTGCCAGTTCAACACATCCTCACATGACTCTAAACAAGTCTTCACACAAGAAACTTGGTCCAAATTTTCTATTTCAAGTCTTTTCTTGGTTCTTTGTCCTTCCTCACATGGCTTGCCAAGAATATTTGTGTAGGATCTTACCTTGAATTTGTCAAAATTGTCTATCAAAGCTATCTACACTCTAAGTCTAATTTGTACCTACAACTTGTTACCTCTTTTCTAACTACAAATAGTCTCAAATAATGGCATCCTACTTAGCTAATGACTCATGACCTACACCTCAACCAATCTTGTCTCTTAGTTATCCTATTCTTATTCTTTAGTGCTTGTTATACTCCATGTCATGATAGTCATAATCTTTGGTTGTTCTAGCCTTTACTTAGACTACTCATACCTTAGTATATAGCACTCTTATCTTATTTTCTTGAGACTATGCTCTAGTGTGGTCCTTGTCTAGGTTTTTGCTTCTTGTCCTTGTCTATGACTGTGGCAACAAGAAGTGGAAACATGTGTTATCCCCTTAGACTTAGATGAGGTAGAACTAGGGGTCGTAATCATGGAAAAGGTTACTTTCTAGTTCATACACAATCTATATCCAGTTCATCTAGTGAGGAGTCTTCATTATCTCCTTCACCTGTCAGACTGCCTTGTGTCCAAAGACCATTCTCTATCAACTTACAACAAACTAGGAACCCCTTGTATCAAGAGGATCCCAAAACTAGGAAAGGTCCTACATCTCCAAATAATATAGCTAAATTATTATTTAGAGGACCTTTCCAATCAAAACATACTAAAACCATTCACATTCCTACAATGGTTGATCACGAACTCAAAAATGGTAAACATAGTAGAAACCAAGACCAATGTAGGAATGAGAAATAGAAAGACCCCTTCACTTATGAAAATGAGGAGAGGTGGAAATACTTCTTTAACACATAGAAAAGTGCCATAAAGACAAAAACTTCCAAAAGTTCATGAAAATCTTGCTTAACAAAGAGAAAGAGAAATAATTTCTCAAAATTTCCTAAGAGGGAGCTAAGTTACCTCATCACTTTAATGTGGAAACTATCATTACACCTAAGGAGGAAACTAACACTTCCAAATTGCAAAACCAACTAAAAATCATGCAAGACCAACTAGCCCAAATGATGCATAATGAAGACACACCTGCAAAAGCATACACCTTAGAGGCTCTTTGTCTGTTCCCATTTGACAAGAGTATAGACATGCCCCATTCCCCAAGAGGAGTTGAGTTACCTAAGTTTGACAAATATTTTGGATGTACTGATCCCCAAGATCATTTGCAAGAATTTGGGGCCTTGTCTATGGAATTTATGCATAATCAAACATATCTCATGCATCTATTCCCAAGAAGTCTAGGTGGTCAAGCTATGGATTGGTTTTCACACTTGCCTCCTAGTATCAAATTATTTGATGAGATTGCTAACCTAGCTAACATCTGAGACTTGTGTAATCTTAAATAGAGAGTTGGGGAACCTTTTCTCACATTCCTTTAGAGATGGAGACAACTTTACACTAAATATTCATGCAAGATTCCTGAAGCGGAAAAGCTTGACATCTTCACTGATAATCTCCTACCTAATTTTGGGTATAGATTCCAACTTCAAGGTCCACACACCTTCAAAGACATGGCCACACAAGCTATCTGTATAAAGGAATTAATGGTCAAGAAGGGTAAACTTACCCTTCAAAAGGACACAAAACAAGGATCCACCTCTAACAAGGACAAACCCAAGTACGTAAATAAAAATTGAGAGGTTGTATACGATGGGGTTTTTGACAAAATGACTCCTAAATGTGCTAAGGAAGCATTTAATCTCACAAATAATCTTAAAGCATCCAAGAATTTTGAGAAACCTGCTTCTAACAATAAGGTGTCTAGAAACAAATCAAGGAACTCTTGGGTCTCATGCCCAAAATGAGAGTATACACCTATTGGGGAACCTTTGGATGTGGTCTATAAGACCTTGTTACAAAAAAAGCTTATTTCTACATTAGACAACTCTCACCCTTATGATCCACAATCACAGCCACCATGGTGGAATGAAACTACATTTTGCAAATACCACCAAAACAAGGGTCACAAAACTAGCAACTACATAAACTTGCATTACAAAGTCGAAGACTTGATTGATGACACAACATGATGCATAAGACCATGCAGGACTATGTTGATGACACTCTAGTTAAGAGCATAAAACACCACGCTCACCTTCAAGATTTGGGACCTATCCTAGATCGCAAGGAGAAATTTAGTCTGAAACTCAATCCCAAGAAATGTACATTTGGCTTAACATCAAGGAAACTACTAGGCTACATCGTGTCCACAAAAGGAATTGAGGTTGATCTAGAGAAAGTTCAAGCAATCATGGATATGCCTCCACCTCATAATATCATTAAGATGAGGGGCTTATAGGGAAGACTTCAATCTATTCATAGATTCATCTCATAACTAGCAGATAGATCACAACCTTTTACCAAGACTCTACATAAAGGTGTGAAATATAAATGAACTCAAGATTGTGATCAAAGCTTAACATAGATAAAGAAATATCTTACTAACCCACCAATCTTGATGCCTCCTATTCATGGGAAGCCTCTCATTCTATACATCTCAGCAACAGAGACATCTTTAGGAATCTTGCTAGCTCAAGAGGACAATGACAACAAGGAAAGAGCAATCTACTATCTGAGCATGCTGATCTCCTATGAAAAGAATTACAGTATCATTGAGAAGGCCTGATTAGTTGTCTTTGCTTCCCAAAAGTTGAGATACTACATGCTTTCCCATACTACATGAATGGTTGCTAAAATTGATCCACTAAAGTACTTACTCAGCAAAGTAGCCCTAATAGGAAGGTTGGCTAAATGGGTCATAATATTAAGTGAGTTTGACATTTAGGTTGTTGAATGAAAGGCTATCAATGGACAAGTGATTGCTAATTAGCTAGTAGAAGTACTAATGTAGAGTATTCTCCTATTGAACACTGATTTTCTTGATGAATCAATTTTGACACTCACACATCAAACTTAGGTGATTTTTTTGATGGTTACTTCACACAGCAAGGATCCAGTGTTGGGTTACTATTCATAACACCATAGAGGTATTCACTGCCTAAGGTGTACAATATTTTGTTCCCTTGTATCAACAAAATTGTAGAATATGAAGCTCTTATTAATGGCATGAAGATTACAATTGAATGGAGAGTAGATAAGTTGAACATCTTTGGAGACTTGCAACTCATAATCAACTAGGTCAATGATGTCTATCAAACAAAGGATGTGAAATTGATCCCTTACAAATGCATGGTTGATGACATGAAGAAATACTTTACTGATATCACCTTCTAGAAAATTCCTTGAGAAGACAACAAAGCAGTTGATGCCATGGCTACTTTAGCCTCCTTGCTACAGATGCCAAAATATGATCTTTGACATGAGTTCTTGGTGGAAATATTACTCTACCCTGGCTATGATACCCTTGAATCTCATATGGTATGTTCTATTGTAGGATGTGATCCATCCCACTACCACCACATATACTCTTATTTGGGTGACCAAACCATTCTAGATGATCTAACCTAGAATAAAAAAATGTCACCTTATTTGCACTACTTCACAATATGTCATTATTGTTGACAACTTGTTTAGGAGAGGTCTTGATGGAACAATCCTTAGGTGTCTATAACTTGATGAGTCCAAATGCACTTTAATCGACGTCCACGAGGGCATTTGTGGATCTCACTCAAATGGCATGATGCTCTATTGGCTGAACATGGAGCAAGAGGTAATCAAATATGCCAAGTCCTATAAACAATGCTAGCTCTATGGCAATTTGATTCATGCTCCAGCCAGGGAGCTAATTCCATCTATCACGCTATGGCCATTCCAACAATGGGCCTTCAATCTTGTGGGTTAGATTCACCCATCTTCTTCAAATAGACACAAGTTCATTATTATAGCTACAGACTACTTCACTAAGTGGGTGGAGGCAATCCCTCTCTCTATCACTGATGGAAAAATGTAGCATTATTTATCATGAATTACATCATATGTAGGTATGGTGTACCTTCCTCCATTATTACTGACAATGAAAGATAGTTTTAAAATAAAGATCTTAAGGAGTTATGCAAAATTTTTAGAATCATGCAATACTGGTCTTCTATCTATTATCCTTAGGGTAATGGTCAAGTGGAGGCCTCCAATAAGGCCATTCTCAAGATCTTGCATCGCACAATTAGTAAATCTAGAAGGGACTGGCACCTTTAGATTAATCCAAATTTATGGGCTTATAGAACAAGTATCAGAACTCCAAAGGGTACAACACCCTTTGCTTTGGTCTATGTAGCAGATGTTGTGCTACCAATTGAGGTCAAGATCCCTACTCCAAGAATCTCCATGAAGGGCCTCATTACTAATAATGACTACAGAATATCTTGGCTTCAATAGCTAGTATTGTTAGATGAACATTGGCAAGTGGCATGTGATTATCTTTGAGCTTATTAGCAGTGTATGTCCAGAAGTTACAATAAGAAAGTTAAGCTACGTGACTTCCAATTAGGTGATCTTGTTCTAAGAGAAAACCCTAAGAATTGGCAACAATGGGTACAAAAAGGGAAGTTCAAACCCAACTGGCTTGGTCCCTACATAATTACTTTAGTATTTGGATCTGGTGCTTACCAAATTTCTATAGCCAAGGGAGCGGTGCTCAAGGAGCCCATCAACACTCTCCACTTGAAGAAGTTCTATAGCTAATATGGTTTTAAAAGCTCTCTGTATATATCTAAATATACTGAAAAAATCTAAAAATTGCAAAAGGTATTGAAAAAATCTATTATCTTGGTGAAAACCTAGCAATAGGTGCCTTGGTAATAACAAAAAAAAAATGGAAAAATTCAAAAAAAGAAAAAAGAGAAAAATACGAAAAAAAAAAAAAGAATCTTTGCCAAGAAGGTGAAAACCTGGTAAATAGGTGCCTCTTATTCCCAATGCCATATCTTACAGTGGATCTTCAGGCTCATGTATAGTTTCTCTCCTACTTTAGTTTGCTACTTTCATTCATGTATCTATGAATCAAATCTTCTCATAACTCGGGGGCAACATCCTATAGTGTCATAGAATCTCTCTCACGAAAGTCACTAGTTGTTTTAATTGCATCTACCCACTATCATTTGTGTCACTATTCAAGATTCGCCTCATGGAATCTCTCTTTTGAAAGTCACCAGTTGTTCTAACTACATCTACCTACTATCATTTGTGTTTCTTTTTGAGATTCCTCTCATAGATAATCTCTTAAGCATCAGTCACCAATTTTTCTAACTACATCTACCTACTATTGCTAGTGTCACTTTTTGAGATTCCCCTCATGGAAGATCTCTCTCATGATAGTCACCAGTTGTATTAACTATGTTTATCTACTATAGCTTAGTTCCTACCAAGGTTCCTCTTACTAAAGATCCCTCTTTGACTTTAGTCACTAGTTTCTATAATTACATCTATTTACTATTATCACCCTACTAAAGAGATTTCTTTCATCCATGTTCTAGACATTGACACTTGACATCAATCCTATAACATAGAAAATAAACTCAAAATTATGAATTTTTTTGGGATACTTTGAGCTTTTCTTTCACTTCATCATGACTCTTTGAGTAACTCAATGATTTCATTCTGACTAGAGAAGAAAGGACTAGGGGCATGATCTTTTCTTTGCTTTCTATTTGTGGTTTAGTTCCAAATAATTTGAAGCATTCATATAAGAGGGGTGTCCACTATAAGAACCTCCATCCCATATTGGATGGTTGTGTGTACCTTGACTCCTTTTATATGGATAAATTAGTAAGGTTGGTTCTTCTCCTTACTTGTTGGAGTGAACTCTTCATGCTATAACAAATATTGATAATCATCCTACTAAGTGAACGTACGGGTCATGGCGAGTATATCTAGCACATTTCTATCTTAGGTTATGAATGTAAGGTTCATTGCAGACATAACACTTACTAATTACTTAGCATAAGAAAGATCTCTTGTGTGTTTGGTGTGTCTAAACACAAGAAATATTCTAGTCATCCTAGCATTTATGCTTTGATGCTTCTGTTAACTTGCTACATTAAAAGGGACAAATGTTCTAGTCATTTTGGATTCTTGTCCTCAAATGCTTACATTTAATCTCAACAAAACTAGAACAAATTTCCTATTCATATTCCTATGATTGCAATGTCAATAGGGATTGTATAACATCTAGGGTTTCACTCTATGCTCAGTGATGATAATTGTCAAAGTTTGGTAACTAGACCTAGGGTTACATCTAGCCTAGGGCTTGCATCTAGCATAACTTGCATTGCATAAGTACATGGTTCGATTGCTAATTCACTTACATCTTTTGTGATGCAGGATTGTTGGCTTCTCTGAATTATCATGTTTCTTCATGGCTACACAAGCATTTGGTTCTTTGGTTCATCCTCTCGCTCCTCAAAGGATACTTGTCACTATCAGAAAAACATAAAACACTACGTGAGATGTTAGTCTGGTCACATTTTGCATTTCATACATAATTTCATAATCTCTCATCTATACTACATTCATATATCAAAACAAAAATTGCATTATACATCACATCATATTTACATTTCATAATCATAACATAAAACATCTCATGTACATCAAATTCAAAGATAGACAATGAAACATGCAAATGGTACTTGACTCAAAAATCTTGTATATATATCAGTATCAAAAAGAGTACATCATTATAACAATGGATGCTACTTGAGCATCATCAATCAAAATTGATGTAAAATGGTGCTAGCAGACCAATGGATATAGAGCCAGATCAAAATCAAAGTCAAAAAGTATCTAACTCTCTCCTTCCCCCTCACCTCCTCATGGTGGAGGAGGAGGAGGAGGTGGAGGAGACATCTCAAGTCTCACTATAGGGTGTGCACCTCCCAACTCTTGAGCATACTATGAAAAATGAGGCACCTACTTAGCCTCATCTGGTACAACTACTATGTAAGCTACAAAGTAATATGCAACTCTAGCTGACTCCAGCCAGATCTTGTCCTGCTACTACTCAGATCTCTACTTTTCTCTCTAAGTCACTAGCTCTAACTATCCCCTCAAATCACAGATCTCTCAATCCTTCTCTGCTATCTCGGTATCTCTGACAACCACCTCTATGTGGAAATTCCCTAACTTCCACTGTGTGGTCTAGATCTACTCTCTCACTCTCCTCAAAGCATCCTAGGTCTGTGTCAACTGATCAAATCCCATAGTAAGCTAATCATGCATCTCCTCATCTAGCTACTCAGTTGGCTTCTCAACTCACTGCTCTCCTTCTATGTAAGCTCTCTATCACCACCTCTATCCCATCCTACTCCCACTAGCATCAAAGTCCACTCCAAACTATCATAGAGTAATCTACACCTACTAGTTCCTTTGTCTCACCCTCTATTGCTCTAGCTATTGTGGTAGTGGTGCCTATGGTGCCTGTTGTGGCTGTCTGGGAGCTGCCATCCTCATTGGATTTATAAAGCATGGGAAGGGATGATTTTTGAAACACACCTAGTAAGCTGGTGCCATCCCTCCATCCACTACCACAGGTAGGTAGTCCCATTATACTACAACCAAGTTGTGCACATCGATCATGGACCTCCCAAGATTTAGTCTATGGGACCACCCATGCTCTAAGTCTCTTGCTAATTGAGTGTACAAATAGTACTCCTATAAAATATCCTAAGGTTGTCCATACTGATGCCACAAATGAGTAAGAGGGAATCTCTCAATAATTTGTATAGCTTGGCCTATCAGTAGTCGTAACATAAACATCTGACTCAAATCTTGGGCTACATCATCCTAGTCCTTAGTCTCTCTCTAAGGCCACCATACTATAGACACCAAGTCATCAATATGGGCCCTCCACTACTTAGTCTTCCCTAGAGTTGTTTGGGTAAGATGGCCTTTGTATCTGCAAATATATGGCTCCATTAGCTATCTCTCATCCTCAAAAATGGGCTTCATGATTAGCAGATGCTCCCATGCCCAGATCTAGAGAACATAGACCCCTATAGCCATGCTCTTTTGCTCATGATATACAATCTCATGCATCTTGTGATACATGTGTGCAAGAATACACTAACCCCACCTGCATCTCTTCGGGGTCTCTAACATCATCTAGAGCATCTTTCCCCATCCACACTCTAATCTGTGTTGGCCTCTATTAGACATCAAGAAACAACTAATGAATATTGCCAAAATTGATGCCAATCTATGTCTAGTAGCATAGGTATGCACGAGCTCATCCCATGTGATGGCTCTGCCCATAATCAACTCCTGCTAAAAGATGGATCTCAGTGCCTTTGTACCTACTTGGGGCACTGTTTCATAAACTACTCTCAGCCTATGGAATGGGATCTATAATATTTGGCATATATCCTTGAGCATAATCATCATCTCTCCCTTTGGCAAGTGGAAAGTGTTCAACTCCAAATGGAAATGCTCCACTAGTGTTGTAAGCAAGTTGTGATTCACCAACACTAGTGGATTTCGGCATAGATATGCTAAACCCAATCTGTCAATACGTGCTATATCAGCGTCATCAAGGCTCTGCAATAGAGCTCCATATGGTGGGTAATGAGATCAAAATCCAATATCACCAAAGGTAACCTACACACATGAACAAGTACAACATGAAAATAACCAGTCTTTGCTTGATAGGTGAATAAAAATGCAAAATTGCAACAAAAAAATCAAAATTACAACTTTTAATTTTGCAATTAGCAGAAAATTCTTAATTTCACTTGCTCACATGAGGATGTAACTACTCACGTAAGGAGAAATTTAATTATAACTGAAAAATGCCTAAAATGTAGGGCTTCTTGCATGACATGTGGGTATCTCCCACGTGAGAAAACCCACCACACTAGGCAAAGAAACATAAGGCTAGTGCATCTTCGCACAAGAAGACAAGATAATTCAAAAAATAATTAACAACATGCTAAAAAATCATCATAAAGCATTAAAAATTTAATGCAAGGCAAGGTTATCGACTACTCATTGGATGCCCATACTCCACCGGCCAACTATGTCGTCTGGAGTGCTCAAATTGATGAGAAGACATGGGAACTGCCATCTTCACCTCAAAGCTCTCTTCTTTACTAAAGACAAAAGTGCAAATGATTTGAAAATGACCTTGTAGGCCCTTATGTAGGTTTTGACCTAATTTTTCAAAGTGCTCTTATTGGTGTGAAAATAACATCCTGTCTAATTTGACTATTCTAAATCCATTTTTGGGATCAAATTCAAAATTTGACACACTTAAATAGCTCAAAATTACATTTTAAAATTAGGGGACTGACACAATTGAAGCTTATGCAGTCTAATTTTCTGATACTTTATAAATCTTAGATCTTTTCAAATCAAAATTTCTTCAATTTTTTTAAAAATTTCTTTAAAAAGTCAACTATGGTCAACTCTTCTCAACTCTAGTCAACTTTTGGTCAAACTCGATCTTCTGGACCTCCAAATCACTCTGAATTGCTTCCAATTTTCTTTTGATCATTTTGTATCTCTCGCTATACTACTCTATATCATATTTCTAGTGTGTCATCTTTCGATTTTGCTCCCAAAGGGGTAGGATGATTACATCATTGAATTTGAATTTCAACTCAATTTGAATCTCATGTCCTCATCACTCAAGGCATCTCATCACTAGGGGCATCTTGTTCCCCTCTATTTGGCATCATTGTCATTTATTTCATATTTTCATTAGTTGAACACATCTTATAGCAGTCTTTATCAGAGTTCAATGGATAGGTATTGGGATAGTCTAAACCCCAACTCTTAGGTATCAAGCCTCATTCTGGGGATGATTCTATGATTCATGATTGGATCTTGCTATCTTTTATGGACAGGTATCTAGGTGTTCTATCTAGATTCCTTAAGATTAAGCTTCACTATGGAGATAATCTTTAAAAGCTTATCATCTAGATATCTAGGTGTTCTATCTAGATCCCTTAAGGTTAAGCTCCATTCTAGAGATAATCTTTAAAAGCTTATCATCTAGGTATCTAGGTGTTCTATCTAGATTCCTTAAGGTTAAGCTTTGTTCTAGAGATAATCTTTAAAAGCTTATCACCTAGGTATCTAGGTGTTCTATTTGGATTCCTTAAGATTAAGCTTCATTCTAGAGATAATCTTTAAAATCTTATCATCTAGGTATCTAGGTGTTCTATCTGGATCCCTTAAGGTTAAGCTCCATTCTAGAGATAATCTTTAAAAGCTTACCAATTGGTCTTTGTATCATCAAATTCAAAACCAATATCATTTCTTGATCTTTGCATCATACTCCTAATTTTCTTTGAATTGAATGTTTTGTTGGCACATTCATTCAAAGAGGGGCAAATGTCATACCCCAAAATTGGCACATTGCCATGGTAACCAATTATGGTCTATTTTGATCAACCCCAAGTCCTATTTCACTAGGCAACTCTCATTCTAATTCTCACTACTTGACTTAATTGTTAGATGCAAAAAACCCTAATCTACACTAGTCATGCTATTTATTTAATTCCTAAAGTATTGACTTGACTTGGTTACATTAAACCTATTGATTAGATTTAATTTAATTTAAAGTGTTTATACTTTGGTTAAAATAAATTATCTCCTAAAGCTAATGCACTAGGGAATTAAAATTATTTAATTTAATAATGCTATCATTTTAATTATTGAATGTGATTATTCAATTAATTAAAATATACATTTATGAGGTCATATCTCATTTGTATTAAATTAAATAACCTTCTAATTTCTTCTCTTTAGTTCAGGAATGGGAATTCCAAGTGATCTATCTCTCGAATTAGAATTGACTTAATCCACTCATTTGGAATTTGAATTGCATCAAATTTCTATCAAATTACATACTCACTTGTTTTATGTTATCATAGCTTTTTTTTACTTAGCATCAATATCATTTAGTTTAATATAATGCATACATATTGATTAAATGTTTTTCTTATATCTAGATTAACATCTGCATCTCTCATCTAGATTAATTGCACTATCATTTAGTTGCATAAAATCCTTCATACTAAAAGGTCTAGTTACCCACTTCTTAATTTGAGAGCAAGGAAAAATCCTTCTAGTTAGAAGGCAATAGGTTGCATTAATTAGGTTTCTTTGATCAATTCAATTTTCATTTTGGGATAATCTCTTAGATAAAGACTATGTTGAAGTGTGAGAATTAGAGGCCCACAATTCACGCATACAACATGTACCTTACATCTATGTGGGAAATGACACACAAGTGGAAGTTGAAGGAAAAGGTAATGTTGCATTGGACAATGGAGTCTTCAAGGATGTTCTTCATGTTCCCAACCTTAGCACCAACTTTCTTTCAATCTACCAAATAACTCACTATGGATGTGGCAAAAAATTGGAGTTCCTTCCTGATTTTGTTATGCTGAAAAATCTAAAGGATGATTCTATGGTGGTAATTAGAAAGGCTAATCATGATACAAGACTTTATTCTTTTTCTTATTTTGTGCCTAAGTCCACTTCCCTTTCCTTATTGACCCACTCAAATTCACAAAGTAAACTATGACATGAGAGGTTTGGACATCTCAATTACCACCATCTTCAACAACTTAGCAACAAGGATATGATCATAGGTCTACCCGAAGTCAAGTATTCAGAGGGTGTATGTATAGGTTATGAAGCAAGAAAGCATCCCGAAGAGAAGTTTGACAAGGGAAAGTCTTGCAGAGCTACTTGTTGAGATAATGGGTGTTGTACACATTCCATAATATTTTTTATATTGTATTATTTTATTTTATTATGTAATGTTGCACCTAGATAGGTGTACAATATGTAAATATTCCCATGGAATATACTTGATGAGTTGTATTGTAACATTGTGATAATATTTTATGTAATTATTTAATATTGGGAAAAAGAATTAAATGTCCAATATTAATTGTGGGGTCAAGGAGTTAGGTAGCAAATAGTTTTAGCACATGGTTTATGTAATACCAATTGGTAGTTTTGTGTTACTTGCTACTGTATAAGTAGTCACAAGGGTAGGTGTTGTGTGAAAAGAGCAAAAGGCAAGAGTTGAGCGGGACAAGGCTTGACAGGTTAGCCAATGGAGCATTTGTGAAGGTTGGAAGCATGGCATGGGATGTGTGGATTCATGCTTGTTCACATGGATTTCTTGGTTGTGGCTATGGCTTTGAAGGCTTCCATAGTTGTATTGCAATGATTTTTTTGTTGGATAATACATGGTGATGGATGTTTTTGGAGGCTGGGTTTTTCCCTCAACAAGGGTTTCCTAGGGTATATCTTGTGTCACAGTTTTGTGTTGGAAATGATTGAAAAGATCATGAATGAAGAATGATGGAACTGGTAAAGAATGCCTTCAATCCTTTTTTTTCATTGATGTCAAACTTGCTACTTGTAGGAATGACAATTGCTTAAGTGATCAAAAAACTATCAATTGGTTGATTGAAAAGGAGGAGGCAATCAATAAGATGCAACTAGACCACCTAGAGAAAGGTTGAAGTTATGATGTTGTAATAAAGTATAAGGATCAGCTAAGTCATTGATGAAATAGTGTATTGATGACATACTCTAAGACATAGGGAATGGACACACTAAGACACATCAAAGATGTAAGGTTTAACTAAGTCATTTGTAGAACCTGACTAAGTTCATTTGTGAGTGTCGAGCAAGTTCAACTTCAGTGTGTGCCAAGCAATCCTTCGGGTGCTGAGTAACACAGAAGGTGCCAAGCATCAGTAAATGTAGTAGAAGCTGAGTAACATAGAAGGTGTAAAGCATCAGTAAATGTAATAGAAGTTAAGTAACATAGAAGGTGTCAAGCATCAGTAAATGTAGTAGAAGCTAAGTAACACAGAAAGTGTTGAGTATTAGTAAACCAATGATGCCGAGTTGATGCATTATTGATAAGACAAAAAGATTCACCAGATCAGTAACTATAAGTTTGTTACATTGAATTTTTTAAATTAGTTGGATGATAAGGATGATGAGTAGATGTTACAGAATTTCATGTAAACCATGGAAACCATTTTTGAGTGAATACTAATGGACTTATCATGAAGTTTCTAGAAGAAACAATTTGGAGGGAAAACAATATGGTTCTCTCAAATTAAATCAAATTAATGAGTGGGAAGATTTGAGCAAAAAATGAAGAACAAAACTTCTTTATAAGGAGTTATAGATCAAAGCTCATAAGTGTGGTCGTGCGAAGAAGCCAAGAGAAGGCTAGTGTGAAGTATCAAGAAGAAGACATAGTGAGGAGTAAGCACAGAGCATCAAGACTCTAAGTTGATCAAGTGACCATAAGAGTGCATTGGCATAACGAGTGGAAGAACTCAAGGAGATAGATCTTGAAGGGTGAACAAGTTGTCAACACTGCAAGGAAGAAAATCCAAGCAAAGAAAAGAATTGAAGAGTGATCTAAAATTTGCAAGGTTAGAGTTGCAATCTTTATCAAGTCAAAACTTTTCTAATACTTTCTTACCATTGTATTAGATATTGAAATCCTACATTGCTAGGTTAGCTTAATAGCTAGGTGGATAAACCTCAAGAAAAGGATAGAAGATGTTAGAGTAAATAAATAATTTACTAATTATTTATTCTATTTATTTAAGCTTACTTAGGTAAATGCATTTCATTTATTAGTTGTAGTCTAGGAGTTAGTTATAAGTTGTTGACAATACGGGAGTTTGTTCTCTCTAAGTCATACTTATCCTCTCACCTTGTTCGAGGACTTTCCACCTTATGTGGATCTATGCTTAGTTGTCACACTTATCTCCTAGCATCTTTTAGCTTTTTCTAGGAGATTCCTAGAGCTCTTTATCTTTGAGCTCCCTCATTGTATCACATCACTTTTCATCATATTGTAAATACATATTTTCTTATGTTTGCATATCTGATCTGAGGGGATATTTTTGTCAAAAAATTCAAGTATCTCCAAAACTCCAACAATCAGCATCAGATTAAACTCCTTGAAATTCTAGATCCAAGGCAATTTGAATGGACAAAAACAGAGTATGTATGCAAAAGTTATGGCTAGTCAAACTTTGGTCAAACCAAGTACAGAGGTCACCAAAAGGTGAAAAAATAATCATCTCCAAAGTGGTCAACAATGGATTTCAAAATAAAGAGCTTGTCGAGAGCTTTTCGACGATGTTCGTTTCATCAAAAACGGAGACCGTACATGGAAGTTATGCCATTTTGAAGTTCAAGGTAAGAGATGAATATAGTTGATGTCATCATGATGTCAGCAAAGTGGGGAAATAGGAAAAAAATATTTCATGGTCAGATTTGAACTTGTGACCATTTACCTTCAAAATTTATGCCTCAACCATTGCACCAAGAATAGCTTTTAAACTTATGGGTGGCAATTAATATTTAAACATTGACTAGCGCAGTTTCAAATGAGGCAAACCCTCGGTGGGGTTAGAACCCCTGACCGGTGGTTATCATAAAAGTTTAAATAACCGTTGCACTATTTTAGCGATTTTAATTTATTCTTAGCCAAACAAGCCTCCAACCTTAGTAAATTAAGGTTATAATCTTTTTTTTAACCCCAAAATTGACATGAGCCAAATCTATTAAAAATGGTTAACATGTTATTCCAAGAGGGGAATTAATTGAAGGGGTTATTTTTGTAAATTTGGTTATAGCCTTATTTTGGCTAATTTCATGTATAAAAAGGGGGTTTAGGAGACTCTTGGAGGCATTCAAAAAATGGAGAGAACGTCCAAGTGCTGAGTATAAGGGAGATTTTTGAAGTGCTCATTCCTATACTTTGAAATAGTGTAATGCTATTGTACTTCAAAGGAATGATTTTGTAAACATTTGTACCTAATTTTGGAGATAATTAGATCAGTCCCCCTATTGGAGCAGGACCCAAAGATGTAGTCCTTACAGATGAACTCTGAGATCAAATTGTTTGCGTCTTCTTTCTCTCATTGTCTCTTTTATCAGCTTAATCTTGTTGTTCTCTTATTTCATTTACATTAATTTGATTTGTTAAAAGTTTTTAAATTAATTCTATGTAATCAATTAGCATTCCTCTATAATAGTCCTAGATCCTAATCAGATCAAATTTGGTATCAGAGCCTTTGTTGGACTAGTATTGCAGATTTGAATGTTAACAAGATCCAGGATTGAGAAAGGCAAAGGAAAGCTCAAGAAATACAATCCTGAGATTGGAAAACAAAGGACTAAACCATCTCACAAATGGTAGTGAAGGTGGTGGACAAGGTTTAGAAGACTGAAGTATCCAGAAGACTCTTCAGAGTTTGCAGACAATGGTAGAAGTTTTGGTACAAGAAAGAGAAGAGAAGATGCACAGAGTGTAGCTCGAAAGGACAAAGGGAAAAAGAAAGGAGTTGATTGTGTTCCACCAAAGACACCTCCATCTTCTCCTTCTTCTCCCTCTTCTCCTTCTTCCCCCTCTTCTCCTTCTTCCCCCTCTTCTCCTTCTTCTACCCATTTTGAGTCTTCTAATATTTTTAAGGGTGGACATAAGCCTCGAATCAAGTTGGACGTAAAATTTGACTTGCCAAAATATTGTGGGGAGTTAAATGCCGAGAAACTAGATGACTGGATTCAGCAAGTAGAAGTCTATTGTAGAGTTCAAAACCTTGTAGATGATGTTGACAAAATTCAGTTAGCCACTCTTTGATTAGGTGGTGTAGCCTTAACTTGGTGGGAGAGTAGGTCTCGGGATGAAACTTCACAACATGGTAAGTTTAATTTGTCTTGGTCAGAATTTGTTACTGCTTTAAAGAAAGAATTCTATCCCCTGGGCCATATGCAACAGTTAATGATGAACTGGCAACATTTTAGGCAAGGAAAAGGTCAGTCTATTCAGGATTACACCCATGAATTTTGTAAAAAGGCTATTTCATTAAATGTCCCATTATATACCCAAGACACTTTACTCAAGTATATAGGTGGTCTTCATTCTTACCCAAGGCATTCTATTCTCATCCTAAATCCTTGTAATTTGGATGAAGTATGTGTCTAGGCAAAACATTTAGAATCAAGGGGTAAGGGTACTTTCATTGATAAGTCTGATAAAAAGCCATCTAAGTCTGAGGAAAAGTCCAAAGGAAAAGGAAAGGGTAAAAAGATAGCAACAGTAAAGAAAGAGGGTGAGAAACCCACATGCTCACATTGCAAGAAATAAGGGCATGATGATTCTAAGTGTTGGAAGCTGCATCCTAAAATTAGGCCGAAGGGATTTGGTGGAAACAAAGGCAAACAAAAGACTACTGCTATAACTCAACAAGATCTTGGATCTGACTCTGGAGATGATACAAAAATTGTTGCTACCGGGATCCAAGGTAAAGGAAAAGGTATATGTCTCTCATCGGCTATAAATTCTTCTAGCATAAGTGCAAGTACAAGTAAAGAATCTTCTCCTAAGGATGATAAGCTAAGGAATGAATTATTTCACACCTGATTTGTTATTAAGCATACTAAGGTTGATACACTATTTCACACGGGTTCTCAAGTTAATTTGATATCTGAAGAAGTTGTTAAAAAGCTTAACTTGACTACAACACCTCATCCAAAACCATATCCTCTTGGATGGGTTTGCGATGATGCACAGTTACAAGTAACTAAACAATGCAAGTTAAAATTTGCTATCACTACAAACTTTGTGGATGAGGTAGAAGTTGATGTAGTCCCTTTAGATATTTGTGGTCTTGTACTTGGGAGTCTTGATTTGTATGATCGACAGGTTGTCTTCTATAGGGGGGAAAATAAGTATCATCTGTTTAAAGATAGAATTGAATACATTATACGGGCACATAAGGTTAAGACTAATCTGGCACTAGTTAATGCTGGTCAGATGAAAAGGTTAGTCAACTCTAGTAAGAATTTTGTGTTAATGCTTGTAAAAACCAAAGAAGATGAAACATCTGAGGCATTTAAGGGATGTGATCCAAAACATAAGGCTGAAATGGTCAAAGTTGTTTCTGCTTACGATGACTTGTTTCAGGAATCGAAAGGATTGCCTCCTAAGAGAGAGATACAACATGAGATCCAGTTGCAGCAAGATGCACCACTTCCTAATATTGGCATGTACCACTTATCAGTGTTGCAGAATGAAGAAATCAAGAAGCAAGTTCAAGAGCTAGTCGACAAAGGAGTTATTCATCCTAGTACTTCTCCTTGTGGTTCTCCTATTGTGTTGGTTCCAAAGAAAGATGGGACTTGGAGAATGTGTATTGACTACAAGGCTCTAAACAAGATAACAGTAAAGAATAGGTACCCTCTTCCTAGAATTGATGATTTACTTGATCAGTTGAAACATGCAATTTATTTCACTAAGCTAGACTTATGTATTGGATATCATCAAATAAGAATTGCAGAAAGTGATATTTGGAAAACTATTTTTAAGACAAAACAAGGACTTTTTGAGTGGTTGGTCATGCCATTTGGGCTTTGTAATGCACCAGCTACATTTATGAGAGTCATGAATGATGTCTTCCATCCCTTTATTGATGATTTTGTCATAGTCTATTTAGATGATATTCTTGTATTCAGTAAGTCTTGGGATGATCATGTAATTCATGTGAAGAAATTACTTGAGGTACTGAGAAAAGAAAAACTATATGTAAAGATGTCAAAATGTGAATTTGCAAAGACATCCTTAGTGTACTTAGGCTATGTCGTAGGGAATGGTCAATTGAAAGTAGACCCCACAAAGGTCGAATGTATTGTAAAATGGCCTAAGCCAAGTACAGTTATAGAAATCAAGAGTTTCTTAGGTGCAGTTCAGTACTGGAGGAAGTTCATTGCAAATTTCTCTTTCATTGCATCACCATTGCATGCATTAACTAGTAACAAGGAAACTTTTTAGTGGGGAGGTCCACAACAGAAGGCTTTCAACACTTTGAAGGAAAATTTGAGCACCACACCAGTTATAGCTCTACTTGGTTTATGTCAACCATTTGAGATTGAGACAGATGCGAGCGGGTTTTCCATGGGAGCTATACTCATGCAAGGAAGTAAACCAGTATGCTACCACTCTGAAACTTTTTTTGGAGTAATAAGTAACTATCCTACATATGATAAAGAACTTTATGCTTTAGTTCAGAGTGTTAAAAAATGGAAACATTACTTAATGGGAAAAGAAACTGTAATCCACACCAATCACCAGCCACTGCAATATTTTCACTCACAATCTAAGTTGCAACAAAGTAGGCACTTTAGGTGGATGGGTTTTCTACAACAGTTTCATTTGGTGATTAAGTATAAGAAGGGTTCCCATAACAAAGTAGCGGATATGTTGTCTAGAGCTCCTATTCAAAATGCTTTGATAATCCTTTAAAATAGTTCTATGGTTTATGAAAGTTTTTAGGAATAATATGCTAATGATGAGAACTTTAAGGATATCTATGTAACTTTAATCCAGGGTAAACATGTAGAAGAGAAAGATTACTATGTGTAGGATAATTTGTTGTACCACTTGGGAAAATTATGTATTCCTAGAAATGAACAAGCACATGTAATCCATGAAGCACACACCTCGTTGATTGCAGGACATTTCGGGGTAAGTAAGACATTAGCTCAATTGCAGAAGCATTGTTACTGGCCTCGTAAGCAGGAAACTATCACCAAGTATATAAAAGGATGTGTAATGTTTGCAACCAGTAAACCAAGTAATAAGAAATTAGGTTTGTACACACCATTACCTGTACCATCCCATCCATAGGAAAGTGTATCTATGGACTTTGTGGGAGGTTTACCTATTTCTAGGAGGGGTCATGATTATTTTTATGTAGTAGTTGATCGGTTCAGCAAAATGTGTATTTTAATGCCTTGTAAAAAGCAAGTTACTACTGAACTGACTGCTCGTTTGTACTTTCAAAATGTATGGGTTTATTTTGGGTTACCCACTTCTATTGTATCGGATCGAGATGCTCGATTCTTAGGGGAATTTTGGTCATCTTTGTGGGGACTCATGGACACCAAGTTGAAGAAGAGTACAGCCTTCCATCCGTAGACCGATGGACAGACAGAGGTAGTGAACAGGACAGTTGTGCATCTACTTAGAGGCTACTACAGCAAACATCCTAAGTTGTGGGATGAAAGTCTTCATTATGTGCAACATGCTTACAACCATGCGGCACACTCTTCTACCAAGAGGTCTCCTTTTGAGATTTCCTTCGGTTACTTGCCTAAGACACCAATGGATTTTTCTTTTGGGAAGGACATTGTTGTAGATGGACGCCATGATGCAGAAAAGGCTTTAAAGTTCATCCAAAAGGTCCAAGCAATCCATCAGGTAGTAGAAGCACAATTAGAGTAGAGCCAAGCAAAATATAAGGCTCGCCATGATAAGCATCACATTGATCACCAATTCCAAGTTGGTGACAGAGTTTGGTTACATATCAGCAAGGAAAGAATGCAAGGTGAAGGAAGGAAGCTCAAAGCTATCAGGTATGGTCCTTTTGAAATCTTAGTGAAGATTGGTACCAATGCTTTCCACCTTAATCTTCCTCCATACATGAAAATTTACTCAGTTGTTAATGTTGAGAATCTAAAGTTATACGAACCTCCAATGATCTTGGATGAAGACATCAGTGTTCAGGTTCCATTAGTTGATGATCTTTCACCAGAGTATATGTCAAAATTGCTAGAAGATGTTATCCTAGACAGGAATGTTAGAACTTCACGAAGAGGACTAGTTGAATACCTCCAAGTGGGATTGAAGGGAATGCATCCAAGCAAGGCAAAATGGATGGAGATTAGTAAAGTGAGGGAAAAGTACCCTCACTTGCTTTCTGAGTAATCCAAACTTTCGGTGGTTCGAAAGCTTCTCAGTGGGGAGGCTTGATCTGAGGGGATTTTTTGTCAAAAAAATAAAGTATCTCCAAAACTCCAACAATCAACATCAGATTAAACTCCTTGAAATTCTAGATCCAAGGCAATTTGAATGGACAAAAATAGAGTTTGTATGCAAAAGTTATGGCCGGTTAAACTTCAGTCAAACTAGGTATAGAGGTCACCAAAAGGTGAAAAAATAATCATCTCCAAAGTGGTCAACAATGGATTTCAAAATAAAGAGCTCGTCGAGAGCTTTTTGACAGTGTTCGTTTCATCAAAAATGGAGCCCGTACGTGGAAGTTATGCCATTTTGAAGTTCAAGGTAAGAGATTAATATAGTTGATGTCATCATGATATCAGCAAAGTGGGGAAATAGGAAAAAAAGAGTTCATGGTCAGATTTGAACTTATGACCATTTACTTTCAAAATTTATGGGCGGTAATTAATATTTAAACATTGGCTAGCATAGCTTCAAATGAGGTAAACTGCAGGGTTAGAACCCCCGACCCATGGTTATCATAAAAGTTTAAATAACCGTTGCGCCATTTTAGCACTTAGAGGTGATGTTGCGTGATTTTTATTTATCCTTAGCCAAACAAACCTCCAACCTTAGTAAATTAAGGTTATAATCTTTTTTTTAACCCCAAAATTGACATGAGCCGAATCTGTTAAAAATGGCTAACATGTTATTCTGAGAGGGGAATTAGTTGAAGGGGTTATTTTTGTAAATTTGGTTATAGCCTTATTTTGGCTAATTTCATGTATAAAACGGGGGTTTAGGAGACTCTTTGAGGCATTCAAAAAATGGAGAGAACGTCCAAGTGCTGAGTATAAGGGAGATTTTTGAAGTGCTTTCCACCTTATGTTGATGTATGCTTAGTTGTCACACTTATCTCCTAGTGTCTTTTAGCTTCTTCTAGGAGATTCTTGGAGCTCTTTATATTTGAGCTCCCTCATTCTATCGCATCACTTTTCATCACATTGTAAATACATATTTTCTTGTGTTTGCATATCTTAATGTCTCTCATGTCTATTTAGGGTTTTTCCCTAGCTCCTCGCTCTTCTCTCTGTGGCTTCCCTTTGATAGGTTTTTCACATGCAAGTGATCTTGGGCATCTTTAGAGTTGGATTTCATCAACTCCAATAGAAGATCCCCAAGAGAAGGATAAGAGATCCTCAGGAGAAGGATAGGAGATCCTTAGAGAGGGATAAAAGATTTTTTTGAGAAGATGACTGTAAATCCCATGGACTTGGGTGGGCCTAATAGCTCCATGTAAATCCTTTAACAAGGTGGCATTCTAAGTTGAATGTTCTTAAGTCCTCTATTAGGGCACACTCCTAATAGGGTGTAGAAATCCTTTAATAGGGTCACATCTGACAATGTGTAAAGCCTTTAATAGGGCAAGTTTTAAACAGGGCAAACCATCAAAAGTGGTTGAAATCAATTGCGCAATTATTTTGTGGGTGTTATCCCCACCCCAATTTTACCTTCTTATTCCTAGAGGGTTTCTAGGTCACTAAAATCTCAAGTGTTATATAGTGATGCATGTTTACTTTTCATGATTGTTTAATGTTTAATTGTATGCATGATAATTTCAATTATATGTCATTAAGGATTTGACAAGAAAGTAAAAAGGCTAGTACTTCTTATTCACCCCCATTTTATTAAAAAATTTGTATTGGACATTATTTGACCTTGAATAATTGATTCACCCCCCCTCTTAGTTATTCTAAAAGAATTCTAACATTTTGTAGGTATGTTTTTGATTAGGTAAAACAGGTTTTATAGGGATCCTGAAACCCAAAGTTTTACAGTGAAAAGAGCTAAATAAAATAGTCTAAAAAAGAGAAAAAACTACCTCAAAAGGCCAGAGACAAAATAAGGCCCGAAGCCAGTGACCAAAGACCAGAGAGGAAGGGACAGGCAAGTAGGCTAGTGGTCATTTGTGTCCATGGCTTGCAATAATTCTGCAGCATCATTTTCCTTCTGACTAGCCTCGCCCTCTTGAATCCTGGTTGGAGTGTTCATCTGGTTCCCCTGATTCGCCTAGTCGCTAGCCTCTTTCTAAAGAACATCCTAGTTGAATCTTTTCTCTGTGTTCTACTTCACATCCCTTTCAAGGCTAGTGGTAGTCAGATAGTCCCCTAGATTGACAATTTTCTCATTCAAAGTGTAAAGGGTGTCCACTATCTGTTTGGTGATTATCTGGTGGACAGAATCCATCCTTTGGACCTTCTGCTCAAGCTGGGTGAGCCTGTCATCATGATGGTCTCTGGAGACCTAACCTCTATCTTTTTCTTGGCTACCCACCTACTCATTTCTTCCTCTGGCATCCTGGTCCTTGTTAGTTCCCTAGTTGTTGGGTTGGTTGCTCCTGTCCTTTAAAGCCTCAATTTTTTGAAAAAGGCACTTGATGGACCAAAAGTTGTCAATCAAACTGTTGTTTGCATTGTTCAAGAAGTTGAAGCCAGTTTCACACACATTGTCAAAGAGAACCAAAAGAGCAGGGTCAATGAGCTCATCATACTAGGTGCTTTTGTCAAGGTCCTCTAGCGCCTGGATTTTGGTAGGTTCTCTAACAATACCCAAACTGACTTTGTCCCCATAGAAGTTCCTCCAGGCCCTCCTTTTATTCTTTCTAATAACTTGCCCCCCTTTTTCAACCATGATTTCAATCATCTCCTCTGGGGGTGAAATTGGAACCTCCTAAGGTGAATTGGGCTGGGTGGGGCTAGGGAGCATGTCAACAAGGTCATTGGGATGTTCCTAGGGCAGGACCTAGTTTACTTTTCTTTTCTTGGGGTTATCCTTGGGGTCCATAGGGGTCACCACCTCCTTGTCATTTTCTCTCTCCTTATCGTCTTCCATCTCATTTTCCTTCCCTGTCTCTGAATCGTCCTCCTCAAACTCCGTATCAGACTCCACTTTTTCATCACTGGCCTCTTTCACCTCCTTGAGATGAGGAGAGGGGGGGATTGGTGGAAGACATATAGGGCTCTTCCTGCTAGGGATGCTGGGATCATGGGTAGCAGGGGTAACTTTGCATGGGATGTCAACTTTCTCTGATTTCACTTCAAGCTCATCCCTAGAATCAAAACTGGCAGTGTCCTCCAAAGCATTGCTCAAAACCCTAATGGTTTTACCAATAGTGAGGGTTTTCAAGAACTCATAAACCAGAAGAAGAAGACCCTCATAGAGGGGAAGGTTTTTAATAGGGAATTTCTTGAACCCTTCTATATTCTTGGCCATGGAGGTGAAAATATAAAATGAAAGAGAAATTTTCACTTTGTTTCTAAAATGATTTAACAAAACAAAATGATGAGTCCTGATTCTATCAAAACTGTGGCCAAGAGTGACATATTCAATGATAATCCTGAGAACATACCTCAAGAACTTTTTGATGGACTCAATGTCATAGAAGGTGTCAATCTTGACCAGTTTTCTTTTCTCCTTATCATCCTTGAAAAAGTTGTTGACAACATTGGCAGACATCTTCTTGTCCCTGTAGAAACTCAAGCCATCTTGAGAAAGGCCAGTTACCTCCGCAATTAGACCCTCAATGATTTGGTGGGAAACTCCATCAATTTTGACCCTACCATTTTGCCAGGAATCAACCATATCTTTAGTGACTCCTGCATCAAAACCATGAAGCTTCTCCATGTATTTAGTTATACCACCCTTCTGGAGCTTTCTCCAAACCTTCCTTTTCTCTTTCCACCTCTCCACTTCACCCCATGGCTCTCTTCTGATCCTTTCTCCCACCATTGCTGATTTCGGCTCAACTAACCCTAATCCACTAGCAATTTTACCAAATTTAGAGTAGCAGAGGGTGCTGAGAGTAGAAATGATATTGTGCTAGTCAATGGGTTTATTTTTGGCTTCCTTATGCTCGTGTCTTCTATACACGTGATTATGAAATGGAGGGGGTTCCACATAACTCCAAATAATTCCTTGTTTAAAGTATGATTTAGCAAATCCTATCATCATTAAAGAGATTTTATGTTGGTTCCGTAGATTTTCTCCTTTCAGATTAGCTCAGTCGCCACCACCAAAAAAACATTATTGCTTCCCCACGTCATCACCGAGTTACTTACAACTACTTCATTGGAAAACTAGTTAGCGACCATGTTTACTTCATGATAAACATGGCTAACGTGGAAGTTTTTAACTTTCATTTGGTCCAATTTTAGGTTCTTAATAATGCTTTCAATGGTCAAGGAGGGTTTGGTGGCTCCTAGAATGCAATTTATTATATTTAAGGTGTCACCTTCAAGCTATAGCTGCTCAATCCCTGAGGCTAGGGCCAACTTAACATTGAACCTAGCAGCATTGGCTTCAACTAGATGATTGGTTTGGTGGCCAATAGGGGTAGAGATAGCAGTAATGCCACCTTCCAAACTATTTCTTATGATTCCTTCGCATCCAACTGGCCCTAGATTCCCCTTGGCCGCCCCATTGAAATTGGCTTTGTGCCAGTTCTTAGGGGGAAAAGACCAAATAGCCTCTTATCGTCTTTTGATGATGTCTTCTTTCCTGGCTTTGTTGTTCCCTCCAACCTTAATGTCTCCTTCTCTAGTTATGGCATAGTTCTTTGTCATTAGGCCTTCAATTTTATCAGCTATAATAACCTCAGGAGCTTCCCTATCTCTGAAAAACCTGTTGTTGCACTTCTTCCAAATTCCCCAGTAGAAGTGTGGGAGGATCCAGGAGCTCAATAGCTAAGATTTCAATCTTTGGTGGTGGCTTCTCCACTAACTAAAAAAATCTTGGATGCAAGCTGGAGGGCACCAATTGAAGTCCAGGTTAGTAGTCAAATGGCTCCACACCTTGGAGGATAAGGGGTGGTAGATGAACATATGATTAACCATTTCCTGATCTTGCTTACAAAGGCAACATCTATTAGGTAATATTTGGCCTCTCTTGGCTAAATTATCTTGGGTGAGGATTTTATCTTGTAAGAGGAGCCAGAAAAAAAAATTATCTTAGGCGTAAGCCCAGGGATCTAGGCTTTGGCCCAAATAGGTTTCTCCTCTTTGCTCACTAGGGATAGATAGCCAGAGGCCACAGAGTAAAGACCCCTTGAAGAATCTCCCCAAACTAAAGAGTCACCATTCTGGTTGGTGAAGATGGCATTCAGAGAGGACATTAACGACTTGAGGTCCTGTGAAATATCAGCCAGATTGTGCCATTCATTACCATTTCTATAGTTCCTTACCATCAAACTGTATCTGCCGATACACTGATTAGCCCACCTCCCAAAAATGGGGTGATTAATGAGGGATTCCTGACACAGCCAGCTATCCTGCCAAAAAAGAACTTTGTCTCCAATTCCAACTTTCCATTTAGCCCTAGATTTAGCAAGGGGGAGGGCCTTCAAGATCCCATTCCAAATGTGGGATCACATCGGCAGCTTGGACCCTTGAAATATGGAGATAAGAGATTGTCTATCCAGATATTTCACAGCCAGAATATCCCTCCAAACACTTGTGCTTTGGAAGATGTGCCAAGGATGTTTAGCCAAAAGGGATTGATTAAGGTGAGAATTTTTTTTTAATACCAAGACCTCCCTGGCTTTTGGGCTGGCAGACAAGGTCCCAAGCAACCAGTGGTGTCTCTTGTGGTCATCAGTCCCTGTCCAGAGAAAATCCCTCTGAATCCTCTCTATTCTATCTGCAAACTTAACCGGAATCCTAAAAAGACTGGGGGCATAGGTTGGGAGGTTCTGGGAGGTTGGGCAAACATTTTGTGGGTATGTTGTTTATTCTCTTGCATGTGGATTTCAATTGCATATTTATTTCAGATCTATTATGGGTCATGTGGAAATGGTTATGTTATTTCTTGTAGGTTTCATTAAAAGTGGTATCAAAGCTATGATTTTATTATTGTAACCCTAGATTGAATCCATGGGAATGTATGAGAGGATAAAAGAAAGGGCAAGATTTATGAGTTTTTTTATTGTAGATCTGAGGGTTTTGGGTTTATTATTATGATGGAATATTGGTAGATTTTTGGGCATGTAAAATTTTTGGACAAAAGGGTTTTTTGGATGTTTCATTTAAATGACCTCCTGGGTAAAAATAGACCTTGCCATTGGATTTGTCTTGGTTTTTCCATAAATTTTGATATATAATATACCCTAGTTTGGCCATGTTTAGAAGAAATAAAAGAGTTTTTCAATTTCATCATGTGATGACCATCAAATTTAATCTCATCAGAATTTTTGTCACAAAAACAAAATCACAATGAAAATGGTAAAAAAGATTGTCTTAGTAAAATGGCCATAACTTTCTCTTAGGATATTGGATTTTAAACTTCTTATAGGCGTTGGAAAGCTAATTCAAAGAACTACAACTTGGTGTAGGTTTGGTTATATGATTTTGAAATTTTGTTAGGTTTTAAGAGCCTGGAATTTAGATGTATTTATTTTAAGCATAGATTAGGGCATAAATTGAGCATAAAGAGTTGGATTTTGGACTTCAAGTATTCAATAGAAAGCTCTTGGTGAACTCTACACATTGATTCATATTTGATGCAAGTTTGGCATGGTTTATTTTCTAGTATATTGAGCTAAATGATTTATGGTATATATTGACTGTGGTAACAATGTGAGTTTATGACATTATATATTTTGGAGATTTAAGATTTGATGTCATTGTATACTTATTTCATATTTTAGATTGGTCTCATGATGATATAGTTATTAGTATTTGGTTTGGATATGTATGATAACTTGTTGGATCTACAAGTTGTGTAGTGTGGTAAACAGTCTATACTTACAAGTTACATTTATAGCTTGGTTATGGGTTGTCTTTTCCCATTGATATTTTATTATTGATGCATATTTAGATTGGTGGCTTTGATTTAAGTTGTCTATGCCCTAAGTTACATGATTTGCTAATTTTTCTTCATGTAGAAGGGATGAGATGTTACCAGGTACAATCATGGTAGAGGATTGTGGTTGACTATTTTATGTCTATAGGTTGGACACATTAAGAGTTAGTTGCTATGATTTGCTAATTTTTCTTCATGTAGAAGGGATGAGATGTTACCAGGTACAATCATGGTAGAGGATTGTGGTTGACTATTTTATGTCTATAGGTTGGACACATTAAGAGTTAGTTGCTCAGTTCATGCATGTAGTCATGGTGCCATGGATTTTGGCATGACATGATTAGATATACAGGTACATCCTTATTGTTCATTGGTTTTCATTCCTAATTTGGTTATGGTGGTATATCTTCTTGGTTGAGGATCATTGTTATTTTGTTTCTTTTGAGGAGCTCATGATGTGAACTTTGAGTTCTTTGATGGTTTGATGATTTGGTTTATTCTCATGGTTAGAGGATGGTTTATTTTCATCATGATGTGATGGATAGCTTGGATACATGGTTTAGTGGGAGCTTGTGATAGTGATGAGGTGATAGTGTAGAATTAGTTCCTAGTTTGGTTTATATCTTCTTGGTTTGGAGATCTTGGTTTCACTTGGTTTTGACACTTTTGTTGTGTGAGCATAGACCTGGAGGATCTTCATGTAGGAGATGGATTTTATGATGTCATAGATGACTTCATACCATGGTTGAGTGGGAGTTTTTGGAATTGACATATATTTATTAAGTGTTTACAGATGTTGGAGGTTTGTCTTAGATCCCGTTGCTACAGGCACCTTTGACATTTTTATGGTGCACTTGGTTATCTTCATGGTGTGTGAAGATGGTTAGATCTTGAGGACTCATGGAGTTCTTGGTTATCTTCATCATGTGTGGAGATGGTTATTCATGCTATGTGGAGATTTTTTTCACATGGTGTATGGAGATGGTTGCATCTTGAGGACTCATGAGGTTCTTGGTAAAGGTGTGGTTTATGTTTTCATTTGACATGTTATCCTTAGAGTTAGGATGGTTTCATTATTATATCATGGTATACTCTTGATACACATTTAGAGTTTTGACATGTTATAGTATGTTCATATGGAGCATGTTATCTCTTTGATTGAGATGGTTAGATCATGTTGTCATGTTTTATGTTTTTGAGGCCGTGGTTGGAACTTTGATAGTGATCTTGGTTTAGTTTCTTGGTATTGAGTACATTGATCATAAGTTGGATACTATATGATATTGCTATGTTGCATTTGGAGTTAGCATGAATTAATTAGTTACAGGTGCTCATGGATACTTAAAGATGATGGTGATGTTGATTTCTCTTGGATTAGAGATGTGTTTGTTGGGATGCTTGATGGTTTCAGTATGAAGTCTAAGGGGTATTCACCTAATATGGACTTGAGAGGAGATTTTTCTTATATGAGTCTTTATTTGGGACTTGGATATCTTAATGAGCATTCTCATTTCTCACTCTTGGTCTACTCAATGCTTTTGATACTTGAGATGTATAGCCCATAATTGTTTTTTTCTCTAGTGCATTATGTTTATGCTTGTCTTTCATGGATATGGATCTTGAGCTACAATGTATAAGATAGTTCTAGAGGGTTCGTTTGAGAGATGGTTTAGCATTGGTTATCTCCTTGTGCATATGTTGTTGTTATGTTGGTTAAGTTTGGGAGATGATTTTATATTGGGCATATTCCTTGGTTTATGAATTTGATCTTCTTGTGAGAGGCTTACATCTATGATTAGTTATATTGTATGGTTTGGGTGTTGTTGAGGTTTCTTATTGGGGTTTTATGGAGGAGATCTTACTTGCATAGTTTACATCTAGAGGTGTGCGTAGAAAGACATAATAAAGGTTATGATTTGCATGGTTTCTCTTTGGTCTTGGTTATCCTCCTAGATGTTCAGTTTCACTTACATTGGATTTGAGACTAGTCAGAGATTGTGATCATTGGTTTGTGCTAATGTATGTCATGTGAGAGATGGCATGGTTATTCTTTTATCTCTTTCCTCTGTTGGTTGTGGAGAACCTAGGAGAGCATTGGAGATTGGTTATGAGAGTTTTTTTTTGTAGGTTACTAGAATATGTATTATGAATGTCCTTATACTACATGGATTCACTTCTTTGAGATGTTGTGAGTGAATTGGTTATAGATTTGACATTATCTTTTGTAGTGGGAGACTCTCAATATATATGTGGTAGGTATTGCTTTTGAGGCTTGTGATTAAATGTTACATATTGGATATGTTGATGATGTGAGATTCACTTAGTATACCTTTGGAGCTATGGATAGTTGGATGGGTTTGGCACTTTCTATGGGTGCTATTTCAGACATAGATATTTGACAATTATGGATACATGTGATTGCCTTTGGATCAAGTTTTTTGTGCTTGGCATTTTAATTGGTATAGGATTTTATGATCTTCTAATGCAACAGGTTGGGTGGTTTTCTCTTTGAATGGATTCTATGTATGTCCAATGGTATTGGCATAATAGGAGGTTGCATCATTCATGTTTCAGATGCTAGATACTTTTATTTTGTTGTGGTTATTAGGATGGAGCACTTCATGTACTTTGATCCATGATGGTGGATGTGCTAGGAGGGATTGTTCCCTTGTTCATTTATGTGGCTATAGATTGACACTATGCAATGTATACAACAAGTAGAAGATTGTTGAGATAATGGGCATTGCACACATTGCATAATATTTTTTATATTGTATTATTTTATTTTATTATGTAATGTTGCACCTAGATGGATGTGCAACATGTAAAGATTCTGATGGGATATACTTGATGATTTGTATTGTAACATTGTGATACTATTTCATGTAATTATTTAATATTGGAAAAAAGAATTAAATGTCCAATATTAAATGTGGGGTCAAGGGGTTAGGTAGCACATGGTTTATGTAATACCACTTTTTGGTTTTGTGGGACTTGCTACTATATAAGCAGCCACAAGGGTAGTTGTTATGTGAGAAGAGGAAAAGCCAAGAGTCAAGTAGGACAAGGCTTGATAGGTTAGCCAAGGGAGCATTTGTGAAGGTTGGAAGCATGGCATGGGATGTGTGGATTCATGCTTGTTCACATAGATTTATTGGTTGTGGCTATGGCTTTGAAGGCTTCCATGGTTGTATTGAAATGGTATTTTTTACTGAATAATACATGGTGATGGATGTTTTTGGAGGCTAGATTTTCCCTCAATGAGGGTTTCCCAACGCATATCTTGACTCATATTTTTTTGGGTATGTTGTCTATTCTCTTGCATCTGGATTTCAATTGCATATTTATTTTACATCTAGTATGGGTTATGAGGAAATGCTTATATTATTTCTTGCAAGTTTCCTTACAGTATTGTTGTGCTCGAATTGGTTCATAATGATGTAGCTGGCCCATTTCTAGTCCCATCATTTGGAAGCCTCACTATGTTCTCACCTTCATTGATGACTTTTCATGCTACACTTGGATCTTCTTTATTGCTCATAAGAGTGAAGTGATTGATAAGTTTATCACCTTCAAAACTCAAGCTCAGAAGCAATAAAGGAAAGTCATCAAGACTCTTCGAATAGACAATGGATGGGAATATGTGAACTCAAGGATTATAGACTTTTGTACTCATGAGGGTATTGATCTTCAACATTCAGTTCCATATACTCCACAAATAAATGGTGTTGTTAAAAGGAAGAATAGAGCCCTTAAGGAGATGACCACTTCTATGCTACAACATAAGTCTCTAGATCAATTTTTTTGGGTAGAAGCTATGTGTTGTGCTAGTTACATCCAAAATAGAAGTCCCCATAAGGCCTTAGATGGAATTACACCTTTTGAGGCTTGGTGTGATAGAAAACCAAGTGTAAAACACTTTAAAGTTTTTGGTTGTCTAGCATGGGATGGGATACCTCCACAAAAATGGAAGGCATTGGAACCTCAAAGTAAACCTTGTATATTTGTTGGATATCTTGACCACCTTAAGGCATACAAACTCATAGATCCAAAGACACATGAAATTTTCTTTGAGAGGAGTGTTCACTTTGAAGAGACATGTCCAAGTTTGGCTCCTTCAAATCCTTCTTCCTCCTTCATGGATAGTGATGATAGTGATGATAGTGACTTGGAAGATGATATTCCTTCAACTGTGACTTGTAGAAAACCATCTTCATAGGGTCCATAAATAGTTGAGGATACTCCTTCTTCTTCTTCCACTAGACCTTGTTGGACACAACAAACACTTGATTGAGTAGGTTCATTGGCAGGGAATCCTTTAGATACTAGGAGGACAATGTCACAACACAAATTATTTCCACATGCATATATTTCCATTGCTTTTGATCCACAATCATTTAAGGAAGCATCAAGGATTCCTGAATGGGAGAAGACCATGGAGGAAGAATATAACTCTTTAATGAAAAAAAACACTTGGAACTTAGTTCCTCTTCCTAAGAGAAGAAAGTTGGTTCGATGTAATTGAATCTATCAAACCAAGTTTGTAGCGAAGGGAAGTGTGGATAAGTATAAGGCTAGACTTGTTTCCAAAGGTTTCTTATACTTTCCTAGTTTTGATTATACTGACACCTTTGCACCAGTATCTAAGATGAACTTCATTTGTTTGACACTAGCTATTGCTGCAGCTTATGGTTGGATTATTCATTAGATGAATGTGAAGAGTGCATTATTGAATGATGATCTTCATGAGGAGATTTATATGGAGTAGCTAGAGGGTTTCATTCAAGATTCTACTTTGGTTTGCAAGTTGAAAAATTCTATCTATGGCCTTAAGCAAGCTCAAGCTTGGTATGCCAAGATGGATTTCTTCCTACTCTTAGTAGGATTCACCAGGTGTCATTTAGATTCAAATGTCTGCATTCTTCATAGGGATGACTTGCACTTGATACTCGTGCTCTATGTAGATGACTTGATCATTACAGGAAGTACTTCATCCATCATTGCCAATGTCAAGACTTCTTTGCAAGATAGATTTTCTATGATAGACTTGGGTTTACTTCATTTTTTCCTTGGTATTGAGATCACATAGTCTTAAGCTAGGATCATACTTTCATAACCCAAGTATGCTCTTGATATACTTGCTCGATTTTGCATGAGTTCTTGCAAGCCTGCACCTACTCCCTTTCTTTTAGGTGTTAAGTAAGAGGCAAAGTGTTCCACTCCACTTGTTGATGCTAAATTATTCAAACAATTGGTTGGGAGTCTCATCTACTTGACACATATATGCCTTGATAGAGCTTTTATAGCTGGCATGGTTTTTCACTTCATGCAAGAGCCACATGAGCTTCATTGGAAGGTTGCCAAATGCATCTTGCACTACATATAGGGTACACATACACATAGGATACACTATGTAGTAGGTACTAGACTACAGTTGGTTAGATATATAGACTCAAACTATGTAGTGTATCTTGATTCTCCCAAGTCTACTTTAGGTTACATGTTTCATCTTGGTTCAAACTATTGTGCATTCTTCAACTAAGGCTAAGTATTGAGGGATTGTTACTATAGCTATAGAGGCTATATGGCTACTACATATCCTAAAGGAGTTTGGGTTCAACTTTCCATCGTCTACAATCATACATTGTGATAATCAAAGTGTTATTGAGATCTTGAAATATCCAATTTAGCATCAATGGACCAAACATATTGAGGTTCATATGCACTACATCATAGAGCTAATACATGAGTAGGTCATTGCATTGTAATATTATCCTGTAGTAGAGAAAGTTGCAGATATCTTCATTAAAACCCTTTACTGAGGTCAAGTATCTTCATTTGTGAGATCTCTTGCGGGTGCCAGATATTTCACCAGGGGGTCACATGACTCTTCTCTTCTTTATTGTACTTATCTCTCTTTTTGGTGGAAGGTTTTTCCCATGAGGTTTTCCCTCTTTCTTTGTATTCAAAGAGATTGTATTGCATTACATCGCATTATATCTAGCACATTTCATTTGTACACGGTTACCTAACATGGCCTAGTAGTCAGGACCTATCATGCATTTTCATCATAGCTTTTGTGAGCTTAAGTGCATTCCCCTAAGTTTCACTTAAGGGGGGTGTTAGTGTAAATAATTAATTATTATTACACTTTACTTAAGTTTACTTAGGTTAAATGCATTATTTTATTAGTTATCATATAGACACCCAGGAGTATGTGTAGTTATATGAGTTTTCTTGTTGACAACATAGGAGTTTGCATATTCATCTAAGTTGTCATGTAGACAACATAGTTGTTTTTACTCCAATTGAGCACATGGTATCTACAACATCTCTTTATGAGATACACCCATGTAATCGTATCCTCCCATCATCACACAAACTCATGTGCTCAATGGAGGATAATTCATTATTGGTGGACGTGTGCTTAGTTGTGAGGCTTATCACTTTGCTAACTCCTATTCATTCTAGATGCCTTTATATACAGGCAATTCTAGTGTATATTCAATATGATATTCACTCTCATTATTTTTATTATGATCATACATTATTAGTCCATATTGTGCTAGTGTTTGAGCTTCTTGATCTTGGTGTTATTTTTCCCTAAGGAAAATTCTTATATTTTTGAAGCTAGTGCTTATTTACAAGTGGGTTTACAAATAACAAACAAGAGAAAAAATACACAAGCCTATACAAGAGCCAATCCAAAAGTTTCATTATATATTTACTTACCTCAAGTAGGTAGGAGGAATCAAAACAAAAAGAACGTAGATCAAAATCCTACTTGGAAACCTAGAGGGAGTGTGTCAGTAAACTCTCAATACTAGTTAGTGGTAGAGAGAGAGTTTGCTTTGTTGAATTCTAAATTAAAAACTACTAGACTCTTAGGAGGAATTTTCAATGCCCCATTACAAGGAGAATGAGTATATCACGATAAGAATATGTCTTTAGTGGGGGATGTGTTTTTTTGACCAAATGTGATAAAAGAAATGAATCACAGACTGGGATATTGGAATGTTATGGATACTATTTTCAATCCTAAGAAGGTTCCATATGTAGAAAAAAACCTCATAGATCTTGATGATCCAGTTGATTCATAAGCAACTTCTACAGGCCCAAAAGAGGTGTATTTAGAGATTGAAGTCCTTAAGAAATGGGTTATAGAAGAGGATGTCAAATGCATTCATTTGGAGAAACAAAAGTAGAAAACCACTATGTATACTCTGATTTAAAGAGATAACTTGCTTAGAAGGATGACTACTTTGAAAGAGCTTAACAAGAAACTAGAAGAAAGAACTTATGTTCTACATGCTAATTTTTTTGGAGATATAGTCAATCTAAGGTCCAAGGTTCAAGAGCAAGAAAAAATCCTAAGTCGAAGACAAGAAACTATTATATCTTAGGTTGAGCCCTACAAGCCTTTTCAACTAGACCTCATGGATCTAACTGTAAAACCTACTAATAAAGGAAAGAAAAAGATTGTAGGGATTCAAGTAAATGAACCTCAAGCTATCCCATATAAATCTACAAATCCTCCTATGTCTAAATTAGATTTGGATTTAGAAAAGGAAAGAAAGGAGAGGGAGGATTTAGCAAAGGAGCTTGAGAAAGTTGAGAATAAAGCATAGGCAGTGGAGACTAGAAGGAAAATATAGTTCATTAAATCCAATTATTCCTTAGATTCATGGACTAATATGTCCACTCAAGCCACAACATCTATACCCACTTGTGGGCTAGTAGTCCCAAGACAAAATGTGTCCCATTTAGCCCCTACATCATCCTCCACCACTAGTACTCAGATTCCTATTGTTCAAATATAGCAGCCTCAAAGCATTGCCCAAAAACAAACAATGTAGCAAGACCATCAAATATTGTTAGTTTTCATAAGAAACCCATATACATGGAGAAATATAGATAGATGTCATTTCTAGGTATCCATGGTTTCCCACATCCTATATCCTTTGACCTTAGAGATAAGGTTATAAATTTTTTAGGAAATAATGTTGTCACTGGTGAAGAATACTTAAGAATATTTATAGACATGCTCAATGATTTTGAAGTAGAGCATGAAGATGTGGTTATGAAGTTGTGTGTGCATTCATTGACTGAAGATGCAAGGGACTAGTTTAGGATATTTCTAGATGATAGCATTATTTCATGAAATGATTTAGAAAATTTATTTAAAGAACAATATGGAGATAATACTAATGTTGGTTTCATATTGAATGATTTCAACAACATAAAAAAGAGTCCTGATGAGTCCTCTTTTGATTTCAATGTGAGATTTCAAAAGGGAATGTATAAGCTCTTCCAAATGATGAGACAAAATGAATATGTGTGCCTTACTACCTATTTCAATGCTTTTGATAGCAAGATGGCATACACATTAAGGGAAAAGGATTCTAAAACCTTAAGAGATGCTTATAAGATGGCAATTAATATTGAAAATAATAGAAAGGCCTCAGGTAAGCTAGGAAGAAGAGACGACCCCAAATTGTTCAACCCAAGAAATAATAAAAAGGAAAGTGATAAACCTACTATGGGTAAGAAGCCTAAGGAGGACATAATGGTTCAAGTATTAACTCTTCTAAAAAAGATGAATCCACTAGCTTCTAATGCAAACAAATCTAATGCTAGTGAGAAAACTCCAATGAACAATAATCATTTCAATAGGTATCCTAGAATGCAAAATTATCCATACGCTACTCAGTGGAAAGATGACAAGCCTATCCCCAACCTAGCCTAAATTACCAAGGATAAAGGTACCCCTGACCCTCTGCAAAGAAATTCTATCAATATGTCAGATGATGTACCATGGTACATCATATGCCAATCACTTCTTTCCCTTCTTTCCTCAGATTATTTTGAAGTAATCCAATTATTTACTGCAAATTAGCATGCACAAAATGAGGAGAGAGAAGAAGAAAAGGACCATGATGATGTTAGTTGCAACATGGTGAATTTATGTGATGAGTATGATTATTCTAATTTAGAAGAACCTGAAAGTAATGTAGTTGATCAGAGAAATGTTTAGCAATTACATCATTAGCAAGTATTCTCAAACAATAAAGATTGGGATGAAGATAAGATATATACTACATCTTTAGATGTTGGTCATATAAATTTGAGAAAGCCTTCTAAAGAAGAGATTGATATAATTATAGTAGATCGTATCTCAAGTCCACAATAACTATAATCTAAGAAATAAGACTATCAATAGTGATACTAGTAAGCAATCTGGCATCTTCATAAAAGATATTGCTCACAAGATGACTGATGACAGTAAGAAAGATAACATAATGACAGTTAAAGCCAAGGATAGTAAGAATAAGAAATGGGAGCCTAAGAAGAAAGTGCAATTTTAAGCAGTTAAAACAGTCAAAGCTACTGTTCAAGAAAAGAAGTCAGAACCTGATCTCACCAAGCAAGTGGCAGTTCTTGTTGTTCAAATAGTCTCAGATCTAGATATTTTTGTGAAACCTACTTGTAGACACCCAAAAATTGGCAAAGACCTAAATCATGCAATTTTGATCAATTAGTGCAAATTAAAGAGAAAATTAGAAGAAACACAATAGACTTCAAAATCAAAAATCACATCAAGTCATTAATCATCTATCAAATCAACAAGACCTAAATTAAATTTAAAAGAGGAGAAAAATAATTCAAATTCATAAAATGAAATCCAAAAAAAAAAGGAGGAAGAAAAAGACAAAGTGTTGAGAATAAATAAGACATTTATTAAATCAAAAAAATCATTTATCCTCATAAAATTGAAAATCTCCCTTTTTCATTTTAAAAGAATTAGAAATATCCTCAATTATCCTCAAAACCAAGTCTGTTGGACTCTTCCTCCTAGTCTCTTATGAGATATTTTCAATTTCACTTTCACCCACCGTTCAAAGATGAAAATATTGATTCTTACCCCAACCCCTTCGAAAATCCTATAAATAAGAGGGAAATTCTAGAGGCAAGGGACCCAAGTTTTAGGCATCTGCCTATAGGCACATTTTGATTCATCATTTTAGCATTATCATTCTAGAAAATTCATAGCATTTTAGCATTATTTTTATGTTATTTAGCATCATTTATTACATGTTAGTATTGCATGTCCATTTTAATAGGATATAATCTACATTTTTAGTCCTAGATCTTGCATGCATCCTTGTAGATCTACATTTTAGCATACTCCCGTTCTAAAACTATCACTATGATACTGGTCTAAGAGCTATTTTAGTAGTTGTAGTTAGGGAAAAATGAGACACTCATAGAGATTACATTTTGATGATGATATCTTGGGTTTAGTTTAGTTTTTTCCCAGTCTATCTGTATTCTACATTAATGTTTCATGAATACGTGTTTACACCATGTACATTAAGGTTTTATAAATGATTGGCATTTGTTTGAAAATTAGTTTGCATCTCTTAAAAAGAAAAGTGAAAATTAGTTGCATTCATCTAGTTTGCATTTTCATCTTGGGTTCCTTGAAAACAAACCATTGGCACATAAATCAAGATTACACTAAATTAGCAAGTTCATGACTAGTTATCTAATAATAGACAAAAATATCAACATCAACATCAAGACAAGCTTCTAGCACTCTACTATCATGAACTTTGTCTCTTTGCAACATAGCCACCAATATTACACTTATTGGGTTCACATTTTCATTTCACCTGTTGTGTTATGTGGCATTCGAATCTCAGATAATTCTAGTCACTATCAAATTTCACCACTTCATATGCTACCTTGAATGGCTTTCAAATCTCAAACAATCTCATTTAACCACATTCCATCTTATCTAATTCACTACATCATCTTTTCTCACACTCCATCATCCTTTCACTTCACCATTTCCTCTACTGCATCAAGTGGCTTTTGAATCTCAAACAATTTCATTTGTCACACACTCATTTTCTCACTTTTCATTCCATCCCACTTCATTTCCTACCTCATTTCACTTAATTTTGTCTATTTCATGCCATTCTTGACATGCATTCCACCTTCCCTCATCACATTAATTTCTTTCATGCATATCATCTTCTCATTTTCTGGCTTTGAATCTCAAAAGTTGACACCCACCTCATAGCCTTTAAATCTCAGACAATTTCATTTCCTTCCATTTTTCACCTTCACTCACACTTCATTTGTCATGTTATATTCTATCACATTTTCATTTATCTTTTCATCTCATTTCATCCCATCTTCACACTTTTACATTCCTTTTTTATTCTCATTTTATCATGTTCCATTCTATGACACTTTGCCACACATTCATTTCTCACAATAGATTTCATTTCATTACACATCATTACATTATATTCCATTGCATTACATTAATTCTTATTTCATTACATGCCATCCTACTTTTATCATATCTCATATCATACTTCATTACATCATATCAATTCCATTTCCTTGCCATTTTTTACTTACTCACCAATTTCTTTTCATTTCATGACAACAACTCTGATCATTTCATTTCCAATCATTTCTTTCATTTGGCATTTTATTTCATTTCATTACCTATCATGTCATCACATATCATTTCATTCATTAGATATTTCATTACATATTTTGTTTCATTTTTTTCATTTCATTACCTATTTCAATCCATTACCTATTGCATTTCATTTCATTTCATCACCCATTGCATTGCATTCCATTTCATTACCTATTTCATTTTATTTCATGTCATTACCTATTCCAATCCATTCCCTATTGCATTTCATTCGATTTCATTACCTATTGCATTTCATTTCATTTCATTACTTATTTCATTTTACTTCATTTCATTACCTATTTCATTTCATTTCATTCCATTACCTCACATTGTATTTCATCACATATCATTTCTTTTCCACATTTCATCACATTTTCATTACATTACCACCTCATTCATCTCGTCACAATTCATTCCCTTACATTACATTACAAATCATTTTATTACATCACATTACATTTTTTTATGTGTCATTATAATTCATTTTATCACATCACATTACATCATGTTACTTTTCACTATATTCATTTTATTACATTCCATTACAACCGATTTCATTACATCACATTTTACTTTACTACATCTCATTTCATGTCATTACATTCATAGTATCACATCACCTTTTCATTAGATCATTAGGGACATATCAACTATTCTAAAATTATTATCCACATGTCATGCTACATTAATCATTCACATATATATACACATTCGCATCCACTCCCACCATATCCATCAAATCAAACAATCACATGCATATATAAGTCCATGATATAACAAGTGCATACATCTGAACATCACATAAGCTTGGGTATCTCATAAAGAAAAAATAATAATTAAACAATACATCCAAAGGCCAAAATCCACATGAATATTAGATGAACTACACCAACAAGAACATCCAAATAATCACATAACATGAACGTCAATAAGTCACAAATGTCTATCCATATGAATATCCAAAAGTACATCAACATAAATATCAAATGAACATCAAAAGAATAATCACACATAATGAGGTGTATGATCACAACACATAATATACACTCATCCATGAGTAGGTTCCTAATTCAATGATCCCTCCTCACTAGGGGCACTCATCCCTCTTGGGGCACCAACTCTATCCCATCTATTGATGGTACAACCTGTCCAATCATAATAGTTTGACTCATCAATGCCCCATCTATCCTTTGTGGTAGTGGTGGTGGTGGCAGCCCTGGTGTCATCATAGCTATAAATCTCTATAGGGTACTCAACACCTCACCCATCTAAGCCTCTATATATGGCACTCATCTAAGTCTCCAAATCCATCAAACCCCCTGGCATCTCTAGTGGTACCAACTGATGTACCTATGGTTGTGCCTCTAGTAACACCTATTGCTATCCCTATGGCTATGCACCCAGTGGATCTTTGATAGGAGCATGCACCCATGGCCTTTGTCACCAAACAAACTACACATCCTCTAACAACCTAGCCCTCACCTACTCTACTCTAGCTAGCTCTGCCCCTCTATCCCATTGACCAACCACCACTCTAAAAACCATCCCTCCTCTCACCAATACACCACCTTGGCCTTGGATACCTCCAACCCTCCCTACACCCATTGGTCCCTGTACTAGGCCTCGTACCCCTTCCCTCTGTGGTAGTACCATAGCTACTCAGCCTCACCTCCCCCATGCCCCTACCACACCTCTCACCCTACCTCTGGTCCACTATCTCCCTCTACCTCTCCTTGGACCACCATCATCATCATCATCTTCTCCCCCACTTAATGGCTCATCAATCCCAAGAATAGACTCAGCCATATCTATGTATCTAGGGAAGGGATGCTCCCAAAACCACCATGCATAATCTCCCACCATCCCTACATCTACCACCCCATCTCGTAAGGCCCATGGTTATGGTGCATCTATCATCTACAAAAAGGCCTCTAGCTAGAGTCAACCCCCACACTACCCTCTCTAACTATACCTAGGCATAATGTGTTGTCCCTTGTGGCATGCCCTACTGCCAACCAAACTACCTCACCACCTACCTAAAACAAAACTACTCTATCACAATAGGAACCTAACTAAGAAAATATCTAGGGCTAAAGAAATACACCATCTCTCATCCTCTGCCCACAACTCTGTGAACCTGTAAGGTCTCCACACGACCTCATCAATATCATCCAAAATCCACTGCCAATACTCTATCTTGTCTAAATGGGGTTGCATGATCAAACTAGAATAGGTATACATGAATGGCATACCCGGAGGCCACTATCACATACATACTAGAAGAGTAATGGGAAAATGCTCCCATGTCCATAACTGTAACAAATCACTCCTATTGATAATGAGAATGCATCAGAATACACAACCTGATGTAAATCATGATATAAGTGGGCCAAAATGTAGCTACCCCATGCAAATCTCCATGGCTCATCGATCATATCTTGTATTAGTCAGCCCCATCCAATCAGACACCCTTACCCTGGATAGTCTAGCAACAAAATCCACCCTATCAAACTAGCCAACGCTGATGGTAATGCATCATACTATAGCATCTAAAACCATGATATGTTGTCATCTCCAATGTTGTCATTCCCAAATAAGTCTTGAAAAAGTAGCACAATTGGAAGTCGGTTCATAATAAACCAAATCCCCTACTGTCAAGATCTAAAATATCCTGTATACATCCTTGGGATTCGTTGTCATCTCTCCCATTGGAAAATGAAAGGTGTTGTGGTTTGAGTGCCACCGCTCGGCCACAGCTATTGGTAATCCCCTATTCACTCAAAACTGGGGCATCTGTAACAAATATGTCAACCCACATCTATCTATCACCTAGCAGTCTACACTTGTCAAGTGGCCTACTACCTCTAAGGGCCACGAATATAGTCCTCATACCATGAGCTTTCGCCCACACACCTATTTGTCATCAGACAAACAAAATCATTAGTTTTTGTCACAAAATGATCATCAGACATCAGTCTCATATTTATATCTAGCTACCTAGCCATGCCACTAGTTCTATCTTGGACCTTTTACTCATTTTTCTCTATCCTGAGTTGGACTTGATTATCTTCCCTACTCTATATCCTGAGCTGGGGCATCACCTATCTAGCATCACATTGATCCTACCACATCACTTCATGAATACCTGATCACTATTGTTTACTCATTTTATTGTGTTATCCTACACTCAATGGAGGCCCTACACCTAGTTTTCACACTTCAACAATCATATGCACTATTTCCTAGGACATATGTACCACCAAATTAGTTAACGGTGTTAAAATAGGAAAATGCACTTTTATAACATTCAAAAGCAACACTTCCCACATTAGAAGCACTACAACCTACCTAAGCATTATTTCAATGAGCATATGCACTCTCTAATAGTGCATAACAACTATTTACTTCATAAATGTTACAACCTTAGGTGTATGCACTATAAGATAGGGCAGATGCGCTCAAACATTTAAATGCACCATGAAACTTCTTATGTGCACTCTTTGTTCACTGTATGCACTAATTTGTCTCAAAAATAGGTTTTCAAATGTGTTATTTCATCCTACGTATGTGCTAAACTATTATTTGAATGTGCTAGACTATTTCAAATGCACTTAAAGAAAATGTAAATGCACTAAAAGGCTAAAACTACCACATTTATCATGAAAATTTGTGCAAAAATATAAAAACATAGGTACAAATTCAAAAATCTCAAAAAAAAGCAAATCTCAAAGATTTACCAAGGCACCGTAGTTTGTTGGATGCTCATACCAATGACCCCTCTCAAATCTATGCTCTCATAAATGGACCACCATCCTCGCTAAATCAGAGCTCCAAATCACCAAATGCAAAGGGGGAGAGTGAAAATGACAAGGGTAAAAGGTCCTTTTGACATATTTAACCCCCCTAAGGGGCATTTATATTAGCTTTTCACCCCATTTACCAATCTTTGGACTCTTTTTGCTCACTCTCTTGAATTGGGTATTGTATCAAACCAATATAATCATCTTTTTCTATCAAATATCTAATATTTCATAAATAAAATTGGAACCTCCTTAATTTTTGCACTTTCATTTTTTCCAATTTTATTTTTGAGGGGGTAGTATATCCATATCAAAGCAAGGAATTCAAACTAGGACATTAAAATTTCCTCAAAAATCAAAAAAATCCTACCCCAACCAAAAATTTCAAACATCAAGTCTACCAAAACTAGGCTATCCAAGCAAAAATATCGTAACATCAATACATCAAATCAACGATAACCAAAACATCAAATCATCAATGATCAAACATTAAACCATCAACAAATAGAGACCATGACAATTAAAAAATATGAAAATATCATTGAACAGACATCCAATCATCAGAATTTGACCTAAAGTCAGAAGATTAAGACAGTCTTTGAACTAATATGCTTCGCATATTAGCTCAAAGAGGGGCATTTGTAGACACCCAAAAATTGGCAAAGACCTAAATCATGCAATTCTGATCAATTGGTGCAAATTAAAGAGAAAATCAAAAGAAACATAATAAACTTTTAAATCAGAAATCACATTGGGTCATTAATCATCTATCAAATCAAAAAGACCTAAATCAACTTTAAAAGAGGAGAAAAATAATTTGAATTCATAAAATGAAATCCAAAAAAAAAGGAGGAAGAAAGAGACAAAGTGTTGAGAATAAATAAGACATTTATTAAATCAAAAAAATTATTTATCCTCACAAAATTGAAAATCTCCCTTTTTCATTTTATAAGAATTAGAAATATCCTCAATTATCCTCAAAACCAAGTCTGTTGGACTCTTCCTTTTAAACTCTTATGAGATAATTTTAGTTTCACTTTCACCCACCAATCAAAGGTGAAAATTATGATTCTTACCCCAACCCCTTCCAAAATCCTATAAATAAGAGGGAAATTGAAGAGGCAAGTGACCCAAGTTTTAGGCATCTGCACTATAGGCACATTTTGATTCATTATTTTAGCATTATCATTCTAGCAAATTCATAGCATTTTAGCATTATTTTAATGTTATTTAGCATCATTTATTACATGTTAGTATTGCATGTCCATTTTGATAGCATATAATCTACATTTTTAGTCCTAGGTCTTGCATGCATCCTTGTAGATCTAGATTTTAGCATACTCCCATTCTAGAACTATCATTAAGATGCTGGTCTAAGAGCTATTTTAGCAGTTGTAGTTAGGAAAACATGAGATGCTCATAGAGATTACATTCTGATGATGATATCTTGGGTTTAGTTTAGTTCATTGTCAGACTATCTACATTCTACATTAAGGTTTCATGAATACACATTTACACCATGTACACTTTTTCCTGTGATCTAATTGAAATGATATCTATGTTTTCCCAAAAACTGTAAAAGTTCCTTTGTCTAAATTATTTAGAATAGAGGAGCATTAGAGTATGGCTTTATCATGGTTGTGTGGGGTATGTAATAGCAATATTGTTGAACACAATGCCATACAACAAACCCCTATTTTAGTAGAAGATATTGGAATCATGTCTTAAATCCCTCAAATATTTTTAAATAACTCATCTATACCCTATTTGTAGGATATTAATCCCTTTTTCCTTAGTCTAGTTATAAAAGGTAGAACTCTAAAAAATTTCATGATAGATTTAGGAGCATCCAATACCATAGTTCCTTTCAAAGTCATGGAAGCCTTGGGTTCAAAGGCAGACACCAAACAAGGTAGATGTAGGGCCATGGATGCAAGGGAAGTGCCTGTTATAGGTACCATTAATGCATTTCCTTTCAATCTAACTGCTTGTCCTGAAGTTAAAATGACCATGCCAATCCTTGTAGTTAAAATTCCTCCTCACTATGGAATGCTACTCTCCAAAAAATGGAGTGTTGTAATGGTAAGTATCTTACAATGTGATTTTTCATATGCCACCTTTCATATAGGTGACAAGGCTATTAAGGTTGACAAAGAGTAAAGGGTTAATTATGTTTTTGGGGATAATATTGACAAGGATGCTACTTGTTTCTTAGACATTGATGTCAATGCATTAAGAGAAGAATTGATTATTCAAGAAGTCAAAAAACTCCCATCACTAATTGCAAAAGAAGTAGCATGTTGCACAGATTCACATATTTTGTGGGCTATGTACTTTTATGGGGCAAGTTCTAGGGAGGGTTTAGGAGATGGGGTAGGTTTCGTATCTCCAAAAGAGAATACATTAAGATACTCATTTATCCTAAATTTACTTGTACCAATAACATAGCTGAATATGAAGCACTCTTACTGGGATTAAGGGTTGCAACTAGCCATGGAATAAAAAGGTTGCATGTTATTGGTGATTCAGAGTTAGTTGTCTCTCAAGTAAGAGAGGTATATGCATCAAAGAAAAAAAGGTTGAATTAGTACAAGAATGTTGTTTGGGACTAGATTGAATTGTTTGATGTCTTTGGTATCTTGGATGGAAAGAAGTAATAATAAGATGGCTGATCTATTAGCTAATGTAGCCACTAAGCCTGAAGATATATCTTTTTCTGGTATCTCATAGATTGAGATAAAAAAAAAATAGGCCATCAATTCTTGATAATATAGAAAACTCGCAAGTTTTTGATGATGATAAAGATATTCTAAATTTCTTGTTAAATGAAGACAAGTATCATGGTCAAGAACTTGAATTTAGTGCTTTAATTGAGACAACAGATGGGGAAGAGACAATTTGTCATGCCAAAAATTTCCAGGAAAAAATACAACTATAATTTTTTAATTTTTTAAAAATAAACTTAGAAAACACATATTGTCACATGCATGGTGCAACTAGGACCATGTTTAATTAGGTATTCATAATACACCTACTTACGGTCTACAAGCAATAGTTGCAATCATAAGGGAGAACAAACTTCAACCATTTTCTTGGAAATGATGTTATAGGTTGGTCAACTTTAAGGGTATGGTTTAATTGAATGCTTACTACTTGTTGGTATTATGAATCAATGCCTCATTCCTTCAATACTTTGGGTTCCAAACATGATTAAATTGATGGAAAATGTGTACTTGGGCATTGACATTTGTTAGGGTTCCTTAGAGTTACAAGATGCATATGCACTTGTTATGAGGGTGTAGTATAGTTGAATCTATATCGCAATAACCTTTAATATAAGAGTCTAGATATATCAACTTAGAATTTTAAACTTAAGTATATATGACATGAGTGAGGTATAACCATTAGATGATTAAATTATGATCCAAAATCAAGATATAGACACCACTAAATATCCTTATACAAATCTATTCCTATTAAGCCTTAGCATCATATGTCATCAATGACTATCAATTTTACATTCTTAAGCCAAGTGATGATCTACCCTAAATCATTAATGTAGTTCATGCTAAAGGTCATTCTATGCAACAAAAAATAATTCCTAAGTACTAATGATCTCTTACAACCATTAACTACTACTATCATACTAATACATATATTTTCCTTAAATAAATACATCATTTCAACATCCTAATTGTATCTCAAAACCTAATAGATTTTACTAATTCACTACATGGAACCACTACTAGTTTTCTTTTAATTCATATTCAATTTTATTAACCAACTTACAATTTATTTTAATTCGAACAAACTTTCTACTTAACTTTCTAATTGAAGAATACTTTGAATTATATAATATAATTAAATTTATATACTATCAATCTATAAAATATAATTCACTGTTAAGCATGTTCACAAATAGGATTCAAAGAATCTATATTAATTATAAACTTTATATATCCTAGCATTTAATAATACTATAACAATTACATATCTTCATTAGCCAATTGTCAACAATCTCCCCCTTAGGCATTGATGGCAACAAACTAGATAAAATTGGCTAAGTAACAAAAACTTGTCCAAGCGCCTTGCTTTGGTTTTGAATTCAACTTCAACACCTGGCTTTGGCTTTGGCTTCTCGGTCTAATTCCATCTACTGCATTTGGATTTGGCTTTTTCTCTCCATCATTTTGATGGTCTCCTCGGCTTCTACTCCTACATCTGGCTTTATGGTGATCGCTTGGGCTTTTACTTGTCGAGCTAGGGTTTCTCTTGATATGGAGGGAATACTTGTTCACCAAGTGTTGTGGGTAGTTCAGCCACTTCCTATGCTGATGTGGTAGCCTATGAAGCCATTATTGGTGGTCAAATAGTGTGTCTAGGGTTTTGTGATACTATGTGTTTAGCGCTCTATGACACTATGCCAGTTGTGGTATGTAACCTAAAAAGGCTTGTTTTAAATTCTACTATAGTTGATAAGATCTCTATCAATATGAAATATTTTGAGGACATTACCACTATCTTTCACTTTAAGGGTTTTTGGCCTTCTCTTTTGGATTTGCATGCATGGATTTCTTGTGTTTCAGAGCCCTTCATCTCGAAGACTGCCCAAATTTACCCTTTGACACAGGTTTTTTTTGTTGTGAAATTTGATACTGTTGAAGAAAGAAATGTTATTTTCAGCAACAACTTTTCTTGGGATGAGAAGTTTCCCTTGATGGCTAAAACATGGCACAAGGATTTCAACTTATTGACAAAAACTTTTAATAAATTTCCTCTATGGGTAAGGCTGTTGAATATCCCCCTTCACCTTTGGTGATGCTTTTTCCTAAGGGAGGTGGGGAATACCCTTGGAGACTTTGTCATGTCTGATAGGGCTACTTCCAAAGTGTTTCAAATGGTGTATGCTCATGTGTTGGTTGAGATTGACATTTCTAAGGGACTCCTAGAGATGATCTTGTCAAACTCTCCTCTTGGTTCTTGGAATATTCTTCTTAACTATGAGGGCATCCCCTTCTGCTATAGGAATTGCCACTTGACTGGTCACCTGGGTGCCAAGTGCTCTTCTGGTAAATCTAGACTGAAAATGTCCCCTTCTTGGTGGAAGGGGGTCTAGCAGGACCACTACACATTCCAAAAGGTCTCGTCTATGGGGAATGGTGACTCTTTGTAAGAAACTTTAGTGGTGGATTCTACTACTATTTCTCATAAACTTTCTTCTCCTGGGAAGGATCCTCCTCTAGCCCCTTCTATGGTGGTAGCTAGTCCATCTCTAGATTCTACTATCCCAGCTTCTAATGTGGAATCTACTACTATCTCTTTTAGTTTGTCCCCTCCTTTGGCTCCTTCTATGATGGCAGCTGGTCTGTCTCTAGATTTTGCTATCCCAATTTCTGGCATAGACTCTATTGATGCCTTTGTTTGTTCATCCACTCCTATCTTGTTGGTGTATCCAAAGTTTTCTATGGTGGTTGTTGGTCTATCTATTTATGTTGTTCTAGTTTCTAATTTTTTTGAGGCAGTTCCTTTTATTGGTGATGTTGCTACTATCACTTCCTCTTTTGTGGCTTTCTCCTTGGTTTCAGGGGTTTTTGGAACTGGCTATGAGGGAGCTAATTTTAAGTGGCAAAAGGTTTCTAGTTTGGTGGAGGATGGATGGACTATAGTAAAGGGAAACAAGGTCAACCCATATAATCCTACTTTTGATATGGCACTATGGTCTAATAAGAAGGGTTCTAAAGGAAAAGTCTGATACCTAGCTTTTGGCCAGTTGTCTATGTACTATCTTTTGGCCTTTAGTTCTTTGTAGTGTGTCTCATCATGGGGTTTCAAGATCTTGTTCAAAAATTATTTTATGGCTAAAATGTTCTATTTTATTTGTGTTTCCACATAGGTCACCTTTTGTTTGGTGACTCATTTCACCTTCAGTGGTTGTTTCATATAGGGTTTAAGGTACCCTTCAAAACTTGTTTAGGGTTTCAAGTGCCCACTCAAAACCTATTTGTGTGGCTGAAGAGTACTATGATATCTATGATGCCACTCTAGTCACTATGTCTTGTTTGATGACCTATTTCACCTTAGGTTTGATGTTTTGTTTGGTTTGGGCTTCATTAAAAATTTCTTCATTTGTAAAGGGTTTCAAGCTCCCTTCAAAACCTATTTTTGTTATTAAAAACATATAATAATACTATTATAAATATTTACATACACTAACTTACATATGCTTACTTTACTTACTTAGTAGAAATCATAAATTATATACTTATATCTAATTAATAAATTACACAATAGTTTATTTTATATATGATCACTATCTAATAACTAACGATACCATTACTTACACTACCATTTCCTACCATTACATAATTACTTCACACTTTACTAAATATACCTTAGCCAATTTCTATTGCATTTCTCACATGTGTTATCCCCTCCCCTTATTATAGTTACTAACTCCTAACTATACACATGCAATATCTAGCACCTTTCCCAGTGCTTCTCGTGCTACCTCTTTCCCATTCTTGCACCTATAACCCTGTCTATGTGTTACACCCTTTTCTCAAGGGCAATGGCTACCCAGGTAGGAGGATCGACTACCTTGGTATGCCCCCCATCCCCATCCTCATGCCTCTTCATGCCATCCTACATCCATGCCATCCTGCATCCTACGACTGTACTCATGCCTGATGGTGACAGAGGGAAGTACCTAGAATAGACGCGTTAAGGAAGGTGGGTAGTTTATGTCATCCAAGATCATCGACTACAAACAAGATTTGTACACCATGAAATAAAACATGATGATATCAATGACACACCAACTTTCAATTGTATTAAAAAAAAGAAGTGGGAAGGTTGTTGGTTCCATAGCACAATAAGGGTGAAGCTTCTCAATTGTCCAGAAATCTTACTACTATAATTAATGGCTGTGACTATAAAAGGTAACCACCTACTAAAATCTTACTACTATTACTTCCAACCATCTGCCTCCCCACTCTTCACCAGACAAAAGGTATGTGCGCAACATGTTTTGCTTTGATTTTCATATCGTTGGTATAGTTTTGCTTTGATTTTTATTATTATTCATTATAATATATAGTATGAAAAGATTTTTGTAAAATAGGATTTTACCTAAATTAGATTTTGCCTTGCTTATTCTAGACATGAACAAAGTTTGAATGAGATGAGTCGAAGCTTATAGTGAGACTATTTTAAGTTAAAAGTTAAGGATTGAGGGTCATATCACAGATTATCTCAACTATTATATGAATTTGAATCTTATGCATATATGATATCCATCAGTTATATTCACATAAATGACAGTCTAATGAATGACAATCCAAATAAATGGCAACAATAAGTTTTGATTAGAGAATTAATCCAGCCATACATTTTGTATCATGACTTCTAATACTAATCTTTATATCACTATATCTCATCTCCTAATATTGCTATGAGGATTTAGTCAAACTCATTTCTCTAATGATTATAAATATATCTATGTATTATAATGATTATCTTATAATAAAATATAAGTGATCTAAATTTTTAAATATTATAGATTCATTGAGATTTAAAAAAATATCAATGTTAAAAAAATTGTTGTTTTTATAAAATTAGAATTAAATTTTATATACAATATTTATTTATTTATTCATTTATTATTATTATAAATAATAATTTAAATTAGCACTTCAGAGTTTTAATTTATTTTATATTGTATAACTAATTGTATAATGCAATTTAAATCTATATAATTTAATAAGATTATAAATTTTAATATAATTTTATATATTTTTATTATACAATAATTAACATATAAAAAATAAGTCTAATATATTTTATTATTATTTATAATTTACTAAGAACTAATAGAATATAATAAGTTAATTTTTCATCTTTAATATATTTTTTAACTTTTTGAAAGATTAAAAATTATAATATCCTAATTAAGTATAATAATATTTAAAAATATATTTATTAAAGCACTTGATAATAATAAATTGAATTATTTTTTCATTCTTTATCTTGTTCATAATATTTAATTTTTTTTTTTTTTTTAAAATACAAATTGTGAGTTTTTTTTTTTAGAACAAATATGAAATGAGAATAAAACAAAAGTATTTTTGTGTTGTGTTTTATTTTTATTTTGGGTGATTTGATAATATGAGACAAGTTTTTCTACATTAAAGTACAAAGGCAAGCCCACAATCAAAAGACTTTTGGCTAATAATAATAAAATGTAAAGAATAATTTGTAATTAAACTAGGGGAAGAGTACCAAGAGCTGCTATAGTAATTTTGAATCCTGAGCTACTTAATGATACAATAGATTTTGACCATTTTCTTAGTCTCATATATAACTCAAGTTGCTGATAAGTGATCTCTGAACTTATGTATCATGAGATTTTGGCTTGATCTCTGATTCAAAAACTTTAATGTAAATTAGAATGACATGTTTCAAAATTTGAAATTTGTAATGATTTTCTTTGCCATAGTTATAGGTACATGACATTCTAAATATAATTCTTTTTTTAGTAGCTTATACATACATACATACATATATATATATATATGAATGCACAAAAAATGTACCTAACCTCCTACATGTTTTTTAATGCACAACTTTTGATTTGACAACTTTGTATATAACTTAATTACTCATAACTATTAATTTAGCTTTGAGATAAATTTTGCAGAATCCTTCATGTGTACAAGTGTTAAAAGTAGTCATAATTCCATTTGAATTATATTTTATATCGTTCTATTATCCGCTTACTTTGAAGCCAGAATAAGTGGTACAATTGATCCAATACTTACACTTGAATGTTCCAATAATCAAGAATAAAGTTAGCATAATTATCTAATGATCTCTCATTGAAACAAGAACAATTTTAAATACACTACACTCCTAGTCCTTTTCTTTTTTTTTTTTGATGGGGGTCATCCACAAAGAAGTTTTAGGTACCTGATACGAAAAATCCATAGCAACAAGAAAAGGAAAATAGAAAAGGATAGGATAAGTAGCTACAGGAAGAAAATTAGGAGTAAAAGGAAAATAGATAAATTACTAAGGGTGAGATTAGCTGCTTAAATCACACAATAATATCTGCTCTACGCTTTAAAGTGTTCAACACCTAATGTTGACTGAGACTCTCTAAGATAAAATACTAGAATTTTACAAGGATATAGTAGGACTAGTAAATGTTGAGTTCATATCTTGAATTCTACAAAGGGAATTTTTGGGGCTTAATCATTATTGACAAGTTAGTATTAAAGAATATACTCTTTTGTTCTTATCCTTTATATAGATGAGAAAGATCTCATCTTGTAGTTGTTAAATGCTTATGAAGATGGTTTTCCATTTTTTTTTTTATGGGAAAATAGGTTTAAAGGAACCTTAATCCCTTTACAAATATATTTTGAGAGGGATCTAGAACTCCACTAAAGAATCTATTATAAGGATAAAACACTATAAATTAGCAACTAACAAACAACTAAGAATCAACATCCTAGTGTATGCACCCTAAAATGGTTATCTTGACTATGTGCCCCTATTTCATAATTTATTTCAAGCTTGAATCAATATTTACATCACCATTTCCTTTCATGAAATTAAATTATTTGAATTATTTAATTAATCATTATTATTTTACATTGATTTCCTTGATTAAATTAGAGTTAATTTATTTAATTAATTTTAAATCAATGGTTGGATCATCTTGATTTTTGTATTATTTAATTAAAGGAATTTGCTCCCTTTTGATTAAATAAAACCCCTCCTCACTTAATGTTATGTGCAACAATTATTATTTTAAAAGAAATAATTAAATAAATTTCACAAACTTTATTTTATAAGAAAAGGGATTATTTTACATTTAAATTAAATAAAAACACCCCTCATCTTATAATTTTTTATGGAGTTTTACACTCCACATCTCTTAATTAAATGTTAATTGCACATTCTCTTATGCAGGTCACACCTTTTCATTTCATTTTCATTTTCCCTCTAATCTAGGAATGCCTCTTGGCTTTGGTATATATATTGCATATCTTATGTTTTCTTGTTTTGCTTGTTGCTTTGTTCATTGTGAGTGATCATTCAAGCATAAATGAAAGGTACAATAGAGAAAAATACATTGCAAGGATTACTAGGTATTTTGCCAAATCTCTATAACACTTGGATTTGAAACTAAAATGAACATCTCATGTGTTTGACTTGAGTGCTTTTACATGCTTTCATAGATTCACACTTCATTTGGTGCTCTAAAATTGGATCTAGATTTTCTTTCACACATATATGTTTCACATAGTAATTAGGGCCTATGAACACTATTTGGGAGATCTTAAGAGACTGAGCTTCATTTGCTTGCTTTACATGTGAAGCTCCTCTTGACGACAGATCCCCTTGTAGGTAGGGAAGGATATTTGCCATTGTCTCACTATTCCACTTGGGTTTGTCCTCAACATCCACCAGTACTTTCTCTTTTAAGATTGGTGGTGTTTGTTGTTGGATTTTCCAAAAAGTTGGTAAGGTGATTTCAAATTAGTGTGTCAAATAATCTTGTTTTCTATGTTTGGGTAAGGTGAAGAGGCTAGAAGAGTATGCTCTATTCCCTTTTGGGCACATTAGAAACTTGAAATCCATACATTCAATCCAAGTCCTCATGTGGTACAACTTTGTGAGTCTTCCTTGATTAGAGAGGGTTAAATTGTAGTGGACATTCTCTTTATTGGGTCAACCATGTGGATGGTACCTCAAGTAGTAATAGCCATTTTTGATGTGGTAGTAGCAACCGCTATATAAATGTCCTTGTTGGGGAAATCCCCATGGGTGTAGTCTTTTGTTGGGTTATTGGATCTCCTCGGTATCTTCGATTGATTAAATTCTCAGAATATGTCAAAACCCTGGTATACTAGGATTGGATTTTCCCCACTCTAGATTGCAAAAGCTACAGAGTTGACCATTACTAAGAAACTTAGTGCTGCCAAATTTTCTTTTCTAAGACTATGTGTGTGATTGAAAAATATTTTGAGAACATACATAGTAGTGGTTCTAGAGATTAGATTCATACTATGACACTATTTTTGTTCATGTGCAACATTGCTTTGTCCCTTTCCCATTGCTTGTAGACGTTTGCTTGAAATCCTTGATTGTTGTTCTACATGCCTAATTATTATTTATAAATATGAAACTGATCTTAGTTGGTTAAAAAAGGACAACTCATCATCCATCATTTGGACTCTAGGGTAACCGTTTTTTGGTAAAGATGTGAATTTGATGCAAGAGTAAAGAAGAGTAGTTGTATGTACAATTTTAAAGAACCACAAAGACTAGTCAAATATAGAAGATATCAACATAATGAAAGGTTTTGTATCTATCCTAATAGATAAGCATTGCACAATTGTGTATGCATGCTTGAGAAGTGCGCTCATCTTGTACCTTTTGTATTATAATAACAACTCCTAATAGGGTTGAAGCTTCTAATAAGGCCTAGTTCCCTAAAAATAACAGATAAACTATATAGTTGTAATAGATTCCTAACAGGGTCAATATCTTTCACAAGATACTAAATGGACTTAATAATGGAAAAACTCCATAACCTCACAATGTGAAAATGACCTAGACCTTGATCCAATGAAGGCTAAGTGGGCTTAATCATAAAAGAAACTCCATAAGGAAAAACTCCATAACTTCACTATAGTAGAAAGCTAAATGGACTTAATTATGGAAAATCTACATGACCTAGACCTAGACCTTGATAATTAAATGGACTTAATCATGAAGAAACTCCATAAGTTCACTATGTAAAAATGACCATAGTGAAATGACCTAGACCTTGATGCAATGAACACTAAGTGGGCTGAACTATAAGTGGGTTGAACACTAAATAGGCTAAAATTAAGTGGGTTGAATCATGAAATAAATTCCATAACTTAAACTTCATAAACTAGACCTAGAACTTGATAATTAAATAGAATTAAGCATGAAGAAAACTCCATAACTTCACTATGTGAAAATGACCATAGTTAAAATGACCTAGACCTTGATGCAATGAACACTAAGTGGGCTAAACAATAAGTGGGCTTAACACTAAATGGGTTGAAATTAAGTGGATTGAATCATAAAAGAAACTCCATAACTTAAACTAAGCAAGCTTATTTCATAGAAGAAACTCTATAATTTCACCTTGCGAACATATAGCCTAGATGTTATTCTATGAGTTATGATCTAGTGTCAATAAGACTAGAGTTCCATAAAGATTTCTCCTAAATTAGATTAATAAATGATGGTTAATATAATACTTTTATCTATTTATTTAATTGTTCATGTTCAACTAGAAAACAATTTCTTTACCTTCATGAGATGAACACTAAGTGGGATAAAAACTAAATGGGCTAAAATTAAGTGGATTGAATCATGAAATAAACTCCATAAGGAAAAGCTCCATAACTTCACTACAATGGAAAACTAAATGGACTAAATGGTGGGAAAATTCCATAACTTCACTATGTGAAAATGATTGACAAAATGATGGGAAAACTCCATAACTTAACTAAATGACTAACAAAATCATAGAAAACTAGATAACTTCATTAGACCTTGATAACTAAATGGACTTAATTGTGGAAATCTCCATGGACTTAATGATGGGAAAACTCCATAACTTCACTACATGAAAATGAAAAAATCATGAAAAACTACATAACTTCATTATGTGCAAATGACCCTAAATGGCCTAGACATTGATAACTAAATAGACTTAATCATGGAAAATTCCATAACTTCACTATGTGAAAATGATCTAGACCTTGATACAATGAAATTACCTCAAATAATGGAAAACTCTATAACTTCACTATTTGAAAATGACCTAGACCTTAATACAATGAACACTAAGGACCTTAAACACTATGGACCTTGATAACTAAATGAATTAAAGCTTGATAACTAAATGCACTTATCCACGAAAAAACTACATAACTTTACTATGTAAAAATGACCTAAAACTCCATAACTTCACTATGTGAAAATGACCTAAGACTTCATAACTTCACTATGTGAAAGCAACCTAGACCTTGATGCAATGAACACTTCACTATATGAAAATGATCTATAGACCTTGATACAATGAAATGGACTTAAATCATGGAAAACTTCATAACTTCTCTATGTGAAAATGACCTAGACCTCGATATAATGAACACTATGGTCCTTGATAACAAAATGACTCAGATCTTGATAGCTAAATGTACTTATCCATGGAAAACTCCATGACTTCACTATGTGAAAATGACTTAGAACTCCATAACTTCACTATGTGAAAATGACCTAGACCTTGGTGCAATGAACACTAAGTGGGCTAAACATTAAATTGGCTGAAATCAAGTGGACTGAATCATGAAAGAAACTCCATAAATCAAACTAAGAAGACTTTAATCATAAGAAAATCTGCACAAATTCACCTAGATATAGATGTTATAAGAAAACTTTAATCATAAGAAAAACATATAAATGCCATATGAGTTAAGATCCAATGGCTTGATGCAATGAACACTACATGGGATAATCACTAAATTGGTTGAAATTGAGTGGACTAAATCATGCAAGAAACTCCATAACTCAAACCCTATAGACTTTAATCATAAGAGAAACTCTACAACTTCACCTAGATAAATATGCTATGAACTATGATCTATTTTAATTAGAGAAACTCTACAACTAGAAGGAAAGTAGGGAAGATACCCCAACCAAAGGAAAGTGGGGAACAAACATGAAGACAGGAGAACAAATCAATCTATCTATTGCTAGGAAGGTAGGAGAATTACATCCCATGTTACTTGTACTCAAGTTCATTCAAAATTATTATAAGCTTAAATTAATGTACATACATAACACAAAGCCTAGTATTAAAAATTAAATTAGGTGATCATCTTTAATGACACAATAAATGAATTAGTTAGTGATAAATAATGATGAATTAGAATATATGACTAGTGGACTAATCAAAGTAGATTTTAATAACTATAGATTTATAAATGAAAACATGATTTCCTGGTCAAGGTTTTGAAATTATAGAAATTTATTTTCTATATAAGAGGAATTCACTTATTAGGGCAATATGAATCATGTGTCCTAGGCTTGCAATAACATGCATCTCATTACTAGATCACAAGATTAGAAAAATATAGAATAAAATATATAATATCAACTTCTAATATAATTTTGAGAAATCATTTCATTGCTGGTATAGTGAAATTATTTCATATCGAGGATATAATTGTATTTATTGTGATTTCAATATACTAATTGTTTTATTGAGGATATATGTAATAATCCATTTTTTTATTTTTTAACATGTTTCAAAAATTTAAGGATCACTAACCATATTAATATTTCTCAGAATGGATACAAAATTTAAATGGCAATCACTCATCAAACTACCTATGCAAGATGTCCCCAATGAAGGAAATGATTTTTCAAGTACACAACTAGAGTGGACACCTATTGGACATCATAATGCATTTATGGATTTATGTGTTGCTATCCCTCTTGAGAGACTCTCTCACTTTGTCAAAGGAGAAGGTCTACTGGATGGTACAAAAATAACATTCATACGAAAAGAACATAATGAGATGAACTTGACAAACCCTACTAACCATGCTACCAAGATGTATTCAAGGTTTGCTTAGATTTAATATAATAATTAAGCATGCAATATTCTAATTTTTTTTAATTTATTTATTATAAATTGGTATAAATATATTTGTACATGTATATACAGATATCAGTATGCATTTGGATTTGATGATAATAGAAGAAAACCCCAAACAAATATGCAGAGGTTACCAAGGTTTGCAAAGAAAAGGGATTGTAAAATGCACTTTTGTGTTAGAGTTATGTATGGAAGACCAGTTATTGCCATCATTACTTATAATGAGTTTAGTCATCAAGATGCTAATGGTGAATTTTGTCATGGAAAGGATGACCCTTTTGGTGATCCAAGGAGTATGGTTGCATCGAGATTGTCAAATGAATATAAATCTTATATTGAGTCATTGTTATTGATGGGTGTGGGGGTTTCCACAATATGTGAGCAACATTATTTGGATCCTAGTCTTACAAAGTTAATGAATAAGAGGTACAAATTTATGCTAATAAAAGATGTAATGAATGCATGGAACAAGGTGTGTTCCCTTCGATCACAAAAAAATGAAAATGATGCCAAAAGTGTAAGTTTATGGCATGTAAAGGAGAAAGAAAACTTCTTCTACTATAAAACACCCAATAGTGGAGAAAACATTTCATTTATCATAGGTATTCAAACACCATGGATGTGAGAGATGATGGTGACATATTCACATAACTCTATTATAGCAATGGATTCCACTTTTTCAACAAACAAATATGTTGTGAGTTTACCAATGTCAACTATATTAATATATTTGAGTTTAGTTCATCTAAAATTTATCTAATATCTCAATTTATTGATTTCTTCATATGCAGTATGAGTTATATTCATTACTTGTATTTGATGAACAAGAGGTCGGCGTACCTATTGCATGGGCCATATCCTCAAGAAATAAAATTGATGATATACATAGGTGGCTAGCAAAAGTTTTAAAAAGAGGAAAGCAATGTAAAGAAGATTGGCAAGTCAATGCATTCATGACTGATGATGCTAGTGCTAAGATTGAAGCAATTAGGTTTGATTATCCTCCAATTATATTTGATATATAGGTTTTCAAACTATACATTTCATTATTTAAACATATAATTTTAGTTTAATAACTCATTTTGATTGTGTTTGAATGCTATTTATTAATGCTTATAATGTAACTTGTAGATTATCTTTCAATTGTCGAGTACTTTTATGTATCTGGCACATATGCAGGACATGGTTGAAGAATGTCTACAAGTGAGTCATTTCTACTTAAAATACATGTAAAGTTATATTTGTTAACATCATAGCTTGATATTATATTTTTTATTATAGGTTTGTAAGCAATAAGGATGTTGCAACAAATATGTTCACTAGACTAGGTGAGATAATGTATGCCATAAGTGATGATGGAGATGTCACTACTCATCTAATAAAAAAAATTATGGATGAATTCAAAGAACAAAAAGATTTTATTGATTACTTTAGAAAGACTTGGTGTCTGGTAAGATCGTATACATTATTCATTACATTATATTTTTATTTTTATTGCTTGGTTCTTTTATCATATATATGCTAAGACATTATCATATTTTTTTAATAGAAATGTGGGTAAAAAACTTTAGAGGTTTCTCTCATGAAAATCAAGATACTAATGCTTCCATAAAGTCATACCACATGAACATCAAGAGTCACTACTTGACTGACTATTCTAAAAAATGAACAAGGAGAATGGATTGGTTCATTCATGTTCTTCTTCATATGGTAGAGCCGTACTATAAAAATAAGAGATACTTGCAGTTATCTGAGTTTCTAACCAACTTCAAAAAAGAAAGATACTACCTAACTTCTTTAGAGAGATAAAAAAGAATAATAGATACAAATTGCTACCTATATGACCTTCCTGATACATTTAAAGTTAGAACTCAAACCATTTCAACCAAATGGTATTTTGTAAGAAATTTTGGACCAAATTTGCAAGTGTGTGATTGTGAGTGTGCAAAAAGAGGTAACACATGCAAACATGTGCTGAAGATTTTAGATCCACTAAAGAGAACCAATATAAACTAGCAAGGTCAAGTGGTTGTTAAGTATCATTTAAGAGTTAATTTTAATTATTTATATTATACAATCGATTATTATACTATTAAGACCTACTTAAACTGATCTTAAATATAGATGATGTTACTACATTGGTTGAGGATTACAACAAAGTTGTAGGGAATTTTGATCATAAAAACTATAACATTGGTAATAAGAATGTGTGTTTACAAGTAACTATTAAATTATTTTATGGATCAAAATGTTAAGTGATTTTTTTTCAATGGAAATGGTTCTATACCTTCAGAAGATCAAGATGTGCTTTGAGTCAACATTGGTGAAGATGAGAGAACTGGTAAGTTTTAATACCAAATTTTTTCTTAAGAAATATATAGTCTTTTAAAATAGTATTTTGACTTTACAATTTTATTTTTTTTACTACAGATTGTGTGAGATCATTTGATACTTCTCATGATGAACTTCAAAATTGCATTGATTATGTAAATTCATTTATCCAAAATTTGTCAACTAGAGAGGAATATGAAAAAAAAATATTCATTCAACATGTTGGGATATTTAGAAATGAGATACATGCATCTCTTGCTTCAAGTTCCAATTTTGAATCAATTCCTGGCTTAGAGAACATGCCTATGAGGCGAAAGGCACCATGGTTTAGTCCAAGCAAAATGCGTAAGCGTCGATCTATTCATAAAAAAAAAACTATGACTCAAAACTTAAGTGAAAGAGTTGATGAGCATGAAAATTTTCAATTCCCCTCTATACGCTCTAAAAAGAAAAAGCGAAAAAAAGTCAGTAATTGTTCAGGCATAGCAATACAAGGAGAAAGAGTTATTCTGTCACAATAAGGTGAGTACATTTATTTAAAAGTACTTTCTTACTTTCAACATATAGCTCAATACTTGTTATTTTTATTTCATATGTTGAACATGTGTCAATATAGATTTGGTTGATCAAGGAGATGCTCGACGATTTCAATTGCCTTTCTCTATTGATTTGAACCAAACAATAACAGATGACACAAAAGTACTAGATGGTAATTTACTCACTATTAATTATTTTTATTAAAATTGATTATTTAGTTCACATTTCTAATTGCATTTGATGCTTTATCAAATAACCAAGATGTAGTTTGTGGAGATCAACCATCAACGCTAAAGGTTATTCATCCTCAAACATTTAAACAAACTTGTGGAGGTAATGGAATTTTGATTTTTCTTATTGTTACATAATGTGACACAGATTATGAGAGCAATATTTTGATTTAGAATTTAGTTATGATAGAAAAAATAAAAATTTGAAATTATATTTGATTTTTTAGTTTATAATTTAATTTTATCTAAATGGATGTGTTAAATGTGCATTGTTGTATTAGATGATCAACAAACTAATCAACAATATGTGTTGCCCTTTTCTATTGATCTTAACCAAAACACAACAAGTGGAGATGGTAAGGAAATTATGAAATGATATTCAATTTTCTAAGGCCTTATTTTTAAATGAATTTTATAAAAAACTCATTCATTTTGTAGGTATTGATGATATCTATATGGAAGATTATGGCCAATAAATTTTGAGACAATCATTAAAGTCTATAAAACTTTATATAAACGTATTCATGATTATATTTGTATGGGAACTTTATATGGCTATTTTATAAAGCCTCATTAGTGTTCCAATATGTGGTTAGAGTTTGAATATCTAGAAGATATAAGGGAAGCCTTTTGGGTTTCTTAACAATTCTAGTTTAGGGATTACACTTTACACATCTTGAATATTATGAGTATCGAATGAGGGTTTTCATTTTGGTTCTTTCCCTCAGGAGCTCTTTTTGAACCAATTTATTTATTATAATATATAGTGCTATTCTACTCTAATTAAGAAAAATAATAACACTCATTGAAATTAGACCACTAGTATGCACATGGAAATTCCACCTCTTATTTATGATAACTAGTGAATTACTTTTAATAATTCATATTGTTCTCTCTCTCTCTCTCTCTCTCTCTCTCTCTCTCTCTCTCTAAATTAATTAATTAATTAATCTTGAGATAATCATTGTAGTTTATCAAACTTTATATAAATGAATTTATGATTATATTTGTATTGGCACTTTATATGGTTGTTTTGTAAAGCCTCATTAGTGTTCCAATACGTGGTGAGAGTTTGAATATCTAGAGGATATAAGGCAAGCCTTTTGGTTTCATCGACAATTTTAGTTTAGGGATTACACTTTTCACATCTTACATATTATGAGTAATGAATGAGGGTTTTCTTTATGTTTCTTTCCCTCAAGAGCTTATTTTGAACCAGTTTATTTATTATAATATTTTATGATATTCCACTTTCGTTAAAACAAAAAAAAATTAGCACCAATTAGTATACAAAGACAAACATTTTATAAAATATATCTAAATTAATTAATTATCAAGATTCTTTATTATTTGTTTTAAAATCTTAGTATCACGTCAATCTTAAATTTGTTATGGTTGAAAATTTTTTTTTGAAATTTATTTTACTTGAATTTTTTATTTAACTTCAATTCAATTTCAAAGAGTAAATAAAGTATATTATATGTCTTATTTCTTTCGTATTAATTATTCTAATTTCAATTAAGTGATTCAATATATTTTCATGAATAATATTTTATTATTTTATTATTTTAAGAATGCTATATATTTCTATTTTTTATCTATTTGTTACATTCATGAACAAATAAAATTATATAAGCAATTTATTAATCTATCCATTATTTCAAATAATCTTTTAAATTCTAAAATATAATTATATTAAAATTACTATAATGAGAATAATTGTAAAAAAAAATTAATTTCTTTAAAGTCATTTTTAATCTAATATCATAAAACATAACACATAATAATATAATTTTGTAAGACTATTTTTTAACATTCATTAAATAAAATAATAATATTTATATTCTTAAATAATAGATATATATTTATCAATCATATATACCTATTCAAATATTGATCATGAATACCATTTTATCAACTTTCTTTTCCAATTATGTGAGTAATATTTCTCTATATTTATTATAATAAATGAGATAATTATTATAGTACTGAAAATAATGCTAAAGCAAATGTTTCTTCTCACATTTGGAATAGTGTATGGATAAGAGATAATATGCCTACAAAGCATGACTATAATGAATAATTATTGCTGAATTGTCAAAGTGTTACTCTAGATCTTATAAATCTTATAATTAGTAGACAAGTTCTATTTTAATTTAAATAATAAGAATAATTTTATTAAAATTTATTAAGTTTAAAACATAATAACTAATCATTTTTTATAAGACTAAATTTTTCACATTCATTAGATAAAGTTTCAATATTTTTATTCCTAAAATATTATTATTATCATCATCTATACTCACTACACAAATAAAATTGTATAAATAAATAATTATTCTATTATAATTTTTTTCCAAATGATCTTTTAAATACTAAAATATAAATATTTCATAATTTAAATAAGAAGAAAAATCATTACATTATATAAAATTATTTAAAATCTAATATTGTGGTTTCATGTCAACCAAGATTGTGGTTTCATGTCAACCAAGATTGAAGGCTGGAAACAAGATTTGCATGCCAAAACCCAAAGGAATAAATGGCACACCAACTATTTTACACTACTTATTGAATATGAATGGATCCAATTTAAATGGTTCATCGGTTTTACAAGCTAATGGTTTGATTTTATTTTTATATTGATATTAATTTAAGACATAATTAATGAAGAATAGGTGTTCAGTTTTGTTTTAAGTGGATGTTATTATTATATTTTCACAAAACTCCTTTTTTTATTATAATTGAACCATAGTCATAATTTAGATATTTGAATTAAATCTAAGATGATGCCCGCTAATATGTCTGGAATGGAATTATAATTTTACAATATATTGCAAATGTTATTAATGTTTTCAAGATTATATTTTCATTATGATAGAACAAATATAAGAAAAGTTTATAGTTTTAAAAATGTAATTAAATGTCTACAATTCATTATTACTTTAGATCTTTAAAGACGTGTCAAAAAATCTAGTTTTTTACTGTGTTGTCAATCTAGGAAAGGAATTTTAGAGCTCGGATGTTATAAATGAATTGGATTCTCTATGATTAAGAGTGTATGGTTTGGTATTATATTTTATATTTGCATTGAATGTATGAGATACGTAAAATCTTAATCGAGCATGACTTATAATTATATTCTTTGATTTTAATTTGTATTACATTATAAATATTTAGTTTTTAAAGTATTTTAATCATATTATTGTTGTTTACAACATCGGTAAGTAAATATGATTAAGTAAATATGACTTTTGGATGGTTGAGGAGCTTCACACTTATTGTGTTGTGGAAACCAGCAACCTTCCTACTTCTTCTTTTTAATACAATTGAAAGTTGGTGTGTCATTGATATCACCATGTTTTATTTCATGGCCTGCAAATCTCGTTTGCAGCCGACAATCTTGAATGACATAAATTTCCCACCTTCCTCAACGTGTCTATTCCAGGTACTTCCCTCTATCACCATCAGGCATGAGTATGGCAGCAAGACATAGGATGGCATGGATGCAGGATGGCATGAGGGGGAATGAGGATGGGGATGGGGGGCATACTGAGGCAGTCAATCCTCCTGCCTGGGTAGTCGTTGCCTTTCTCAAGGTGGTCAACACATGGCAAGGCAAGAGGCCAAGTGCGGATTTTGGTGGAGTTCCTCCTGGAAGCACAGATCACCTGGGGAGGTGGAAAGGAAAGGAAGTTGTGGAGGGGACCATCGACCCAAAGGGGTTCCTTCCATAATGGATTTTATTTAAATATGCATTTTTTTTTAATTTTTTTTTATTGTTTCTTTTTCCTTTCAAGTGGGTTGATTTTCCCAAAGAAATCTTGTAGAATAAAGTGTATGGTGCAATATATACATATATATGTATATATATATATATACTTATATATGTATATATATACTTATATATGTATATATATACTTATATATATACATATATATATAATTTTATATATGTAAATATATATATACATATATACATGCATATATATATATGCACATATATGTATGTATATATATACATGTATATGTATGTATATGTATGTATATATATACATACATATATACATGTATATATGTATGTATATATATACATATATATACATACATATATACATGTATATATGTATGTATATATATACATACATATACATACATATACATGTATATATATACATACATATACATGTATATATATACATACATATATATACATGTATATATGTATGTATATATATACATACATATACATGTATATGTATGTATATGTATGTATATATATACATATATATATATATACATCTATATACATGTATATGTATATATATACATACATATACATGTATATACATGTATATGTATGTATATATATACATATATATACATGTATATGTATGTATATATATACATACATATATATACATACATACATACATACATACATATATATATATATATATATATATATATATATATATATATATATATATATATATATATATATATATTGATGGTGTGGCTAACTAAGGTATTTAATTCCCCCTTGTTTTAAAAAAAATTATTTTGAACAAGATTTATTTTTTCATTTTCATATGCATGTCACGTGACTCATATGAGTTATCTTATTCATATATTACTTTAAACTAGGTGATTTACTAGGTACTACTTTCCAAGATTTTATTTATTTTATTAACTTTTATCAGACAGAATGCTAGAGAATATTCTAGTTCAATATTATAATGGACGGTATTAGAGGTGTCATGACTTCTCATACATCATCTTTGTTTGCACCTAAATGGCAACGAGTTGGCAACCTTGTCATTTTGACTAGGTCAACTATTTTAAACTTGCTAGCTTAATTCATGGATTAGATTAATCATGTCTTTTGCTATGTTAACTAATTGGGAAATTAATGTTATTAAAGGATTTTTTAAGTTATGTTAAATGAATGGTTAAGTCATTTTATGATCATGTTGATGATATATACATACATATACATGTATATATATACATACATATACATGTATATATATACATACATATATATACATGTATATGTATGTATGTATATGTATATATATACATACATATACATGTATATATATGTATATATGTATATATATACATACATATACATGTATATGTATGTATATGTATGTATATATATACATATATATATATATATACATCTATATACATGTATATGTATATATATACATACATATACATGTATATACATGTATATGTATGTATATATATACATATATATACATGTATATGTATGTATATATATACATACATATATATACATACATACATACATACATATATATATATATATATATATATATATATATATATATATATATATATATATATATATATATATATATATATATATATATATTGATGGTGTGGCTAACTAAGGTATTTAATTCCCCCTTGTTTTAAAAAAAATTATTTTGAACAAGATTTATTTTTTCATTTTCATATGCATGTCACGTGACTCATATGAGTTATCTTATTCATATATTACTTTAAACTAGGTGATTTACTAGGTACTACTTTCCAAGATTTTATTTATTTTATTAACTTTTATCAGACAGAATGCTAGAGAATATTCTAGTTCAATATTATAATGGACGGTATTAGAGGTGTCATGACTTCTCATACATCATCTTTGTTTGCACCTAAATGGCAACGAGTTGGCAACCTTGTCATTTTGACTAGGTCAACTATTTTAAACTTGCTAGCTTAATTCATGGATTAGATTAATCATGTCTTTTGCTATGTTAACTAATTGGGAAATTAATGTTATTAAAGGATTTTTTAAGTTATGTTAAATGAATGGTTAAGTCATTTTATGATCATGTTGATGATATTATGTAGACGTGATTTATGTTCATATTTTGATGTGTGTATGCATTATAGTTACGATGTTCACATATGATGTTTTAATTATCGACTAATAGATATTGACTCCTTTATGTTTGCTAGTGTTTGAGTGTCCACAGGTGTCGAAGGCGAGGGTGTGGTTAGGTAGAGAGAGTTAGCCTCTCGAAAAGGGATAAACGGATGGGTTTAAGCAGTTAAACACACACCACTTAGTTTTTTTAAAATATATGCTTAATCTTGATTATCATTCTTAGTCTCTATGTAAATGAATGTGCATTTATTTATAAATGGGTAGGTGAATATAACAATTTATATTCCTTCCTTACTTATTAAATATTAAAAAGAAATTTCCTAGCCTTATATCTTTATGTTTTTACCTAAATATTTAATGATTTCTTTTTGGTTTTCCATCTTTGCTAATATAAATGCCCATCATTTCATGCTTCTACATTCTTGTATAACTAAAATGAATTTACCCTAATGTTTATTCTTTGTTAGTTCTTTTTAATAAAAAAATACTCATGATATGTCATTTTGGAGAGCATACTTGGGAATCATGAGAGTTCAATTATGAAGTGTAAATAAATTTTGCTATTTGGGGTATATTTGTTCTTCTTGATGGAAAAATAGATAGCATTTAAAGCATTATGGGTAAAGGTTGGAGGAGAATAAAGAAGGGGGCACGAAGAAGGTAGGTCACATTATTTTTACAAAGGAACAGGAGGATTTGGGGGCTAGAATTCATTGGCAGAAGTGGTGACTGAGTGTTGGAGAGGGAAGCATTCGTAGTGGAAAGTCTGAAGGAGAAAAGCATTTTGTCGGACATTTGTGCCCACTCATGTGTTTTTTTTTCATCATATTTGGTAGTAGATAGAGGAGGATACCAAAACTAGAGAGAGATCATTAGGGGCTGGGAATTCTATTGGTGGCTGGGAATTCTTAGAGGGATATGTTGGAGTTGCAAAAGAGAACAATAGGCATAAATCTTAATTAGGTTCTTGTTTTTAAATGCAGTTTAAGTTATTCAGAAATGTCACTTTGATAAAATAGTTTTTGTTTCTTTTGGAAAATCCGAATAACACTAAGATGGTAAAGATTGATGGGTGTTAAATGTCATTTCAAACTTTCCTATTTTAGAAATCAACTATACCTGGTTATCATAGGTGGGTATTTTGTTTGGTAATGATTTGTGAGGCCAATATTTTATATTATGGACTTTCACGTAAGAAACCTTGCAAAGTAGATTCATTTCTAATTATTTATTTAGTTCTTACATTCAAACTTAATTAATTAATGGTCTACTAAAAAAATTAAAGTTTTTTTATGTAACCAGAAGAAGTAAGGGTTAATACACTTTTTGTCATGAAAACAAAGCATGTCTACCACTGACTCTCATTTTTCCTTTTTAGCAAACACTGCTTTTGTTTTTTTTGTTTTTTTTTGTTTTTGAATACAATTCCTACCAGTTAGGGTGAGAGTGCAACATCTGTAAAAATACTTAACTCTTTTAATGTGGATCCTCACCTATGAGTTCTTTGAAGTATCAAACTTTTATTTTATTTCTTCTTTCCTATCCTCTTGTGTTGGATGTTGAAGATACCTTGACTGCTATTGAGCAAAACTTCTCAGATGATGATAGTAAACAATTAATCCTTTGTACTTATTTCTTCATTCCATGGAAGTCATCTCTTTTTTTTCTATAGTATTGAGGAACTTTTTTCTATGTGTGTTATGCTAGCAAATCAGAATTGGGTGTTATTTTTAGGTTGTAGACCCCCTAAATTCTACTCAAAAACCATAGAAATAATATCTTTACTCTAATTTCTACAAGTATATGACAACCTGGTGAAATGAGTTAATGGTAAAACATCCCCCTCAATGCTGATTTTTTTAACAATTATGAAGAAAGAAAGATCATGAGGTAACAGATCTTAAAAGTAGTAGCAATTCTTAAGTGAATTTACAATGATTTCTAGTTGTGATTCAAATATTTTACTCCAATTGAATTAGAATTTTAGTCTTTTTTATTGCTGTAATTTCTTGGAATTAATAGGCAGAGTGCAGGATTAAAAGAGAACACTAAAAGATCATAGATTCTAGGAGTTCAAACTAAATTTCTACAGCACAACAAAACACACAAAGTTCTAGAATTTTGTAATCACTCATTTTGAGTCCTTGTTTCAATATTATTCATGAATGAAGAGCATTAAATGCTGAATATGAAACCTAAGATGAAATGTGTATGTTGATTAAGAACAAGTGTGCTCAAAAGTAGATGGTTAGCAAATGATAAGTGCTTAAGTGTAGATGTTTAATTCCTTATGGGATGGATGTTTATGGTATTGGGATGGTGGAGATGGATGCATTCTATTTGGCTTCCCTCAACCTAACAAGTGTTGCATGGTAGGATTCATTATGGTTTGACTCTCCATGTATCATGGTTTCGAATTTATTGCTTGGCCAAGCCATCTTTTATTACTTTAGTAAAAATATTATTATCTCTGACATTGCGTATGGGTAGATATGTTCTTTTTTACTTTCTGCATATGTGTTGATGTGTAGAATTTTTTTTATTTCCCTGCCATATATATCTAATTTTGCTACTTAGCACATGGATGTCAATAGTAAGTTTCATAGTTGCACCAGTTCCATCTGGTTTGTCTTTTTCTGGGAAGCTAACCTTCTTGTGGTAGGGTTAGGGAGTTCTTCATTGTCCAGAAGAACCCCAGGGGAATAATTACTCCATGGTTGGCAGGGTAAAATTTCCTAGGCCACAACCCCATTTAGATAGTAGATGGATGTCATTCGTTGGCTAAGGAATGAAACTTGTAGAAGTAGGACAAAAAACTTTTGGAAGCTACAAACACTTATGACTAATCATGCATTCTTTCTTTATGATGTAAATCAAATCTAGGAATGTACCTTTGTACCATATTCAGTTATGACAACATTTCAATAAGTGGATGTAATGAAGACTTATAAAGTTTATCTTTTGAGCTTTATATTTATTTGAACAGCATTAAAATTGAAGTTTGTAACGAACTATGTAATTTTTTTAGTTTTTTAAATGAAATGTCTTGACTTTTTAACTCCATGCTGATGTGTATCTTCACTTTCTATATTTCCTTTTTAAATGGATGTTTTGGCATAATGTTGTTATAGTTGATCTTTACATATGGTATTAGAGCATAAGGTTTAAAATCTATGCCTTGGGGCTACTATGCTAATTTGTGCAAACATGTGCAAGTGTGTCAATTGTCACCATAGGCACTAGAGCTAACCATAGGGGTGAATCTAGTAATGGTCCACGAGGTGATGAACCCAATTGGAAATTTGATTAGATTATGGCACTCCTAACTCAACAAGGGGCCTTGTTGCAATAGTAACAACAAAGAATGGATACCTTGGAATAGAATCTTTAGGGTAGACATGCTCATGAGAAGGCAAGAAAGCATAAAGAAGATTAGTGCCTAGAAGCTATGTGCCAATAGGAGGAGGAATGTAGGAAGAAAATTGAGGATGAACAGTTGGCTAAAGCACTCAAGAGGTCAGAGGAAGAGTGGAAGGTGAAAGCTAACCATCAAATGGCTATAAATAACACAAATAGGGTGTAGATTGAGGTCACGCCACCCACTTTTTATGATAGAGCTTTTGGGGAAGATGTTGAGGCATGGATTAAAAACATGGAAAAGTATTTTCTTGTGCAGAACTATACTAGGAATTCTCAAGTGGTTTGGGCTACATTTTAGCTCATGGGTGAGGTAGGTACATAGTGGGAGAATTTCATGACTAAAAAGAAATTTCAGCATGGAGAGGTAACTTGGGAAGAATTTCTTCAATATTTTCGCAAGTGGTGGTTACCACAGCTCTACTATTATAAGAAATCAATAGAATTCTAGAAATTAGTTCAAGGGAACATGAACATCACATAGTATCATGAGCACTTTTGTCATTTGGTGAAGTATGTTCTACAATACCAACATGATGAATTATTTAGAACCCAAAAATTTGTGATGGGTTTAAAACCTGATACTTATAGTGAGGTCAAGATGTAGGAACCTAAAATGATGGACTTTACACTACATAAGGCTTTTAAGTAGGAGCAAAGACTAAATAATGTGACCTCATCTAAATCCATCAGCCAAAATTTTAAGAGGAAGTTCTAGGATAATAGAGGATATCAAGATAACAAGGCATACAAAGATGACAAGTATAAGGGAAATGGGAAGAAACAATAGATTAAAAATATGGAAAAAGGATAGGAGGGTTTTGACAAGAATAGGAACAAAGGGAACTAGAATGGTAACAGGAACCAGAATAACAAAAACAATAGGAATGGAAATGAGAAAAGTGAGAGGAACTAGAATAACAAGAATGATCAAAACAAAAATGATGATAGGAGGGGTCCTAGAACTAGATGCTTTATCTGTGGTGGTAATCAATTTGTTGCTAAATTCCTATAGCATTCTAATAGGAAGGAAATTCCATTGCAACATCACATTCATGCTACAGTTGATCATCAGCAAGCATATTTTCATGCTACACCTATTCAGCTAATTGGTACACTTTTTGGTATTACTATTTCTATTCTAGTTGATACAAGTGCTATTGAATTCTTTGTAGATCCTAAAGTAGTAGCTAGATTATCTATTAGAGCTAGTTTTATGGCTGAATCATGGACTGTAGAGTATGGTAATAGGGTTGAGTGGCAAGTAGAGTAATATCTTTTCTATAGTAAGTTGGAACTCCCCAACTCTCAAATAGAAGTCAATCTTTTTGTAGCTCCTTTAGGTTCTTACGATATCATCTTAGGAATTAAATGGTTAAGTGAACATAAGGCATTAGTTAATTGTAAGGATAAGGTAATCAAATACTACAATGACATAGGGCACTCAATGACACTAAATGGCATCAAAAGACCACTTGAGCTAAGAAACATCCTTGTTGTGCAATTGAAGAAAGCAAGGAGAAAGGGATGTCAGTTGTATGTGGCACTTGTTAAGGATTTGGAAGAAGAAACCCCACCTTGTTTAGAGGATTATGCAATCTTAAAGGAATTCAATGATGTGTTTCCAAATGAGTTGCCAGAACTACCTCCAAAAAGGGAGTTCAATTTTTCCTTTTGATTTGGTACCATGGGCTAAACCTCAATCAAAGGTTCCTAACTACATGACTTCCACCGAGATGTATGAGTTACACACTCAGTTATAGGAACTCTTAAACAAGAGTTTTATTAGACCTAGTGTATCAAATTGGGGAGTGTCTGTAATCTTTGTCAAAAAGAAGGATGGTACCTTAAGGCTATGCATTGATTATCATATGCTAAATAAGGTTACCATAAAGAATCGATATCCTTTACCCTGTATTGATGAATTGTTTGATCAAATGAAAGGGGAAACCATATTTTCAAAGATAGATCTAAGATCTGGATATCACTAGCTTCCTATCAAGGAGGCAGATATATCCAAAACAACATTCAAAACAAGGTACGAGCATTATGAATTTGTAGTCTTACCTTTTGGACTAACAAATGCCCTTGCAGCTTTCATGAACCTGATGAACATTGTGTTCCAAGATTTTATTGATAAGTTTGTGGAAATTTTCATTGATGACATATTGATATATTCTAAGACTATGGAGGAATATGAAGAGCACTTACATATAGTTCTACAACACCTTGGAGAGAAGAAACTTTTTGGAAAACTCTCAAAGTGCTCATTTTATCAAAGGAGATTTATTATTTGGACACATCTTATCAGTAGATGGTATTGAAGTGGACCCAATAAAGATTAAAGCCATTCTTGAGTAGCTAGTTCCTTAGAACATTAGTGAGGTATGGAATTTTATGGGGTTGGCAAGTTATTACAAGAAGTTTGTGGAAGGATTCTCAAAAATTGCAGCACCTATCACTTCCTTGTAGCAAAAGGGAAAATGGTATGAGTGTACTAAAGCATGTGAGAAAGCATCTCAGTTGCTAAAGAAAAAGCTTACATCTGCTCCTATTTTAGTGATTCTAGATCTAAATGGACACCTTCTGGTTATGATAGATGCTTCAAGGGATGGACTTGGAGATGTACTTATGTAAGATGGTAAGGTAGTCACCTATGAGTCCAAGAAGCTTAAACAGCATGAGGTAAACTATGTACCTCATGATCTTGAATTGGCTACAATAGTATATGCCTTGTAAATGTGGTAGCATTACTTATTAGGGAAACCCTTTGAGTTGAAAACTGATCACATGGGGTTGAAGTACATTTTTACTTAACCAAATCTTAATGCCAGATAGAGGTGATGGTTTAAGTTTCTTAGCAAGTACAATTTTTGCGTTGAGTGCATAAAAGCAAAGGAGAATAGAGTGGTAGATGCACTAAGTCATAGATGACATATCACCTCTATTACTACTTCTAGAACTCAGTTGGGGGAGTACATTCTTTGGTATCTTTCTAGAGATACGCATTATGATTGGGTGAAATCAGTTTTAGATGTGGGTTCTTCAAATTCACGATTTGAGGATTATTCTTTTGATGATGATGGTTTACTTAGATACTAGAATAAGATATATGTTCCTAATTGCGAAGGATTTTGGAATGTGGTTCTTGAGGAGATGCATTGCACTCCACTTTCAGGGAACCTTGGGGTAAACAAGATGATGACTGATTTGAGACCACTATATTTTTGGTCGAGACACAAGCGGGATGTGATAGAGTATGTGTCTCACTAAAAATGTCCATTTGGTAGGACTTTTGTATCCACATGAGATTCTACAGTATAAATGGTAGGTTATCAAGATGGACTTTATGCAAGGTTTACCCATGATGCAACACAAGCATGATGTTATCTTGGTCATAGTTGATAAATTAACTAAAGTTTCCCACTTTATTCTTGGTAGTCTAAAAGATGGTTCTCCAATTTTGGTAAGGAAATTTGTACAAGAGATATTTTGGCTACATGGTATTCCAAAAACCATTATCTTAGATAGGGACACTCGTATGACTTCTCAATTTTGGACTAATTTGAAATCTACTTTGGGTACACAGTTGAACTTCAACACTTCCTCTCACCCAAAGATAGATGGTCAAACCAAATAAGTCAACTAGGTGTTACAGGATTTATTGTAGATGTACTACATGGATCAGCATTATAAATGGGAGGAGTATCTTCCATTAGTGGAGTTTGCTTATAACAACTCTTATCATTCATCTTTGGGATGGTACCTTTTGAAGCCCTTTATGAACATAAGTGTTGTACCCCTATTAGTTGGAATATGATAGAGGACCAAATCATAGTAGGCCCAAAAATACTAAAGGAAATAGAGGATCAGATGGTCCTTATCCACAATCAGCTAAAGGAAGCAGTTGATTGATAGAAGAGTTACGCTAACAAGAAATGCACTTTTAGGTAGTATTAGATTGGGGATAAGATAATTTTGAGAGTTAGACTACAATTTAGCCCACCATACTTGTTGAGCAATATACCATCTAGGCACGAGATCGAGATGTTCTCCAGTACAAGGTCTAGTGGATCAATTTGGCAAGGATAGTGCCACTTAGGAGGATGCATACGACTTACAACAATCTTTTCCTCATTTATTTTGAGTAGCATGTTTACTATTTATCTAGATTTTAGCTTGAACATTTCTATGTTTTTATTTTGATTGACATCGAGATGATGCCTTTTCCTAGAGGAGAGGGATGTCATGACTCATCATATGACTTCTTTGTTTGTGCCTATATGGCGATTAGGTAGAAACCTTGTCATTTTGACTAGATCAACTATTTTAAACTTCCTAAATTAATTCATGGATTAGATAATCATGTCTTTTGCTATGTTAACTAATTGGGAAATTAATGTTATTAAAGGATTTTTTAAGTTATGTTAAACAAAGGGTTAAGTTATTTTATGATCATGTTGATGATATTATGTAGATGTGATTTATGTTCATATTTTGATGTATGTATATGCATTATAGTTATGATGTTCACATATGATGTTTTAGTTATCGACTAACAGATACTAACTCCTTTATGTTTGCAAGCATTTGAGTGTTTGCAAGTGTCGAAGGTGAGGATGTGGTTGAGGTAGAGAGAGTTAGCCTCTTGGAAGGCGACAGATGGATGGGTTTAAGTAGTTAAACACCCACCACTTAGTTTTTACAAAAATATATGCTTAATCTTGATTATTATTCTTAGTCTCTATGTAAATGAATGTGCATTTATTTAGAAATGGGTAAATGAATATAATAATTTATATTCCTTCCTTACTTATTAAATATTAAAAATAAATTTCCTAGCCTTATATCTTTATGTGTTTACCTAAATAGTTAATGATTTCTTTTTGGTTTTCCATCTTTGCTAATATAAATGCCCATCATTCCATGCTTCTACATTCTTGTATAACTAAAATGAATTTACCCTAATGTTTATTCTTTATTTGTTCTTTTTAATAAAAAAATACTTATGATATGTCATTTTGGAGAGCATACTTGAGAATCATGAGAGTTCAATTATGAAGTGTAATTAAATTTTTCTACTTGGGGTATATTTTTTCTTTCTTGGTGGCAAAATAGATGACATTTAAAGCATTATGGGTAAAAGGTTGGAGGAGAATAAAGAAGGGGGTAGGAATAAGGTAGGAAACATTTATTTTATGGAGGAAGAGGAGGATTTGGGGGCTAGAATTCATTGGCAAAAGTGGTGACCGGGTGTTGGAGAGGGAAGCATTTGCATTGGAAAGTTTGAAGGAGCAAAGCATTTTGTAGGACATTTGTGCTGACCCATGTGTTTTTTTTAAATCATATTTTATCACATTTGGTAGTAGATAAAGGAGGATACCAAAATTGGAGAGAGATCATTGGTGGCTAGGAATTCTTAGAGGGTTGTGCTGGAGTTGCAAAAAGAACAACATACATAAATCTTAATTAGGTTCTTGTTTTTAAATGCAGTTTAAGTTATTCAGAAATTTCATTTTGATAAAATAGTTTTTGTTTCTTTTGGAAAACCCAAATAACACTGAGATGGTAAATATTAATGGGTGTTAAATGTCATTTCAAACTTCCTTTTGTTTGCTTGCCTATTTTAGAAATCAACTGTACCTGGTTATCATAGGTGGGTATTTTGTTTGTTAATGATTTGTGAGGCCAATATTTTATATTATGGACTTTCACATAGGAAACCTTGCAAAGTAGATTCATTTCTAATTATTTATTTAGTTCTTACATTCAAACTTAATTAATTAATGGTCTACTGAAAACATTAAAGTTTGGTTATGTAACCGAAAGAAGGGTTAATACACTTCTTGTCATGGAAACAGAGCATGTCTACCATTGACTCTCATTTTTTCTCTTTCAACAAACTCTATTTTTTCTTTTTTTCTTTCTTTTTTTTGAATTGAATTCCTACTAGTTAGGCAGAGAGTGGAACATCTAAAAAAATACTTAACTCTTTTAATGGGATCCTCACCTATGAGTTCTTTGAAGTATCAAACTTTTATTTTATTTCTTCTTTCCTATTCTCTTGTGTTAGATGTTGAAGATACCTTGACTTATATTGAGCAGAACTTCTAAGATGATGATAGTAAACCATTAATCCTTTGTACTTTATTTCTTCATTCCATGGAAGTCATCTCTTATATTTTATAGTATTGAGGAACTTTGTTATGTGTGTTATGCTGGCAACTCAGAATTAGGTGTTATTTTTAGGCTATAGACCCCCTAAATTCTACTCAAAAACCATAGGACTAATATCTTTACTTTGATTTCTACAAGTATATGACAACCTGGTGAAAGGAGTTAATGGTAAAATATCCCCGTCAATGCTGATTTTTTTAACAATTATGAAGAAAGAAAGATCGTGAAGTAACAGATCTTAAATTTTGTAGCAATTCTTAAGTGAGTTTACAATGATTTCTGGTTGTGATTCAAACATTTTAGTCCATCTAAATTAGGATTTTAGTTTCTTTTATTGATGTAATTTCTTGGAATTAATAGGCAGAGTGTTGGGTTAAAAGAGAACACTAAAAGCTCATAGATTCTAGGAGTTCAAACTAAATTTCTCTAGCACAACAAAACACCCAAAATTCCAAAATTTTGTAATCGCTCATTTTGAGTCCTTGTTTCAATATTATTTATGAATGAAGTGCATTAAATGCTGAATATGAAACCTAAGATGAAATGTGTATGCTGATTAAGAATAAGTGTGCTCAGAAGTAGATGGTTAGCAAATTATTAGTGCTTAAGTGTGGATGTTTAATTCCTTATGTGATGGGTGTTTATGGCATTGGGAGGGTGGGGATGGATGCATTCTATTTTTCTTCTCTTAACCTATCGAGTGTTGCATGGTAGGATTCATTACGATTTTACTCTCCATGTATCATTTTGGTGAATTTATTGTTTGGCCAAGCCATCTTTTATTACTTCAATAGAAATATTGTTATCTCTAACATTGCATATAGGTGGATATGTTATTTTTTACTTTCTACATATGTGTTGATGTGTAGAATGTTTTTTTAATTTCCCTACCATATATGTGTGACTAGGATACTTAGCCCATGGATGTTTGTAGTAAATTTCATAGCTGCACCAGATCCATCCAATCCATCTTATTTCGAGAAGCTAACCTTCTCATGTCAGGGTCGGGGAGTTCTTCATTTTCAGGAAGAACCCTAAGGGAGTAATTACTCTATGGTTGGCATGGTAAAAGCACTTGGGCCACACCCCCATTTAGATAGCAAATGGGCATCATTTGTTGGTTAAGGAATAGAACTCTTAGAAGTAGGATAGAAAACTTTTGGAAGCTACTAATGCTTATGGTTGATCACTCATTCTTTCTTTATGATGTATATCAAATCTAGGAATATACCTTTGTACCATATTCAGCTATGATGACATTTCAATAAATGGATGTAATGAAGACTTATAAAGTTTATCTTTTTAGATTTATATTTATCTGAACAACATTAAAATTGGAGTTTTAGTTTCTAGATTTGATTGTGTGTAGTTTTTTGTCATCAATGTTTCAGATCATACTATATGATCCATCATCATCATTTTTTGTTCTTAATGTTCTCTGACATCCTAATGATGGATCATGTATTATGATTCAAAACATTGATGACAAAAAAATACACACAATCAAATCCAAAAACTAAAACTAATATTCATGAATTGTGAAAATCTCATAGATCTGATTAAAATTGGAGTTTGTAACAAACTATGTAAATTTTTCATTTGTTTAAATGAAATGTCTTGACTTTTCAACTCCATGTTGATGTGTATCTTGAATTTTTCTATTTCCTATTCTAATGGATGTTTTGGCATAATGTTGTTAGAGTCAGTCTTTACAAGGAGTGGAACATTTTTCCACTTCTCATACAAATTTTAGAGAGTTGGATATGCATCTACAACTTGTATCCTCATATGAAGTTTTACTATGTTATACATTTCTTCTTCTTCCTCCATACCACTATGATATTGTGGATCTTAGTAAGGTAGGAATATGTTATTTATTCAATAATCCAATATCATTATACAGTGTGATGTGTTTACTTAGCAATATTTATTCCATAGTTCAACAAATGAAAGTGCATTTAGAATACTAGCTCTACTTGAACTAATGCCTTGTTCCTTCCATATTAAGTGGAATTTTAATTTCTTTTGGTTATTGGTAATGTAATGAATCTCTACTTACATGAGAAATATATGAAAACAAACACATCTTTTTTTTTATTCATAAGTCAATATGAGAGAAATTTATCATTTACATGGTCACTACTTGAACTTCCAAAGACATGACTACTCTTTGTAATGAAACTTTGTTTACCTTGTTTACAGCTACTCTAATAATTCTAGTTCTCATATCAATACAACTAAATACAAAACATTGAATCTTACCATTCTAATGATAATAACCAAATCCTCTGATAAATCCATATTCAAAATAATGTACATGACATAATGATCTTCTTTGCACAATACAATACACAAACAACAATGAGGATTTTGACTTTGCAAATACAATGTTCAAAATAGGGGGGAAGATTTCATCCTTCCAAATACATCTCATACATAGTACATCCTTCCTTTCTTCCTCAATGAAAGGGTAATTTTTTTCTACATCCAAAGCACAAAGCATGCAAAACATTTACACAAGAACCATGGAGGCTCACCTCCCATCTTAGGCTTCTACAAAGCCACCCATTGAGCTAGGGGAAACAACGCTCAAATGGGATATGCTCAATACTTCACAATGCATACCACACAATATCACAATATATTTACAATCCCTCCAAGGTTTAACACAAAGATTCACTATTGGAATGATGAAGTAATGGGTGAAGGTGGGCTCTCCAAAGAGGAGAATGTCATATACATATATCCATATACATTTTCAATTGCATAATGCCTCTTCAAGGCTATCAAAATACATCCTCCTCATCACATCAATACACTTATACCTCCCATAATAACAAACAAGGCATATGGCTTCAATGGAGCCTATACTCCATGAAAAACAAAACCCTTTGGAGGAGGAAAATCTCTCAATTTCAATGTTGAGCCCAACTAACCCCTTCATCCAAGGCATATCTTCCCTCCCAAGGGAGAGTGAAGCCTTCACACCCATTACATTCATACAAAAAAACAAGAAAAATCTTCAAGAGAAATCAATCACAACAATAAACATAAAGATCCACTCAACAACACACACATAATATGTTCCACCACTATATGAACAAGAATTCAACACCATTAAGAAAGTTCAATGAAGGTCATGGAAAGCATACCAACCTTGATCCAAGATAAAGGCAAATGCACTAGTTGATAAGGATCTCCCTTCTCCTTATTCTTTCTCCTTCTCAAAACCCTAGTTGTCTCTAAACTTAGAGAGTGGGTGAACACCCCACTAGTTTGGCCAAGTCCACTAAAAAGACTCTCCCACTATCTCTTTTTTTTGGCAAAAACATCAAGCCACTATCTCTTACAACTTTTTCCTTACCATTTTTGCTACCTTTAACTAATTGGTAAGATGGGGATGAACTCATGGGACAACTCAATTTTTGAATTGGTGGAATAATGCATTGGCTAATGGGTCCCCTAGGCTAGCTAAGCACTAAAATGGTCAAATTTAGGCCCCTAACATGTTATGCTTACATATGGGTGGCTTATTTTTACAAAAAGGGCACTTTGGGACCACCTATTTACCCTCTAAAATTGTTGTCAAGTTTCAATTCGAAATTCCCCTTTGTGGTGAGCCATCCTATCCTTTCTCCAAGTGGGTTTTCTTAAATCTTTTGAAAGACAATTAGTCTAAGATTAAGTGTTGTCATGACCAAAATCCTAGATGACATGTCATTAACACACAAATAATCACAAGTGTCAAGTGACACATTTAAAACACATTCCACATCACCATGACATGTCCACAATTTATTTATGAGATTAAACTCGCCACACACATGCAAACATACATCGACAAAATAGACACATCACTACAAGGATTTTGAATCTTCCAAAGATTTGCCTTGGCTAAACTGTATCCACTTAAGTTTTGACCTTGTTTCCCCAAATAAATTCCATGGTTCAATTTCCTGCACACTAAACTCAAAGATTAGTAGCCCAATGAAAAATCATATAAAATGCATGTATATAGGTGCATGACAATTTCATATTAAATAATTCACTTTAACATCATAAACAAAATTTATTTTCTAATCATCTCCATATAAAGCATTTAAAACATTAAAATATAAGAATTTTCATATCGACATTAATATCTAATCAAATATTCCAACTAACATTATGAACCACGTCATAATCCATTTCCTATCATAATGATGAAATGTTGACCTAACCAAAATGTAAACATCACAACTAATACCCTTGATTCAATTAAATATAGTTTCCTTACTAACAATATCTCATTATTATTATGAGATACTACATTATAAGTTGTATCAATTATGTCAAGTAATCAAGATGTTTGCATAGTCATATAGTTTTCAAAATTAATCATTGAATAAATCCATTAGATTTTATTGGGCCATAAAATTTATCCACATGAATATCAACATATCCACCCAATACTACTTGCACAATAATTAACTCATTAAGTTACATCAAATTAATTTCTATTGTGTAGACCCTTATCCAATTTTGGCAACAATCTTTGTCTATGCCTATTAGTAATATTCATAAAGGTGGGTGTTGATTCATCTTTCCATAGTAACCATCTAATTCAATTATCCTAATAGGCCACCCATTGACATAGTTTCTAAGTTATGACACCTCAAGCCTTTATTCCATAGGGTCTTATCTTATTAATTTAATGAAATGTCAAATAGGATCCTTAACACTAAAATAACTTAAATATATATCAATCTCAATAAGATCTCAGGTTCATTATTGATAAGAAAAATGCCAATCATGACATACTACCTTCTTACCAGTGTTCTATCATAAGGTGTAAGGTAACAGACTATAATTCACATTCTATACACAAGAGACATAAACATGACATCTCATCTCCTTTGCTTCCTAGTTCTGACCATATTTTTGTTATTAAGATTTATAATAGGTTACTAGGGAAGGGGTCTTGCACAATATTTGGACAAGAAATTTTGTAGTTAAAAATAAACAAAATACCTAAGGGATTGGTAGTCTTAGAAAGTATGTTTAATAACCAAGATAGAGTGAAGTCAAATATTAGGGATCACAAGCCATAGGAGCTTGACGAAATAAATCTTGGTATATCTGAAGCTCTAAAAAAGGTGTATATTGGTCAAATTTTATTTGTTGAAATTAGCAAACATTTGATTGATCTACTTAGAAAATATAGGCATGTCTTTGCATGGTCATATGATGACCTCAAAGCTTATAGAGAGGACTTTTTTTGGCATCTCATACCACTTAAAGAGAATGTCAAACCTTTAAGACAAAAGTAGAGGCTTGTAAACCCCACCCTAGCTCCCAAGATGCAAGAAGAACTAATGAAGCTAAGGGATGGAGGAATAATTAAAACAATTAGACATTCTATTTGGGTATCAAACTTAGTGCATGTCACGAAGAAAAATGGAGATATAAGGCTTCATGTGGATTTTAGAAACTTAAAAATTGCCTCTTTAAAGGATAATTATGGTTTTCCTAATATAGAGGCCATCCTGCAACAAGTAACTAGTTCAGAATTAATGTCCATGATGGATGGTTTTTCAAGTTACAACTAGGTTCTTGTGAATGAAAAGGAATAGTTTAAAACAACCTTTATTTCTCCATGGGGCACATATGGTTATACAAAATGCTTTTCATTTTAATCAATGCAAGAGCAACTTTTCAAAGGGCCATGGATGTAGCTTTCAATGAGTACATTGGTAAGTTTATGGTAGTGTACCAAGATGATCTTACAACATATTCAAAAAAGGATGAGGACCATTGTAAACACTTGGGAAAAAAATTATGAAAGCCTTAGATTATGGAGTTCCATTGAATCCAAATAAAGGGACATTTGGAGTAATAGAAGGAAAATTGTTGGGCCACATAGTGTCAAAGGATGGGGTAAAAATTCACCCTGAGAGAGTGACAGCAATTGATAAAGTTCTGAAGCCTAAAAATGTAAAAGGAATTTAGTCATTTTTTAGGCAAGTAAATTTTCTAAGAAGATTTGTTACTAATTTCACTAAGATTAGCAAGCCAATATCTAAAATGCTCAAGAAAGGAACTATTATTAGTTGGGAGGGTGATCCTGTAGAAGCTTTTTAGGTAATTAAAATTGCCATAAAAAATGTGCCATTCTTCAAAACATTGGATTATACAAAGCTAATGCATATCTCTTCATTTGCATCTTTTTATACTGTGGTAGCAGTCCTATTGCAAAAAAATGAGGAAGAATATGAACAACCTATTACATTTTTTAATAAGTCCCTTCAGCCTGTAGAATTAAAAATATAAAATAAATAAAAAGTAGGCTTATGCTTTAGTCAAAGCTGTCAAAGCCTTTAGATTTTATCTTGTAGGCATTGTTGTTATAGCATTTGTACCAAGTGCAGTCGTTAAAGATATTTTCTCTAAGCAGGAGCTATCTGGTAGGAGGTGCAAGAGGATTAATAGAATTCACAAATTAATATTGACATGCAAATTACTAAATTAGTGAGGGGTCAAGGATTAGAAAAATTAAATGCTCAATCAAACTTGGATGCCAACCAAATGAACATGGTAACAAAAAATCTAAGGTCAGACCTGTGTGACATGGATTATTATGAGTGGTACAAAAATGTTATATATTACATGTAGCACATGGAAGCCCCACCCCACCTAACAAATAATGAAAAGAGAAGTACAAAATTGCATGCAATAAGGTATATCATTGTTAAAAATAGTTTGTGATGGAGAAATTTTGAAGGAATATTGCCAAAATGCATTGATCAAGGAAATTCTAAGAAAATATTAAACGGCATGCATTTAGGAGTATGTGGGGGGCACTATGTGACAAAAAATACTTCTCACAAGATAATGAAAGCTGGATTTTGGTGGCCTAGTCTTTTAAAAGATGCATAGTTTTTTGTCAGAAGATGTGATGCATGTTAGAGGTTTGTAGGGAAGTTAAAGTTTTTTGGAAACACCCCTTTGAAACTAGTTGAAGTTCAGGCACCTTTTCAATAATGGGGCATGGACTTCATAGGTGAGACCTCCCCTAAATCTAGCACTAGTTACTCCTGGATCCTAGTGGCAACAAATTATTTTACAAAATGGGGGGAAGCCATTCCTATAAGAAATGCTACCAACAAAGTAGTAAATAGTTTTCTTTTAAATAGTATCATAATAAGGTTTGGATGCCCTCAAGAGATTGTGACTGATAATGCAATGTTCTTTAGATCAAAAGAATTTGTGAAATTTTGTGATAAATATGGCATGACTAGATTAACACCCTCACCTTATCATCCATAGGGTAATGGACAAGCTGAGTCTACCAATAAGAGCATGTTCAATGTCATAAAAAGGACTTTGGATGAGAATAAAAAAGCATGGGATTCTAAGTTACAACTAGTAGTTTGGGCTGACAAAGTAATAGTGTATATGGAATCCAAGATAGAATGCCTCAAAATAATTTAATAGGCTTATATAACTACATTCAAATGTATAATGAGGATTCGATTGATGATATTCAAGAAAGAATAGATGAGTTTGTAGGACTAACAGAGACCATGAAAGAAGCCTCTACCAAGAATGCAAAATTATAGTTGTAGGTCAAATTGTTGTATAACAGAAAGATGTTGGTTAAGAATTTTGGACCTAAAGACCTAGTTTTGATGTGGAATGTTAGGATTGAAGACAAAGGAAACATGGAAAATTTGATCCTATATGGTTGGGTCCTTATCTAGTTGATGTTGCATAGGGATAGGATTGATATATTTTGAAAGATCTATCAGATGATATTCTTGAACTACCAGTTCATGGACGATACTTGAAGAGGTATTTTTCCTAAAATACTTGTCTTTTCATGAATATTAGTGTAGGTTTTATGTATATTTTGTAAATTCTTGTGAATCTTTGTAAAGTCCTTGTATAGTGTTTTTCCTATGTGTTTTCTATATATATTTATTTCCTATTCTGTATTTGTGCCCTCTAAAGAAGTTTTCATTCTATTTTTTGAGTATGTGGTCTACTTCTACCATAAATTTGCATTCTTGAATGGATACAAGTTATCTAAAACTCTAGTTTTGACCATAGAAATTAGGCGTTGTGTTTTTTAAATTGTGCTTGCCCTAGGTAAAACCCATAAATTCTATGTTGCCATAGTTTTTTTATGCCCTAGTTTTGAAATGTGGTTTACCATGTTTCAAATTTTCAAAATATATGTAGAAAACCCTAGTAAAGCCCTATATACTTTGAGAAATTCCTTTTATTATAAATTTTTTCTGTGCCCTTTTATTTTATGCTTTTGAAAATCTTTTACCTAGGCACGAGAGTCTTTTCTTAACCTCAGTTGGTACCCAAAGTAAATCATATTGACAATTGTTGGATCTTGCAAGATCAATGATCATCACTTTCTCGTAAAAGGAAGATGTGCATTATTTAAAAGAAGCAAGGAAGCAACTAAGTGACACCCATCCTAGTGATTCCCTCTCAAAATTACAAAGAGGAGTATATTTTCTAAACCATTGATCAAATCAAGATCAAAGGCTATCGCATTCTTGCTTTTTAAAGTTGCACACCTTTTGACACGTGGATGACCTTGAGCCACAAATTGAAATATGATAGAATGATTTAGCATATAGAAAAGTTATAATTTCTTGAAACTACTGAATTGGATAAAGGGTTTATGATCTCATGGATAGCATTAATCATGTGTTGATCTACAGCTATCATATTCTTGCATAATGTTTAACCAAAGTGAGAATATGACAAGCAGCCATGTATTTATGGAGGGCCTGGTAAATAAGAAGAGTGAATTGTAGCCAATATTTTCATCACCATTGATTTAAAGGGAATCAAAGGTCATCACTTTGCCATAGAATAAAAATGCCTGATGATTAGCTAAAGAGAGAATATGACAAGCTACCACATGTACATGGGGGCCTAGCCTATGAAGGTTATGTAGTCATTCCATATTTTTTCTCAGTCATTGATCGAGCATTAGATCAATGAATGTCACTTTCTCACATAATAAAGTTACATATTTTTTAACAAGAGTGAGAAAGAGAACATGTAGCATGTTTCAAAAAGGATGGTATGGGCATTAAAAGTTTAAAATAGAACCATCCGATCATAAAAAATCTATGATAGGATTTCAAAGTTATAACATGCCTGAAAATATGACTATTGTAGAGTTTAATGTTAATCAATGCTAGCTCATGTGGAGGGAATGTTGCATAAAACATGAATTTTGATCAATTCTCGAATACCAAATGATAAAACCTTTAGAGCAAAACAAAAATCCAGTAGATTGTTTCTTCTTCAAGTAGTAAATTATTGAATTCTAGAATTATAGGCATTTTGTGGGTGAGTATAGATACCTTCTAATCAATTAAGGTTTTGTTCTCAAAGATTTTTTTTAGGTACTAAAAATGCCTCTGCAATGAGATTTTTCTAGGAAGGAAAGTTATTAACAGAGAAATGTGCATGATAATTTTTTAGAGTAATTACTTGAGTCCACAAATGAAAAAGTGAGAGGGAGGGAATTGGTTTCAAAAAACCCTAGGCTGCAAATTGGTGAGGGTTTGTATGACAAAGCCAATTGGTTAAGGGATTCAAAGACATCTATGGGTGTTTAGATTTGTTCAGAAAATGGTTCTCAAAAAGAAATCTGGATACCCCTTTGAGAAATGTATGGTAATTTGACATTGGCAAGTTAGTAATTCCTGGCATATTTTTCGATGATGATCCCTTGATTCTAATTGCAAAAAGATATGATGCTATATCTAGATTAGTCAAGAATCAAGCTGGGGAAAATTTATTCAAGGTTACATCCAAACTAATTAGGGAAGATTTTCTTTTTAGACCCTAATCAAGCACTACATGAACCAATAAATTTTGAAGACCTACAAACTAAGGTATGAGTCTCAAAAGGTGTATTTAAGGAAGGGGTCATTACAATAGCATTTCGTCAAGATAGGATAATTACCCTTAGTCACACAAAATACTCCAGAGCCATTATTGAGAAAATACTTCAATCCCATAGAATAAGCACTATATTTCTCTCTCTGTAAGATATTTGGAATGGATGAACAAGATCACATTCTAGGATCTATTATTTTCATCATGACTCATACATTACAATATGGTATGAGTTCAATATTTGATTTTTCCACCTATTTAGCAAAGGAGATTCATAATGGGCTTTCATATAGAAGATGAAATGTCCTTAAGGGAATATTTGAAGATGAAAAGTCCTTAAGGGAATATTTGAAACAAATGGGAGGAGAGAATGACATTGTAATCACCATGGAAAATATAGAGGAAGGAGCCCCTATGCCTATGTTAGCCCTTACTATGGGAGATTTTAGAGGAAAATAGATTGACCCTATAGTCGAGGAGGAACCTAAGAAGTTATTATATGATGAAATTTTAGTTAAATCAAGAGCTTTCACTTGGTTTTTGTGGAGAAGAAACATTAACAATTTTAAGGTGAAATGTAAAATGATTAAAACAAAGCAACATGATAGGAAGGACTCTAAAATTGAAGAACAGGTCAAAGCTAATCTTATGGAAGAATTTGTACATATAACCCCTAAAGGGGGTAGCTATATGATAAAGGATTTTGGAGTTTTAATATTACCTAAGTGGGACATTTCTAATGCAATGATTTTTGACTCAATGAGGAAGGAAAAAGACACTGAGTTTAAGACTAAGGAAGAAGTCTTGCAAGCCCATAAGGGGTTAAAATATAGTGATGACCATCAATATTTGGTAATATGGTCAATTAAAAAAAGAGATAAAGCCAAAATTCAAGAGGTTTCTGATTCTAAGAATACAAGCAGCCTTATGGTGTATAGGGCAGATGAGGTGAACAGTGAAAAAGTTTCTCAAGTGACCAAAGAAATGGTAGATTTTGGGGTATTATTTTCTACTAAAGACAAAAATAAATTCCTAGAGTTAAATGCTAGATTTGAAAATGTGTTGGAGGCCTACAAAGAAAGAAGGAGTGAAGTACACTAGATGGAAGGAATGATTTCTTAGATGGAGAGACAATTGGGGAAAAGAAAAGTAGGAGAAGGATCTAGTCAACCAAGGATTACTTATCCTCCTTGTCCTCCAATTGTACCTTTCAATACAATTCCCCTTATATAAATACTAGCTACCCCATAGGGACCCCAATTCTATACAATTGAAAAGTTTGAGGAAGAAAAGAACAAATTATGGGCAATGCATGTGGAATTGGATGTCCAGTATTAAGACAAAATAAGAGATAGGATTATGTATTTGGTGGACAGGGTAGGCTGTCCTGCATTTTATGAGAAATTATAAAAATTAATAGATATATGGAATGCGCTGAAAAATAATGAGGCCACTTTGAAGCCAACTATGAAAAAATGGAATACTAGGGATAGTGATGTCACTATTTTATGTTGCTCAGTCATTAGTCTTTCTTGTGAACAAGTAGAAAAAACATTTGAGATGACTAATGGCATCTCTAATTTTGATAATAAGAGAATTTTGCTACAAAGGAGAATTATAAATTATTTTTCAAAATATCTTTGTGAAAGTTTTGGGCTTTTCCCTCATGCACTTAAGACTATGGATAAATTGAAAGATAAATAAGAATGGCCTAAGGAGTTGGATGATCTGAAATGCATTATACTAAATAAGGTCATAAATGAAAAGAATCACATATGTTTGCCAAAACAACTAAGGAAGTTGTGTTGCTTCAGATATTCTTTGATTCTTCAAAAAGTATGTTGATGAAATTGAGAGATTAGGAGAGGATATCTTGACGAAACAACAAGAGATTTTGAACTTCAACTGGCTAGATGATTCACTTTTCAACAAATGGATGGTAGATCTTGCTTAAGCAAATCAGTTGCTTTCTGAAGAAATTGATGAAGATAGTGCAGATTCAGATGAATTATAGATAATTGATGCACTGACTTAAATAGAAGAAAAGAAAGAGGAGCAATTAATTATAGCAATAAATATGGAGGTTTAAACTATTGATTTAACAAGAAAGAAACCAATTGCAACTAGTTATTTGGTAGTTCAATCTAATGATCTAAAGGGAGAGTAATGAGTCATTGTCAAATTTCAAATATTAGAATCTAAATCATCACATGCAAATGAAGTAGTCCTACAAATAGAGGAACAATAAATGCATCTAGACCAATAATCAGATGAAGCCCCTCAACAATTAAAAGATGCAAAAGAAATGGCCCCAGAACAAGAAAATTCAGGATAGGGACATTTTTTTGTAATAAAGCAAGGGAGCACAATTTTTTGTTGTATTAGGACAGTGACTTTTTGTTTGTAAAATCTTTTTGTCTTAAGGATAGTTGTCTTTCTTCTCTAGACCTAAAGCTTGTTACATCACATGCTATATAAACAAGATCCCAAGGCTAGAGAAAAGGGTCTAAAAATCATGTAATTTTTAGTTTTATGCTAGTCTTGCATTCAGTCTAGTAGTCTCTATGTGAATTTTGTGATGTATTCATCTTTGCATATCTGAGAATAATTAGAACATGGAAGGATTAGGTGTCTAATCTTGAGTTATTCTAAACTTGATATCAGTAATTGTATTATTTTCAAGGAAAATAAATACAAAGGAAAGTTTTTCAAACATCTATTCCTCTAAATTTTGTCTCATGTTTCATATATCTGAAGACTTATGAATGAAGGAATAATGTTGTTTCATTTTAATGCAGTTTGGATGGGTTGTATGTCTTTTCATTGATTGCTCTTAATTCAAGGATTTAAATAAATTCTTTCATTGAACTAATAGGTTTTCTACATGTGTGGGAGGATATTCATAAGAAGAGAATTTAGAGTTAACTATCGATAGTTTCAATTGTAAGGCAATTGAATAGATCAAGTTTTACTAGTGTGATTTTCTTTGTACTAATGGATAAGGCATTGATCACCAATTAGGATACAAACTATTGAGTTCATGGGGTTACATAGAGCACAAATATAAATCAAATCAATCTTTATTTTATTGTATGAAGAGTCAAACTGTTGGTTGGCACTTATTTGCAATAATCCCTTGTATGTCATTGTTAGCTACTTTTGTCAAGGATTATTTGTAAAGTATAGAAGAATTGTGACCATTTTTTGTTGTAAGGGATAGAAATGAAATAGAAAAATGAAGTTAATAAGCATATGTTGAAGTCAAGAACCAAAAACCAATTATATATCTATATATCCCTAAGATGCACCCACCTTGGTTTTACAGAACCTAAAGAGTGGAGAATATTTGTGATTTTGTTGAAGCTAGATTTAGATCTAAAGTTTTCGATGTTGAATATAGGAGGTTGCTAACCCTTAGACCAAGTTTTACTTTCAAAATCTTGTTATCAAGTACATTTTTCTTTGGTAGTTTTGAAACACGAACACATGGTAGAGGAATTCTATAAATATGATGGAGGAGATGCCTTGGTGTATTATTTTCAAATCTCCTCATTCCCCTAACTACTATGTTGTTTCCCAATAATTTTCTACACATCAAAAAACATAGCTTGAAGAGGCTAAGGAAGAAAAGAACCATGATGATGTGGCATGTAATGTAGTTAATTTATGTGATAGTGGTGATGAATCTAGTCTAGAAGATTCTAAAATTGATGTTAATAATTAGAAAAATATGTATTAGTTACATCATCAACAAGTTTTTTTAGATAATGAAGATAAGGATGAAGATAAGATATGCAACATGATATTAGATATTGAACATATGAATTTGAGAAAGTCATCAAAAGAATAAATTGATAGAATAACTACAGAGATTGTTACCCAAGTTCATAGAAAATATAATCTAAGAAATTGGATTGTCAATAATACTACTAGGAAGCAGTAGGTATTTTCATTAAAGACATCACCTGTAAGATGGATGATGACCATAAAGAAGAGAATACAGTGGTTGTCAAAATCAAGGATAGTAAGACAAAAAAGTGGGAACCTAAGAAGAAGTTGCAATGTCAAGGTGTAGAGACAATCAAGACAAACATAGAAGAAAATAAATTAAATCTTGATGCTATCAAACAAGTGGAGGAGCATGATGTTCAAGTACAAGAGAATAGAGGTAATTGTTGGCCAAAAGTGCCTTCCCATCAAGGATTGATTTCAATTATTTAAACCCACCCAATGGTCAAAAGATTCAATTCTATATTATATTTTGAATCCCAGAGCCACAAAAAGATGGTATGGTATGATCTTATGATAGTTCATATATTGAAGGATCGTCAAGAAAATTGAGTAATGATAAGATGTTATGAGGCTCCTATTGGTTGAGTAGTCAGGTTGTCATGACATTGTAGATAGTCAAGAGATTGTAAGACAAAGAAAGGTCTTTCCTAATGTTATGACAGTAAGTGATGATAAGATCATAGGTGCCTCGAGGATGTGTCCCCAATGCCATAATGGTCAACTATCATAGGATCATGGGGTTGACTTCCTAGGTTTTTGATGCTACAAAGGGGAAGGTTGATTGTATGATCTTAAAGTTGCAAGGTCACAAGCACAAGTGAGGACACTTCCTAAGGTCACAACAAAGATAGTCAAACCATGATTGTAGGATCACAAGGGTTATTACCATGGTTGTCGATATCACAAGGGATTGCAATCGTAAGATTGTAAAGGTCAAATCAACCATGTCATAACATTACAAGGAAAGAATAATGGTACCATGACATTATGCCAAGGGTGTTAAGGGTCACCTTTCTATCATGAGATCATAGGATCTTGTTGTTGTCAAAGGATTGTAAAGAGAATGAAGGATGGGCTCGATGCTATGAGGTATTGGTGATTATAAGATCATAGAGGTCAAGGTTATGAACAAAATATTATATAAATGGTTTTGACCATTGTTGATGCTCATATAATCGTGAGTTCAGTGTTGACCAAAACATATAAATAATTTCACCTGCCAAGCTAGACAAAGAGGAATTCCCAACCCATTAGGTAGCAAGAAAGGTATAGAGCGATAGTTGAATATGGTTTACCTATGCTTTCTACCTGATTTGGAAAGTTGATGATAGGGGAAGCAATTCTATGATGATAGATTCAATCTTTTCAATCTCTTGTAACCACTTTCATCATTTCCCAAGCCTAATAAATGTAAAGGAACATTCCATTGACACTGGTTGATCCATCTACTCAGTCAGAAGGTTAATGGTCGTCGTTCTTGTCCTCTCAAAGATTGTTTGGTGGATAAGTGATCTTCTCACATCTAGATTTTCTCTGTGATCATATCTTTTCCAATTTTCCAAGAATTATTCTCTGTAAAGTTGGTTATAGTGGTTGAATTTTATCTTAGGGTGGAAGTTATATGAGTTATGCTTATACTATAAAAGAAACTATTATACTCTTTCTTAGGGTCAGATCTTCTCTATTTCTCAAGTATTACCTTGGCATGCTATTGCAAATTCCCTCTTTTCCTCTAAATTATATGACATTATTTCTTATCTCCTTTAGCCATCGATGTACTATGCAAGATTTTTCTACCTCTCTTTGATGTACTATGGATATCTATAATCTACATTTTTGTATCTCTTTTGGTCTATGAATGATAAGTGAAGCCTTTTTTCCTTGTGTCACACATTTGGTTGTCTGATCTGTATGTAGCTAATTGACTAAAGCAAGTCTAAATCTATATATCTTTGGATTTTCATGATAATTGTAATGTGCATGTATGAGAAGAGATTGGTCTAAGCACCCTATTTTGGTGCATCACCTCTTTAGAATAGATTAGGTAGCTAATTTCATGTATTTCTTCTCCCTTTTCTCTTAAAAGATAGTTTTAGTGCATCCTGATAGTAGAGGAATCCGGCCTTCTCCAGAGACTCAACCTCATAGTTCAAGTCCTATAGCTTGGAGGTTGTTTCCATGTTTCACAAAGTTGTCCTTAGGTAAAAATTTTGGACAAGGGTACAAGCTTTTGTGACAATAGTAACCCATAAAAATATCTTATTTATGATCATGCTGACATGATTTCAATGTTATCACAAATTATTATTAAAGTCCTTTTAGCTAAAATGTTTAGGATAGAGGAATATAATAGTAAAGTCTTTTCTTGGTTAGGGGGAATTAGGAATAGTAAAATTGTTGAAAGGGAGTTATCAGTAGGGAAAGAGGTACCACTTTTAGTAAAAGAGAAGGAAGACAAAGGAGACATGTCCCAAATATGTCAAATGTACTTGGATAATTTATCTACTACCTATATAGAAAATATTGACCATTTCTTCCTTAGCCTAATCATAAATGGCAAGACCTTAAAGAACTGCATGATTGATTCGAGAGCCTCAAATATTGTTATGCCATTTAAGATCATAGAAGCCCTTGGTTTAGAGGTAGATACAAAATAGGGTAGGTGTAGAGCTATGGATGCTGGAGAGGTCCCTGTTATAGGTATTGTTGGTCATTTTTCCCTTCCCACCAAAATTGTCATATATGAATTCAAACATAGTAATCTTCAAGTATTTAAAAATTCAAATAAAATGGGGATAAAATACCTAATACTAAAACCTTAGGTTATATTTTAATTTTTAAGTGACTACGCAGTTTAATTCATAAGTGATCTATGGTCATTGTTATGTTACTATGCAGAGATGCAAGGGAGTTATTTCATGTGACATAGCGACAACTCAAAGCATGAATTTTGGTGGACCCTTTCTTGTCAGAGTAGCTAGGTCGCCAATTCCTTTAGTGTATTTTACTCACCGTCAAATCAAGGATCATCCACCATTGTCACTTTCTCACCTTGCTGAGTTGCAAGGTAGTTATTTCATGCAACATAATAATGATTTGCCACATGGATTGTGGGTCTTGTTTCCCTTGGCAAGATGCAAAAGTGAGAACTTATCAAGTAGGTTGGCATACGGATGAGTTCTAGTTGGTTTGGATCCTTGCATAGTCAGGTTATTGATTTCATGTTTTTAGGTCGTCAAATGGAGGAAGATCAACATCCCTTGTTATGTTCCTATGGGAAAATGATCGATCTTTATCTATAGAAATATAGCAAGGATTTTCCATGTGTCCCAATGGGCCCATTTTTAAAGGAATTCATAGTTAAGGTTGACAGTATTGTAAGTTGGTAGTTAAGTTAAGAAGGTGACACGATTAGTTGGCCAATCGGACAGTCAAATTTATGAAGAACTTGTGAGGTGGCAAAAGGAAATAATGTTATTGGTCTACATGACTTGTCTTAGTTGTAGGACTTTTTTTGACTATTGACCTTGTTGATTTACAAGCCAAAAATGAAGGAAAATGGGTTTTCTTGCATGATTTGATCTTTATGATCAATCCCAACCACTCCAAGTTAATGTTTTTTTTAAACAATGCAAAGGACACTCTTCCCACCATTTGATCATCCATTTTAAGAATTTCTAGCATCGTTTGGTATCATTTCCATCACTTTAGGGTTTTCTCCTATGATGGTTTCCATGATTTTCATGCATCTACAAGTGTACCAAATGAAATTTATTTTTGGGATCATCTTGATTATTCTCTAAGCATTTAATGGTAGTGCTTGTAAAGTAACTTTAGTTAGAAATATCTTAGTTATGCTTGAGCTATAAAGGTAGAGTTTTTAATATTTGTAAGGGTTGATCTTTCTTTGATTCTCTAGTATCACTTCTATGCATACTATTGTAATTTTTCATGCCTCTGAGCCATTGTAATCCTCTACTGAGTCTCTTTTAGCCATTAACACATTGTGCAAGTTCTCTTTGCCTCTAGTTAACATTTTTTACTATATTCTACAATTTGCATGATTGTATATGCTTTTGGCATTTGAATGATATGAAGTGAAGTCTCTTCCTTTAGCATTCTTTTGTTGTCTAATCAATATGTGGTTTTTGAATTAAGAAAAATATGAATCTGTATTCTTTGAGGTTATAACTGGTTTACTATGCATTTATGGGTAGAGATAGGGTCAAACATCTATTTTGGTGCATCACACCCTAGGTTAGAGTAGATAGATTTTCTTTCATGCATTCCTTCTCTCTTTCCCTCTCCAAGTGTAGTTAGGTGCACCCTAATAGTAAAGGAAGTTGGCCTTCTCTAGAGACTCAACCTCACAATTCAAGTCCCACAACTTGGAGGTTGTTTCCATGTTTCACAAGGTTGTCCTTGGGTAAAAACTTTGGGCAAAGGTGCAAAATTTGGTGACAATTGTTTTTGGCATGCCTGGTGGGACAATATTCAGGAGATTTCAAAGCCTATTGGTGTCAAAAGAGAAGAATTTAAAGTTGATCCTAAGAATATAGTATTTCTCTTAGTATTTTAGGCCTTTAAGAGCCCCATTTCCATAAAGCACTTGGCATCTCTACACTCTTCATATTTGGTTCTAGACCAAAGTTGTTGTGATTCATGCCCAAAGCTAAAACAAGGGCATCTTCTAGAGGTAAATTTTAGTATCAAGAGCTTTCATTTTCAAATCCTAGAAGAATAAAGTCTAGATTGTCTCTATCACCAGTTAGGATTAAAAAGGAAATACATACCCCTGCAAGATCAATCTCCACTCCTCCTGTTGTGAGATCTCAACCTAGAAATCCATTAGCTCATATTACTAGATTACTTTCTTATATGGCTAGACCTCATGCTTTTTCCACTTTTAATGGTGGAAGTCCTCTTTTATTGGCCTAAAGACATGACATACTAGTAGCTGCACTCAAAAGTATACCTGAATTTATTGGTGAAACTTCTACCTCTCCCTTAGAGCACATTCAAGAGGTTGCAAATGTTTGCAATATCCATGGTAGTACAAAAGATGATGTGGTCGTTAGACTCCTAGCTTCATCTTTAAAAGGGAAATTCCTACAATGGTATAGGGGTCTATCACATGGTTCTATAATGGATTGGGATAGGTTAGGAGTAGGACTATGTAGACATTTTGAAGATATGAGTTACTATTTGTCACTTTAGAACAGCTAACTACTATAAAAAGAGCCCCCCATGAATGTATGACTAATTTCAACTACATATTTCAAAAGATATGGGATAGAATACCTACTTTAGTGAAACCTACACCTAGTAATCCTTCTTACATTACCTCAGAGCCTTTAATAGTGATATGGCCACTATAATCCAAATCATGGGAGGAGATACATTACTTGATGCTTATGAAATAATGATAAGGGAAAAAAACATATTGATACAAGGAGGAAAGTTAGTTCCAAGGCCTCTTATGCCTTTCTTCCTTGATATCCCAAATCATCAACCAAAAATAGACCCTATTCCCACAACTTCCACATCACAACCCCTTTCCCTAACCCCTCAAGCTTCCACATCTTTGAATGGAATAGATGAAATCAAGGAGATGATGTAGTATATGATGTTGAACATAGATAAAAAATTGTAAGGCCAGGAGAAGAAGTTGGAAGATAGTTTCTCTGTGATGCAGAAGGTGAACAATAAAGTGGTGACTTTGGAGAGACAACAAGCTCAATGTAATAAGCCTCCTCAACTACAATATCAAACTCTAAATAATGGTAGGCCTCCAAATCATAATTATGGAAAAAATTATTTTGATCAAAGTAGGTAGAATAGTCATGCTTCTACCTCAAATGCAAATCAAATTAGGGCCTTAGTCCCTCAAAAAAATATGGCTCAAGATTGAGATTTGTGTCCCTCCTACAATTACTCCTATGCCTATTGTATGTGTCAAAAGGTTGAATCCTATTTAGCTTTGACCACCCAAGAGCCTGCAATAGGATAGTCATATAATGAGAACCAACCCAAAGATGCTTCACATATGCAAAGATAGGGTGATTTCTCCTTTACGAATCATTGGGTGGAGGAATATTTTAATGTAAACTAGGACTTCATCACTTACAACGCTAGGAGCAAAAGAAGAGTTGTTGAAGATGCTGCCACTCCTCTGCCTAATCAAGCTTCAACATCAAATTTAGTACCTTATGTACAAATAGTGAATGATCAAGCCAATACCCCTTAACAACAATGATAGAGTAATTCTAAAGGAGATGTGAATGGCCCCTAAGTTATTCCATCTCAATCTCCTACACATACATCTCCCAAGGCTTCTACCAAAGAACCTAATGCCTCATTCAGTGTGGTAGAGCAGATGGAGAAGAAAAATATTAATATTTCTATGTGGGATGTTTTTGCTACTATACCCATGCAAAAGAGGTTGTTGTAGCAAGAATTGGAAAGTATTAACCCAATGGATCAGCCATCAAGAGAAGGAAGTGCCACAAGTTTGGTACAACCATCAAGAGAAATAGAAATAAATAAAAAGGTTAGCCCTCCTCCATTTTATGTTTCTCTAATTATAGGGGATAAACTAATCAATAATTTCATGATTGATTCAGGGGCTAGTAGTTCAGTGATGCCTAAGTGTGTTGCTAATAATTTAGAAATGAAATGTGAGCCCATTGTTAGGAATGTATTGCAGCTGGATGGTAGTACTATCAAGACTATAGGGATCCTTAGGAATGTTGAAATGGACCTACATACATGCCATGGTTGTACTATAAATCAAGATATGTTAGTTGTTGAGGTCAAGTCACACTTTTCCATTTTCCTCTCAAGAGATTTCACTACCCAAATAGGTGGCTACATATCCTTTGATTGGTCATATATGTTTTTTAGAACAAGATATGAAACCAAGGCTTCAATCAGAGCAGAGCCTCTATCCCTCCATCATATTGAACCCTACACCCCTAATCTCATCAATATGAATTGCACTATCCTAGAGATGGATGAGAATGACATAGTAAATGAGCCTACCACTTCTCTCACTAAGATACCTTATTTTCTCTTAGATGAATGGGCTAATGCATATCAATTTGATCCCATATTAGCAACCCTTGAGATAGGTCTTGGTACATACTATGTATTAGAGAAGGATGCTCTTGTCCCTAACCTTGTGAAGCCCAAAGAAGATATGAGCGAGATATGGAGTATGTATTTTTATGGATCAAGGAATAAGAATGGATTAGGGATGGGTGTGATGTTGATTTCTCCTACACAAGTAAGGTACTACTCATTTAGACTCCAATTCAGTTGTACCAATAATGTGGCTGAGTATGAGTCATTGATTTAGGATCTTCTACTTGCTCAAAAAAGAGGAATTCAAACATTGAGTGTATATGGAGATAGTGAGTTAGTGGTCAATTAGGTAAGAAACTAAAATATCACTAAGAATGGCTTTCTCAAGTCTTATGAGCATGGAGTATGGGATTTTCTTGAAGGCTTCAATGCATTTAATATTTAGGGGATCCCTAGGAAGGAGAATAGATATGTTGATAGACTTGTATCCATTGGTGCATCTTATGATGTACTAGGGAATCTTGAGGAAGATAAGAAGCAACAAATCAGAGTGGTAGTTAGACCTACAATTCCTGAGAACAACACCAATTGGCAAGTGTTTGAATCTGATGCAAAAATTGTAATTTTTTAGTAGAATGAGGAAAAATTCTCATAGAGAAAACAATCTAGGTTGAATGACCAATATGGAGATCAAATCATCAATCTTAGTTCCAAAAAGTTGCCTAAGGGTCTCATTACCTAAGGGGGTGTCTTCCACCCTGATGACCAAGCAAGAGATAGAGGCATGTGTATATGTGAAATGTGGGCCTCAAATTCTCACACACACTTCAAATTGATTATCTAAAAGATCATCCTAGAATGAATATGAGATTATTCATTTGATTAATTCAATAGTTTGACATGTTTCCTTCTAACTAGAAGGATTTTTCCTTTTCTCTCAGAACGAGATGGGGGCAACCAGACCTCTAGAACAAAGGATTTTAAGCTATATGAAATATGCAAGATTAGTCTAAATGTATGCAAGATTATTCTAAGAATAACAAAGAAAAATTAATCTAAATGGATGCATTATTAAACTATGATGAGATTAATATGAAAGAATATTAAGCTAAGAATGCAAGAGCAAGATGAGTAGATATTCTAGAATAAGTTTAATGCAAATTCAATTCAACCTCCGTAATGAGGAATCGAAGGCTTCTTAAATAGAACCCCAGAATCGATCGATGGTCAAGAATAATCAAAATAGATGATCAAGATTGAAGATGAGACTCAACCATAATGGAAGATTCCTTATGAAAAGGGAGTTAACTGATTGCTTTTGAGTGTAAAAAGGAGTTAATTGATTTGATTTTGAGTGGAATAAGGAATTAACTGATTTAATTACTTTTCTGATTTTAGTTCACCCAGAGTTTCCATTTCTAAACTAAAGAGAAGATTTGGAGATAATATTTAATTTAATAAAATAGAATATGACCTCATAAATGTATAAACTTTAATCAATTGAATAATTAAATTCAATAATTAAAAAGAGGAGATATCTTATTAAATCAAATATATTTAATTCCTTTGTACATTAGATAAAGAGATCATTTTAATTTAATTAAAGTATGAACACTTTGATTAAAAAAAATTAAATCAATAGGTTTATTATAGCTAATTTGAGTTGATACTTAGGAATTAAATAAATAGTGTGATTAATGCAATTTAGGGTTTTCTACATTTGACACCTAGGTCAAGTAATGATTATCGAAATTAGAATTATCTAGTAAAATAGGACTTTAGAATGATTGAATAGACCAAAATTAGTTAATATTGAAATGTGCCAATTTTGGGGTATTACATTTTGCCCCTCTTTGAATGAATGTGCGAGCAACATGTTCAATTCAAAAAAATTATAAGTATGAAGCATAGATCAAGAAACGAGATTGGTTCCAAAATTGATGACATGACCAATTGATAAGCTTTTAAAGATTATCTCCAAAATGAAGCTTAACCATAAGGGATCTAGATAGAACACCTAGATACTGAAATTGATAAGTTTTTAAAGGTTATCTCTAGCATAAAGCTTAACTGTAGGGGTTCCAGACAAAACACCTAGATACCAAGATTGATAGAACAAAGATTGTTAAATTTTATAGAATTGTTCTCAAAATGAGACTCAATCCTCAAGAGTCAAGGTTTACACTGTTCTGATACCTGTGATGACAAGATTAATCAAGAGTCATGGAATTATCCCCAGAATGAGGCTTAATGTTCAACAAAAAGATTGGAACATCTCTAGAATGAAGCTTAATCCTTAGCAAGAATTTGGAATTATCTCCAAAAAGAAGCTTAATCCCCGAGAGGCTAGATAGAACACCTGAATATTGGTCCATAAAAGATAACAAGACTTATCATGGGTCATAGAATCATCCCTACAACAAGGCTTGATCCTCAAGAATTATGGTTTAGACTGTCCCGATACTTGTCCATCGAGCTCTAATAAGAACTATTATAGGATGTGATCAGAACATGAAAAGACGAGATAGATGCCATAGATGTCAGATAGAGGGGTACAAAATGCCCCAAGTGATGAGATACCCTAAATGATGAGGACATAAGATTCAAAATAAGTTGAAATTCATATTTAATGATGCAATCATCTTGCTCCCTTAGGAGCAAAATCAAAAGATGACACATTAGAAATAGAGATGCAGAGCAATATATCAAGAGGTATAGAAGAAATATGAGATTTTAAAGAATAGTGAAGAGATCAAAACAATCTAAAGAAAATTTGGAGTCAATCCAAAGTGATTGCAAGGTCCAAAAGACCAAGTTTGCCAAAGTTGACCAAATTTGATTAGAGTTGACTTTTTCTAGAAATTTTAAAAATTTTGAAGAAATTATGATTTGAAAATTTTCCAAGATTCACAAAGTATTAGAAAAAGTTGGACTACACAAGCATTCAATCGTGTCGGTCCCAAATAATTTAAATGCATTTTTGAGCTATTTAAGTGTGTCAAATTTTGAATTTGATCCTAAAAATGGATTCAAAATGGTCAAATTAGCTAGGGGGTGATTTTCACACCAATTAGAGCACTTTGAAAAATTAGGCCAAAACCTATATAAGGGAACAATGGGTCATTTTTGAATCATTTACACTTTTGTCTTTTGTGGAGAGGAGATGTCTAAGGTGACAATGGTGGTCCCCTTGTCTATACATCGATTTTAGCATTCCCAATGACATTGTTAGCTAGTAGAGTATGGACATCTCATGAGTAGTTGATAACCTTGCTTTGCATTTTATTTTGCACATGTTCTGAGGTATTTTAGCATGTTTTTAGGTTTTTTTAATTTATCATGCATTAATTATTGCGCGAGGATGTCTCTCCTCACATAAAGAAGTACCAAGTATGTACTTCTTCACCTAGGGTAATGGGCTTTCTTGTGTGGGAGCTACTCATGTGTCACACAAAAAGCCCTAATATTTGTGTACCTTTTGCCCATAGTTTGATCACCCTTTGCATGACAAAGTGTATCCTCATGCAAAGATGTGCAATCTCATGCGAGAATTTGCATTTTCACACAATAATCTAGTGTTAAATGCAAGTTTTAAAATTTGAAAATTGATTTTGTGGTGCAATTTTGCACTTTCTTTCATCATGTTCATTTATTTGAGACTGGTCATTTTCTTATTGTGTTCATGTGTGCAGGTTGCATTTCCGAATGTCAAATTGTGATCCCATTACCCACCTTAAGGAGCTCTATTGTGAAAGCTTGATGATGTCAATATGGCACATATTAACAAATTGGGATTGTCTTATCTTTGTTCAATTCCACCAGTGTTGGTGAATCACGGCCTTTAGATAGCATTGGTGGAGAATTTCCATTTAGAGATGAATACCTTTCATCTTCCATAGGGGGAGATGACTATTATACCAAAGGACATCTACTAGATACTACAAATACCCTTCTATAGGCCAAGAGTAGTGTATGACATAGTGTCATGGACAGGCACAAGGCAGTAAGGGTCATCTTTGAGAAGGAGTTGATCATGGGCAGAGCCATCACGTGGGAGGAACTGGTCCACACATATGGACACACGCACAGATTGCCAATGGTGTTGGGGATATTCATCAACTATTTCCTAATGCCTAATAGAGGCTAGCATGGATTGGAGTGTGGGTGAGGTCGGATGCTCCAGATGATGTTGGAGACTCCAGAGAGATATGGATGGGGTTAGTGTATGCTCGGACACATGTTCCACAAGATGCACAAGATTGTGTATCATGAGAGGAAGAGCATGGTTGTTGGGGTCTATTTCCTTTAGATCTAGGCATGGGAGGACTTGCAAGTCATGAGGCCTATTTTTTCAAATGTGAGGTAGCCCATGGAGCCATACACTTGTAGATATAAGGGCCATCTTACCGAGATAGCTCTAGGCAAGACTCAATAGTGGAGGGGGTGTCTTGATGACTTGGTGGTAGTAGTATGGGGGCCTTGGAGAGAGATGGAGGTAGCTAGGGCATATGTTCACTTCATCACCACTAATAGGTCAATTTGTGTAGATAGTGGAGAGATTCCCACTGACTCACGTATGGCGATAGTATGGGTGGCTGTAGCAAATTTTATAAGAGTACTACTCCCACATGTAGAAAGTGATAGATTTGGACTGTGGATGGTCCCTGAGGTTAGATCTAGGGAGATCTATGATAGATGTGTACAACTTAGTTATGACATAGTGGGGTTGCCAGCTAATGGTAGTAAACAAAGGGATGACTCCAACTTATTAGGTCCATTTTATGAGTCATCCCTTTCCATGATTTACAAATCTAGTGTAGATGGTTGTACCAATCTAGCTAGTACAAGCACTACAAGGATGCCATAGCAACCATAGTAGGTGAGAAATAGGACATGTTGGGTGCAGATTCCTCCTTGGCAGATGAGGGTAGATCCATGTGCTGGTAAGAGTGGGTTAGGTTAGAGGTGACTACAAAGTGAGATGGGCTATCTAAGATCCATACGAGGTGATACATAGAGACCTTACATAGAGGAGTAGAGGCCAGCCAAGTAGCTAGTAGAGTAGGGTGATGAGGAGATATAGGACTAGCCTATTGTAGGAACCTAGGGTGGAGATTTCTTAGCATAGACCCAGGAGGCCCTAATGAGGTCCAGAGAGTGAATATAGACTATGTAGTAGTAGCTAGGAGAGTTGCATATACAGGTATTTATGAGAGACTCCTAGATTGCTAATTGGGATCGTGAAATTCGTGAGCTATGAGAGTAGTTAGAGCTAGTAGATCAAAAATCTAAGTAGTAGCAAGATGAGATTTAGCTACAATTAGCTAGGGCAGCTTACTATTTTGTAGCTTATGCAATGGTTGTACCAAATGAGGTTGAGCAGGTGCCTCAATTTTCACAATATGCATGAGAGTTGGGAGGTACATGACCTGCAATGAGACCTAAGATGCCTCCTCCTCCTCCTCCTCCCCACCACCACTAGTGAGAGGTGAGGGAGAAGGGGGGACTTAGATTATTTTTCCCCAGTTTTGGCCTAGCTATGTATGGATTGGTTTGGCAGCACCATGTTGTATCATTTTTGAGATCGAAAATGCTCGAGTAGCGTCCAATTTTCTATTTTATGTACACTTATGATATATATATGAAATTATGATTTGAGTACAATTGTATGTGTCACTTTCTCTCTTTTAGTTTGATGTACATGAGATGTTTATGCTTATGAATATGAATTTAAATATGATGTGATGTATGAATGTAGTGTAGATGATATGAATCATGAATTATGTATGAAATGCAAAATGTGAATGAACTAACATCTCATGCAATGTTCTATTTTTCTTGATAATGATAAGTATTCTTTCAAGATCGAGAGGACAAACCAAAGAGCCAAACACTTGTGCAGCCATGGAGAAGCATGATACTTTGAAGAAACCAACAATTTCTAATCACAAAGAATGTAAGTAGATCTACAATCGAACCATGTGCTTATGCAATGCAATCCTATGCTAGATGCATCCTTAAACTAGATGCAACCCTAGGTCTGGTTACCAAGCTTCGATAATTATCATCACTAAGCATGTAGAAAAACTTTAGACATCATACAATCCCTACTGACATTGCAATTATAGGAATGTGAATAGGACATTTATTCTAGTATTTTTGAGATTAAATGTAAGCATTTGAGGCACAAGAAGCTAGAATGACCAGAATATTTGTCCATTTTAATGTAGCAAGTTAACATAAGCATCAAAGCATAAATGCTAGGATGACTAGAATGTTTCTTACATGCAGACACACCAGACACACAAGAGATCCTTCTTATGCTAAGTAGTCAGTAAGTATTCTATCTATAACAATCCTTGTATTCATAACCCCAGACAAAAGTGTAATGTTTATACTCGCAGTGACCCATATGTTCACTTAGCAGGATGAGTATCAACAGTTACTATAGCATAGAGAATTCACTCAAATAAGCAAGGAAAAGAATCAAACTCAATGAAGAGTTTGTAAAGAAGGAGTTGAGGTATTCATGGCCATCCACTATGAGATGGAGACACTTATAGTAGACACCCTTCTTTATAAGGACACTTCAGATTATTGGAACTAAACCATAAATAGAAATAATAGAAAAGATCATGCCCCTAGTCCTTGCTTCCCTAGTCAAAAGAGACATCATCAAGTTTCTCAAGGAGGCATGATAAAGCAAAAAAAGTAAAGAAAACAAAGAAAAGCTTAGCATATCACAAAAAAATCATCATTTTGAGTTCAGATTATGTGTTATAGGATTGATGTCAAATGTCAATTTTTAGAACATGTATTGAAAGAAATCTCTTCAATAGGGTGACAATAATAGATAGACATAGTTAGAACTGGTGACTGAAGTGAAAGATGAATCTTTATTAAGAAGAACCTTAGTAGGAAATTGAGCATCAGTAGATAGACGTAGTTAGAACAACTAGCGATTGATGCAAGAGAGATCTTCTATAAGGGGAATCTCAGAAGTGACACAAGCAATAGTAGGTAGATGCAATTAGAGAAATTGGTGACTGGCACAAGAGAGATCTTCCATGAGAGGAATCTCAAAAGTGACACTAGTGACAATAGGCAAATGCAGTTAGAAAAATTGGTGACTATTGAGAGGGAGATTCCTATGACACTGTAGGGTGTTGCCCCTAAGTTATGACAAGATTCAATCCATGGATACATGAGTGAAAGTAGCAAACTAAAGAAGGAAGGAAATTGTACATGAGCCATAAATTGCACTATGAGATATAGCATTTGGAACAAGAGGTGCTTGTTTACCAAGTTTTCACCTTCTTGGAAGAGATCCTTTTTTTTGCTACCATGCTTGTTTGCCAAGTTTTCATCAATAACACTTTTTTTTCAATTTTTGAATTTTGCAATTTTTTTATATTTTTGAGTTTTTCAAATGTTTTTGGTATTATCAGGGTGCCAATAGTTGGGTTTTTACCAAGATAATAGATATTTTTAGGAATTTTTGTAATTTTTAGATTTATTTTTAGGACATTTAGATATATACAAAGAGCTTTTGAAACTAGATCAGCTATAGAATTGCTTCAAGTGAAGAGTGTTGATGGGCTCCTTGCGCACCTCTTCCTTGGCTATAAAAAGTTGGTAAGCACCAGAGTTGAACACCACAATGACTATATAAGGACCAAGCTAGTTAGGTTCAAACTTCACTTTTTGTACCTATTGTTGTTGATCCTTAGGATTTTCTCTCAGAAAGAGATCACCCAATTGGACATCGCATAGCTTAACTTATTATAAATTTTGGACATATGAGATCATCTAACAATACTGGCTCTTGAAGCCAAGATATTATATAGTCATCATCAGTAATGAGGCCCTTCATGGAGATTCTCAAAGTAGGAATTTCAACCTCAATGGGAAGCATAGAATCTACTATGTATACTAAAGAAAAGGGTGTTGTACCTATTGGAGTTTTGATACTTGTTCTATATGCCCATAAAGTTGGTTTAATTTGAAGGTTCCAGTCCCTTCCAAATTTGTTAACTATATGATGCAATATCTTAACGATCACTTTGTTGGATGGCTCTGATTGACCATTACCCTGAGGATAATAGATAGAAGACCAATGTTGCATAATTCTAAACTTTTTGCATAACTCGTTAAGCTCCTTGTTGGAAGGCACACCATACCTTCATATGATGTAATTCATGATGAAAAAAGCTATAGTTTTTCCATTTTCTATAGAAAGAGGAACTACCTCTATCCACTTAGTGAAATAGTCTGTAGCTATAATAATAAACTTGTGTTCATTTGAAGATGATGGGTGAATCTGACCCACAAGATCAAAGGCCCATTGTTGGAATGGCCATAATGTGATAGATGGAATTAGCTCATTAGTTGGAGCATGAATCAGATTCCTATGGAGCTAGCATTATTTATAGGACTCTGCATATTTGATTGCCTCTTGCTCCATATTTTGCCAATAGTAACCAACTCTAATAAGTTTACAAGCTAGTGTCAAGCCATTAGAGTGAGATCCAAAAATGCTCTTGTGAATGTTGATTAAAAAATTTTTGGACTCATCGAGTTCTAGACACCTAAGGAGTGTTCTCTCGAGACCTCTCATAAACAAGTTGTCAGTAATAATAACATATCATGAAGCATTACAGGTAAGATGACATTTTTCATTCTGGGTTAGACCATCTAGAATTTTTTAGTCATGCAGATAGGAGTATATATGGTGGTAGTAGGATGAATCATGTCCTATAATAGAAAAAATCATGTGAGATTTAGCGGAGTTATAGGTAGGGTAGAGAAATGTTTCCACCAGGAGCTCATGTTGAAGATCATTCTCTAGCATTTGTAACATGGAAGCAAGAGTAGCCATGGAATCATCCACTTTGTTGTCTTCCCAAGGAATTTGTTGAAAAGTGATATGAGAAAAGTATTTCTTCATGTCATCCACCATGTGTTTATACGGAATCAATTTCTCATCCTTTATCTGATATACATTGTTGACCTAGTTAATTATGAGCTAGGAATCACCAAAGATCTTCAATTGGTCAACTCTCCATTCAACTAAAATCTTCATGCCATTAATGAGAGCTTCATATTCAGCAATATTATTTGTACAAAGAAATAGAATCTTGTATGCCTTAGGTAATGAATACCTCTGAGGTGTTATGAATAGTAGCCTAGTTCTGGATCCCTATTGTGTGAAGGAACCATCAAAAAACATCACCCAAGTTTGGTGTGTAAGTATTAGAATTGATTCATCAAGAAATTCAATGTGTAGTAGAAGAAGACTTTGCATTTTTTTTTCCACTAACTAATCAAAAATTGCTTGTCCTTTGATAGCCTTATGTTCAACATACTAAATATCAAACTTGCTTAAGATCATGACCCACTTAGCCAACCTTCCTGTTAGAGCTACCTTGTTGAGTAAGTATTTCAGTGGATCAATTTTAGCAACTAGTAAAATAATATGAGCAAGCATGTAGTGTCTTAATTTTTGGGAAGTAAAGATGACTCCTACACAAGATTTCTCAATAATATTGTAATTCATTTCATAGGAGATCAGTGTGAAACTTAGATAGTAAATAGCTCTTTCCTTATTATCATTGTCTTCTTGAGCTAGCAAGATACCCAGAGATGTTTCTATTACTGAGATGTATACAATGAGAGGCTTCCCATGAATAGGAGGCATCAAAATTGGTGGATGAGCAAGGTACTTTTTATCTATGTTAGACCGTATTCACAATCTTGGCTCCAATTATATTTCACCCCTTTGTGCAGAGTTATGGTAAAAGGCTGCGAGCTATCTGCCAGCTATGAGATGAATCTATGAATAGATTGAAGTTTTCCTTGTAAGCCCCCCATCTAATTAATATTACGAGGTGAAGGCATATCCATGATTGCTTGAACTTTCTTGGGATCAATCTCAATTCCTTTTGTAGATACGATGTAGCCAAGTAATTTCTCAGATGTTACACCAAATGCACATTTCTTGGGATTATGTCTTAGACTAAATTCCTCCATATGATCTAGAATAGGTCCCAAATCTTGAAGGTGAGTGTTACATTTTGTGTTCTTAACCAGGGTATCATCCACATAGTATTCCATTTTTTTGTGCATCATGTCATGAAAAATTGTAGTGACTACTCTCTGATATGCAACACTAGCATTTTTCAAGCCAAATGGCATCACATTCCAATAGAAAGTTCCTCACACACAAGTGAAGGTAGTCTTTTCCTAATCTTCTAGTGTAAATTTGTTCTGATTATAACCAAAAAATCCATCCATGAGTGAGTATATTTCATATCTTGTTGTCATGTCCACTATCATATCAATGTTTGGTAGTGGAAAATCATCCTTCGAACATGCTAAGTTTAGATCTCAGAAATTTGTACAGACTTTGATAGATTTTTTGTGCTTGGAGACTGGAAAAATTTTTGATATTCATTCAACATAATCAATATCACCAATCAAACTAGCTTTTAGGAGCTTTTCTAGTTTAGCTTTGACAAGTAATGTAACATGAGGATGCATTTTCCTAAATTTTTGTTTAACTTGTTTAACTCCTGGTGCAATAAACAAGTGATGCATTATGAGATCAAGATCTAATCTTGGGAAGTCTGAATATGTCCATGCAAAGTTTATGTTTTTCTAATGGAAGAATGAAATGAATTCTTCTTTTTCTTCTAGAGATAATGACTGTGCAAGATGTATCATGTGAGGATTTCCTCTATTCCCAAGTTGATCGGTTGTGTTGGTTCTATCAACACTTATGATCTTTCCTAAAAATGACTAGGAAGTACACAAATATCTCATCCATAGGTGCCTTAGAGAGGTTTTCACAATTGAACCTTCTATTTCTTTTCTTTTTTATTGTATGAATGAGAAATTTGATGTCAACTTTAATCATGTTGACACTTTATTTGCTAGTAGAAGACATTACCAATTCGACGGTATTAAAGTAATAGACAAGAGCATAGTCATTCTAGAATTTAGGGACTTCATTATATGCATTGGAATTCCATTCTATGAGCTTGAGATAGGTGAGTGAAAGAGATGTGGCAGGTTCAATTGTGTTCATGGTATAATCATTAAATGCTTAAACAAGCAATTCAAGACATAGAGCAGCTTTGTCCACAAGTGTGTTCAAATCCCTTTGAGCACTAATGTCATTAATCAAATACTCAAGGAAACTAGTTGGATAGTACTCATCTAACCTAACCCTAGATGATGCACCTAGTTCAAGGAGGTTTTCATAGACATGGACCTGATCTATGTCTTTTTCTGTACTTTCTTTTGAGAGAGAACCAAATTCATACTCTCAAGAATCCATATTACATGGAGATACATTGTAGAATTCCCCAATAGTGATAAGAATAAACTATCCTTCATCATCTAGATTTTTACAAAGGTACTCAATGTGTAAAGCATGACTAGATTCTCCTTGTTCTTGTTGGGTATGATGTGAATCAATAGTATCATCAGAAGAATCACTATCACCATCCATGGTGCTAACACATGGTACAAAGTCATCTAGTTTCACAAATAATTTAGCAAGATCATCAAGAATTGAATAGGGATAAGGATCTTCATCATCAACATTTTCTTCATGGTCATCAAACTCAGCTTGTGACTCATGTTTAGATAACTCTCATGTTCTAGTATGAATTTTTTAATCCTTAGATAGAAGGGAATCATATTGAAGCGTAGACCATATGTGTCTCAATTCCTTCTAGCTATCACTTTGATAGGATCAATCAAACCATTTTTGTTGCATCCAATAGGACCAATTCCCTTGTAGCCAAAAAAATTCATGAGTTTAAGACTAGGACCATACTTTTTAGGAGTAATTTCATGAGACTATTCTATGATGTCAATTGGAATCTCCTCTTTATATATTCATGTAGCAATAGCTTTGTTTTTAGCTTCCTCCTTGAGAGGAATAGTAGCTTTGACAAAAGTACCATCATACTTATTTTGAGGTATCAACACAAAATGTCTCTTTGCTTCAGATTGTCTCCCATAAGGATGGGGAGACTTAGGAAGAGATGCAAAGACAAAACTGGTTCTATGTGATATTCACCCATTCTAGTTTCCTTCAGCTTGAGTGACTATTCAATTTTCTTTAGCTTGTTATCATTATTTTCTATAGATTCCCTATTAGCAGGTAAAAATTTTTTAGTAGATTTTAGCATGTTATAGGTATAGCTAGTACTTGTAGGTATGGTGACTTTAGAGCCATGAAATGGGAATTTTATGCATTGATAGTAAGTGGAAGGCATAGCTTGCATCTCATGTATCCATGGTCTTGCTAGAAAAATATTGTAAGCCAAGGGAATGTTGAGGACCTAACATGTGACATCCCTTTCTATAAGACCAACATGAAGAGGCAACACCACAAGACCTAAAGATTTTTTCTCAACTTCATCATATTCTTTACGATGGGGATCAATGGACTCTATAGAATAGTCCAATTTTTTGAGAAGAGCAATAGAGACAATGTTTAAATTGTATCCATTATCAATGAGCACACAATGGACATGTTTCTAGTCTATCATAACCTCAATCTGTAGAGGTTGATTATGTGGATGACTCAGTGAATTCTCATCCTCCTCAGAGAAGGACATATAGTAAGCTGAGGTCAAATGACCTACCATAGATTAGAACCTCTCAAGATCAAGATCTTGAGGGATGTTTACCTCAATGAGGTCTTTGTTGAGAATCTTCCTATGAACAAGCAAGATTTTGAGCAGTTCAAATATTGTAATTTGAGCATTTGTTCATAGTAACTATTGAAGCAAGAAAATGGTCTTGAATGGCTATGTGAAGAGAGATTCTCCAAGAGCTCTGATACCATGTAACAAATTGGTATAGCTTTGATACCATGTAAGAATTTTCCTTAGGGAAAGATTCACCAAAGATCATAGAACTCGAACACAAGCACCACTATAGACCAAATAGGAGTATGATAAATATATTAGAGTATGTCCTCATACATTTCTTTGTATTGTATGTGATGTGTGTACACACTAGGAGTGTCTGTATATAATGGCCTCTTAGGAAGCACCTAGAATGTCTCTAGAAAGAGCCAGGAGATAAGATAAGCATGACAAATAAGCACACATATTATCCATCATTCTAGATGATTAGATAAGAATGATGAGGTTGATCTCAAGTGGAGATGTTGTAGACACTATGTGCTTAATTAGAATACTAACTCTTGTGTTGTAGACACCATGTGCATAAAAGAGGTGCAAAATCCCTTGTTGTCAACATGACAACTCACAAGAGTACACATACTCATAGGTGGCTAATAAATAAATATTAAAATAATGCATTAACCTAAGTGAACTTAAGTAAGTTTAAATAGTGAATAATTATTTACTCCAACAGTAACTGATCAAGGATACTATAGCTAGTAGCTGCAAATGTTATTGCAAGTTTTAATCCTTTTCTAGATGGACTAGAAAGAGGATTTTCTTTGTGTTGTTCTAGCTTAGGAGCAGAAGGTGCAGGGCCTTTTAGTACCAACTTACCATGGGAGCGTGTAATAGCATTGGCACAAGATTGTGATGGTTCATTGTCAGATGTATTGGAATCAAGGCCCCTTAAGACAAATGGTTTCTTAGTTTTAGTTTTGTCTTGTTTGTTGTCACAATACTCAACATCTATGGGTTCAACCATGTGGACCATCTCATCATCATCATTAGAGTATGTATAGTTGATCTTGTTATGAGGTTTTTATTTTGAGTTTTCTCCTTTTTCATAAGATAATAATGGCTCCTTGAAAGCCTTGTGATTTGTGTTCTTGTTATGTTCGTCCACAACAATGTCACCATCATCAATTAAGTCTTGGATTTTGTGACACAAGTTGATGAAATTACTAGTTTTGTTACTTTTTTTTTATGATATTTGCAAAATGTGGTTTTGTCCCACCATGTTGGTTGTGGTTGTGGATCATAAGGATGATAGTTATTCAATGGAGAAATGAGCTTGTTTTGTAGCAAGGTCTTGTAGACTACATCCAAAGGTTCAACAAGAGGTGTAAATTCTCATTTTGGACGTGTAATCCAAGATGAGCTCTTTGGTTTATTTCCAAATGTATTGTTGTCAGAAGGAGGTTTCTCAATATTCTTGGAAGCTTTAGATTGTATGTGAGATTGAAAGCTACCTTGGCAGATTTAGGAGTAACATTATCAACAACTACATCATGTACAACCTCTCAGTTTTTATTCACATACTTGGATTTGTCCTTATTAGAAGTGGATCCTTGTTAAGTATCCTTTTGGAAAGTTAACTTACCCTTTTGGACCATGAATTCCTCTATTAGATAGCTTGTGTGACCATATCTTCGAAGGTGCATGGACCTTGAAGTTAAAATTTAAACCCATAATCAAGTAAACGATTATCTGTAAAGATATCAAGCTTTTCCATTTCGAGGATTTTACATGAGTATTTGGTGTAAAGTTGTCTCCATCTCTAAAGGAATGTGAGGAAAGGTTCCCCAACTCTCTGTTTAATGTTACATAAGTCTCAAATGTTAACTGGGTGTTGTATGTTGTGAGAGTACTATTGAACAAATAGGTTGGAAATCTCATAAAATGTTTTGATACCTATAGGAAAGCATGAAAACCACTCCATAGCCTAACCACCTAGAATTCTTGGAAATAGATGCATGAGATGTGTCTAATTATGCATAAATTCCATAGATAAGGCATTGAATTCCCACAATTGATCTTGGGGATCTGTAGTTTCAAAGTATTTATCATACTTAGGTAATTCAGCTCCTCTTGGAAAAGGAGGCATGTCTACACTCTTGTCAAAAGGAAATGGACAAAGAGCATCTAGAGTGTATGTTTTTGTAGGTTTTCCTTTATCATGCATTATTTGGGCTAGTTGGTCTTGCATGATCTTCAATTATTTTTGCAATTTAGACATTTTAGTTTCCTCTTTAGGTATAATGATAGTTTCAATGTTAAAGTGATGAGGTAGCTTAGCTCCCTCTTGAGAAAGTTTGAGAAGTATTTCTCTTTCTCTTCATTAAGCAATATTTCCATGACTTTCTAGAATCTTTTGTCCTTGTGGCATTTTTTGATATGCTTGGGGAGTACTTCTACCTCTTCTTCATTCTCATTAGTAAAAGGTTCCCTATGTCTTTCAATCCTATGTTGATCTTGGTCTCTACTATGTTCTCCATGTTCTAGTTCTTGATAAAACATTTTAGGGATGTGATAAGTTTCAGTGTATGTTGGTTAAAAAGGTTGTCTAAATAAGAATTCAGTTGTGTTGTTTGGAGATGTATGACCTTTGCTAGTTTTGGGATCCTCTTGGTACAAGGGGTTCTAGGTTTTTTGTAAGTTTATAGAAAATGATCTCTAAACATGAGGAGATCTAATAGGTGAAGGAGATTGTGAAAACTCCTCACTGGATGAATTGGACATAGACTGTGCATAAACCAAAGAGAAACCTCTATCATGATTATGACCTCTAGCTCTACCTTATATAAATTTGGAAGGATAAAACATGTTTTTGCTTCTTGTTGCCACAGTCATAGACAAGGTCAAAAAGAGAAAGCCTAGACAAGGAACACATTACAACATAGTCTCAAAAAAGTAAGATAACAGTGTTGTATACTAGGGTACAAGTTGTCTAAGTAATGGCTAGAATAGTCAAAGATTATGACTATCATGACACAAAGTATGACAAACATGAGGGAAAAAAGACAAGATAAATGAGAAACAAGACTAATCCATGTATACATCACAAGTTGTTAGCTAAGAAAGAAGTCATTGTCTAACATTGTTTATCGATAGAAAACTAGTATGATGTTGTAGGTACAGACTAGACTTAGCACACACATAGCTCTAATAGAATGGTTTAATAGTTTTAAGACAAGATCCCACATGAGGATTCCTAGGGAACCATGTGAAAAGGCCCAAAGAACAAGGAAAATATTCAAAATAGAAATTTTAAGATAGTTTTCTCATGTGAGGACTTGTACAGAGCTACCTGAGGATGTGCTATACTGACAAAAAGATAGGATTCTAACATAAAAGGATATATTTGCAAGATCTTGCATGAAGATTTGCACAAGACCACATGAAGAATTAGCCAGGGTTGCATGAAAAAGTATGAGCTCAAAAGGTTCTCACACAATATTTTGCAAAATTAGGCACAAAAATAGGGACTAGACTAACAACTGAGATAGAACTTTGAAGATATTTTGCAAGTTTTAGATAGAAATCTAGACAGATTGTTGGTTGTTTTGATAAATTTCAAACAGATAGCAAGATGACTTTTAAGTTGTTGAAAAGCATTTCAATTTGAAAAAGATAGTTTCTTTTTAGATAAACATAGGAATTAAGTAGTAGCCACAAACAATCCAACTGAGGACAAAGCAACTCAAAGGGATGAGGGAGTCTTGAATTTCTAATCATTTGATAGGTTTGGACAAATTTAAGACTCAATAATAAACATGTTTTATCCCTATAACCAAAAATGGTAGAGGAAGCAAAAACTTTGTCCCACAACTTATGTGCATGTGTTCACCTAACACAATTGTGTCACCCCACTAGAGGGTGCCCATGTTTTTGGTGTATTCCAAGGGCTCAATAACATATACACTGAATAAACACCCTTGTGGCAAGGGTCAAGTGCATATACCACCTTCCAACACCTAGGTACATGCCTTTGGTGAGTTCTATAGGAGAGATTTTTCCCCCTCCTTGCACAAAGATTATGCCCCCTTTTGAAGGTGAACTAGGTAGAAACTAAATAAGAGGCTTTTACTTGGCTTCTATTCATATTAACCCCCAGTGGCTTTGCAAGTGAAGTTGGGGCTAGCAGCCCACACCAGCATCTAAAAGTGCACATACTTGACTAGCAAGACTAGGGACAACACCTACCAATGTAATAGAGAAAGCCTCTTCTTGATATGCAATATCAAAATAAAAAAGAGGAAATTAATATGGCTTTGGAGTCTTTCGCTCTACAAAACTTCTTTATTATAGTGAGTTGGAATCTCCAATGAAAGGATTATTCTCACTTGGGTCATTCCTAGAGGTTGAATTGCTTCGGTAGGCCCTCTAAAGGTTGACTTGGACTGGTGGGTTGAATCTAAAGGTCCAAGTTTTTGATTTCCCTCAAGGGGAAAGAGCATACTCCTCTACCTCATCACCTTACCAAAATATGCAAGACATGTTCATCACTGAGTCAACTTATCAATCCCACCTTGTCCTATTCCAAGACTTTGATCCCCTAAAAGGAAATCATCATCTCTTCATTAAAGGCTTCATTTGGGAGAACCACTAACTTTCTTGCCTCCCTCAGGTACCATCTTTTAGAGCCTTATAGGTTTCTAATTTACTCTTGGGCATCACTTCCAAGTAGTAAAAAGCATACTCTCCTATTCCCCTGTCTTGCACCCTACAAAGTTCACAACCCCTATTTATACTATGTGTGGAAAGAAATGAAAGAAAACACAAATTTTAAGTGGGTTTGAAATGAGTCTTTGGCATGCGTATCTTTGACAAAGCATCCTATAATCACATAACTAGTACTTGTTTCAAGTGTTTTGATAAGGTGCCCTCGACATGTATCCTACAAACCACTATCAAGTTTTTTGAAAACCAAAAATTAGAAAGGGAATGCTTCAAGCAACACTATTAGTCAAATGCCTAATGATAAATCTAAATTTTGGAAATTGTATTTGCATATGTTGTTGCAAGATTTTGCATGAAATCACACACAGGCCCATGCGACAAAATGATGTGCACCACATGAGAAACTATGCATTTATGCACTTTTTTGCATGTGGAAGTGCAATAAAAGGGGTGAAATCCTCAGTTATTCACATGAAAATCTAGAAAATGGTATGGATGACCATGAAATAATCATTAAAAATGCACAAAATGGAGTAAATGAGGCCAAAAAATTTGATTTCTCAGCCCCACGATGGGTGCCAAAAATGTATATGTGAAATGTGAGCCTCATATCCTCAAACACACTTCAACACAGTCATTATCTAAAAGATCATCCTAGAATGAATATGAGATTATTCATCTAAGTAATCCAATAATTTGACCTATTTCCTTCTAACTAGAAGGATTTTTCCTTTGCTCTCAGAATGAGAAGCAGGCAACCAGACCTCTAGAATGAAGGATATTAACCTATATGAAATATGCAAGATTAGTCTAAATTTATGCAAGATTATTCTAAGAATAACAAAGAACACATTATTAAATTACGATGAGATTGATATGCAAGAATATTAAGCTAAGAATGCAAGAGCAAAATGATAAGATATTCTAGCATAAGTTTGATGCAAATTCAATTCAACCTCTGTAATGAGGAATCAAAGGCTTCTTAAATAGAACCCCATAATCAATTGATGGTCAAGATTAATTAGAATGGATGATCAAGATTGAAGATTAGACTTAGTCATAATGGAAGATTCCTTATGAAAAGGGAGTTAACTGATTGCTTTTGAGTGTAAAATGGAGTTAACTAATTTGATTTTGAGTGGAATAGGAGTTAACTGATTTAATTCCTTTTTTAATTTTAGTTCACCTAGAGTTTCCATTTCTAAATGGAAGAGAATATTTGGAGAGAATATTTAATTTAATAAAATAGAATATGACCTCATAAATGTATAAACTTTAATTTATTGAATAATTAAATTCAATAATTAAAAAGAGGAGATATCTTCTTTAAATCAAATATATTTAATTCCTTCATACATTAGCTAAAGAGATCATTTTAATTTAATTAAAGTATGAACACTTATAATTAAATTAAATTAAATTAATAGGTTTATTATAGCTAATTTGAGTTGATACTTAGGAATTAAATAAATATGTGATTAATGCAATTTAGGGTCTTTTGTCTTTGACACCTAGGTCAAGTAGCAATTATCAGAATTAGAATTTCCTAGTAAAATAGGACTTACGAATGATTGAATAGACTAGAATTGGTTAATATGGCAATGTGCCAATTTTGGGGTATTACAGCATGAACCTAGCTACTGACAAAGATGATTATACACTAGTTGTAGTTGTTGATGGGAAAACCTTAAACATGGGAAAGGTATGTTCTAAAATTGAGCAAGAAAATTTATTCATCTATGTCAAGGATTTAATGATATATTTTCTTGGACATATGATGATTTAAAGGGTTTTGACCCAAGTTTGTTTCAGCATACCATAGATTTAATTGATAATACTAAACCTGTAAGGCAGAAACAGAAGCTAGTGAATCCTAAAATTGAACCATTAATGAGAAAAGAGCTATCCAAGCTTATTGAGACTAATATAGTCTTCCCTATCAAGAACTCATCATGGGTAGCAAACCTTTTCCCTGTTTGGAAGAAGAATGGATAAATTAGATTATGTGTGGATTTTAGGGATCTTAACCAAGCTTTCCTTAAAGATCATCATCCCCTCCCTTCCATGGAATAAATATTGTCCAAGGTCAGTGGTTCAAAGAGGTTCTCATTTCTTGATGGATTCTTTGGTTACAATCAAGTATTAGTCAAATAGTTTGATAGATACAAGACTACATTCACTACCAAATGGGGCACCTATGCTTATAGTAAAATTCCTTTTGGGCTAACAAATGTAGGTGCCTCATTTCAAAAGGCAATGGAGATGGCCTTCAAAAAAATTATTGAAAGGTTTGTATTGGTTTACTTTGACAATATCACAGTTTATTCAAAATATATAGTAGATCATTTTGGTCATCTCAAACAGCTATTCATAAGGTGTAAAGAGTTTGGGGTATCCCTTAACCCAAGAAAGTGTGTCTTTGTCACCAATCAAGGAAAATTATTAGGAAACATTGTATCAAAGGATCATTTAACCATTGATCCAGAAAGAACAAAGGCAATACTTGCTCTTCCCCTTCCTAGTCATAAGAAAGGTATGCAAATTTTTCTTGGTAGAATAAATTTTGTGAGGAGGTTTATCCCTAATTTAGCTACCGTGATGAAACCTCTTACAACCATTCTTAAGAAGAATATGGTCTTTTCATAGACCAAGAAAGGGAAGGTAAGTTTTGAAGAGATCAAATAGGCCATAGCCTCAACCTCTACTCTCATCAATCCAAATTTTGAGAAGGATTTAATTCTTTACACCTTAAGAGGTGAGTCAAGAATTTCTATTGTCTTAACTCAAACAAATGATAATAATGAAGAACAACCTATTGCCTTCTTTAGTGAAGGGCTTAAGGAATATGAAGACAAATACAGTTATGTAGAGAAGAAAGTCCTCACAATCATAAGAGCTTTGAAGAAATTCAAACACCTTCTATCTCATAACAAGATCCATTTGTTACTTACCCATGCTAGTGTGAAGGACTTTCTTTTAAACAAAGATATTAGTGAAAAGAGAGTTGGATGGATCACTAAGGTAACAGAGTATGATATGAACATTCAGAATACCAAGTTAGTAAGAGGGAAGAGATTGTGAAAATAGATGATCTAATCTCAGGAATCAAATGAGGAAGTCATTATGGTATTAACAAAACAACAAGAATCAAGAAATGATAATCCAAGGAATTGGATGTACAACATGAAGACCATCTTGTCAGGGAATGGATATCCTCAAGGATTGGATAGGACTAAAAAGAAATAGTATAGGTTACAATAAATTCCTTATGCCATAGTGGATGGTATCCTTTTTTGAAGAGATTTTAATGGAGCCCTATTGAGATGCATAAGCTAAAATATTGATCAAAGAGCTTCATGATGGTCCTAATGGTGGCCACTTTTTAGTAAGGACAACTGCAATGAAGATTATGAGAGTTGGTTACTACTAGCCATCCTTGTTACATGATTGTCATAGATATGTGAGGAAATGGGAAAAATTTTCCTTCTTCTTTGGTAAATAGAGGCTTTCAGCTATTCCTCTTCACACCATTTAGGTAGACCATCCCTTTGCTTAATGGGGATTGGATTTCATAGGCCCCATCAATCCTTCTTCTAGTTTTGGCCACAAATGGATCCTAATGGCTATAAATTACTCCACTAGATGGACAAAAATAGTTGTATTAAAGGATGCCACATAATCTTTAGTTTTTGAATTCCTTGATGGCATTGTGACTAGGTTTGGTATCCCTTCAATCGTTATTTCAGATAATGCAAAATCTTTTGTAGGAGCTCAGATTTATGCATGGACAGTTGATCATAATATTTACTTAAGCACATCCTCAAACTACTATCCTTAGGGAAATGGATTTTCTGAGTCATCTAACAAAAACTTAATCAAGATTATGAAAAGGACTATTGAGGATAACCAGAGGTGTTGGTATCAAAAGTTGAAGACAACATTGTGGGCTAATAGAATTATGTTGGTATGTGGCAGGGAAGCAAGGCTTCCAATTTTATTAGAATTTCCATCTCTAGAATTGGCACATAATTTGGAGCTAATTGAACATGATGCTATGACAATAAGAATGGCAGAGTTAATGGAGCTAGAAGAGAAATAGAACCAGACCATGTAGACCCTAGGAGCACATCAGCAATAGATGAAAAAGATCTTTGATAAGAAGGCTAAGGTTAGAATTTTTAGAGAGGGTGACCTTGTGTTCAAGTGGGATGAAAATAGGGATAAACTAGGGAGGCACTCAAAATTTGATGCACTATGGAGTGGTCCCTATGTGGTTATCAGTTGTAAACAGGCCAATGATTTTCAATTAGGAAGTCCTAATGGTGAAATTCTACCTATTCCAATTAATGGGATATATCTTAATTCCTACTTCTAATAAAGATGAGCATTTCATGTATATAATTAGGTTCCTTTCCTTCTTGCAGTTTCCTATTTTTCAAGAACTACATGAATACATGTGTTTTTTGAAGAGGTTGCAGAGGATTTTGGTTCCTAGTTTTAGTTGTAGAGAGGTGGTTTTAAGGTTCCTAGGCATGATTTTCATAATTTTAGGGCTTTTTTGGGTAGATACTCATGGTTTCTATGACTCTTTTTCCTAATGGATGTGCAAGCTATTGGTCTATGCATAGTTGGCTTGCATCCTCCCTGAGTCACTAGATTTGTTGGTCATTTTTGCCTTCTTGCCAAAATTGTCATATTTAAATTCAAACATAGTAATCTTCACACATTTGAAAATTAAAATAAAATGGGGACAAATTACCTTATACTAAAACCTTAGGTTATATTTTAATTCCTAAGTGACTATGCCCTTTAATATTTCCATGGGCCTGCAACTTCCTCATCATCAAATCTTTTCATAATCTATGGTCATCGTTATGTCACTATGCAGAGATGCAAGGGAGTTATTTCATGTGACATGGAGATGCCTCAAAGCATGAATTTTGGTGGACCCTTTCTCATCAGATTAGTCAGGTAGTTGTCAAAACATGTTGGCATTATTTTGGTCTCTCATTGGTTAAGGTAATGACTATGCAAGGTGTGGGCCAATTCCTTCAGTGCATTTTACTCAGTGGCAGATGAAGGATCATCCATGGTTGTCACTTTGTCACCTCTCAGAGTTGCAAGCTAGTTATTTCATGTGATATAGTGTTGATTTTCCACATGGATTGTGGGTCTTATTTCCCTTGGTGGGCCACAAAAGTGAGAAATTATCAAATAGGTTGGCATATAGACTAGTTCTAATTGGTTTGGATCCTTGCATGGTCAATGAATTGGTTGCATATTTTTAGGCTATCAAATGGAGGAAGATCAATCTCTTTTGTTAAATCACTATGGGAAAATGATTGATCTTTAGCTATAGATACATAGCAAGGATTTTCCATGTGTCTCATTGGGCCCAATTTGAAAGATAGTCATAATTAAGTTAGCATCACAATTAAGGTTGACAATATTGTAAGTCAGTGGTTAAGTTAAAAAGATGACACAATTAGTTGGACAATGGGATATTCAAATTTATGAAGACCTTGTGATGTGGAAAAAGGAAATAATGTTATTGGTCCATATGGCTCATCTTGGTTGTAGGATTTTGTTTGACCACTGACCTTGCTAAATTGTAAGCCAAAAATTAAGGAAAATTGGGTTTTCTTGCATGATTTGATCTTTCTTATCAATTTCAACCACTCCAAGTTAATGTTGGATTTTAAACAATGTAAAGGACACTCTTCCCACCATATGATCATCCATTTTGAGGAGATTTAGCATTGATTGGCACTATTTCCATCACTTTAGGGTTTTCTCCAATCAAGTTTTCCATGATTTTCATGCCTCTACAAGTATACCAAATCAAATCTACTATTGGGATCATCTTGACTATTCTCTAATCATTTAATGGGTAACTTTAGTTAGAAATATCTCAGTTATGCCTGAGCTATAAAGGAAGAGTTTGTAATCTTTGTAAGGGTTGATCTTTCTTTGATTCTCTAGTATCACATCTATACATACTACTATAATTTCTCATGCCTCTGAGCCATTGTAATCCTCTATTGAGTCTCTTTTAGCCATTAACACAATGTGCAAGTTCTCTTTGCCTCTGGTTAATTTTTTTGTCTATATTCTACAATTTGCATGATTCTATCTAATTTTTGCATTTGAATGATATTAAGTGAAGTCTCTTCCTATAGCATTCTTTTGTTGTCTAATCTATATGTGGTTGTTGAATTAAGAAAAATCTAAATATGTATTCTTTGAGGTTATAATTGGTTAACTATGCATTTATGGGTAGATATAGGTTCAAACATCTATTTTGGTGCATCACCCCTTAGGTTAGAGTAGGTATATTTTCTTTCATGCATTCCTTCTCCCTTTCCCTCTCCAAGTGTAGTTAGTTAGGTGCACCCTAATAATAAAGGAAGTCAGCTTTCTTTGGAGACTCAACCTCATAGCTCAAGTCCCACAGCTTGGAGGTTGTTTCCATGTTTCACAAGGTTGTCCTTAGGTAAAAACTTTGGACAAGGGTGCAAAATTTTGTATCAATAGGTATAATTAATGCATTGTCATTTAGACTAGCTTCCTATCCTAATGTTGATCTAACTATGACTATCCTAGTAGTTGATATTCCTCCTCAATATAGAATGGTACTTTCTAGAAAATGGAGTGTTGCAATATGAGGTATCCTACAATTCAATTTTGATTTTGCCACTTTTCACATAGGGGACAAAGTCATCAAGGTTGATAGAGAGGCAAGGGTTATTCACATGATTGAGGATGAGATTGATACAGATGTGACATTTTTTCTATATATAGAGGTGAATGCTTTTAGAGACTAGATTGTCGTTCAAGAAGTTGAAAAGATAATCCCATAAATTTAACAAGGAGAAAAATGCATAGATTCTTGGAATCTTTGGACAATTTATTTTGATGGGGCTAGTTCTAAATATGGGTCAAGGGTTGGAGTAGTTTTTATTTCTCCAAAGAAAAACACTTTTAGATACTCATTCACCCTAAACTTTACTTGAACTAATAACATAGCAAAGTATGAAGCGCTTTCACTTGGGTTAAAAGTTGTTGCAAACCATGGTATAAGTAAGTTGTATGTTATTGGTGATTCAAAATTACTTGTATCTCAGATTAATGAAACATATGCATCCAAGAACAAGAGGTTGAAATAGTACAGGAATGTTATATGGGGTCAAATTGAAGCATTTTATGCTTTTGAAATCTCTTAGGTGGATAGAAGCAACAACAAAATGGTTGATTTTTTTGCTAATGTAGCATTAAGCTTGATAATATATCATTTGCTGGTGTTTCCAAGATTGAAGTGCATAACAGACTATCAATTATTGAGAACATAGAGAACTATCAGGTATTTGAGGATGATAAAAATAAATTGAATTTCTTTTAAATGAAGATAAATACCATGGCTAGGAAATGGGTTGCAGAAATTTGGTTGATAATATAGATGGGAAGGATGTCATCTTTGGCCAAGAAATTTTGTAGCTAAAAACAAACAAAGTGTCCAAAGGACTAGTGGTGTTAGAGAGTGTTTTTGACAATTAGGATAGGGTTCACTTAGAAGTCAAGGACAAGGAACCACAAGAACTAAAAGAAGTCAATCTAGGGACTAGTGAGTCTCCCAAAAAGGTCTATATAGGTAAAACTCTCCCTCTTACAATAAGAAAGTCTCTAGTTGATTTGTCAAGGAAATTTAGGCATGCTTTTGCATGGTCATATGATGACCTTAAAGCTTATAAGGAAGACTTGTTTCAGCATGTTATACCACTAAAAGACAATGTCAAGCCTTCTAGACAAAAGTAAAGACCTGTCAACCTTACATTAGCCCCCAAAATCTAAGAAGAACTTATGAAGCTGAGGGATGGGGTGGTTATTAATCCCATTAGACATTCTTCATAGGTGTATAAGCTAGTGCTAGTTTGAAAGACGAATGGTGACTTTAGGCTGTGTGTAAAGTTTAGGAATTTGAAAGTTGTGTCTTTGAAAGATAACTAGGGCCTACCAAACATAGAAGCCATGCTATAACAGGTTACTAGTTCTAAACTGATGTCCATGATGGATAGATTTTCTAGATACAACCAAGTGTTGGTTGATGAGAAGGAGCAATTTAAGATAGTCTTTACTACTCCATGGAGGACATATGTATATGTTCAAATGCCTTTTGGCTTGATCAATGCAAGATATAAATATTAGAGAGGTATGGATGTGTTTTTTAAAGAGTATATAGAAAAATTCATGGTTTTCTACCAAGATGATTTGACAACTTATTCCAAGAAAGATGAAGATCACTACAAGCATCTAGAAAAAATCTTTGTAAAGCTTTGGAATATGGTTTTCCATTGAACCCAAAGAAGTGTACATTTGGAGCAATAGAGGGGAAATTTCTTGGTCATATAGTATCCAACGATGGAGTTAAAATTGATCCAAAAAGAGTGGCAACAATAGAAAAAGTCCCTAAGCCAAAAAAATGTAAAAGGTATACAGTCTTTCTTTGGTCAAGTTAATTTTTTAAGGAGGTTTGTGACAAATGTTGTTGAGATTAGTAGACCTATTTCTAAAATGTTTAAGAAAGGGGTAGTGATAAATTGGGAAGGTAAACCATCAATAGCATTTTAGGAAATCAAGGGTGCAATAAAAAATGCTCCAGTACTAAGGACACCAGATTATGCAAAACTTATGCATATCTTTTCATTTTCATATTTTCATACTATTGTTATAGTCCTCCAAAAGAATGAGGAGGGTTTTAAATAGCCCATTGCCTTTTTTAGTAAGTCACTCTAGCCTACAGAGTTGAAATATGAAATTAATGAAAAATAGATATATGTTCTTGTAAAAGTTATTAATGCTTTTAGGAGTTATCTGTTAGGTGCTACTATTATGGCTTTTGTGCCTAGTGTAGTTGTAAAATGTATATTTTCCCAACAAGAAGTATGTGGAAGGAGTTGCAGATGGATTACTAGAATTTAGAAATTTAACATTGAAATTCATATTATAAAACTAGTAAGGGGCCAAGGATTAGCAAAATGGATGGCTAAGTCAAATTTGGATGCTAACCATATAAATATTGTAGGTGAGGACCATAGGTCAAACATATGTGATATGGATGATTGTAATTGGTATAGAAACATTATTTACTATTTACAACATATGGAAGCTCCATCTCATTTGACTGATAGAAAGATCTATGAATTTGCAGACAATTAGATATATTATATTCAGTGGGACCGTGTGGTGGAGATATTTTGAAGGAATACTATTGAAATGCATTAAACATAGGGAGTCAGAAAAAATACTCACTAAAATGCATTCAAGAGTATGTGGAGGTCATTACATGGCCAAAACCACTACCCATAAGGTGTTGAGAAATGTCTTTTGGTGGCCAAGCTTATTTAAGTATGCACATGCCCTAGTCAAAAAATGTGATCCCTACAAAAAAAAATTTAGAAAGTTGAAATTCTCTAAAAATACCCCTTTAAAATTAGTGGAAGTGCAAGCACCTTTCTAGTAATGGGGGATGGACTTCATAGGTGAAATATCAAATAAGTTTAGTACAAGTTATTCATATATTCTAGTAGCAACAAATTATTTTACAAAATGGGTACAGGTCATTCCTACCAGGAAAGCTACTAGCAAAGTGGTGAATAATTTTCTATTGAATAATATCATAACTAGATTTGGATGTCCTAAAAGAATAGTAACAGATAATGTAATGTGCTTTAGGTCAAAAGAAATTATAAAGTTTTGTGACAAGTATGGCATTATAAGGTCAACATCATCTCCTTTCATTGACAAGGGAATGAGCTGGTTGAATCTACTTACAAAAGTCTACTAAAAATTATCAAGAGAACCCTACATGATAACAAGAAGGCATGGGATTCAAAGCTTTATCTAGTAGTATGGGATGACAAAGTGACAGTTAAGAAAGAAATAGGTATTTCACTTTTTGATCTAGTGTATTGAATTCAAGCTAGAATGCCTGAGAGTAACCTGATAGATTTATACAATTACATCCAAATGTATGATGATGAGATAATAGATGACATTTAGGAAAGAATGGATGAATTGGTAGGATTGACTAAGCATAGGAAGGAAGCCTTTGCCAAGAATACCAAGTTGCAAATGTGGGCAAAACATTTATATGACAAGAAGGATGTGGCAAGGAAATTTGAGCTTGAAGATCTAGTCCTAATGTGGGATGCAAGGATTAAAGACAAAGGCAAGCATGGAAAGTTTGATCCAATCTGGCTTGGCCCATACTTGATAGAATCCACATGGGGTGAAGATTCATATATTTTGAAGGAATTATCAGGAAGTATTCTTGAGTTTCTTGTTCATGGATAATTCTTGAAGAAGTACTTTTGTTGAAGATACGTGTCTTTCCATGAATAGTAATGTAGGTCTATATATACTTTGTAAATCCTTGTATGTATGTGTTATTTCTCTATATATATGGGTTGTGTTGTTTCTATTGTGTGTAGTTCTCTAAAAAAGTTATAAATGTTTGAAGTATGGGGTATGCTTCTACCAAATTTTATGAGCCCTCGTATGAATATGGATTATTCATCATCCCTAGTTAGAGCCACTATTAGCCATTTCTTTGTGCCCAATTATTTCAAAATAATCTAACTATATTTTTAAAATTTTAAAGTAGTTATGTCCCTTTGATCAAGGTAGGAAATTTGAATTAAACATTAAATACAAGCATAAAATTCCTTTTAAAAACCATAGTGTTATTTCAATTTTCTTTGGTAAGGTTTTTTTCCATGTTAATTTTTAAATCTACATAGAATAGTGTAATTTCCTTAAGTCATGTCTCTTCTCAACCCATGGCTTCATCTTGGTTAACCCATATCCCATATAAATTGCCTTCTTTTAACCTAAGTTATGAGTTGTTTTGATGACCCTTGATCTTCTTGAAGATCTATGGTCATCTCAATGTCACTATAAAAAGATGTGGTGAATTTCACCAAAGTTAGATAGCAATAAGATGACACTTATCAATGGGACCAAGGGGACACATTAATTAGAATCTTTAATTTCAGCCATCAGATCTTGTTCAGATCAATGTTTCTCACTATGTCTCTATAGAAAGTTGTACATGTTTTAAGCAAGGTGACATAATGACATTATGACATGTGTTAGTGAGACCAGAAAACTATTGCAGCACTTAAAATCAACCTCACCATAGATCTCCTCAAGATCAATGGTTGTTGCTATGTCATTATGGAGAGTTGCAATGTCTTTAGTCTTGGTGACAAGGCATACTGTTGCGCACCGAACGGGTTAACATAGAGCGCTTGTACACAACATAACGAAGCTTAACCCCCAGTAAATAGAGCTCACCAAGGCAGATCCATATTGAGATTGTTTCACCGTGAGGGGAATGGTACGATGCAAAAGTCATCATATATAGGACCATACATAATCACATCATGCCACATGGAATAGGTGGGGCCATTTTGAGTATCAACTAACCAAATGCAGTAATAACAATGAATTATCTTAGTCATTGATTAAGTTGAAGTTCCATGGTGGTTACAATGTCATTATTCTAAAATACATGAGCTTTAACCAAAGTAGCATAGTGATTGTGTGACACATGGAATGTGTGGCCCACTTAGGATAAATTAATATTACTTTATTCATAGTTCTCAAATTGAAGATCAATCTAGGGTTGTCAATATGTCATTATAGAAAGATGCAGGATTTTTAATTACAGTGACATAATGAAACGATGACACATGTCCCAAATATTGTAGCCATTACACAAAGGATGTTGATAAGATGGAAGAATTCTAAATGACACAACACAATTGGTTTGACTGCTAGGTTAAGAGGTAAAATGTGAATTAGCAACTAAGTTAAATCACATTCGTCATATTTTTGCAGATTAATAGTCTTTTTTCAAATTAGGTTGAAGATTCATGGTGGTCGCTATGTCATTATTCTAAACTACATGAGCTTTAACCAAAGTGGCATAGTGACTATGTGACATGTGGAATGTGTGGCCCACTTGGGATAAATTAATATTACTCCATTCATAGTCATCAAATTGAAGATCAATCTAGGGTTGTCGGTATGTCATTATAGAAGATGCAAGATTTTTAATTACAGTGACATAATGAAATGATGACACATGTCCCAAATATTGTAGCCATTACACAAAGGATGATGGCAATATGGAAGGATTCCAAATGTTACAACATGATTAGTTTAACTACCAAGTTAAGAAGCAAAATGTGAATCAATAACTAAGTTAAATCACATTCGTCAAATTTTTACAAATCAACGGTCTTTTTTAAAAATTTTGAGTATTAACATCCATACCTACTCCCTCTGAAGCAATTACAAAAATTGAAGACCTCTCGTGCAAATTGATGTAGAAAATATAAAGGAAAATTGACATTGGCATTTTGAAAAGAAATTATTGAATACCCAGAATACAGTGCCAACAGAAGCTGAGGACTACACAAAAACTAAATCGTGAAGCACTGCAACAAGGAGCTAAAGAATTCAATCCCAATAAGTAATTTTAATTTTCCTTGAAGAATTTTGATAATTATCTTTGTCTTTTCACAATACCTCTAAAAAAGGGTTTTTCCAAGCAAAGAGATTATCAACAAAGAAATATCCATGATGATTTTTTAGAATAATTGAATGAGTTGGCTAATGATGCAAGACAGTTGAAAAAATTGATTCATATTAATCCAAGGTTGAAGTAGTTGAGGGTTTATATGACAAAGGAAATTGGACTTGTGATGTGATAACATCTAAGACTAGGTTGTAGCTTTTCAAAAAGTAGTTCTTAGAGAAGATTATTTTCCCCACACAAAAACATTTGGAATTTTGACCTTGGGAAATTAGTTGTTCTAGGGGTATTCATGGACTCTGACCTTCTAACTTCAGTAGCTAGAATGTATGATCCAACAACTAGGTTAGTGAGGGGTGTAAATAGAGAATGTCTATTGAAAATAACACTTGAGGAGAATCAAGAAATGTTCAGGATGGATCCTACATCACAATATCATGAGACTATTGATTTTCAGGAGTTAGAAAAAAGATAGCAATCTCAAAAAATGAAAATTAGGAAAGGAGCCTTGAGGGGACATCTAGAAACTATTGGGAACTTAACATTGGTCAAAACCTCAACCCAAGAATCTTACAGGAAATATTTTTTCAATTCACATGTCCTAGATATCTATATATCCTTATGTAGGGTTTTTGGTGAAGATGACCAAGACTTTATGCCTATCAAGATAATGTATATGATGGTGCAAATTTCTTGTTTTGGAGTAAGTATCATCTTTGATTTTGCCTCTTTTCTAGCTGAAGAAATCCATGTTGGAATGATTGGTTTTGTAAAAGGAAAGATACAGAGAACCTTTGGGTAGTCTTCAATGCTAATGCATCTATTCATTTTTAAAGGAGCTACTTATTTTGAGAAGGAGGTGCAATTAACAAAAGACCATGAAGGAGAGCCTCTACTTGTACATCTTTGGAGTACAAACATGTCCTAGGATGTAAATGAAGCAATTTTTGTCAAGTTTGATAGGTATTTTGCATGCACACTAAGAATGCTTTTGTCTAGGGGTAACCTAAGGATTCCCTAATTGCTCTTAGATTTTATCAGACCTACGGATTCCCCGAATGAATTGAAATTGTCACATAATTGGGTAAACGTTATCCCACATCCAATTTCTATTGTGTTCAAATTGTATGGATTTCAAGGAACTCCACATGTCCTACCATGCCAAGAGCCTCTGAAGGTTGGTTTAATGGAGATATTATGGAAAATAGGAAGGCTAGAGGAACTTGAATTCATAGGTAGATCAAGAGGCTCTAATTTCTCCACATCCACTATTATACATAATTTTTTAATCAACAAAGAGGGTTGGGTTTTTTTGTATAAAATTTTGAACCCTTATAAAATGGCCATTTCCCAAGAAAGGTTTTTTGATAATGAGGGATTTTTTGAGGTATTTAGGAAGATAGCAAAAGAAAACTCTCATGATCATATTTTCTAATACCCTAAAGATGTCATAAGGAATGAGTTTTCCTTACAAGAGTGGGAAGTAAAAAAATTAATATGGAGAGTCCATTCCATAGTTTTGGAATTTGTGAATTGTTTTGAGCAAAATAATAGCCCATGTCAAATGCTAAAAAAATGGTTGATAAACTAAACAAGTTAATTACCTTCTTTGTGAGATAATGGATACTCTCAATGAGGAGAAGTTTATTATCATCAAAACTTATCCTAATCAATGAAAAGAGATCATGACAAGACTATATTTCACTCCTATTGTAGATCTAGGGTAGCATATTGTTCAAAAAAGGTTTGGTTATAGTGTAATCAAGATGGGATATCACATTGATAATTTTTGGAAATATATGATAGACTAAGTTACTGAGAGGGGAGGGCATTAAAACTAATCTAATTGCATGCATGAGAAACTAAATGCATTAAGACATTCATCACACTTTGACACACAATATGGTGACCCAAAAACCTTCCAAATAGAAAGTAAAATTGGGGTGGGGATGATACCCACAAGATTTAGTACTTCAGTATAAAGTTTCCCTATTAAGGCTTACAATGACCACTTCTGATGATCTTCCCTATTAGGAGCAATAAGGACTACTAGGTCCACCTTGCAAAAGGATTTACAAACATACAATCAAGTATGTACTTGGTATAGAGATTTACAAAAGACTTTTAATTCTACCTTGTGAAATGATTTAACTATTCCACCTGTTAGGATGAACCAGTGGTTGATCTCTGATCTGCAACTTGATTTGTTGAATGAGATTCCTTTGAATGTGATGATCACCTTGTTGTGATAGATAAATATTTGTTTCTCCTTATATTGTTGTAGCCCTTTTACTTCGTACTTCTATGATTTTCAATATGCATATAATACTTCTCTCATTTGGATATGATACAATACATTACATATATACCAATCCAATTTACTTCATCGAATTTGGCTACAATACAAGTTTTTCCAAAATACACAAAGTTGGCCCAACTATTGATAATCGAGTTTTGAAGACAAACTCAATGAGGTTCTAATACTCAGCAACCATTTCCAATGCTCAACATCATCATGCAATTGGTAGATGTAGAAGCTTGATTCATACTAATCACTTCTAAGTAGTATGAACTTAGTTTTCACTAGTGACTCAGTGAACGCTACGAAACTCAGTATATAAATTGAATCACTTGGTTGACACCGTATAGCTTGGTCAACACTATCTCTGTGAGATTGATATAAACTAAATCACTTGATTGACACTGCATAGCTCGATCAACACTAGATTCACAGTGCTGAAACTATGACCTTAGTATACTCTTGAAAGCTTGTTTTCACTAAGAACCTTGGTAAACACTATGAAGCTTGGTTTACATTGATAGTCATCAACTTGGTAGATACCACTTGTTGCAAACTGAATATTATTCCTGGAACTCAGTGGCAACTGTAGAACTTAGTAGAGCCTAAATTGTTGTACAATAAGCTCGATAGCTACTAACCATAAAAATAAGTGTCTGTGTTACTAATAAACAAACTCAACCATAATGTCAATAGATAATAAGGTAAAAGAAAAAAAATAGAGGTAGATGTGGTTGTTACCAAAGCTCAGAAGAGACCTCAGGTTGAGGAAAGGCCATCAAAGAAAATAACCAAGAGACAAAGAACTGGAGAAGAGTCCATGGCTCAAGGGCCAATTTATACACCATCTCAGTCGCCCCTCCACTTGGGAGATGAATAGCTCACAATTAAAAAAATGGAGCAACTTGGAAGTTAGGGTGGAATCTTTATTACTTTAGCTGAGTTAGAAGAAGGAACTTTGAAAGAACCCACTATACCCAACTTGGAGCTGACTATAGTTGATTTTAAAGGGAAAGAGTTAGATCTTGTGATAGAATAAGCTAGCCATAAATTCTTACCAGATGACAATTTCATCAAATCAAGGGCTTTTTATCAATTTTTATGGAGAGCAAAGATTGCAAATTTTGAGGAGAGGTGTCAGAAAAGAAAAGTAGAGCAACCAAGTAAAGAAGACTATGTTGTACAAAATGAAATCAAGGATGAAATGATGCAAGATTTTAATAGAATAAATCTAGAGGAAGTAAGAGTAATGATCAAAAGAGTTGGAGTGTAACTTCTTCTTGATTGGGATATTTTTGATGCTATAGTTTTTTATGCAGTAAGAAAAGGAACGAATATCGAAGAACTAGATTAAGTTCCAGACTGTTATTCCACAAACCTAGTTGACAAGGATAGTGTTATGATTAGAATGCGGATGAAAAATGAAGGTTAGGACATAGAGAATAAGGGTTAAGATGTGAAAAATGAAGGTTGGGGTATGCAAGATGCAGATTTAGGGCTAGAATACAAATCTTATGAGATGTACATTGAAGCCTAAGGAATGCAATATGAAAGGTGGTGGATGCAAAATGAGGACTAATACAATGAAAAATGAGGCCTAGAGGATGCAAGCATGAAGCTCAAAGAATGACAAGTACAATGATACTCTATGCAAGGGCATAATTTAAGTCATGCCAAACACTCCTAAGATTACAAGTCGCCATGTTTTTAAAGTCTCAAGTGTTTGGAAAAAAGTTTGCAATGTTTTGACAAGAGGTATGATGTTTTGATAATATTTGATAGTATTTAAGGTTCACATGTGTGTTGGTGTAAATTTTCAAATTTGGCTTTATCTTGATTAATGTTGTTCACACACACAAGACACAATAAATGAGAATATTTATTGCTAAATTTAAAAGACGTCTCACAACCTAGGCTTTAAGACTATATCCACTAAATTCCCACTTGAACTGAAGTTTAGTCATGCTTATCTAGAGTGGACAACTTAGAATCTTGGCACTACAAGCTCCTCCTTACAACACACTCACTTCTCGGGGCTACCAGGATCCACTTCCCAAAGGTCATCACTTCCCAAGGGACAGTTGTCTCCAGTAAGGATAACAAGAATGTGGCATGTCTTCACAGGCATGGGTGGCCCTCTAAGCCAATGGATAGAAGGTATTTTGCTACAAAGACAAGGTGTTTAGTTTAGGTACTACATTTGGCAAGTGAATGATAAACTTTTGCAGAAGGTCTTCCAACCCTGAGAACTAAGTTTTAATCCACCACAAGGGTACTAGAGGAGAGTTATCATGCAAAAATACAATCAATATAGCATTAACTGTATCAAGTTTTTTATAGTGACTGGAGTGCAGAGCTAGCTTTGGCCCATTACCACTTTGAGATCAACCCCTAGGACTCACCAAGTGGTAAGTCTTGGTTCCAAGGTAGGCCTCTCGAAATAAATTGCACAAATTTATCTTGCACCCAAGATCCATGAATGATGAGGGAGATGATATATCCATGCAACTCCTAGGGTTCTAAATAATGCATAGACACCAAGTAGAAAAGAAAATTCATTTTAGTGCACTAGAAAAAGTATTATCTAGTCTAAGAAAGCCACACACAAAGTTTGAACAAATACATGGGTCTTCGACAACATCCTACAAACAAGAATTAGTAGTTTTCAATGAATATGTATTCTCCCAATGATCACGACATGTTGCCTACAATCATTAGTAACATAGAAAACATCTGCCCTAGGTCATAGAATGAAACTAAAACCCTAGATGAATATTTTCACTAAAACATCTCCTTTCTATGAACCAACTATGCTCTGACAAAGGAGATTGTGCCCCAAAAGGTCAAAAACACTCAGGAGGTCCCCAAGTGTGCTCAAACAATGTAAAATGCACACTTGGTGTAGTTGGGGCTAGTCGGAGTGTAATTGGTAGTTTCGTAGCATAGTTAGGAGACTAGGTGTAGACTATGGGAAATGAAGCCAAAATAATACCTAAAACTTGAAAAACTAAGAGAGGATAGCTTCCTAGAGGCCCCAAGTGTGCCCTAATAGGGCAAAGTACACACTTGAGATAGCAAGCTATAGAAATGCATAAATAAAGCTAAAAACATGTTACTATGCCTCCTAATTAGACTAGGTGTGATAAGAAAGAGTAGAAAAACATTGCACTCCTTCCAATGAGCTCCTTCCTTACACCTACAAGCATAAAAAAAAGAAACCCATGTTAGTAATCATGATCTTCACGTTGAGTTCACCAATTGTAGGACTAGAAAATGGGTTAGAACCTAGCATACTATAAGAAACTATCAAACTCAATAAACATACACTAAAACCCTTCTAATATACCATGAAAACCAATTGAATCATAAAGGAAATAAAAAATTAAACTCCCTCTTGAATTGTAGCTCCCATGTCTGTCTTTCTTCTCCATTTGATGTAGCTATAATTGCCTATAGTGCCTATACAATTGAAAGAAAAGACTAATGTTATGATGATGCTTTTGAGAGTACTAGAGGCATGGTTTGAGCCTAATGGGTTCTAAGGGATTATAAGGATCAAAAATGAGAGAAAGATGGCTTAATTTATAGCCAAAATTCAAGAGGAGAGAATTAAATGGGAGTATGGACACTTGTCACTTGGAATGTGCAAATTGACATGATATTCCTTTGAATATCTATAACAACCATGACACAATATGCAAAATATGAGATTTTATGACACATGAAAGTCAACATGGCTAAAAGTGGAGGAGAATCAATGATGTTCATGTGACACCTGAAAGCCACTTGTAGCAGAGAATCTATGACAACGGAGGCTTATTATAGGCTTGTGTAAGGAATAAAATATACCAAAAGATGACATATTTTAGCCAAGTGTAGGGATAGTATCTATGATGCATCATGTCTATGTGTCAAGAATAAGTAGAATATTTGAATTAAAAATTCATGTATCCACACAAATGGAAATTAGAACTAGCAAAAAAGACTTAGGAAATTGAGAATTCACATAGTTTGTGAAGACAAATCAATTAATTAATAAAATATCAATTAATTGAAAATATTTGGTTAACAAGAATAATTAGAAATGCATGTTGAAAATAATTGAAATGACATAATATTAGATTATGGTTTATCTAATCCTATAGGATAAATTAGTAAATGATTGGACAATTTGATGAACTAAATGTGATAATATCCTTTGATGAAATGTGATGATTATGCAGATCAACTAGGATGGTGATGGGTAGATCAAAGCCATGATCACATTGATTAACTGGTCAGGGTTGATAGAATGCCAAGGATACATGACATAGATAAAGAATCATGTGACATTTAATGGACCTTGTAAGTGCCACAGGATTGAAATTGATTGATAGGGTTGATCACAATAACATCAACGGACATTTTCAATGTTATTAAATTGCTTTGATAATTCCATGATTTCACACTGAGAGACTCGATAATGTCAAAGATCAAATGATGAAAATGATAGATTTGACCTAGTGCCCAGGGAAATGATAGTACTAAGGTCAAATTTGACAGGTTTGATGAGATTTAAGAGGTTTCCAAGGTAATGAGGGACACGACAATGCCTAGGGTTTGATAGATGATGATTGATTTGAGATATTTGACATGTTTTGAGTTGATTAGGGCTGATTTTGGATGATTCTTCATTGATTGGATGTGATTCTATTGATGCTAAAATGGTTTTAGATTGATTCTAGAATATTTAGATAAAATGGGAACCAATTCCAAAATGATCTACAATTGATTTGAAAGGAGATATGAATGATGAAGGGTATTGTCTAAAAATAATCAAAAGATAATCAGGTTAGCCAAAAGATCAGAATTAGTGAAATGAGAAAATGGGATGAGTTAGTATGAAAATTTTATTAAATAGTAGATGTGAACCATTTTTTAGCATCTACATTTTTCCCCTCTTTTATATAATGTGATTTAGAGCATTGTGTCAAAGAATACTGATGAAAGGCCATAAAAGCATGCCCCAGTAGGGTTGGTATATATGGGTGCCCCATTGATAAATTGATCAAAATATGGGTATGATAGGTCAATTTATTAATAATGAGAAGAAAAAGCCACAAAATTTGACAGATCACAAATTAGAGCTCAAACACAAAAGTTATGGGGTCTAGAGTGCAATATGGGGGTCAACCGAGGTCCCAGGAGCAGTTATGGACATCCAACTACCCCAAGTGCACTCAAAATGTGATTAAATGTGATATAAGAGCACTTGGAATGACCAAGTTCACACTAAGCACACTTGGCATGCCTCCAGGATGCTTTGAGGCCCTGAAATTAATCAAGATGGACCCAGAACAGCCTAAAACTTGGAACACATGCAAAAAACCCTATGAAAAGGTCCAAAAATAGTTGTACTTTATAAAAAATTGTCACAATTGGTCAAATTTGGTCAAACTTAGGTCATATTTAGTGAAACCTAGTAGAAAGCTGATAAGGAGCGATCCGAAGGGTCAAAAAGAGTCCAAATAAACTTGAAATGACCCAGAATTTGGTCTACATGCCCAAAACCCTAGAAAGAGTTCAAAAAATAGATCAAACTAGTAAGTAATGGTAAAATATGGTAAAATTTGGTCAAATATAGGTTAAACTTAGTCAAACCTAGGTCAAATCAAGGCCAATCTTGGTAGAAAGCCACAGAAGGTTGATAGATAGTGAATGATTATGCAGGAATGTAGGAATGCAAGATGAAGATGATTTTGGTGTATCTAAGTACATGGATATGGTGTTGGTGAATGAAGTGGGTATGAGAAGATAGAGGAGATGAGGTGAAGACCAGTTAGTATGAGGTGAGGACTTTTTCTTTCATAAAATATATTATATATCAAAGGAGCTTTATTTTGATATGGCAAATAGAATGCAATGCATCATGGCCATAGAGGTTGAAAGTGAAAATAAAAACCTTTTGCCTAAACATGCACAATGTAGATTGAAAAATGACCTTGTCCTTCCTAAGGTATATATACATGCCCTAGACTCTCAAAGGTACATTTAATAGATAGAAACTAAAGATGACCATGAACCATCTATTATAATTCTTTAGAATAACTGAGAATTTGATAACCCAGAAACCCTCTAGAAATAAGAAGGTAAAACTAGGGTGGGGATGATACCCACAAAATAACTACGCAATTGATTTCAACCACTTTTGATGGTTTTCCCTGTTAAAGACCTACCCTGTTAAAGGCTACAACACATTGTTAAATGTGACCTTGTTAGAGGATTTCACCATACTGTTAGGAATGGGCCTGGTTAAAGGACTTTGGAACATTCACTTGGAATGTCACCCTGTTAAAGGATTCACAACATGGTTATTAAACCAACCTAAGTTCATAGGATTTATCTTAACTGTTACAATTGCTAGAGAGTAACAAAATTGACTTTTGATCTTATACAGCTTACAACATATATTGCAAATTACAGATCACACTTCAGTCCAATCCTTTGCTTGGCTTTAATCACTTCAGATCTGTTAGCTTTTCACCTCAAGCTTCGTCACCTTGAGTCTTCTTACTGATCATACCAATGCAATCATATCTATGGTCACCTATTGAAACAAAGTATCTGTGCTCTCTTTCTCCTTAGCACCTTCTTCAGCACTTCATGCTTTCATGCCTGACCACCACTCCTACTTTGCTTCGTGACCTTATGACTCCTTAAATAGAAATCTGGAATCTCTTTTTAGCTTGATTCTCCCTCTCCAATTTTAGGGTTTCAATAGATTAGGTAAGATACAATGTATCTATCCCATATTTTACTCTTATCTAGAAACTTAATCTAAAATCTAATTATTTTTGTCAGAAATGGTTTATTTAGTGTTATGTGCCACTAGCTCATCATTCTTATCTTCTAACTAGTTCATAGAATTCTAGATAACTCCCATGTCAGCTCAGATCTGGTGAATCTTCGATTTTCAAAATAATACAGCAACTCGGCATTATTGATTTACTGATGCTCAGCACCCTCTGTATTACTTAGCTCTTGTATTTTGCTTGGCATCTATTGGTTTACTGATGCTCAACACCCTTTGTATTACTCAGTACTTGTATCTTTTCTACTACTTGGCACCTGACCTTCACTCAGCACCTAAAGACCACTCAACACACTCTAAATGTGAACTTTCTTGGCTTCAACTAAAAATATGTTTAGCACTAACTAGCTTGCTCGACACTCTCTTATGAACTTAGTTAGGCTATAAAAATGACTTAGCTAAAACCTTACATCTTTGATATGTCTTAGTGTGTCTATCCTTTGTGTCTTAGAGTATGTCATCAATACACTATTTCATCAATGGCTTAGCTGATCCTTATACTTCATTATAACATCATAACTTCAACCTTTCTGTAGGTACTCTAGTTACATCTTATTGATTGCCACCTCCTTGTCAATCAACCATCTTTTAGTATTTGGATTACTAAAGAAATTGTCATTCTTGCAAGTAGCAAGTTTGACATCAATGACAAAACAATGATTGAAAATATTCTTTACCAGTTCCATTACTCTTCATTGCATTTCAATCATTTCCAACAATCTCTCTCTTTCACATTGATGGAAAACCAAACTAATCACTTGATCAACTTAGGGACCACCAAAATCATATTTGTTTCCTACTACATTCTACTTCCTTCTTGACTGGTGCATCCTTTACTACTGATCTCATATATCTCTATATCTTTACCTTTCAGTTTCTCATAAATCTTCCTCTTTCATGTATATCTCCCTCATGAGTATTTCCTTCTTACTTTGTATTGATCAATTTTTTTCATATATCTCCCTCTTTGACATAAATGCCAAAGATGTAGCATCTTTAACATGCAAAATATAAGCTTTGCATCTCATGGTTTCTCCCTCTGTTACCATGCTTGTGATTGATTTGGAGTTTCTTATTTCTACTGTCATCCTCTGCATCATCCTTTTGATATTTCAATGATTTGCTCCAGTTGATGCAAGGCAGCTTCTTTTCTTTTAAACTGCTTGAGTTAGGGGTACTACCCTCAAATTGCCTCTAAGATATTCAAAAGCATCCTTGGGCAATGGTTTGGTGAAGATATCTGTCGTTTGTTCCTTTGTGTGAATGTACTCCATCTTCACTTGTTTGTCTTCTACCAATTCTCTGACATAATGATACTTGATTGCAATATGCTTGGTTTTTGCATGCATTACTGGATTCTTGTATATGTTTATAGCACTTGTATTATCACAATACAATATCACAAGTTTGGATACCTCTTCTTTCATTCCTTTCAATAGATGTGTTAGCCACACAATGTTTGTGCAATTGACTACTACTTCCACATATTCTGATTCTGTAGTGGACTGAGATGTGCATGTTTGCTTCTTGCTAGTCCAAGTAACTAGTCTTTTACCTAAAAATAATGCTCCTCCACTTGTGCTTTTTTTGTCATCAATTTTGCCTCCCCAATCTGTATCTGTGTATGCATTGAGCTCAAACTTTTCATTCTTTTCATAATATAAGCCAAAATCATCAATTCCTTTGAGATACCTCATTATTCTTTTTACTGCTATTAGATGATTCTCTTTAGGATTTGCAAAGAATCTAGCCACTATTCCAACTGCTAATGCAATTTTTGGTCTACTATGTACAACATATTGTAATTTTCCAACCATGGATCTATACATTTTTTTGCTTAACTTTAGCTGATACATCATTTTTTGGATAGCTTATGTCCTATTGCCATTGGTGTGTTGACTAGTTTGGAGTCTTCTAATCCAAACATTTTAAGTATCTCTTTGATGTACTTTGATTGTGTCATAAATATACCATGTTTTAGTTGATGTACTTGCAAACCAACAAAAATTTTGATTTCTCCAAACATAGACATCTCAAACTCATGTTTCATTTTTCAACAAAACTTTTACAAAGCACTCCCTTTCCTCCAAACACTATGTCATCCACAAAGATTTTAGATACAATAATATCCTTACCTTCTTCTGATTTGATGTACATGTTGTTATCATTAGTTCTTTCAAATCCTATTTGCACTAGATACTGGTGAAATCTCTCATACCATGCTCTAGGTGCTTGTTTTAGACCATAGAGTTCTTTATGTAGTTTACAAACCATATTCTTGTTATTTTCATCAAAAAATCCCTCTAGTTGTTCAATAGAGACCTCCTCTTCCAATATACCATTCAGAAAAGCAGACTTTACATCCATCTGATAGACTTTAAAACCTTTATATGCAGCATATGCAAGTAAAGTTCTTACTCCTTCCATTCTTGCAATAGGGGAAAATGTTTCCCCATAGTCTAATCCTTCTTCTTGAGAATAACCCTTACATACTAGTCTGGCTTTGTTTCTAATAATCTCTCCATTCTCATCTAGCTTGTTTCTAAATACCCACTTGTTGCCAATCACATTCTTGTCAACCGGTCTGAAAACCAAACTCTAGGTTCTGTTCTTCTTTATTTGATCAATCTCTTCTTCCATAGCTTTATACCAGTCACCATCTTGTATTGCATCATACACTGTCTTAGGTTCAAATTTTCTTAACAGACATGATTCATTTCTTAGTCTATTCCTTGTCATTGTTTCTGCATCTTTGTCACCAATTACATGTTCAGCAGGGTGATGCTTCTTCACATATTTGGACAATCTTGGTTTTTTCCTTGTTTCCATGTTTGATCTTTCAGATTCAGGGTCACTATGCACTTCGTTGTTAGGTAGTTCTACATCTCTGTCATGTGTACTAACTTCAAAGTCAGAATGAGCATTTTTTTCATTCTGCAACTCAGCTTCTGAATGCAGTTTGGCATGTTGGAAATAGAGATGAAGTAACTGAGAGGGGAGGGGTGAATCAATTACCACAAAAATTTCCTTACAGATCCTTAGATGTCTTAAAATATAGCTATTTTTGACACAAATAAATGCTGAAACTAGATAGATGTCCTATTAACTTTATTAAGCATTTAAAGTGATTAACATGCATGCATAAAGAAATAACATGAACACAAGAGACACCACATTTAACGTGGAAACCCAATTTGGGAAAAACCACCAAGTAACTAGTTACCAATTTTCACTCTTCTAAAGTGAGCCCTGTTAGGAGCCAACCCTGTTAAAGGTTACAAAACACACTGTTAGGTGTGACCCTGTTAGAGGATTTGATCACCTTGTTAGAAGTGGCCTTGTGAGAGGTCTTCAAAACAATTCAACTGAATTGTCACCTTGTTAGAGGATTTACAAAATGGTTGTCAAACCAACTTTGTTAAGAGATTTTGAATGACTGTTACAATTATTAGAAAGCAAAAATGAAATGATCTGAGATATATGCAACTTATCTTTGTTGAATACAGATCTCTATTATGCTTCATTAAATCCTTACTAATCGAATGCAACTCTGTAGCTTCATAGGGATGACAAATTCTTCCTCAACATTCGCTCATGTATTTTCTCGCACTTTTTGCATCCCTTCTCTTCCTTTTTTTCTTTTGAATTCACAACTTGACTTTTCATATATACCTTACAGATTGTCAAGTCGGCTCAATTACAAGTTTACAACAACTGGAAAAACATAAATTAGTCGACTTCACAAAACAATTAAACTTAATTCTTTGGAATCATAAAATTCTTTGCTGCCCGACCCAGCTTGGTGACCACTGCTTCAAAATGGTTTCCCCATGTTAACCAAGTGAAGCTCGATAAACACTACAAACCTTGCAACTTCTTTCGAAGACTGAGTTAACTCGGTAAATACTAACCTTCCTTTGTTTACCAAGTGAGCTCGATAAAAGCTAATTTTTCTTTGCTTACCGAGTGAGCTCGGTAAAAGCTAACTTGCCTTTGCTTACCAAGTGAGCTCAGTGAAAGTTATCTTGCCTTTGCTTACCGAGTGAGCTCAATAAAATTTAACTTGCCTTTGCTTATCGAGTGAGCTCGGTAAAAGTTAACTTGCCTTTGTAATGTTCAGGAATGCTCGGTAGTCACTATAAACTACATTACTAACCATCCAAGCTTGATAGACTCTGTCTAATAACTGATATGACATTTGTGTAACATCAAAGACAATACACAATTAACAATTGTATCCAACATGGCATTCACTGGTTGTGACTCGGCTAAGACTAAAACTTGTTGTTGAATTCCAATTTGATTGTTAGTATCCTCATCAATAGGCATTCCTTCATAAGAATATACAAAGATTTTGTATTCCTCCATTCTCTTTGGTTTTTCAACTTGGACATCTGCATGCTCATCAAAGTTTACATTTGCACTTTTCACAATTTTGTCAATGTTAGTATTTAAACACTTGTACGCTTTACTTATAGTGGAGTAACCAAAGAATATGCCTTCATCACTTTTTGCATCAAATTTTCCATTTCTAGTATCTTTAAGGATAAAGCATTTGCAACCAAATACTTTGAAATGCTTTACATTGGGTGAGTGACCATACCATAATTCTAAAGATGTTGCACTTGTACCTTTCTTGACTTGTACTTCGTTTAGTGTATAAATGGCCACACTTATAGCTTCTCTTCAATATTTTAGAGCAACAGTCTTTTCCATCATTAATGTTCTAGCACAGTCAATCACAGATCTATTTCTTCTCTCAGCAATTCCATTTTGTGGGGGAGTTCTAGGAGCTTATGTTTGTCTCTTGATTCCTTTATCTTTGCAAAATATCTCAAATTCATTTGATGTGAATTCACCACCTCTGTCTGATCTCAGACATTTCAAACTCTTTCCTGTTTCCTTTTCAACTCTAGCCACATACCACTTGAACATTTGAAAAGCATTAGATTTTTATTTTAAGAACATAACAGTCATCATCCTGGAATAGTCATCAACAAAAAACATTATATATTTATCTCCTTTTTAGCTTTGTACTTCTATTGGACCACATAAGTCAGTATGGACTAACTCAAGTACTTCTTTAGATGTATAGTTTTTACTCTTGAAACTTGATTTGGTCATCTTCCCTAGCTAACATTGTTTGCACATGATATTGTCAGGCTTCTTTAGTTTAGGTAAACCTCTTACTTTCTTCATTTTACTGATATTGACTAGATTATCAAAGTTGACATGACATAGCCTTCTATGCCATAACCATACATCATTAAATTTTGCAACAAGACAAGAAGCATTTTCCATATCAAGATAAAATAGATTACTTCTTGTTTGATCTCCTTTTCCTATCAATTTTCCAACAGTATCATAGATTTTTGCAGTTTTGTTTCCAAATTCTACTTTACTTAGCAAATTGTAGTTTAGTCCTTCAACATAATATGCATTATCACATGAAATTTTCTCTATAAGCTTAATGGAACCTTTTCCTTTGATTTGACATGAAGCATCATTACCAAATCTAACACTATTTCCATCATACTGAGTAAAGTTAACAAACTTACTTTTGTCTTTTGTCATGTGATGTGAGCATCTGATGTCTATGATCCATCTATCATTCTTGTTCATACATGTTACCAGTGTTGTAGGCTCTTCTTCATCAAATTGGTCCTTTATTGCTACATAGACAATTTTATCATCATTATCATCAGAACCTTCTTCAACAATATAGCACTTCTTGCCTTTGTCTTTGCAATCTCTCTTATCATCTTCTTTTCTATTTTTGTACTTGTTACCTTCCTTGTATTCCTTTTTCTGTGTACACCTTGCAGCAATATGTCCTACTTCATTGCAATTGAAACAAATGATAGGCAGCTTACCTTTGAATTTTCCTTTGCCTTTATTAAATCTTCTAGCTAGTAAAGCTTCCAATTGTTCCACATCTTCCTCATCAATGCTATTATCACTAGATACATATTTCATCTTTCTTCCTTTCTTTGATTTCACGTGATTAGCACCTTTCAGTAATAGCTTGGCCTTGAAAGTAGATTCAACATTCTTAGATCTGTAGTTGTCAAAGTTAGATAACTCAAATGCAGTGATTCTACCCACTATACTTTCAAAACTTAGATTGTTTCCTAGCACACATCTTAGCTCTTGTATAGGGGATACTCTAATAGCATAGATAGGGAGCAAGGTTCTTAGGAACTTACTATTAATAGTATCATCATCTAATTGACCACTCAAGCATCTTATTGCACTTACCACTTCCTTTATTCTAGCGGCATACTGAACAACATTCTCACCTTCTTCCATTTTCATATCATCAAACTTTCCTCTGAGGCTTTCTCTTTTTGCTCTTTGGACATTCTGATCTCCTCCATAAATGTCTAATAGGGCTTTCCACATCTTGAATACAGTGTCACATCCTTTGATATCATCGAATTTAGCATAGTTGAGTGCAAAAGCAATTTCCAGCATGGTCTGATTATGTTCCTATTTGTTTTTCAAATCTTCTACAGTTAGAGTACCAGTTGGATCAACATGTTCAGTAATAATTGAATTTTGGGCATAATCTCCCATGGATCCAAGATGTAGCTTCATCAATCTTTTCCATGCAACAAAGTTGTCTTTGTTGAGCTTGGGAACTTCTCTTTTAGACATTTTGATCTTTTCTACTTCTAGTCCCTTTAAACTAAGTCAGCAACAGCGCTTTGATACCAATTGTTATAATTCTTTAGAATAACTAAGAGGGGGGGGTGAATCAGTTATTCAAGTTCCAATGCCACTTTTTCTCTCAATCCTCAATAGCACATAACTGAAACTATCATGCATGTAATTTGAACATTTAAACAACTATGAAAAGTAGACATGCATCACACCATAACACTAAGAATTTGATAACCCAAAAACCCTCTAGGAATAAGAAGGTAAAACTGGGGTGGGGATGATACCCACAAAATAACTACACAATTGATTTCAACCACTTCTGATGATTTTCCCTGTTAAAGACCTGCCCTATTAAAGGCTACAACACATTGGTAAATGTGACCTTGTTAGAGGATTTCACCATACTGTTAGGAATGGGCCTGGTTAAAGGACTTTGGAACATTCACTTGGAATGTCACCCTGTTAAAAGATTTACAACATGGCTATTAAACCAACCTAAGTTCATAGGATTTATCTTAACTATTACAATTGCTAAAGAGTAACAAAAATGACTTTTGATTTGATACAACTTACAACATATATTGTAGATTACAGATCACACTCCAGTTCAATCCTTTGCTTGGCTTTAATCACTTCAGATCTGTCAACTTGTCATCTCACGCTTCATCACCTTGAGTCTTCTTACTCATCATACCAATGCAATCATATATGTGGTCACCTATTGAAACAGAGTATATGTGCTCTCTTTCTCCTTAGCACCTTCTTCAGCACTTCATGCTTTCATGTCTGACCACCACTCCTACTTTGTTTCGTGACCTTATGACTCCTTAAATAGAAATCTAGAATCTCTTTTCAGCTTGATTCTCCCTCTCCAATTTTATGGTTTCAATAGATTAGGTAAGATAAAATGTATCTATCCCATATTTTACTCTTATCTAGAAACTTCATCTAGAATCCAATTATTTTTGTCAGAAATGGTTTACATAGTGTTCTGTGCCACCAGCTCATCATTCTTATCTTCTAACTGGTTCACAAAATTCTAGATAACTCACATGTCGGCTTAGATCTAGCAAATCCTCAATTTTCAAAATAATGTAGCAACTCAGCATTATTGATTTACTAATGCTCAGCACCCTCTGTATTACTCTGCTCCTGTATTCTAATCGGCATCTATTAGTTTATTAATGCTCAGCACCCTCTGTATTACTCAGCACTTGTATCTTTCTTAGCACCTGACCTTCACTTGGCACCTGAAGACCACTCTACACACTCTAAAGGTGAACTTTCTCGGCTTCAACTAAGAATCTATTCGGCACTAACTAGCTTGCTTAGCACTCTCTTATGAACTTAGTTAGGCTATACAAATGACTTAGCTAAAACCTTACATCTTTTATATGTCTTGGTGTGTCTATCCTCTGTGTCTTAGAGTATGTCATCAATACACTATTTCATCAATGGCTTAGCTGATCCTTATACTTTACTACAACATCATAACTTCAACCTTTCTCTAGGTACTCTAGTTACATCTTATTGATTGCCACCTCCTTGTCAATCAACCATCTTGTAGTATTTGGATTACTAAAGCAATTGTCATTCTTGCAAGTAGCAAGTTTTACATCAATGGAAAAACAATGATTGAAAACATTCTTTACTAGTTCTATTACTCTTCATTGCATTTCAATCATTTCCAACACCATCCCTATCACTCTCATAGATCAGTTGATATCATTGAGTGGCATAGAAATATGATCAAATAAAAATAAAGAAAAAATAAATCACTCAATAGAAAACATGAGCCAATACCTATTCTTGTCCATTATTACTTTCTTTTTACTATTTTAGGTCTTCAAAGAGTTTTTGATAGAGTGATGATGTGATAGGCCAGATTGTTGGTTTGGTTGATAGTGACAAGTTGAATTGATTCTCAATTTGCATTGCTTAAATAGTGTGATTTTCATTGAATTGTAGTGCTTTGAGCTTCAATATATGAAAGTGAAAGTGTTTAAGAAAATGCGGTGATTATCTATAGCGACTATTTACAAGGTTTATTGTAAGGTTGCGATGGGTTTTGTGGTTTTTAGGGTTTTTGAGGATATTTGATATTTTTGTGTTACTCATTTCTTCAAGACATTTTATAATTTTTATTGTTTATTTTAGGACATTTTATGATTTATAGTAGTCTTTTAAGACATTGTATGGTTTTTATCAATTTGTTCAGGATATTTTATGATTTTTATGTATTTTCTCAAGATATTTTATAATTTTTATGTATTTTCTCAAGAATTTTTTATGATTTTTATGGGTTTGTTTAGGACATTTTATAATTTTTATGGATTTGTTGAGGACATTTTATGATTTTTATGGGTTTTTTTAGGACATTTTATGATTTTTATGGATTTGTTCATGACATTTTAGGATTTTTTTAGTATTTTTCCAAGATCGTATCTAATTTTTTAGGATATTTTCAAGATCTAATTTGAATTTTTGGATTTTTTCAGGATCATAACGGATTCACAAGTGTTAGCTCCAATCTAATATGTGATAAGTCCAAAGGATAATATGTGCTTAGGGATGTGCCCCTGGTTCAATTTCAAACTTGAGCACTATCTAGGTGATATGCCCCTAGACAAGACACAACCTATGTACAAAGGCCAAAGATAGAGTGGTATATACAAAATGGTGACACTTGGGTAAGATAACAATGGATATTAACTAGTTCGTGGGCCATGATCAAGGACTAGGGATGTCTTACAATATGAAGGATGTGATCAAGGAATGATAAAAGCGGAGAAAACTAGATGGAATCTCGTAGATGGAGGAGCAATGACTGATTACACATGGTGCCTATTTGTTAGGTTTTCACCATGGTACTTTCCCAAAGTGCCTGTTTCTCAGGTTTTTAGTTTTGGATGGAATTTTTATCTTGACTCAAATTTTCATGAGAAGACTCTTATTTGCCAAGTTTTCATCAAGACATCCATTTTTTGTGACTTTTTTCTAATTTTTTAATTCTTTTTCATAACTTTTTTTTCCATTTTTTGCTTTTTTTTTAGGACTTTTAGATGGAATCATGGATGTTTCTAACAAATGCTTGCAATGAATCTATTATCTATATTTCTAGCAAATAACCTCTGAACCCATAAGTGACTATAACTACATAGGATTTGTTCCCAATTTGTAGCTAAAATCAAACCACTAGAATGGCCTTGAGATATACCATCATATACCATATTTAAGATAGTGTCTACTTCTTATGAATCAAGGCATATAAGGATAGTTGGTTCAATAGGTCCTTTCTATAAGATGTCACTAATGATGATGTACACAAAGGCTTGTTGGATAGAGGTTTTATTTTGGGTGTTGGATAGGTTAGGTAGTAGGATTTAGGCATAAGCAGCTGGATATAAGGATGAACTAGTAGGATTGAGACCAATGACTTCCCACATAAAGGCTGATCGAGAAAGCTCAAAAAGACTTCATGGCATGTTGAACACTAGAACACTTATATTCATGGCATCATCTTTTTCATTTTGTATCCTTGGGAGATGCTTAACTTTTTCTTTTTCATGGTCTAATGGTGCCTTCTGATTTTCACCAAGAGACCTATGCTTATTAATTTTTCTTTTGTTTCTAGTTTTGTAATTGAAAGATGGAGTTGACTACCCAAAATATACCAATGTGTTCAATTTAAGAGGAATTTCTTCTATATGACCATCAATTTTAATGCCTTCATAGAGTTCCAAGATATTTATAAGAGAATCATCTTTTTCAAATTGATCGAAGATCAGTAGTCCACATCGGTCCCAATCTAATAGTTTACAATAGCTTGAGGAGATGTCATCATCAGTGTTGAATGGGCTCCGGTCAAAGGTATATATATGGATATATTATTCAGTTGTATCATTGGGGTCATGCTTAGAAGCTAGAGGACTTGGATCCCATAATGTATTGATCCAATTTCTATGAGTGGTTTGAGCAATGGGTGGTGTTATAGTAAGATATTTATTCTCCATGGGTAGGTTATTAGGTACAACAAAGATATGGTCAAGTGCATAAGGACTATCAATATTATCAATTTTAGTTTGGGTATCCTCATATGCCTTTTCATCATATAAAACATTCACAATTTCACATAAGGGTGACTTAGTACTAGGGGGACCTATTTGCAATGGCCTAAATCCAAGACCCAAACTAGGAGGTCATCCTTTTGTAATGACAGGTTCAATTATTCTTTGTTGTTGATATCTAAGACCATTGCATCCATCATAGGCTAGTTTTTGCATGATAGTAGACCTAGGTTCATACTTGCTAGGAGATATCAAAGTGGGTTCTTGTTCTTATTTTTCTTTCTCAATATAGATAGATGTATTCTCATAGACATGTTCTTCATGTAGGCCACGTCCACTAATAAAATTGATAAAAGTGGTATTTTGTGCACCAATCTCAGAATGTTGTGCTTGCAATAGTTGTGATTTTTCATAAGATTTGGGAGAAAGTGGTGACTCCCTAAGGTGGAATACTTGAGACATAAAGTATTCTCCACACCCTTTGTCTTCAATCTTCAGATTTTCTTTGGCCTTACTGAGGAGTATATCAAGGTTCGCATATTTAGAGGAAACTGTGGGTTGTGCTTCATTATTTGTTAGGACTTGGTGTGTAGTAGCATCTCTCATATTAGCACAAAATTAGAAATGATTTGGATCTCCAAGGATAGTAACCTCCATATTTTTATATGTGAACTTCACACACTGATAATATGTAGAAGGCATCACTTTCATAGCATGAATCCAAGGGCATCCTAGTATCATGTTGCAATTCATTTTGATATCTAAGACTTGGAATAATGTATTCTTGGTATCCAGACCAAAACATATGAGCAATATGATAACACCCTTAGAGAAGAATTCACCATCATCATAGGCTTTTATTATGATTCTACGAGAAGGATCCACATCTCCTTTAGAGTAACCTAGACCTTTGATAGCTTTAAGGGTACAAATGTTTAGTCTCACTCCTCCATCTATCAAGACATGTCTGACCTTGGTCTTATGGATAAAGACTTTGAGATGAACAAGATCATTGTGATTGGGTCTATCCTTAGGAATATCTCAGAGAAAATGTGATGTGTTCTAATTTGGATAGGTTCCCAACCATGGCCTAGATCTAGGAAATATCAATGTCATCTAGTACTATAGACTCTTTTAAAGCTTGGTCGAGGATCTTATGATGTTGGTGTTGAGATAATGGGTGTTGCACACATTGCCTAATATTGTTATATTGTATTATTTTATTTTATTATGTAATGTTGCACCTAGATGGATGTGCAACATGGTTCAAATATTTCTATGGGATATATTTGATAAGTTTTATTGTAACATTGTGATAATATTTCATGTAATTATTTAATATTGGAAAAATAATTAAATTTTCAATATTAAATATGGGATCAATGGGTAAGGTAACACATGGTTTATGTAATACCACTTGGTGGTTTTTTGGGACTTGCTACTATATAACCAGCCACAAGGGTAGTTATTGGAGTGAGAAGAAGAAGACAAAAAAGGAAAAGAGTCAAGCAGGACAAGGCTTGACAAATTAGCCAAGGGAGCATTTGTGAAAGTCGGAAGCATGGCATGGGATGTGTGGATTCATGTTTATTCACATAGATTGCTTAGCTATGGCTATGGCTTTGAAGGCTTCAATGGTTGTATTACAATGGTGTTTTTACTAAATAATACATGATGATGGATGCTTTTGGAGGTTGGGTTTTTCCCTTAATGAGGATTTCCCAAGGTATATCTTGTGTCACAGTTTTTGTGGGTATGTTGTCTATTCTTTTGCATGTGGATTTTAATTCTATATTTATTTCAAATCTATTATGAGTTATGTGGAAATGGTTATATTTTGTGTTGCAAGTTTCCTCATAAGTGGTATCAGAGCTATGGTTTTATTATTGTAACCCTAGATTAAATCCATGGTGATGCATGAGAGGATAAACGACAGGGCAAGATATATGAGTTGTTTATTATAGATTTGAGGGTTTTAGGTTTTTTGTTATGATGGGATATTAGTAGATTTTGGGCATGTGAAATTATTGGACAAAAGGGTTTTTTTGATGTTTTATTTAAATGAGGTTTTAGGGGGTGGCTTGCATATATGAACTCCTAGGTAAAAACAGACCTCACCATTGGATCCGGGTTGACATTTTCATAAATTTTGATATAAAATTTGCCCTAATTTGGCAATGTTCAGAGGAAATGAAAGAGTTTTTGGTTTTAGCCCATGATGGCCATCAAATTTAATCCCATCAAAATTTTCATCAGAAAAAAAATTGCAAGGAAAATGGTAAAAATATTGTCTTAGTAAAATGGCCATAACTTTCTCTCATGATATTAGATTTATGACTTCTTATAGGCATTGAAAATCTAATTCAGAGCACTACAACTTGGTGTAGGTTTGGTTCTATGATTTTGATATTTTGTTAGGTTTTAAAAGTCCTAAAGTTAGATGTTATTTATTTTGAGCACAAATTAGGGCATAACTTGAGCATACAGAGTCAGATTTTGGACTTCAAGTAGTCAATAGAAAGCTCTTGGAAAGCTCTACACATTGATTCAGATTTGGTATAGGTTTGGCATGATTTATTTGTTGATATATTAATCTAAATATTTATGGTATATATTGACTATGGTAGCATTGTGATTTTATGACATTGTATGTTTGGAGACTTAAGATTTGATGTCATTGTATACTTAATTCATATTTCAAATTAGTCTCATGGTAAAATGGTTATCAGCATTTGGTTAGGATATGTATGATGACTTGTTGAGTCTACAAGTTGTCCAGTGTTGTAAGTGGTCTATACTTATAGGTTACATTTATGGTTTGGTTATGGGTTGTCTTTGCCCATTGATCTTTCATTATTGGTGCATATTCAAATTGGTGGCTTGAATTTGGGTTGTTTATGCTCTAAGTCATATGATTTGCTAATTTTTCTTCATGTAGAAGGGATGAGATGTTGTTACTAGGTACAATCATGATGGAGGATTTTGGTTGAAAATTTTATGCTAACGGGTTGGACAAATTGAGAGCCAAATGCTCAGTTCATGGATGTGATCATGGTGTCATGTATTTTGGCATGACATGATTAGATATATAGGTACATCCTTTATGTTCATTAATTTGGATTCCTTACATGGTTATGGTGGTATATTATCTTCTTGGTTGAGGATCATGGTTATTTGGTTTCTTTTGAGGAGCTCATGATGTGCACTTTGAGTTCTTTGATGGTTTGATGCCTTGGTTTATTCTCATGGTTAGAGGATGGATTTTTTCATCATGATGTCATGGATATCTTGGATACATGGTTTAGTGGGAGCTTGTGATAGTGATGGGGTGATAGTGTAGAATTAGTTCCTGGTTTGGTTTATATCTTCTTGGTTTGGAGATCTTGGTTTCACTTGGTATTGACACTTTGGTTGTGTGAATGTAGACCTAGAGGATCTTGATGTAGGAGATGGATTTTATGATGCCATAGGTGACTTGGTACCATGATTGAGTGGGATTTTTTTTGGCATTAATATATTGAGTGTTTGCAGATGTTGGAGGTTTGTCTTAGATCATGTTGTTGTAGAAGCATCTTTTACATTTGCATGGTGCACTTGTTATCTTCATAGTGTGTGGAGATGGTTAGATATTGAGGACTTATGGAGCTTTTGGTTATCTTCATGGTGTGTGGAGATGGTTCTTCATGGTATGTGGAGATGGTTTTTTTCATGGTGTGTGGATATGGTTACATCTTGAGGACTAATAGAGTTCTTGGTAAATGTGTAGTTTATGCTTTCATTTGGCATGTTATCCTTGGAGTTAGGATAGTTTCATTATTATGTCATGGTATACTCTTTATACACATTTAGAGTTTTGACATGTTATAGTATGTTCATATGGAGCATGTTATCTATTGGTTGAGATGGATAGATCATGTTATCATGTTTATGTTCTTAAGGCCATGGTTGGAACTTTGGCATTGGTCTTAATTTAATTTCTTAGTATTGAGTACATTGATCATAAGCTCAATACTTCATGATATTTCTATGTTGCATTTGGAGTTGGCATGGATTGATTGGTTACAGGTACTCATGGATACTTAGAGATGGTGGTGATGCTAATTCTCTTAGATTAGAGAAGTATTTGTTGGGACACTTGATGGTTTCAATAGGAAGTCTGAGGGGCATTCACTTGATATGGACTTGAGAGGAGATTGTTCTTAGATGAATCTTGGTTGGAGACTTGGGTATCTTGATGAGCATTCTCATTCCCCATTCTTGGTCTACTTGACGATTTGCTACTTGAGAGGTATAGCCCATAAATTTTTTTCTCAAGTGCATTATGTTTATGCTTGTCTTTCATGGATATGGATCTTGAGCTATGGTACATGAGTTGGTTTTGGAGGGTTCATTTGAGAGATGGTTTAGCATTGGTTATCTCCTTGTGCATATGTTGTTGTTATGTTAGTTGATTTTGGGAGATGGTTTTATATTGGGCATATTCCTTGATTTAGGAATGGTTTATGAGTTTGATCTTCTTGTGAGAGGCTTACATCCATGATTGGGCATATTCCTTGATTTGGGAATGGTTGTGGAGAACTTGGGAGAGTGTTGGAGACTTTTTATAAGAGTTGTTCTAGTAGTTTATTGGTTTATTATATTGTAGATGTCCTTGAGACTACATGGATTCACTTCTTTAAGATGTTGTGAGTGGATTGGTTATAGATTTGATATTATCTTTTGTAGTGGGAGCTTCTGGGTATATAGGTGGCATGTATTGCTCTTGAGGCTTGTGATTGTAGGTTACAAATTGGATATGTTGATGATGTGAGATTCACTTGGTATACCTTTGGAGGTATGGGTAGTTGGATGAGTTTGGCACTTGTTGTCGGTGATATTTCAGCTATGGATATTTTGACAACTATGAATACATGTGACTACCTTTGGATCAAGTTTTTGTGCTTGGCATTTCAATTGATACAAGATTCTATGATCTTCTAATGTGATAGGATTTAAGGTTCTTCTAATGTGACAGGCTGGATGGCTTCTATGTATGTTCAGTGGCAGTGGCATAATAGGAGGTGAGATCATTCATATTTGAGATGCTAGTTATTTTGATTTTTTTGTGGGTACCAAGATGGAGCACTTCATGTAATTTGATCCATGATGGTGGATGTGCTAGGAGAGATTGTTCCCTTGTTCATTTATCTGGCTACAAATTGATCCTATTCAGTGTATACAAAAAGTGGGAGATTGTTGAGATAATGGGTGTTACACACATTACATAATATTGTTATATTGTATTATTTTATCTTATTATGTAATGTTGCACCTAGATGGATGTGCAACATGGAAAGATCCCCATAGGATATATTTCATGAGTAGTATTGTAACATTGTGATAATATTTCATGTAATTATTTAATATTGGGGAAACGAATTAAATTCCCAATATTAAATGTGGGGTCAGTGGGTTAGGTAGCACATGGTTTATGTAATACCACTTGGTGGTTTTGTGGGACTTGCTACTATATAAGCAGCCACAAGGGTAGTTGTTAGAGTGAGAAGAAGAAGACAAAAAAGGAAAAGAGTCGAGCAGGACAAGGATTGACAGGTTACCCAAGGGATCATTTGTGAAGGTTGGAAGCATGGCATGGGATGTGTGGATTCATGCTTGTTCACATAAATTTCTTGGTTGTGGCTATGGATTTGAAGGATTCCATGGTTGTATTACAATATTATTTTTGCTGAATAATGCATGGTGATGGATGCTTTTGGAGGTTGGGTTTTTCCCTCAATGAGGGTTTTCGAGGGTATATATGGTGTTACAATTTTTGTGGGTATGTTGTCTATTCTCTTGCATGTGGGTTTTAATTCCATGTTTATTTTAGATCTATTATGGTTATGTGGAAATAATTATATTCTTTATTGCAAGTTTCCTCATAGTTGGGATGATGCAAGCAGCAAATCCAAGATGAATATTTGCATTGGGGTTTTTCCAAGCTAGTCTACAAGGTTTTAATCTAAAGAAGTAGGATCAATGGGTCGACCAAGGGCCATAGTTCTAGCAGAGGTGGTAGGTCTAACTGGGGCCATAGTTATAGTTGGGGATCTAGGTAAGGTAATCCAAATGTGATGGGTGGAAATAGCATATTAGTGAGGTTCTCTAGCTTTTAAGGTGAATGTGGATATGTGAGAGTTGGACTCATTGAAATAGTTGATGTTGTAGTCATATCTAGTGCATGTGTAATTTACATTAGCCTAGGAGCTTGAGTTTGAACTAGAGGCTTTTCCTTTTTCATGATTACCCAAAGGATCTTTTAAAATAGTATGATCATAATTAAATGCTACTAGTGATAGATCAATTGTGATCACACCGTCATCAATAAGGTCTTGTATTTCATGTTTTAGTTGAAAACATGACATAGTCTTATGTCCTTTGGTGTGGTGGTAATTATAGAAAAAAAATTCATCCCACCAAGATGCTTTATTTAATGGTTCATCTTTGATTGGGGGTAACTACAAGAAGTTATTGTTGTGTAAATATTGAAGTGCAATCAGAGTGGTATCCCCAAGGGTGTAAATTTTCTATCTTTTTTTTCTAGGGCATCTTCATAGTTTTTCTTATGTTAAGGCCTTAGTCTTTTGTGGTTTTTGAGGTGGTGTTTGGTTACAAGTTTGTGTGTTTGTAGTATTTGGACCTTTTAGAGTCATTTGGGGTTGTGACGCATTGATCATTCATGCATCCACAATACCACCATTGGTTACATTCTTGTTCTTGGAGAAAAATTTTGCCTTTTCATTAAACAAATTTATATTGGCATTTTTCTTATTTTTCTTGAGTATGCCTTTTTGGATGAGGGCATCTTCAATGCTAACTCCCTTTTTCATTAGCTTAGCAATGGTGCTTGGACTTTTGATCTTGAGTCTGTACATTAAATCAGGGACTAGGCTTTCAACGCCCAAATTAACTTGTTGTTCTTTGGGAATATCTAGTGAGCATTGATTGACAAGGTTTCTCCAACATAATAGGAATTTTATGAATGGTTCTCCCATCTTTTGTTTCATTGAACATAGATCAAATAGTAACACCTTATTTGTTATGTTGAAGACAAAGTTGGATATGAATGTGTCTACTAACTTTGACCAAGATTTGATATTATGAGGTAGTTTGGAGTACCATTCAAGTGGGAGCCCCCTGAGAGAATGAGGGAATAGTCTCATGAGATATGTGGGCTCATCATTGAGTTTGGTACAAGAGGCATAGAATTCTTCTAATATGGTCAATTGGTTTTCCTTTTCCTTGATACTTTTCAAATCTTGGTGCCTCAAAATGTTTTGCGAATGGAGGCATATACAAATTTTTCTCAAAAGGATTTCGATGTAAATCCCTTTCTATCTATAGGATTTATTTCTTCTATACTCCTAATGCCTCAACTTATTTGGATAATTTTTTGAACTATTGTAATAAATTTGCATTATGGTATTGAGTGTTAAGCCTTTCTTTGAGTCTTTTATGTCTACCAATAGATCATTTTTGATGGCAAGAATTATGTCTACTTGATCCTGATATTTCTATATCTGAAGGCTCAAGTGATGTGTCACTAGGAAGTGGAGGTATGTTCGCACATTGAAGATAGAAAGGTCCTTTTTGTGGTACTTTTTGTGGCATTTATTGTGATTGTTATACCATGGGGTTGTTGCATCAGTCATTGTGGTTGTTGTGGTGTCATTTGTTGGGGTTTTTGTTGAGATACCTTTGTTGGTGTAATGTGAGGCCATGTATGTGAAGGTATCTATTGAGTATGTTGGGGAATGTGTCGCAGTTACAAAAATTGTTGTTGATAGGAGATTTATTTCTCTAAGATCCTTTGGTGTTCCAACTATTGTTTTAGTTGCTCTTGTTGTTTACCAGACATGGCTTGTTTTTGTTAGAATTATTGCTAGTACATTGTGTATAAGTCAATTGGATTTAGTCTAGGTTGTGTGTTAGGGATTTTAGGTCCTTGAACCAATTGATGTTTTGTTGTTGTGGATGTTGATGTTGATGTTGATATGGTGTGTGCACATTAGGTGGATTTTGACTCGATTGTGCATTAGCAGTGTTAAGTTCTTGTACTACTTGAGGTTGTTGTTATCTTGGAAGTTGGTTATGTCCTTTGGAGGCAAATATCATGTTAGGGTCTTTGTTTTGATATGTTTAGGTGTTATATGTTTCACCTTGGGACATCATATTGATTTCATAATGGGGCATATTCCTTTGGGGAATGGGTTAAATATTGATAAGACTCTTCATTTGTGTGTCAATAGGGGTTTTTGCAATGGGTGTTAATGTTTCACATGGTGTACTCATAGGGGAATCCATAACACTCAATGGCATAATAGTTGGCAGAGGTAGGAGCAAGGGTGAGCTTTGTTGACTTTTCTCCAAAGGAGGTATATTTGGAATCCCTAGAGTGAAATTCCCCTTAGGCATGTCTTGTTGTTGCATTATTTGATTGAGGTCAATTCTGAATATCCTCTTGGAGTAGTTTGGAAGAGTCTTGTTGCCATTGATTGATGAAGGTTCATCAAACAAGGGGTTAGTATTAATATTTTTGAAATAACTTTGGATAATTTCAATGGTGGATTCTTGGTGAGACCTTATAGGTGTTATCATTGTGTTTTAAAACTCCAAAGTTTGTTTCCCTTTGTCCAAGTCTAAATTAATCATAGGACGTAAGTTTTTAAATGTTGGATTATCTTGATATATAAATTTGGATCCTTCCAAATTTGGATTCAATTTGACAATTTCTTAGGCTACCAAGAGTTTAAAGTTCTTTCAAAAAGTCCTTTCTAGGCAAGCCTTAGCCATTTCTTTGTTAGCAATGCCATAAGTTTGTGTTAGAGTCATCACTTAGGTGTAGAGTACCTTGTTGTATGTTCGAAGGGTTAAAGGTAGTTGTGCTTGGTTTTTTGCATTTGAATGAGTGAGTTTCTTCATGTTGGAAATACAATGGGAAAAGTAAACTCTAAGAGGGGGGCTGAATCAACACTTAAAACTTCAACCTTAAAATCATTCATTACACATCAATCTCACAATCTATGCATATAAACTAAAATACCAAATTAAGCACATACATCCATAACTTGAAAGTAAATAACATTCAACATAGGTATGACACAAAATATTTGCTTACCTAGAAACCCTCCAAGGAGAAGTTGAAACTGGGGTGGGGATAACACTCACAAATCTCCACTACTACAGTAATAAAGTGTATCCAATAAAGGTTGCAATGTTTGATCATGAAACATGATCTACCATGTTAAAGTATTACAAGACTGTAAGATCTTACCCTATTAAATGATTTCAATACCCTATTAGAAGTGTATCTGGTAAAAGTACTTTAACTTGCAATGAAGTAAGCACCCTGTTAAAGGATTTACAATAGCCTATTAAGACTACTCTATAAAGATATTTAACTAATTCAGTTGTTAGAATGTCTCAGCAATGATCCTATGGTTAGTACTCTATTGCTAGATAACATATCACCTCTTTCCTGATGTGTACTTGATCGTCACTAATCACATGTATCTTTTTTATCTTCTAATTCCTTTCCTCTATTCTCCTCTAATTGATTCTATAATGTATCTCAATTCACAACTTCTTAGTCACCATGAATGCTCTATTTGCACATTCAAGCTTCTCTCTTTTCTCTTTCTACATTCATAAAAAATTTAGGGTTTTTCCTCCTTAAGAAGACCTAGGTAACTTAGGGTTAGGTATGAATCAATGATTGTGATTCAACCATATTGTCAATTAATCCTTCTCTTTTTATGATTGGTTGCATGTACTACATAGGGATTCTTAATAAAGATTCTTCCTTATCATCTAAGATCACAAAAAAATCCTTAAGTCAGCTCCAAAATAATTTGCATAGTAGTTTATGCCATTACAAACAATTATGTCAAAACTATATTACTTGACACTTGAAGCCCCTGATGCTCAACATCAACTACAACTTCAATGTTGTAACTCAACCTCTAAATGACGCAGCATCCATTGATCACTTGGCATCTAAGTGGCTTGGCACTTACTAAATGTTAGATTAAATAATTATATATTAATTATTTATTCTTTTACTTAAGTTTACTTAGGTTAATGCATGTAGTTAATAGTTTTAGTTTAGGAGTTGTTGACAACATGGGAGTTTGTTCCTATCTAAGTCATACTTATCTCCTCACCTTGATGGAGGATATCCCACCTTTTGTGGACATATGCTTAGTTGTCAACCTTATCTTCTAGCACTTTATAGCTTGTTCTACAAGCCTCCTTGAGGTCTTTCTATTCAAGCTCTCTCATTTTAAACTCTTATCTCATTTTCAATAGCAATACATTTTCTTTGTTTGCAATCTTCTCTCTCACTCTATTTAGTGTTTTTCCAAGCTCCACCTCTTCCTTCTTTGGTTTCCCTTCGACAAGTTATTTACATGCAGGTGATTTTGGTGCACTGTGAAGTTGGATTTCATCAACTTCTACATGGTATCAGAGCCTCCCTACTGCTTCCAGTTTGAAGGATTTTTGAAGCTGTGATTCGGAGACACAAACCCTAGTTTTTTTATGATGTTTTCTTCAATCAAGAGGAAGAGAATTTTTTTAGTATTTGGATAAAAAGAAGACAGAGGGTTTGACATAATAGATCTAACATTTTTTGGGCTTTTTTCTTTACTTTTTGGAGGTGCGATAGTGGCAATTCAAAAAAAATAACTACAGAGGTGATTTTCAAATAGCGATATCTCCCTCATACGGACTCATTTTTTTGAGAAATTTTTTTTGCTTTGGGGTAGAATTTCATGATCTACACATTGGTATAGGAAGTTTGACATATTTATTCATCAATTTTTTTGCAATCTAAAAATCTCATTTTTCAACCCTTCAAAGGCTTCATTCGGGCTCATATGGACGCATATATCTACACTATTTTTTTGAAAAGTGCATGATTTACTGTCTACTTTCCAAATCTGGAATTAGTTTGGAGTAATATTGAGCTCCTATTTTTGGTGTTGAAGTAGAGGCTTCAGTTTCCTCCCTCTCTACATTTGGAATCCAGGTTATTTTCTCATTTTTTGTACTTTTTATAGTTGTTTTCTTTGGTATTTGAGGGATATCTTTATCATTTGTGGGGGGTATTTTCTTTTCTATAATTTACTTCAGAATAAGACCCTTCTACTTCCATCTTCTTCTCTCAATGTTAGATCCATCTATGACCCAGCTCATGCCACACAAATATCACACCTGGGAGGCACAAATGACTAGGCTTCTCGTGTCACACGGTTTATGGTCATATTTGGATGAGAACCAACCTATTCTAATGTGCCCTTTTGAGGTTCTTTAGCACAAGAATAAAATGGATGAGGCCATGGGATTGATAACACTGAACATCTCAAATAATCTTTTATTTCACTTGGATGGTTTGACCACTTTACGGGCTATGTGGATGAAATTACAATCTTTGTTTGGCATAGTGAATGAGTTTCAGGCACTTTAGCTTGATGCAAAGTTGAACTCTTAGTCACCAGCTAACTTCCCCACCATTGAGGACTTCAATCTTTGCATATAGTTTTGCAAGGATTTGGGAAAAACAAGACAGATAATGAGTGTATCTTTTTGATACTCTCAAAAGTTGAGGGGATAGTATCAAATCTTCTCTTCCACTTTCTACTCCACTATGGATGCCTTGAGTAACAGACATCAGATTCCATCTTTTGAGAGATTTTGTAATTGGTTGACACAGGGATCGTCCAAGATCACTCAGATGGATTCACTTATAGGTTCACAATCATAGGCATTGCTTGCCAAGAATACACAAGAGTAGAAGCTAAAGCAGATATCTAATTCCTCCTCTAAGTACTCTACTGGTCCATCCTCTTCTTTTAAGAAGAAGGAGAAAAAGAAGACTGAGACTCCTACTTGTTCCTATTGTTGGAAAGGATCTCATGATGAGGCACATTTTTTTCAGAGGAGATTTGATGGCTATGAGAAATAGATTGCAAATTTGCAAGATCTTCTTCAGAAGAGTACTATTTCTTCTCCATCCTCTTCTATAGGTCACAGGGATCTTCCTTTCAGTTTTCTTCCATATCTTTTTCCTCTACATCAGATTTTGGATAGGTTCATGCATTAAGAGCATCCATTGTATCCCCTTTCTAGGTCCCTTGGATACTGGACTTAGGTGCTTCTAACCATATGACATCTTCTCATAGTGTCTTCTCTACTCTTGAGGCTTCTCTCATTCCTCATATTTTCATGGGGAATAACACTACCCTACCAGTCTATGTGAAAGGTTTAGTTAGCATTAAGGATGGCACCTTCAATGATGTATTATATGTTCTATCTTTGTCTGCAAACCTTCTCTCGATTTCTTAGATTACACACAATGAATGAGGGAAGATAGTTGAGTTCACTAAAAATTTAGTCTTCATTTAGGATCATGTCATATGAGACCTTATTTCTATAGGGGCATTTGATCCTTCCACTCATCTCTACACCTTCTCACACTTTGGTCCACCATCTCCATTGTCGAAGCACACTTCTTCTCTTTCACAGGAGCATCAATTGGTGTAGTTCGGATACTTGAACCTTTGTATTGTTCTTGAGATCCCTATTTTGACTTCCACACCACATCTAGTTGAGGTCTTTTCTCTTTAGCAAAATTCTTCTTCTTCTCTACCTGGTCCTCCAGCTCCATTCATCAAGCCTCCAGGTGTACCTATTGCAGATTCTAGAGTGGACATTCATGGCAGTGTCATCATACCTACCTTAGAAATTCCCTTTTAGGATCCTCATATTTTCTCCTTTGAGCATCAACTAGGCCTTCTATTTTTCCCTCACATTTAGGGGTTCCCTTGTTTTTTTCCCTTGTTTACTCTACATTTGAGTTTCATTGGTTCGATTCTTTTTCTAGGGGCTCCATTATTCTGGAAGGACTTTGGGGTCTTTTCTATCTCTCATGGGGGGGATGGTTGTACTTATGGTTTTGAGAGAGTCTCTTGAGCCATTTTTGATGGAAGTTGTCCTTGGGGGGTCTAGTTGAGGCCTTCCTTATTTTTTTCAACATGTTTGTTCTTACCTCTTTTTGGGGGAGGGGTTTTTTCCCATGAGGTTTTCCCTCTTTCCCCATTTTCAAAGGTTGTATTTCTTTGCATTGTACATGGGTACCTAACATGGCCTCATTGTCAGGACCCATTCTACATTTCATCTTAATTTTTGTGAGCTTAAGGCATTTCCCTAAGTTGCACTTAAGGAGGGTGTTAGAGTAAATAATTATTTATTAATTATTTATTATTTTACTTAAGTTTACTTAGGTTAATTCATTTAGATAATAGTTTTAGTTTAGGAGTTGTTGACAACACAGGAGTTTGTTCCTATCTAAGTCATACTTATCTCCTCACCTTGATGGAGGATATCCCACCTTTTTTGGATGTATGTTTAGTTGTCAACCTTATCTTCTAACACTTTCTAGCTTATTCTACAAGCTTCCTTGAGGTCTTTATATTTGGGCTCTCTCATTGTAAACTCATATCTCATTTTCAATAGCAATACATTTTCTTTGTTTGCAATCTTCTCTCTTAGTCCATTTAGTGTTTTTCCAAGCTCTGCCTCTTCCTTCCTTGGTTTCCCTTCGACAGATTATTTGCATGGAGGTGATCTTGGCACAATGTGAAGTTGGCTTTCATCAACTTCTACACTATATGCTCAACACTTGAGTGACTCGACACTTACTAGTTACTCTCGCTTGGCATTTACTATCTGGCAACTTATGTTGAGCATGTATTAATTGTTTGGCATGAACTAATTAAATAACTTAAGTATATTGTCACTCGTATGTCAAAACCAATCTAAGATTAATAACCTCCCCCTTTCACATGAGTGGAAAAATACTTGGTCATGCATGAATAACCTTAGCCTTTCAAGAATAACTCAGATAATATCATACAAAATTTCAAAAGTTCAAAATTTTGTAAAATGCATGACTAATTAGTCATACCTCAAAATTCAATAACTCCCCCTAAGTTGATTATTCTATTTTGAATTAAAACTGAATACTCTTGTTACCTCTAGAAGTTGTGCCTTGATTGAAAACTATAATTCTAGGATTTAGTCACTTTGAGTAATATGGAAACACTCCTGGGTAGTGGTATACCAAGCTTAGGAGTGAATCTTTGGGTTATAGGTTGGTTCCTTTTGATGTCTCACCTATTTTCTTCTTCACACAAAAAATTAGACTATAAGGGGAAAGGGATAGGAGGATTACTTGAAATCAGATGTTGAAAGTAAAAGGGGTGATACACCAATTATTCAAATGAAAAGATTTCTCACCTAACACAATGAAACACTTCTGAACAACTAAGATGAGTACAATCTTGACCTCACAAAACTCATCCATGAATATTTCACAAGAAGGTTAAACTTTAGACAATATGTTAAAGGGAATGATAACATTCACAATTTTACAAAGACTTGAAAGAAAGAAAAACATCATGACTTGCAACCTATAAAAACTTTCCAGAACTTCTCATGCAACTAAAACTAGGAGAAAAACCCAGGGATTCAGATTAAATCACAAGAAGTCCTATCAAATCAATAAATTAAGTAGCAAAAGACATAAGAAGGGCTCTTGAACTATTCCTTTATTTAGATTTGAAAGTTCATTTCATAATATTCATCCAAATTGATTGTAAAGTAGAGTAAGTTGTAGTGAAAGCATATAGCATTCTTAAGAAATCTCGACAGCACTATTTTGCATAAGAAACTTCAAATATACTAGCCCCTAATCCATATTTTGGGAATCCTTATAAAGAGAAATATTGTAACCAACCTCAGATGGGAGGGGCACATGTCAAAAAACTATTGGAAGAATACAAATATTTTTAGAAAATTACATCTTACATTTACATTCTACATCTCTATATTCAGGTAAAACTGGGAAGATGATCATGAAATTGTTAGGTGGTACTTTTTGTAGGAGTCCTCTAAATGTATCTTTTTGTGTTTTCCTTTCATCATGAAATTCCTCAACTGCATCAACTGATAGAGTCATGATATCTTCAACTACTCTTACCACATCCATTTCTTCTCTAAGTCATTCAAAATATTTGATCCTTCCTTTTGATCTCTTGACTCTTCTTTATCCAAGATTAGATGTTTATTTTCTTGTTTCAGCTCTACAACTTGAACCTATCATTTCTCACCACCTTTGGTTAAATTCTTAACTGACCACCAAGTAAGATCATATATATAATAGTTAAAGAGTCAACTTCAAACTTTGACCCCTAACCTCTCAACACTATGATCACAACTCAATCTCTCTATTGCCACAGTTAGACCCTTCACATCATTCTTGACCACAATCATGTGATCGATGGAAACACTAACTACATCACAACCTCAAAATATATTCTGACTGTTGGATTCTAGTTGTGACACTATGCCAAGCTTCAAAGTTGTTTGTTTGACTGAAGTGGTATGAGATTGCAGGTTCACAACCTATATCTTGACTCAACCATTAACCCATGCATCCATGTGACAAAGGCATCACTACATTGGAATTATAACCTTAGGTTAAAATTAACCCATTGTAATTATGTGACAAGGCATATGAACTGTTGTTAAAAAAATGGGCCCACTAGTACACATGTTAGCCTCTTGTTATGTCACCTTGGGTAACCTTCTTGCTTCTTTGGTTAGTGACATGATGATGATCATTGATCTATCATTGATTGAATGAGTGGGAAGATGAACGATCCTCTCTCTTGAAAGTCAAAATAGAGCCCACAATGGTATATGTCACCACTCTACTACTTCACAAGCTTAACTCATGATTAGTCTCAACCCATCGCAAACATGTGAACAACAAGGAATCACATGTTCACAACCTTAACCATGAGTCTTTATTAACTCTTAGTGACCTTATGATTAGATAGGAATTGATGTTTTGCAACTTATATCTTGGCATTACCATTTAATCTTGCAATGATATGAATTGTTGTTAGACTAACTACTTCATCTTCAGTGCATCATTGCAACTTGAAATTTAACCTGACCATTAACTTTTGTGAAAAATTGATCAAGGAAATCATTGTGTAATTTTCTTGATCTTGGATTAGCATTAACCTTTTGTGACTATGCAAACCATTGCTTCAACTACCTGATTATCTTGTTCGCCTAGTCACAATATAAGATGTAACTACACCATTCATCCTTACGAATCTATGACAACTACCATAGCATTTGATCACCCAGTTACAACTTAAGACATGTTAGAGGTAAAAGCATAACAAGGCGGTATGACCAAAAGCTTAGGGGTAAAAATATATGCATGGTTTTTTATGTACCCTTCTAATTTGTATGACATTTAATGAATCAAATAAAAGGATGTGAACTATGACAACCACCTTAGGTGGAAAATATTGGTTAACACCTCTACTCATGTTTGCATATTGATAAAAAATGGTAACAACTCCTTCTAAGTAGATTATGCATATGCTAACTCTATCTCTTTTGAGCTCCCCCAAAACTTATCTTTACTTATCATGCATTCTCCCCTTTTATTTACTCTCCCCCTTTTGACACTTATGTCATGGGTTGTACATGAATAGTGTGTTTTTCCAAGAAATTTTTATGGACCTCAAGTATTATCTTTATAGTTGTATTCCAATTATCACAAGCTACTTCCAATGGTTTTATTTAGATGGCTAACTTAGTAGCAAGATGAACTAAGCCTTCAAGTGTAGAAAGATGGGGATCTTTCTACATTAATGTCTTAGTAAAGGCTAGCTCCTTGTGAAGTATATCCATGTGAGGAGTCAGCATGGATTGGATGTTGATCAATGTAGCTCAAATATTTTCATCTTGAGAATGTAGAGCTACCAACTAACCTTTGGAATTCATCAAATTCCTAAAGTGCTTCAGACTCTGAGGTGGAGAATTTGGTAGAGTAATGTCTGTTAACTTCATATCTCCCTCTAGATTTTCAATATGGCATTACACTTCTTGTGTGAATAGATTTGTATCACACAACTTGGTGTAAAGTGAGAAAATATTCTCAAAGACTTTCTTTACATTTTCAATCTTAGTTTCTTACTCAACCTAACTAAGTGCAATAGCACTTGATATCTTTTCATTCACTTTTCCTTAAAAATTTCTCTCAGACCATTCAAGTAATTTTACATTAGAATCTAGGTTTGCATCATTGATATGTTTGACAATGATTACCAACTACACCATGATAGGCTTGTCTTCTTCAGGTGTTGGCAGGTTGAATGCATCAAGAAATATATCATTGATGCTTTGCAATGATTGCTTTTTCCTATGCTCCCTAATGAGTAGTTCTTGAAACATTTTCTTTACAACTGCATCATGTAGTATGCTCATTTATTCAATAGTGATTACTGTAAGGTCAAAATTTGGCAAAATAATCACTTCATCCAAGTTGACATCACCAAATGATGTAACCTCATCTACCTTAGATGTACTAGGACTAGGCCTTGATGACTGTAGGGGTTTAGCTTCTACACTTAGCCTGTGAAGTGCTTGACTTGGAGGAGTAGCAGTTGTTGGCAAAGTAACCAATGTTTATATTGCTAATTGCTCCTAAGGCTTTCTAGTCAAGTCTGACTCTTTAGTTCTCTCCTCTTCTTGCCTTTTAATTTCAATTGAACCTTGAACTTGTGTTCCAATCTATGTATCTATAGAAACTTCTGGTACTAACATAGTGTACACCAATTTTCTAATGTTGATCATGGATGTCTTTCAGGTTGTAGGTTGTATTGTAGTAAATTAAGAGGTTTTTTATATGTCTTGTGCTTCCACCTTAATAGATGTCTTCTCTGTATTCTTAAGTTCATCTACACTCACCAGTATAGGATGACTACATAGTTGTGCCTTGGTGGTGGTGTCTAGAAATATCTTCTTCATGTCCTCCTCTATTAGGTGCTTGATGTTCTAAGGCACATTTTCAGAAGCATCCTTGATCTATATAATTTTAGTCTCTACTTTTTTCTCATGTTGTGGACTAGCACTCAACATCTATATATCTAGTGTACATTTTTGTATTTTTTGCTCATCTTCATTTGTTACCTATGTATTTGCATTTGTCTTAGTGTCTTCCACATGTGCATCTTCCTTAGTATCAACTGTAGTAACCTCAATTACTTCTTGTTCACCTTTTTCATCACCTACCTCAATAGGTGTCTACTCAATTGCCTTGGATGTTGTCAGCCCATAAATTACCTTCCATGCTTGGGTACTCTACTGAACAACATCTTCAGTTTTATTCTACAAAATATTAAATGCTCAGTACTTTGGAGCAAATCTTCTTGCATACTTCTTAATGGCCCACTAGTAAATTTGGACCTATTTTTCAACACTTTTCCATCAAAATTGAGACTCAAAAATGTCAAAAAGTAATGTCACTAAATTGGACTCGAAAGTTTGATGGATGAGATGAATTTTAATATATTGATGACAAAAATGATCCAAAATTATTGCCATCATTGTCCCATGGCAGTGTTAGACAACTAGTTTAAAACTTTGAGCTATCGACGACTATGAGAGATGGTTCGATGGGTATTCCACATCATCAATGATAGGATGCATTAAACTATTGATGACCTACAGATATGTTTTGACAGGTTTGTCATACTCTCTATGGAAAGATGCATTGAAGTAGAGATGACTGGTAGTGATGTTTTGATGGGTTGCTTATACTATCAATAGCAATAAATGTTGAAATAGCAATGGTAAGCAGAGTTTAAAAAAATGCAACAGCGAGCATAATTCTTTTAAATAATCAATATTCAAATAATTGTAGCTGAAGATGACATATTAGACATCATTTTTTAAGCATGGCTTGTATCTTTAGTTTAAGCACATTGGTTTTTCCATTTATGAAGAGCTACTATTGATAAATGAAAGTTTCCATGAAGAAGACTTGCAACCCAAAATTGCACTCCATCTTGAACTATTAAAGGAGAATGGTAATCATTCCAAAGAATCATTGATTACTTTGACTTTCTTATACATCCAATAGTGACAAATTTTGAACACATTTTCAATGTAGCATGTCAATCATCAATATATGTAAATAATGCACAAGTTGGCAATAAATTACAAGATTGAATTAGAGAACTATGACAACATAAGTCCATTTATGTCAAAGCATATCAAAGAGGGCTTTGAATATGAGAGCACTTTTTAAAAATGACAGTGGCAAGTTACTTTGTAGGGTCATTCCATGACAAATAATCAAATGTTTTCATGACATATAACATGACCATTGTGGTAAATAGAAAATAAACATCATTATATATCATTTACACTAGTTATGACAATAACTACAATAAAGTAAAGATGCACACTTTTTGCATACTAATAAAGGCATGTTGTTTTCTTCACAACCTGTAGAATTCTTGACCTTTTTCTCTCAATATAGGCATGACTTTTTCTATAATAGACTTTAAGAAGCTTGGAGAGAACAGGGATCTTGTGGTTTCTTTATTAAATAAGGATGATAATAAATTAAAACCTGAAAGAAACTCTTGGTATCAACTAAATAAAATCTATGGTCTATGGTGCCTAAAGCTCTCATACCCCTCCAATCTTGGAGTCATCTTTCATTCTACAATCTACATTCATTCACCTTCATTTGACTTGTATAGATTAATAGCCCGTACTTGTAGATTGTCTCATAAGATATTGACAAAAACAAAGATAGTATAAGAAACCTAAAGCCAGTAAACTTAGAAGATTAATATACCTTAATATTGAAAATCAAATACTTTTTCCTCCTTGGTGGACAAGTGTGATACACAAACTCTTTCGAGAGTAGCTTCATGTCTACATATAATTTATAGAGAAACAATCATGTTGTCCATTTATACCAAAGAAGCAATTGGTAATCAGCAATAAATCATAATCTTCATACACCTTATAGAGAAAGCAACATGTTGTAATTCATAGTACTTATGTTAAGGCCATTTTAAGGTGTTCACCTAGAACCTTCTATGTTCACCCATTAAAAGTACCATGTTGGAGACTTCAAAGTTTGAGCATCCCCATGATCTACAATAATGACAATAATGCATGTGAGAGTCAATAATGAAATGATACAAAAATAAGTTGTAACTAAAATGCTTTTAATGGGTTTAGTTTGAGCTGCACTTGGTTTAGTTTGAGCTTCACTTGGTTTCAAGAATCCTTTCATATTATCTATTTAACAAGGCCAACCACGTGAAGGTGGAAGCTCACTTAGCCTACCCCCCCCCCCCCCCCAACTATAATCACTCTAAATTCCCCATTAACAACTAAGTAAATATTTCATTCATTCATTTTAGAAGTATATCATTGAATCATTATGATCACATAACATACATTAACACGACATACAATTAATTAATACATATAAACATTCATCAATAATTTGTGAATACATCAATCATTATATTCACACTACATTCATTAACATGATATATAATTCATTAATACCTATAAAATTTCATCAATAATCCATGAACACGTCAATCATTATAATCCCATAACAATATTCAATAACATAACATAAAAATCATCAACATTAATAAAAATCCATCAATGTTCATCATCAATAAGACAAGTTTATAAAAATCCATTAATAAGAAACATTTATCATCATAAAAATCCATTAATAAGAAACATTCATAAATATCCATCAAAAAATTTATCATCAAACAAGGTTTTTAACATTCATTTCTTCTTTTGCTTTTTCTTTTTTTGAAGATAAAGGCTAATAGGTACATCTTAACTATCTTTAGTATCCTGTGGCTCTTATGATTCCGATCTTACCACATGAGGCTTCCACTTCTTTCATCAAGGACAAGGGTGATGTTCCCCTACAATAAGAAATAAATGGGTTTAATTCTAAACTTTTTTGTATGTTATAAGTATTTCATTAATCTAAAGAACATAACAGAGACTTTTCTTTGCCTGATAGTGCCACATTATCTACTGTCACATTCTATTTAGCCCCAATCTCAACATGCTCAACACTAACATCATGCTCTGCATACTCAAAAAATATCACATAAAGGTTACACCAATTACAATTTAAGATGTCAAATTTTATTAATAATTACATGATTAATTTTCAATAGAAATTGAAAATGTACCTGTATAATTGTGATGCACGTTGAGGTCTTCATCGTGTAGGATCTGTGCCTTCATCATCATGAGTAAGATCTATGTCAAGAGTAATAGGTTGCAGTGAAATGTCATGCACTCATTGTTATCATTGTTCAAAATTAACATCAAATAGATTATTTGTCATGAAGTTCTCAATCACTGTTATTATTCATTTGGCCTATTTACTTGTGTGTCAACCACTGCACCAAAATCTTCTACACCTATTTGGCCACTAGAATCTGCGTAGTGGTAGGCAACCACTACTTTATAACCTTGCCTGAAGCCAATTTGTTTGTCCTCTTCTATGGGTGCTAGATTAAATTCAATGTCCTACATTTTTTGCATAATATCGTCAATATTTAATGTATTTCTTATTTTTAATTTTATATATATATATGAAATTTCATTTGTTGCTACTTATAAGGCATGAGTGAATTTTCATATATCCACCAGAGCCAAGATAGTGTTGACCAACCTTCTTCTTCCTAGCTTGTGTTGCCTTCGATGTGTCCTATAGCCTATTATAAATCCACAATCAACATGGTTGATCTTCTCTATTAAACTCTTTGATAGGTTAACATTTGAAATAAAAGCACAAACTCTTGAATGAGATGCATTTTGTATCTGGAGTATAACTTACACATTGCTAACATCAACACATTATAGAATTGCTTTTATCTATCAAATATAATAACTTATAAGGATTAACTCATTAAGGGGTGTCTTTTTTTTATTCAATGAATTAGCTTATATGTACTAAAGAAAAGAGTTACAAATATGACAATATATCAACTCTCTTAATAGACATTATATCTCAAGGGCGGGCATTATAACATATTGGTTTCTATTTTCAAGCCTTAATGAAAAATTGTGTTCGTGGAGTACAAGCTTGCTTCCTTGCAACTTTCAGGCTACTTACAGCATGATATTTATTTTCTACCTAAAATTGATGGTGCTTGAAACTATTTTTTAGTGTAGAACTGCATTATTTTTCTAGGGAAATAGGAGCATGCATTTTTTAGTTGCCCCTGTAAAAGTGAATGGACAGTGAATTTACCTTTCCTTTTAGAAGTGTTGGATTTTATGTTTATGTGAAAAAAAAGAGTCCATATATGCTTACCACTCTACCTATCTACGGTGATTTTGTATGTCAATTTTTAACTGGCATTACCCTAAAACAAACATGTCATTTAATCATCTGAATGTGACATGCTTTTATTAGACCTATGAAAATTCCATATAATAGTGCAAGAAAAAATATAAGTCTTTTCTAGATAAATGACAAATTTGTGTTTACTTTTCTCTAATATTTGTGAATAAAGTTTCTTCATCAAAGCATGTCCTAGAAGAATTATCCAAGATTTTTCTTTCCTTTATAAAATTGTTCCATTTAATTTGTCTAAGGACATCATTTCTCAGATCTATTGAATGCTCAAAATTTGAAATATTTACCATAGAATTTTTTTATTAAGAATACTCAATCAGATTCAGTTGTTGGAGAAAATTGATCCTAGATTAAAATTTCCTTTCTGTTATTACTAACTAAATGCGAGCATTTTTCATTTTTTTTTTTTTTACATATAGAAAGATGTAGACAATATATAGAGGTTGTAGGACACATCAATCTAATCTAATGGATTTCTAACATTTTTATATAATCTTAAAACATTCTAACATCAAGATGCAGACAATATATATACAGGTTGAGTTAGTGCAAAGTTTGATGTGTATGGATTAGAGAGATAATTTTAGCTAAATCTTGAACATTGATGAAGGAAATTATAAGTTTTTCCTGAAACAAATACATTAATGGCTTCCATCACTTCACATTAGGATGAGCTGATAGTATGTTGAAAAGAAAAAGACAAAACATGAGAATGCAATTCCTTCAAAACAATTTGTAGTTATGGTAGAAAATGTGTCACACTAAAGTTTTCTCTGACCTCCTCCCATTGTAGAATATTTGATGGTGGTAACAAACACTCACCTATCAACCTATGGAAAAACATTGATATTAATATAAAGAACACTAATGGTACACTAACATAGAAGATGAAAAAAATGACACTATACCTTAGCATACGTGAGATTGCTACATTGGATGTATCATTCATGACCTTGAAGTTTACTAGAAACAATATAGTGAAGAGAAGTGTTGATTGGGAGCCTTGGTACAAGGGCTCATATGCCTTTTCAATTATAGGTATATTAAGGTTCTCTTCATCATCATCATTAGATGCATGACTATCATCATCTTCGTCATCTTCATTGGTTGCATAGTAACATCTTCTTCAATCATGTTCTCTAACACATTATCAGCTACACCAATACCAACATCTTCAATTTTGTTCTCTGCCTCATGATCATCTTTTTCCATGGGAGCATTACCTTCTACTTCGATTTTCACACATCCATGTTCTACCAATTTGAAATTCACATTCACCAAAGGACAAAAATCCTTTCCCCCTTCAATGTGATCATGTTGCCTACAATGTCTTTGAGTTTTTGTGATTAGAATTATTTGATTCTTTAAGCCCTTGTATTTTTTGCAAGGACAATAAAATTTTTCATCACCATTTCTTTTGAATTGAGACCACAATCTAGCAATTGTCACCTTATTTTGTTTTGGGTCCATATTATTAGGTGTGGACTTTCTTTAGAAGCAAATATTCATGCTATAAAATTATAAAAAATATAAACATACAAGCATTAGTAGTATGTTGTATATAATTGATAATAATTAAATAATTAAATATTACTATCTCTTCAATACAGATGGCATCTAAACAAATCAAATGAATTATACAATATAAATATTGGTATTGATTTTGAACAATATAGCATTAGCATTGGTTCTAGACTTCATTCAACTTGGTAGAAAGCTTTTGAACTATTACATCCATGAGGCAAGGCTAAAGAAAGTGCATACTACATTTTGATGATCCATGCTACCTAACTATGGCCAAGGTGTCTGTATACTGGAGGCATACTCTACCTACCAGGCTACCTCCATACTCATATACATAGGATCAAGACCCTTGAACTACTCACTCTAAAGAATATGTAATTATGATTTCTAATTATTTTGATGTAGTTTTATTCCTATAACCACTAGTGAACTTTACTCACCTAATACATCTTTTCGCCATCATATACCCACTAGGGCAAATTAGGCAATTTTATATAATTACAATCCTATAATACCCTAGTGCAACCTTTGTGTTATAGTTTATAGTTAATGTAAGGTTAACCTATATACAATCTATATACATCCTAACTCACACCTTATATAGTTATGTTTTAAAGCTTGTGAAAATAATTAGTGGGTCTAAATAGACTAGTCAAGTTAATGCTAGTTGGGAATAGTTGATTGTTTGTTTTATTGTACCTAATCTGATGACAGTTCTATAGGAATTTGTAATCAACCCAGCTAATCAGCAACTAGACCAACTGACCTGTATACTTCATAACTCATTCCTTATATAGTTGTGTTTAAAATATTGTGGCCAAGCTACTTTTTGTGTGAGTTTTATTGTTTATATGCATACATGCATATATACATACATATACATAGATATTACTTCATAACTCATTCCTTATATAGTTGTGTTTAAAATATTGTGGCCAAGCTACTTTTTGTGTGAGTTTTATTGTTTATATGCATACATGCATATATACATACATATACATAGATATATACATATACATACATATACATAGATATATACATATACATATGTATATATATATATACATATACATATGTATATATATATATATATATATACATATGTATATATATATATATATATATATATATACATATACATATGTATATATATATATACACATACATACATACACACATATACATCATTCAAAAGGGCACGGTAAAAAAATACTAGATCTTGGTGCAAGGGCCCTAGGTCCTAAATAAGGTGGTCAAACACCACATAGGATAGTATAGAAGGTGATCGATAAGCATCCAAGTTGACACAGGATAGTTTAGACAATCTCAAACATGCATTTAGGCAAGTCAAAGGTTGGTCAACAATTGGTCAAACATTATGAGTTGACCAAAAATCTCCATTTTTATGTTTTATGATATTTTTGCATAGTGTGGTGTAGTTTTGAAGGCATGTGGAGTCTTTTATTTGAAGATTGTGTAAAAGTTGTAAAAATGCAAAAAAAGTTGTCATGCAACTTTTTGCAATTTTTCTTGCAATCTGGAAGTGTAACAGATAGATCATTATTCTAATCAAACATGGAAGGATTAAGTTGTAAGGTCAAGAGTTGTGACCTATAAATTGATTATCTTCAACCTAGTCTATGGTTGGAATAGTACTATACAAATTTGGAATGAAATAGCAATCCTTTTGGTTGGAAAATCTTTACTCTTGCTGATTTGGTCTTCATCCCACCGTAACATATACATACATACATATAAACATACATACATATATACATATATATATATATATACACACACACACACACATACATACATACATATGTATATGTAATTTTATCACCTCATTTAACTAATTTTACTTTCAAATGAAAATTTAGGAACTAAAATATTGGAATCATACAAATGAATCGTGGAGGAAAGTCAAACTGGTAAGCGAATGAATGTTAGAAGGCATAGATGTTAATGATAGGAAGCACCAAGCATTGTGAACAGTTATGGAATTGAATGGATCTTGCTTTGAAATTTCTATGTTCATGATGGAAAGTAGCAGTTACCTTCACACTATCATTCATGGTTTGAGAAATTATATATTGCCTACTCTTATTTCTGATTGTTTTTTATCAAAGGAGATATATTATTACCTTTTATCTTAACAACAAGCATGATTATAATTTTGGTTTGAACATTATGAACGTACAATAAGGAATATGTCGAGTCAGAGCAATAATGGAGGGAAGTGATATGAGAAACTTGGGAAGAGACTATTCATCTTCTACAATAAGTGGGAAGATACATTCACTAGTTTGCATATGATTCAATGTAATAATCTAAGGCAAGATGGAGCCCAAGTTTTTTTTTTTTGAAGTTAGGTCATCCATTTATGATGTTGGAAAGTTGAAAATGGGCAATCATTGATGTCACTTGATCTCATAAAGAAATACTATCCAGAATCTTGAGAAAGAATATTGAGCTTTGGAAAGATTCTTTCAAAAAGAACATAAATAAATTCATTATTACCAGTGAGCCTAGTGTTGGAAAAATTTCAATTGCTAAAGGACTTGCTTAATGTATTATACAAGGAGTTGTTCTTAAACTACTTATAAACTAAAAATTTGTCTTAGTAGATATGGATGTGCTTATTGCTGGAACTAAATTCTGTAGAGATTTTGAAATGATTAAAAATAATATAAAGAAAAGTTATAGCATTGAATGATCATGTTGTTTCTTCTATTGAAAATACTCCAAATCTCAAGTCACAAGGAGGATGGATTGGGGCTTAGATCAAAATGATATATGAAATAGCATGCAATTATCCTAATACAAAACTACAAAATTTGGAGTCGAAATTGGTAGAAATTAAGATTAGATTTCTCCCAGTGGTTATATCTCATAACTATAAATCTAAAGATGCTATAAAAAAATGCCAAAAGGACTTTCAAACTTGATTCAAGAAAATGATCAAATATGCATCTTATGGAGGAAATAGATGAAATTAATGAGTTTAAGGGCTAAAAGTTGTTTCAAATAATGGTCACATCAACATCAAAACCCATAACAACATGATTTTCTTCCTTACTTTACTAATGTGAGCAAGAGAACTTCAAATATATCAATTACAAATTCCTAAATAGAAAATTTCCTTGAAGATTCAAAAATAAATCATTATCCAAAAATGAAATATCCATCTCTGTGATTCCCAACACAAATATTTATCATGAAGAGGGCTCATTAATGGAAGATGGAAACACAATAACCAAATTAAAATAGAGAGAATAATGGAGATAGACCAAGCCAACGTTGAAAACAAAGCAATGATAAATATGCAAAGGATATAGAGAATGATGGTACTCCTGTGGTTCAATGCATATCTAAGGAAGCATCCAAATTAGAACAAATCTCTTTAGTCTAATAAGCTCAATCAATTAAAAATTTTAGATATAGTGAAGATGAAAAAGAAAGTAATAAATGAAACCCATTTTATTATCACAGTCAAGGGCACTTTTTTGGTTCAGTAAATCTTAGATGGCTAGGTCTTTAAAGAATCCAATCAAGAAATTGGGCAATATGAACAATTTCTAAATCACCATAATCAATGGCCAAAGTAAAAATTACCTTGAATCCTTACCCTAAAAATTATACAAACAAAAATTACCTTGAACCCTTACAACAAAAACAAAAAGTACCTTTAACCCTTACATTGAAATTAAGCAAGCAAATAGAAGAGGACCAGCCCTTACCTTGAAAGTAAGTTCCAAACAAAAGAGGACGCAGTGAATGAAAATGAATCCATCAACCTTACCTTGATGGTGTTGAAAATCTCTTAATTGGTCACTCCTGAAGCCTCCCACCAGCACTTTTCTACATGATAATGAAATGAAGTTTCACTTTTCTTTTTTTTGTTTATATCCCCAACAATGTTGAAAGTTTGATGTCAAACTTTATTATTGTTGAACTTTCGATGTTACTAGGATCAATTTTTTTTTAAACGAATTTGACAAGCCAAATTGGCCCATTGTCAAAAATTACCTCCAAATGTACTAGTTGCCTTTGTCATCTCAAATTTATCTAAGTCTAGCATAACTCTTGCAAGTGTAGTTTCTCTTATATTTGTCTCTGTTGTGAGACTATATTTCCATCTTTTCTCAACTTTATCATATAAGCTCTTTGATAGAGAGTTGGCAATCTCAATTGGAGTCATCTTAAATGTTGTCATCATGGCATATACTTACTCTTCTACCTTATCCATTTCTAGCTTTCCAAGCTTATCAAATTCAATATGTGAAAATCTACTTAAATTTGCATTAATCTTTATATTTTCACATAGATTATCCAAATCAAAAGAAGGACTATGACGTAACACTTTGAATTAGCTATTATCATCAGATTTTTTCCTCTCTTTGTCTAATTCGGCTAGAGAAATTTAGTTTCTCCTTTTTCTCTTCTTAGCCTCATCATCTTATGTAGATTTCCTATCCTTTTTTTATTTTGACTTTGCCACTTCTTAGAAATAGCTATTGTGTTGGTTCTAGTAGCTAGAACTGCAGGCTTAGGTTTTACAACCTTCTTTGTTTTCTTGACTGTTAGAGCTTTAGCTTTCCCCTTCTTCTTCTCTATGGCTATAGGTGCTTCACTAGCTTCTTCTCCCTTAGCACCTTCTTCAATCTCAGGTTCCTCTTGCCTTGATCTTCTCCTTGACCTTGGGTTAGGGCCAGTGGTGCTTGAGCAGAGACATCTTCTTCATCATCATCTTCATTATCTTCCTCTTGTTCATCTTCCTTTGCTCCTTCATCAAATTTTTCTTTAAGATTTTTAATGATTTTGATCTTATTTTCTTAATATTTTTGTTGTCTTCAAGTCCATAGTTATCTTTGATTTTGCAACATCATAATTACCAAAGGCAATAGCTTTATTATCTACTTCTTTTGTAAGATAACTTGTAATTGTTGCAGATGCCTCATCCACATTAATTGGTCTTAACCATCTTACCCTTGGAACTACATTCTATACATATGTGAAATTAGTATCAACTAGAAAGAAAACATCATTAAAATGTTTCTCAACTAGTGATACTAGAATCTTGTATCTATGTTTCATTGACTTTTTAAACTCCTCAAAGTAACTAGTCATAATAGACTTAAAATTATCTCCCATTTGCTCAATGAATTCACCTATTTATCTTGCAATAGATCTGTTTGTCTTCCATCCCACTTTACCAAAGGAAGGAAATGTGTTATGCACATAGAAAACTATGCATACAAGTATTGATGCAAACTTGTACTATGCACTCTTGATTTTCCTTATGGATCCCAAGTTTTTTGATAATTGTTGCAACTATAGTTTGGCAAGGTCATAAAAATGATCCTTCTTCATTATCTCGTATCCTATGTCAATAGCAATAAAAGGTACATTATTCAACATTCTTGATTGAAATAATTTGTGTGAAATAATCCTTATTGCAAAAGCAATTAGGGGATCTATGATGGTATCAATTGTCATTCATCTCTTGTTCCATAGTGCCCCTATATTTTTCTCAATGACCTATTTTGCTTCACTTCTCATGGTTTTGGGTCTGTCTAGGGTTGGATACTCTATTACCCTCTACATAGTCTTCTTAATAATCTTGATAGGTCCATTTTCTAACCATACAAAATTGTCATAAATTCTACTAAGAACAATCTTAATCCATTATGTCTTTTAAATGTTTTGAAAATCTAGGGTGTGAGTTAACCCTTTTCTCTCTACAATCTTGTATTCCTCCTTCAATACACCATTCTCACATAGTTTTCCATATAGGTCTTTGATTTCCATATCACCTAGGCTACTCACCATACATGTGTAATAGCATCTCACATCTTGAATCATTAAGGCTTGTGGTGGTATCATGGATAATGCACCAAATGGGTCTTGTTTATAAGCAATGTCGGGAATTGCCTCGAAACTCAGTTGTCTAATCTCATTGTTGATTAATTGAACATTTAAACTTTCTTTCCCTCTTTTAGCTTTGTATCAGAAGAACTATATGCCATAGTTAATACCTAGGGTTTGCACAAATTCAAATAGCATACCTTAGCACACAATAAATACCTTTAGAAATCTGATGAATGGTGTTGAACAGTGGTTGAATTCACTCTACAAATACTTGGAATGATCTCTTAAATTCACCTTTAGCTCTTTATGCTCTCTCCAGTTTTGAATGATTTCAAATGAGTCAAAAATCAATCATATAGACCTTAAAATTTTGCAAGTAAGGCTCAGTGCTTACCTAGTTCTAAGCTCATCTTGAATAGAACTTTCAACTCACTCAATTACATGTAGTTTTCCTTAAGCTTGGAAACCACTAAAAGCTCATTCAACACTATCACTTACGATAGCTTGGCATTAACTAGATTTCACTCGATAGCTTAAGTGAAACATTTCATGCTCAGCAGTAACATGAAAACTGACAAAACTTAAAGATTTCTTCTAGATTCTAAACAACACTTTGCATCTTTCTTCATGCAAATATAATCTTTTCATAAATAAAACCTTGGAATTGAATTATAATTGAACTTTTAAATATCTGTCTCACACATACCTCTTGATTTCTTAATTGGAGGTGGTGTGATCACCTAACCCATTGGGTGAAGTGATCCTATCTGAACTTGATGTGTTGTAATCTTCCTCTCTCTTTCATGTCTCGTTCATCTCATCTCTGACATTCTCAGTATCTCCCTTTCCTTTTCCTTTTTTGAATTCATTGCTAGGTCCCTTTGACCTTTTTGGACAATTCCTACTTATGTGAAGAATCTTTAAGCAACTAAAATATGTAGTTTGACTTAACCATCTTTTGTAGTCACTTATGAAATGTGTTTTAATGCAATTTTCAGCAACATGTCCATACTCTTGAAAATAGTGACAACTATACCTAGTATTATAATCCCAATTACAAGATTGTCATTGTGATTTACCTTTGTGTTCTTGTTTGATGACCATTTGGGCTTGGATTTGCATTCATATGCTCTATGTCCATACTTTTTACAGTTATAGTAGTAACCTTCAAATATTTGTGCGCTTATTATTTTGGTTCTGCATTCATGTGCCTAATGTCCTTGTTTGTTGTATTTTTGGCAATGACCCATGAACTTCGGCTTAGGATTATGATTTGTAGTCTTGCTCCTAAAAATATTGGTAGTATGACCTACCTTACCACAATTATGATAGGTAGGTTTTGAGTTCTTACCATTGGCATTCCTTTGTTCACCACTTTAGATGATTCTCCTTTTTTGATATTAGTATAACCCAATCCAGTAGTATCACTGTTGGATCTAGGAGATCTCATCAATTGCTCAAAGTACTTGATGGCTTCACTAGGTTTGTTGAAAATTTCAGAAAATTCTTTTTCTCTTTTCAGATTATTTCTCAATTTTTCATTCTACAAATTCAATGTTATGATTATAATATCTTTTCCATTCAATTCATGATTTTCAATCATCATTTGATTCAATTTTTCCAATAGCATGTGAATAATTCTATTCACCTTTGATATATTTTCTTCTAGTCTATTGGTTAGTATCCTTTTGTAATCTTCAATCATGACTTTGTCTTCTTCATCTTTCTTCTTCTACTCGGTCACCTTACATAGAAATATTGATTGGACTTCTTGTTCTATCTTGAGATTTCTGACCTCTTCAGTTATGGCTCTAATCTTTTCCATCAGATCTGCAACTATTGCATCGGATTCACTTGTGTTTCCATCTACAAATAATTCAATAGTGTCAATCTCTTGGTAATGTGTGTCATTCTCTTCAATAGCTATCTCTTTCCTTCTCTTCAATGATCATTTTAACTCATCCCTTGCTTCATTCAGTTGGTGTAGGAAAAGTTGTATTTTATCTTCTAGTTTCAATAGTCTTTCCCAACTTATAGACTTTCATCTTCAAGATATTTCCTCAAATCTGCAAAGCTATCCTTTTCCAGAGAACAAGGTTCTGATACCAATTGTTGGAAATGCAATGAAAAAAGTAAACTTTGAGAGGGGGGGTGAATCAGTACTTAAAACTTCAACCTTAAAATCATTCACCACACATCCATCTCACAATCTATGGATGTAAATTGAAATACCAAATTAAGCACATACATGCATAACTTGAAAGTAAATAAAATTCAACACATGTATGACACAAGATATTTGATTACCTAGAAACCCTCAAGGAGAAGGTAAAACTGGAGTGGGGATGACACCCACAAATCTCCACTACTGCAGTAATAAAGTATATCTAATGAAGGTTACAATGCTTGATCATAAAACATGGTCTACCCTATGAAAGGTCTACCCTATTAAAGGCTTACAAGACTATTAGATCTTACCCTATTAAAGGATTTACAATAGCCTATTAAGACTAGTATGTTAAGAAATGTAATTGATTTTGTCATGCCCAAAATATAAGGGACAAAATCACACAAAAAAAAAAAAAATTTGGAAATACAAGATGACTAGATTCACTAGGGTACAAGATTTGAATATGCAATTTCAAGAATTAGATTCACTACATTACTCTTAAGTTTGTAATCATGAGGATTGAATCGATTGTTAAATTTGAAACTTTCATTATTAGAGTGATATCGACCATTAGTTACGTTTTTACATAATTATACTTAATTTAAATTTACTACTTAATTACAAAAACTAATTTCATGATTAATCTAAGATTTAAGATTTCAAATCTATACTACATTATCTTTTTAAACTAAGTTAACCTTAACACTAAGTTCTTAACATCCTAACACTCTCAACAAAATTTAATAATAAAATATGCTAATTATGACACATATAAACTAATCCACTAACTTTTACTATAAAAAAACAACTAAAATTTTAAAAACTAGTTATATACAAACTAACTAAATTAAACTACTAAAATATATATATATATATAAATTTACAATCCCTAAACAATAACAACTACTTATCATAATTAATGACTAACTTTTTAATAGCAATACTACTAACAAAAAAAAAAGTAACTAACATTAACATAAACTAATCTTTATTCAAACTAACACAAATATTAAACATACCTACCACACCACTAACTACCCCCACTATACTCTACCCTACACCCACATAATCCCCTCAAAACCTAAGCGCCTACCTACTAGACCAAAGGGTGGAATGAAAATTTTTTTAATTAAACAAACAAATCTACTCACCACTCAACACTTCCTACCTCTAACCTAGTGCCAACACATCACTACTTTTCCTCCCCATCACTTCACATCCCATTCCCCTCCAAATCCTGCGCATTTCCACTAATACATTTGGTACCAAATTGCAATGGCATTGTTGTTGCAATTTGGTACCAAATGTATTAGTGTTCCAAGCACTTCCCAAGCACTGGTCATGGTACAGCACTCTACCCAAGAAAAATAAGCACAGACCCAACCTTGAGGAAAGTGGTGACCAAAGCTAACAAGGGTGGAAGATAACTTTAATAAATTTACCTCCTTACAATGTATCCATATTAGTCACATCCTAGGATTGTTGAGGGTTGTGAATTTTCTATGGAGGAGAAACAGGGTGATGTCACCCAAAACAACTTTATTGACTTTGGGTTTTTTTTTTTTTTTTTTTTTAACTTTTCAAGTCTATACATGAAGTTGGCACCAAGAAGGGGATAGTAATTGCAATAAAGTTTATTGGTGGGAGATAGATATTTAGGATAGTTTAATATGTTTAAAAGTTTGTTTTTGAATTGTTGTAGTTATTTATAATTTGATTAATTTATTTATATTATTCAACCAAGATATATAGGGGAATCTTTTAAAGATTCACTATTACTAAGAGGAGAATTAAATTGGTTCCCCATACAAAAACCAGAGATTTATTACTCTCTTGGGACATTTTTTTTTTGAAGTCTTAATTTATGCTAAGTATATATTTTCAAGCAACTGTTTTTTTTTTAACAAAAGGGGTATTATTTTTGATGGGTTTAACATAAAGTTTAATAGTATTGTTAACAATGCAAGATCCAATTTAACAACAATGCAAAATTGTTTTATTTCCAATAATCACAAAAATTGAACCTTCATTCATAACATAGTTTTCGTTTCAACATATATGAAACTTGTATTTTTCCAAATTGAACATTATCATTTCATTTTATTTTGATGTGCATCATATAACCAAAAATTACAAGGAAAACTCATGAGAAGCAATAATACTCAAACACTATTTTATTTGCAACCTGATTCAAAGGCTCAATCGAGAAAGAACTAGGAAGAAAACTCAGCGTCGTTTCCATTACAACAAAGTTTTGAATACAATTTACATAGGATTCCAATCCCGAAATTACAACAACCCAAATAAATTTCCTTCATGACCCTTATCAAGGGGTCCATATCATTTTCTGCAATACATTGCTAAGATCATGGAGAGAACATAATCTGATCAGGTGTCAAACAAGCATGACCAAGAGACAAAATCAAACATGCATATTCATACTAGGTTTTCACAACAGGATTCACAATGAATCAAAACTAGGAAAAGGTGGATTTTTTCAACAGGAGATGTCAGACACAACACCAAAATAGATGCCCAATCGGGGCTATAATTCAAGAACTTTCGTTCTTCCATTTTAACATGCCAAAAATCATATGAGGTTTGTACTGACAAGTAGGGGCCCATAACACCCTACCCTCTCTGCCTCTTCTCATCCTGAGAAGAGACTCTACACTATTGGAGTCCAACTAAAAAAAAACTTTTCCAAAATTGGCCACTTCTGCCCTATCCAAGGGTGAGTAATGTCAAAACACCCATACAAGAAAACTTCAAAAAATCAACAAAACATGAAAGAAAAGTATCCAAGAAACATGGTTTCAATCCTTCCCAACATATTCAACAATACATACAAGCATACAAATAAACAATCCCAATAGCATAAGCATGAAACAAGCATGAACAATCTGAACAAGGGAGATGAAGAACTCCTACCTACACAAAGAGGTTATGGTAAATGATCGATTTGAGAAGAGCTTTTCCTTAATTGACTTCAATCTTCTAAGACTCCTCTCTAAAAGTAGAGATTGGGTAACAACCAAAACTACTCCAAGAAGGGCCTCTAAATAAGATCCAAACTCAACCACCAAAAAGGGCAATAACTTCCCCCACTCACCAAAAAAATCTAGAAGTTTCTAACTCAACCAATCCTAAGGTTAACCACTAAGTGGAGTTGAGGTTATGCAACTCATGGTAACCACTTTCAATTTTCGCACAAAGGCAAAAATAGACTTTTTGAGTGACCTCAAAAGTCAACAAAAGGAGCTTAGGGGGTGGAAAATGTCCCCCACCCATACCCATACTCCTTGGGTATAAAGATTTCATGTTTTAAGGCCCTAGGAATTGATTTGGGACCCAAAAAATGCTAGAAATAATTAGGACCATCTAACAACTCCAAAATGCAGATTAAGCACTAATCCTAATTAGGGGTGACTAAACTCGATTAAGAAACAAATTAGTAAAAAGACACTAACTTAAGCTGACTAAGGTCCAAAGGTTACACAATTAACCCTAGCTAGCAGGTTGAAAAGCATAAACAATTCATGAGTGTCAAGTGACACTATAAGAACACAGTTACGAACATTAACATTTTCTGATCACAGAAAGATACATTCGTACATCTCACAAAATAATTAAGTTATGAACAACAAGGTTTCCACAAATAGCACATAGGGATCTGTTTCATTTCTTCGTTGGGTTTCTCGACTAAAATATCCTACACACTCATTGCACACATTAGTAGTCCCATAAAATCACATGCACATATGTATATACATATTAGGGATTCACATAAATTAAAACATACATCTATCAATCAATCAGGGTTTCTTTCATCCTACTCATATCCTTAATCATAAAAATTTCATAATCAATGTGTTAATCCTGCATTTTACTTATTTCATCAACATACATATTCATAAAACATTAAATGACAAACTCAAATATCTGAAAGTCAACATCACACATATGAAATAATATAATATGTTCAAAGCATCAAATAATGTCCTGACATTTCGAGTCGTGAGTATCAAAATAATAATGTATCTCTATGCTACGATGGGTCAGGGCAAGGCCTCACAGATTCACTTGTTAGAATGTCTCAGCAATGATCCAATGGTTAGCACTCTACTACTAGATAATAGATCACCTCTTTGTAGATGTGTACTTGATCCTCACAACTCCTTAGTCACTATAAATGCTCTAGTTGCACAATGAAACTGTTGACAATTGGCTATATGCAAATATGTAAATATTGTCATTAATGAAAACACATGATGTACATGTTTATATTCAACCTCTGAAATAAAGATACTAATCTTTTTGGTACCCAAAAAAAAGTCTAAGTATGGAAACTATTCACAATAGTGTATTGATTTATGTATAACTTGTTTATACAATGTTATTCTTGAGAGAAAAGATATATGGAGATAGTATACATGCTGATGATGATGTGTACAATCTTGAACATTAGTATGGATAGTATGGGAAAGAGATATGTAAGATTTATAGAACATTAGAATGAAAGGTAAAGGAGTTATTTTGTTTACAAAATAATTACTTGACCAATTAGGGAGGACATCCTAGATGTTTACTCTAAGTTGGGAAATTTTTATTTTGGTCTTAGCCAACCTAGCAAAAATTTTGAAAAGGCATGGTATTTATGTAAAGATATCTTGCGAGATTGTTGTGAAGGAACATGCAAAAGTTAAAAATGCAAAGTTTTGTATCATATGCAGAAGCCAATTTTTTGATAACCTAAGTGTGATCTAAAATTGAGTTAAGGTCAGAGATTAGCTAAAAGAATTTATAGCATCCATACTTTTGTATTCAAAAAAACTTTAATTACTTGTTTGAGCAGTGAGCTCTTCTTGTTGCAAGTGCATGTTTGGACTATGAGCTCTTCTTGCACACATTGTACCACAACTCCTAATAGGGTTAGAATCTCCTAACAGGGACTCATATGTACTGAATGTGTTTATAGACTCCTAACAAGGTCCATCCTCTAACAAGGAACATTTATATTAGTACATCATCTTGTGGGTATCATCCCCACCAGGGTTTTCCCTTGGCTAGGGTTTCCCTAGTTAACAAAATATGGTGTTATGAGTTCTTTCTATGCATGGTTACTTTTACTATTTAGCATTACTTATTTACTTTCTTATGCATGGTTCAAAGTAATTAATAATATCCAATTGGCAAAAAAAGTTTGTAGAATACTGATTCACTCCCCCCCCCCCCCCCCAGGTATTCCCTATTTCTAACAATTGGTATCAGAGAATGGTTACTCAAAAGAGGCTTAACAACTTGAGTAAGATCCCTATGGATATGGAATAGTTGATGAAGAACCTTGAGGAGGCACTTGAACAAATTGATCTCCTTACTGAAGAAAGAGATAAGCTGAAAGATAGATATGAAAACTCCAAAGTATAAATTGGACAACTAAAGAACAAGATTGAACATCTCAAATCAAAGCCTAAATCTACTAAATCTAAATCTAATGATGATAAATATTCAAAATCGAAAATAAAGTACAAGATCTTGAAATGTGAATTGAAGATTACCAATCTAAATTTGAGTTTGAAATGATCCTAGCAAAGTTGAATCTGATTTGAAGACTAAAAATTCAAATCTTAGAGTAAATCTAGCAAAGAGGACATCTGAATTTGAAGCATTGAAAGAAGATCATGAAGAACTTCATAAGTACAACACTATTGTGAAAAGCAAACTAACTTAGAGCAAGCTACATCTTGAAAATCTTTATTCTAGTAGAGAAAATCTTGATGAATTAATGTCAATACAAAGATCTACCTATGATAAGACTGATATTGGTTACCTATTTTAACATGTCTACAAAGAAAACTCAAAGTGGATCAGATCTAAAAACAAAACAAAAAATCTAATGATAAGATTAAATCCAACCAATCTCCTAACAAATCTAAAGAACTTGAGAAGGAAACTGAGAAATTGAACCTAAGCAAGTGGAATCTCCTAAGGAAACCAGGTATGAATTTTGAGGTAAATGTTTTTCATGTAATGAGATAGGTCATATGAAAAGAAATTTTACAAATAGTCATTTAATCATATTGCAAATTTTTATTGTCATAATTGTCATGGTATTAGTCATAAAGTAATTTATTGTAAGAAGCCTAAGTATGATAATGATAAAAGGAATAGTAGAATGTCTGGAAATAATAACCCTATAGATAGAAGAAGATCTAATGAGAGGACATCAAGAGAAAGAAGACCTTATGAAGAAAAAAAGAAGATTGTGTGTTATAAGTGTAACAACTTTGGACACATAGCTAGAATTGTTAAGCACCTATTTATCAATAGAATCCTAGAAGTAGAACCCCAGTATGTCAATTATGCAACAACTTCGGACATATAGTGAAGTACTGCAAAATGGATAGAAGAAACAATGGAAGAAACTTTGAAAATAGAAGCAAAAATTGAAGAAACTTTAGAAACAAAAGCAACAATGGAAGAAACTTCAAAAATGATAGAAGGAATCATGAAAGTAACTCCAAAACTAAGAAAGATAATGAAGATCAAAGAAACGTAGTCAGTGAACTTTGTGAAGAACTTGATCAAACATTTTTAAAGGAATTAACTATTAGATCTAAAGAAAAGTCAATTGATGCAAAGAAAAGAAGATTGAAGTCAGGAATTGAGTTTGATTCAACCAAGTTGAATTAAGCTTGTTCACAGCACCCAAATTGAAACTTCATTTAGAGACCAAACTATAAGTAGCAAGGTTGAGAAAAGATATATCTAGATGAGTTTAGATTTTAACTAAGCTCACTTGCAATTTGGAGTCTATTAGAACTAGTTATGAAAGAAATAAGAGTTACAGTTACAACAAAGAAAGTTGATTTTGTGACAGAAGATGGAATCTATGTTTTCATAGCAAATTTTATGGAGCAAATTTTTGTGGAGCATTTTCATGATGAAAGGAAGCTATGATTAACCTCGGGTAGCATTTGAAGATCAAACAGATGATTTTAAGTAGATATTTGATTTCAGAATGAAATTAATAGCTTTTTCAGTTAAGAAAAAATATGCAATTAATGCAAGTTCAAGTTAGATGAATAGAGTATGAACTTGATTATTTCCACATTGCGATCATCTCAAAAGCTTAGAGCACTCAGAAGGAACTTGCTGAAGCAATTTTGGGCAAAACCCTACTTTGAAAAAAGGTATTTTATCATTTTTGCACAGAATTTCTTCGATAAATTTATATTTGGTGAAGTCATGGATATGTCAGTAGTTCATAATGTTGAGGATGATGAGAGACCCAAGTTGAAGGTTACTCTTGTGAAACCTTTAGAAGGAAACCTTGATTCGGCTATATCAATAACTCTGAACAATGTAGTATATTTGGAAGACATAGGAAATTATTTAACTAGCAAGTTTGAAACTATTGGAAGTGAGTTTATGAACAAGGATATCAAAATTGTTTTAAACAATGATATGTCTATGAAGCCCAAATTTGAACATCTAAAAGATTTAGATTTATTCAAATATTACTTCTACCGTGAACTTAATAACAAAGTATGGACACAAATTATATTAAGCAGAATTCATAATGGGGAGTTTTGGATGGGAGACAATGTAGATGACATTTTTGTCGACCTTACTCATGAGGTCATTGATCTTAGATAACAAGGTAGTGTACATATTGGTGAAAAATTAGTTAAGAAAAAAGGATGAAATTTATACTAAGGCAGTTTATAATGGTAAGGCAATGATGATCAGCACCATCAGACAACATGATGTGAGATTCTTGACCAAGATCATTGTATATTCTATTTGTGCAAGCTCTAAGAGTGATGAGTTGTCAATAAGATTTATCTATGTAGCCTACAAGAATTATGTTGAGAAACAACAAGTGAATTGGAGTGAGATTTTGAGAGTACAACTCCTTGAGAATCTAGAGAAGATTAAGAGAACTAAGAATGGTGTATTCAAATTTTAGTCACTAATCAATCATATTTTCTTTCATGTACTTAAAATATTTCCATTTCTATTAGTTACAGAGATTATGAGTAGTGAAAGATGTACTATGGATAAGATAATAGATGTATGCAGAAGGCATCTTGTAGATAAAATCTTGGATAGCAGAAACCTGATTATGAGAACATTCCAGAATGAGATGAAATAGAGATTTAGAATTGCACCTTCAATTGTTGACATATTTAAGGATGGCATATGTTTTATGGTAGATATAGACCTAAATTATGTTGAAGTAGTAGAACCAAGGGAAGCATTTCTTGAACCTTAGGTTATGAATTGATTGATAAAGTAGCTATTGGTTACACTGATATATTGTTGAACTCTGGAAAGGACCAAGCATCTTACAGATTTGGAACATATGAGGAGATAAATTAGTTAGCTTACTAGGCATCTTTGGAGAAATCATCTCATAAGAATATTGAGACTATAATGAAGAAAGCATTAACTGAGGCCAGTATGATAGAAAGTGAATCACAGGCAGTTAGACAAACTATCTCTTAACTAAAGAAAACTAGTGAACAACTTGTGATGTATGTGACACCTCTATCAGTTGGTCAACATCAAATGTATCTACTACAGTGACTCCTATAGAGCAGAACATCCCATAAGTTTTTGTATCAGCTGAACAACCTAGTGAACCCAAAAGGAAGTCTACAAGGTTAGTAGAAGTTGAGACTCATAAATCAAAAAGAGTTAAGCAACTAGCTATTGGACTTGAGAAAAGGAAGAAAACATTGTTAACAATTGAAGACTCTAGTGAGAAATATGATGAGGAACAAGAAGTTAAACATCCAAAAAAGGTTATTATTTCTAAGTAGTCAGCAGGTAAAACAAGGAAACCCTGGAAGCCAAAGATAGAAAAGATTAACACAGATATTGCCAATAAAGGGAACTTTGTGCAAATGAATAAGTTTTATAATTTATACAATGATATTGAGAAAGAATAGATTGATGTCTCTACTATGAGATATATGATTCTTAACAATTTGAAACTTGAAAACATTGAAGACATTGTGAATCAAAAAGTCTATGATAGACTTATAGCAAAGAAGGCACCAGTTCGAGAAGAAGACATGGAACTTTGAAAATCCATGATAAGAACTGTTTGTAGAATTGATGATGAAGAAGAAATCAAGAAACTGATGAACAATCTAGCACCCTACTTATGAAGTAAGATGAGGACATTTCTGTTTATGGGAGGTGAGAAGAATGTTATAAGAAGTGAAATAGTTATAGTCATCAACTAGATGATGTATGAATCAAGGCAACACCTATCACAATAGAGAAAACTTTGGAAGTATCAGTAAGTGGTGATACAATGAAAATTGATCAAACTAATATTACTATTAGCATTGAAGATGATCATTTTAATCGGCCTAATTCCCATTCTGAAAATATTTAAGATCAATTAAAATTTCTTGAGGAGGATAAATGTAGAAAGAAGAAAAGAAGAGGAGAGAAGAGGAAAAGCAGAAGAAGCTAGAAGAAGAAAAGAAAGAACATGAAAGGAAAGAAAAAGAGAAGGAATGAGAAGAGAGAAGAGCAAGGGAGGTAACAGAGAAGAAGCAAAAGGATGATGAGACTAAAGCATCTAGCTCATCCACTCCACTATCTCTTGCCAACCTTACAAGTGATGTTGATGATCAATCTAACTTGATGTCATCTTTGAACAAGTTAATTGAGAAGAACAGGAAAGTCAAGAGTCTATAGAGAGTATTAATGGAGGTGACTGACATATTGCACAGCACTCTAGTAGAAAAACATATAGAAGCAGACCCCGAACAAAGAGCCAAAGCTGTAGTAAAATCATTTCATGATGAATTTACTAATTTGTTGAATATTGTAGAGTCTAAGGCACAAATTTCTCATGATGCTAATCTTTTTAGCACTATTTGTAAAAACATAAAGAATGATTTGTTGAGTCTTGATACTTATATCAAGGAACTCCAAAGATGTCAACAAGATGGAAAGGTACTATACATAAAATGTACTATATCTTACAAGTTGACTAAAGATCTGAATAATAATATGGAAGGGAAATTGAGTGAGCTAGAAGCTTTGATGAGTCAATTACAGCAACCCTCTAACAGAATTGATGATTTTGAAGGACAAGTTGTTGGTGTTCACACTAACATCAGGAAATTGCAACTTGACAAAGAGATAATTTTGAGAAGAGTATCAGATTTCAAAGAATCTATAGCTCTAAAACTACCAGCCATTGAGAGACAATTGGAGGAATGTGTTAAAGTAAAGGACATGTATTCCAATTTCATATATTCCAACCTTAATGCAGTTGAGATTGCATCATATGCCTTATGTGCAATTCTCACTACTGCTCAAGTAGTCAAGGACAAATGGGAGAAAGTTATGGATAGTCTAAAGGAAAATTTTGATGATTGTAGGAAGATGATATTAGCTTGAGGTAGCAAGTCAAAAAATTTGATAACTTTTTGACAGTTTCTTGACATTCTGACCTTTGTTATTGATGTCAAAGGGGAGAATTTGTATAAGAAAATTGTAAGTAAGTTATGCATTTTGTATTCATGTCAAAAGGGAGAGCATTTGTAAGATGAAGCATTTGTAATAGATAGTAAGTATAGTAATGTTGTAAAGTTTTTGATACTTAGCCAATTTTCCTACTTTGTTGTCATCAATGCCAAAGGGGGAGATTGTTGACAATTGGTTATATGTAGATATGTAAATGTTTTCATTAATAGAAACACATGTTTTACATGCTTACAGTAAACCTCAAAAATAAAGATACTTAGCTTTTTGATACTCAGAAAATTGTTCAAGTATGGAAATGGTTTATAGCAGTGTATTGATTTATGTATAACTTTTTTATATGATGTTATTCTTGAGAGAATGATATATGGAGATAGTATACATGTTGATGATGATGTGTATAATCTCAAACATTAGTACAGACAGTGCATAAAAGAGATATGTAAGATTTACAAAACATCAAAATGAAAGGTAAAGGAATTATTTTGTTTACAAAATAATTACTTGACCAACTAGGGACGACATCCTAGATGTTTACTCTAAGTTGGGAAAGTTTATTTTGGTCTTAGCCAACCTAGAAAAAAAAATTGAAAAGGTATGGGGTTTATGCAAAGATATATTGCAAGATTATTGTAAAGGAACATGTGAAAGCTGTAAATGCAAAGTTTTGTATCATATGAAGAAGCAAACTTTTGATAACCTAAGTTTTTGATCCAAGATCAAGCTAAGATTAGAGATCAGCTAAAAGAAGATACAATATCCATACTTCTGTATTCGAGGAACTTTAATTACTTATTTGGGTAGTGAGCTCTTCTTGTAATTAAAAGTCATGTTTGGGGAATGAGCTCTTCTTGCACACATTGCACCACAACTCCTAATAGGGTCGGAATCTCCTAACAGGGATTCAAAGTCTCCTAACAGGGACTCATATGTACTAAATGTGTTTATAGAATCTTAACAGGTTCCATCCTCTAACAAGGAACATTTATATCAATACATCATCTTGTGGGTATCATCCCCACTGGGGTTTTCACTTGGCCAAGGTTTCTCTAGTTAACAAAATATTGTGTTATGAGTTCTCTCTATGCATGGTTACTTTTATTGTTCAGCATTACTTGTCTACTTTCTTATGCATGGTTCAAAGTAATTAATAATATCTAGTTGGCAACAAAAGTTTGTAGAATACTAATTCAACCCCCCTCTGAGTATTCCCTATTTCTAACACAAACTTCTCTCTTTTCTCCTTCTGCATTCATAAAAAGTTTAGGGTTTTTCCTCAATAAGAAGACCTAGGTGACTTAGGGTTAGGTATGAATCAATGATTGTGATTCACCCATATTGTTGCTTAATCCATTCCTTTTTGTGATTGGTTTCATGTACTACATAAGGATTCTCAATAAATATTTGTCCTTATCATCTAAGATTGAAAAAAAATCCTTAAGTCAGCTCCAAAACGATTAACATAGTATTTTGTGTCATTACAGACAACTATGTCAAAACTGTATTACTCAACACTTGAAGTCACTAATGCTCAACATCAATTGCAACTTCAATGCTATAACTTGGCCTCTAAATGACTCGGCATCCATTGATCACTCTACATCTGAATGACTCAACACTTACTATCTACTCGGCACTCTAGTGACTCGGCACTTACTAGTTACTCTCACTTGGCATATACTATATGGCAACTTATGCTTGACATGTATTACTTGTTTGGAATGAACTAAGTAAATGACTTAAGTATATTTTCACTCATATGTCAAAACCAATCTAAGATTAACACTTCATCCTTCAGTGTTGTAGGTACACTTCCACATCTGGGTGGTATAGGCACAAATATGGGTTCAAAATTAGGGCTCCTTTGAACCATTTTGTGTATAGGGGAAGTTTGAAGGAACTTCATAGGAGACATGTTGTTGATGGTTGGTTGTGTCATTTCTCGATGGGTAGGGTTTTCTAGATACATGCTTAATGGGTCCACAAGCAAAGGTTGTGATGCTTCAATTTGATCTGTGTCAAGTGTTTGTTGAGGTTTCTTAGTTTTCTCTAGCCTTGGGCATGCTTCAAGTTGTGTTTGTACTTCAAAAAACAAAGGTTGATATAACTGTTCTTGTCTATGAATTACTTGTGTCCTTGTAAGTGTTGGCATGATATCTAAAGGTGTAAATGCAATGGGGAAATTTCAAAATTGATTATTTACATCACAAGTGTGCACCTAAACTATGAACTATGCTCTAACAGTACCAAGTGTGGTACTAGTGCCTAGAAGGTATGTAGTTGGTAACCAGAAGGTATGTAGTTGGTAAGAAAAGGTGTTTGGGTGACAAACATGCAAAGAATGGATGATCTAAGTGCGCTACTAGTGCCCAGAAGGCATGTAGTTGGTAACCAAAAAGTATGTAGTTGATAAGAAAAGGTGTTTGGATGACAAATGTGCAAAGAATGGATGATCTAAGTGTTTTTATGTGTTTTCTAGGGTTTATAGATGTAGTGCAAGGTGTGGAAATGTAGTTTAGGGTTCTAGAAGCTAAAATGAACTTCCCAATTACCAAGTACACTTTGAAACTACCAAATGCACACTAAAACTACCAAATATGCACCTAAAGTGTGTCATTGACAAAATAGGGATGTAGTTGGTAAAATAGGGCAAAACTTGATAATCTAGAAGTGGGTATGCAAGATATGAGTATTTTTTGGATTTTTAGGGGTTTCAACCTAAGGAAGTGCAAAATGACCTAAGGCTATGAGATGGAAGATGTAAATGACTAAGTTATTGATGTACAAATGCAAATGTGAATGACATTTTAGATTTTGACTAAGGGACATGAGGATGATTCTAAGGTATGTAAAATCCATATTAGGTTTGGACTTTGGACTTGGGAATGACGTTAATGGTTGATGTATGCAAATTTAGATAATGCAATGGGAAGTGTGTTAAGGTTGATAATGAAATTTATGGTATGCAAGATATAGATGTGGGATCAAGAAGATTAGTGGTTTTGACAAATGATTTGGACAAGTTGATTGTTAGACAAGTTGGTGGGGTTTGATATTGGAAGAGATGATAGGATTTTGGACTATGCAAGATGAAGTGGTTATTGAACTAGGGTTAATCAAAATGATGTTTAGGGAGACTAGGAACATGATAATGCTATGACAAGGGCGTATGCAAGGTTTTGAACTTAGGATCAAATCTTTGGAAATTATTAGTCTAAGAGTTTAAACTTGTGAAGATGGACTTTGGATCTTGACCAAAAAGAGACAAAAATCAAAAAGATCAAGCTGATAAAAATAAAAAGGTCAAATCTATCAAGACATAGATATATTTTGACCCAATAAAATGACAAAAAATACTATGGTCAAGATACATCATCCATCAACATTAAGAGATAATCTAGGACTCATACTTGTTCTTATTTTGACTAAGTTTAAAGGGGTTTCTGGGTTTAAAATGAGGTTTACGGGGGATCAAAATGAGGATTATGATGATTGGATATGAAATATTCAAAGGTCCTAGGATGCAAAATGATGTTTGGGGTGCAAAATGGTATTCTAGGTTACATTCAGAATGAGGTCCTATACAAGCTTCTAGAGGTAGTTCTAGGGTCCCAAAATGTAGTCTAGAGGTCCAAAATGGTCATTTTTTTCACCAAGTGTGCTCTAACAGTAGAAAATATGCTTAGGGTGTAGTTGGGGATAGTTTGAGCACACTTGGTAGTTTCATGGTGTAGTTGAGACACTGGGGTGAAATTTTGTTGATCCTAGATTAGGTGATTGTCAAGTTGCTATACTAAAGAGCTAGTTGGTTGGGGATGATGCTATGATCAGATTGGAGATGAAAAATGAGAGTTATGACTTGAGGAATGAAGCCTAAGGTGTGCACAATGAAGGTTAGGACATGTAGAGTGAGGTTCAAAACATGATCAGAAGGGGGACCTATCGAGCCACCTAGTGGCAAGTTTAGGGTCCCAAAATGATATTTGGAAGTCTAAACTAGTAGTTCTAGAAACCAAGTGTGCTTAGACAGAGCCAACTATTCCCATGGTATAGTTGGGGCCAATTAGAGTACAGTTTGTAGTTTTAGAGCATAGTATATAAAGTGGTCTGAAACTAGAGAAATTTTGGGCTTGGCGACTTCCAAATTGTTGTTCCAGAGACCTAGTTGATAGGGGATAGTGCTATGATTAAAATGAAGGTTAGGACACATGAAATAAGGGTTAATATGTGCAAAGTGAAGTTTGGGGTATGCAAGGATGTAAGTTGGGAGACGCAAGATGCAGATTAAGGGTTGGAATGTAAATCCTAGGAGATGTACAATGAAGCCTAAGGAATGCAATATGAAAGGCAATGGATGCAAAATGAGAAATAATAGAATGAAAAATGATGCCTAGAGGATGCAAGCATGAATCTCAATGAATAATAAGTGCAATGATATTATATGCAAGAGCAAAATCTAAGTCATGCCAAGCACTTCTAAGGTTACAAGTTGGCATGTTTTCAAAGTCTCAAGTGTTTGGAAAAAATTTTGTAATGTGTTGATAAGAGGTGTGATGTTTTGATAATTATTGATAGTATCCAAGGTTCACATGTGTGTTGGTGTAAATTTTCAAATTTGTCTTTATCTTGATTAATGTTGTTCACACACACAAGACATAATAAACAAGAATAGCTATTGTTAAATTTAAAAGACACATCACAACCTAGGCTTTAAGACTATATCCACTAAATTCCCACTTGAACTAAAGTTCATTCATTCTTATTCAAAGTATAAAAGTTATAATCTTTGCATCGCAGGCTCCCCCATACAGTGCACTCACTTCTCAAGGCTACCAAGATCTTCTTTGCAAGGGTCATCACTTCCCAAGGGATTGTTGTCTCTTCTAAGGACCATGAGAATGTGGGATGTCTTCATAGGCATGAGCGACCTCCTAAGCCAATGGATAGAAGGGATTTTGGCTACTAAGACAAGGTATTTATTTCAGGCACTCCATTCGCTAAGTGAATGATAAACTTCTACAGAAGGTCTCCCAACCCCAAGAACCAGGGTTTAATGCACTACAAGGTATTGGAGGAGAGCTATCATGCAAAAATACCACCTCTATAAATAAAATATATAGTAGTATTGATATCCTCCGCCCACATATTTAAGCGCAACCCAGCAAGCAACTTTGTGCTCCTTGCACACTCCATTATTGTCTTGTTCATGTGTTCAGCCACTCCATTTTCCTATGGATTCCTTGGAACGATTTTTTCTCCATGACTACCATTAGTGGCTAAATAATCTTCAAATTCATGACTATAATACTCAGCACCATTATCAGATCTGAGACATTTTAGCTTTTTACTAGTCTCGTTCTCAACCAAGCATTTCCATTTCTTAAAAGTTTGAAATACATCATATTTATGTCTAAGGAAATAAACACATACTTTTCTAGTTGCATCATCAATAAATGTAACATAATAATGAGAGCCACCAAGGGAAGATACCTGAGTTGGTCCTCATACATCTATATGCACAAGCTCTAATTTCTCATTTTTCTTTTCTTTCCCACTCTTCACAAAACTCACTCTCTTTTGTTTTCCATACACCCAGCTTTCACAAAAATCCATATTAACACATTTTAGACTTGGTAAAACTTTCTTTGAATGAAGTAATTTTTCACTCATGTGCCCAAGTCTATGGTGCCATAGATTTGTATCAAAATCTATAACATTTGTTTGTTCTCCTTGCTCAAATACAACAATTGTTCTTGAATATTCATTTTTATCTAAAACAATCAAAGTGGAAGGAACAGTATAACTTATACAAAGATATAAGGTGCCTATTTTCACACCTTTTTCTACTACAAGGGAACCTTTTGAAACCTTCCAATTTTTATCATTAAAAGTAACTACACAACCCTCATCACCAAGTTGCCCTTCTGAAATTAAATTCCTAGTCAGCCTTGGAACATGTCTAACCTCATGTAGTAGCCAATGATTCCAATTTTGCAACTTAATCTTAACTTTTTCCTTTTCAACAATCTAAAATAGTTTATTATCCCCCAAATAAACAAAGCCCAAAATCCTCTTGGACACAATCAATTAAATAACTTCTATGAGGTGTAGCATGAAATGAAGCCCCAGAATCTAAAACCCATGAATCATAAACACTTTCTAAAGAAAGAAGAACAGCATCCTCTTTGGATTTGTTACTTACTACATTTTCCTTCTTGTTCCCTTCTAGTTTGTCTCTTTCATTATTCTTTCAAGTCCAACAATCTTTCTTCTTATGCCTTGGTTTCCCACAAAAATAGCAATCTCTTGGTCCTCTAGATTGAGACCTCTTTCCCTTTGATTTTCCTCTTGATTTCCCATGATTTATAGAATTTTTTCCTCTCTTACTCATTATACCTCTGATTTGTGCATTCAAAGAACTTCATGATGTAAACCCACCTAAGATTTTCCTACGAGTTTCCTCACTCAGAATAACACCAATCACATCATCAAATTTAAGGGTATTAGATCAAAAAATAGAATTACTTAGAGTCATTGCCAAGTCATTCCATCTTTTACGCAAAGAACACAAAATTAAGAGAGCCCTAATTTCTTCATCAAAATTGACATTTACAGAAGATAAATAATAGTAGCAATATTAAACTCATCTAAATGATCTGCAAAAAATCCACCTTGTGCCATCTTTATATTAAATAAACACTTCATGAGAAATATTGTTGATCTCATATTGGTTTTGACGAGTGTCAACACACTTAAACCATTTACTTAGTTCATGTCAAACTAGTAATAAATGCTAAGCACAACATGTAAATATTAGACCATGCCAAGTTACAATGAATGTTGAGTCACTCAGGTGCCGAGTAGATAGACCATGCCAAGTGATTCAGGAGCTAAGTAAATAGTGGATGTCAAGCAGTACAGGTGTCGAGTCAGAACAAGAATACAATGCATGTTGAGCATCAGTGACTTCATATGCTGAGTGACACAGTTTTGACATACTTATTTGTGATGGCACAAACAACTATGTAAATCATTTTCAAATCAACATAAGGATAGATTACAATATTTTGGAGATAAGGATGAATCTATATGTGGATTCTCTATGTAATTACATGCAACCAATCAAAAAATGGGAAGGTTTAAGTGGAAAAATGGATGAATCTTAGTCATAGATTCATACCTAACCCTAAGCCACCTAAGTCTTCTTAAGGAGGACGAAGCTCTAAACTCTTAGTAGAGTGCATGGGTGAGTAATTGAATTGGAGAAGCAAATAAGATAGTTTGCAAAGCATTCAAGGTGACTTAAAAGTGGGAATGAATTATAGAATTAGTTAGAGAAGAATAAAGGATAGAGAGAAAGGTACAGTGTTGATACATCTGATCATGAAGGATTAATTGGACATTGTGTAGAGGTGATATTTTATGAAACAAGTGCTAATTGCAGGATCTATGCTAAGACATTCTAACAAGTGATTTGAGTCAAATCTCTTAAGAAGAATAGTCCTAATAGGCTATATGAAATCTTTTAACAGGGTGCTTACTTGATTGTAAGTTGAAGTCCTCTAACAAGGCACACTTCTAACAGGGTGTTGAAATCTTCTAACAAGGTGGGATTTAACAGTCTTTGCAAGCCTTTAACAAGGCAGGCCTTTCATAGGGCAGACCATGATTCATGGTTAAACCATTGTAACCTTCATTGGATACACTTTATTGCTATAGTAGTGAAGATTTATGGGTGTCATCCCCACCCCAATTTTACCTTCTCACTTAGAGGATTTCTAGGTAATCATATATGGTGTTATGTGTGTGATTGCTTACATTTTTACATGATTTAGATGTGTGAGCTTTACATGTTATTTCATTTTATCTATTGAATGAATGATATGGATGTGTGGTAAAAGTTTTATGGGTCCAAGTTTAAACTAATGATTCACCTCCTCCCCCTCTCAGAAGTTTACTCTTCCTACTTGAAATTCCAACAAATACCTTATTTTAAGCAAAGGGCTTTTCATACAATTTTGTTAGGGTTTGCATCAACTCTTTCGTCATCTTTAATTTTGTAATGTTAAATATCAATAATGATGCTAAGAATAATTGAATAATTCCAAGTGCCTTTTTGTCTAAAATATCATAGTCCTCGTCTATCCTAGTTCCTTGTTTATTAGTTTTTCCTTCCAATCGCTTCCATAAATCTTTCTAATAAAGATAGTCCTCCATTTATATTTTCCATAACTGAAAGTTCTACCCATTAAAATTCTCAACCTTCAGCTTACTTTTGTATGCCATTGCTCCCACTCAACCATGAGATCTTCTTCCAAAGGATCACTAAAACAAATGATGACAACTTGTCTCTAATACCACTTGTTAGGATTAACCACATATAGAAATAATAATTAGATGCAAATATAACCAGTATATTAAATTAATAAAGCACACAAATGAGAACACAAGATAGAAGGATTTGTCTTGGTTCACCTAATCCCTATGCTACATCAACCAAAAGTAAGTCCAATATTATTATTACCCAATGATTACAATCTGCAATCCCTTGCAACTCAATATTATTGCAAGAATCTACAATATCACCATTACTATTTAAAATCCCTAACCCTAAGTTGTTTTATACAAGCCTTTTATTGATTATGAAATTAGGGCTAGAATAAGTCATCCAATAGAAAAAATATCAATCGACACCTTTTACAATATAAGATCATTTTTTGCTTCAGGGGCATTGCCCCCAAAAACCCTCACAGGGGCATTACACCTCGACCCCACCCTATACCACCTCAGGACCCTACAGGGGCGCTACCCCAAAACCTGTTGACAATTGGCTAATAGTGATATGTAATTATTGTCACTAATGGAAACACATGATGTAAAAAGATACTTAGTGTTTGGTAATCAAAAAATTGTCTAACTATAGAATTTGGTTTATAGCAGTGTATTGTTTTGTTTATAACATGTTACAGATGTTATACTATGACAAATGAAGTTATATAGAGATAGTATGCATGTTCAAAATGATGTTTATAACCTCAAAATTCTGTATAGACTATAGAGAACAGAGTTAATCATGTTTTGATGAAGTGGGATAGCAAAATTGAAGGAAGGAATTGTTTTGTTTGCAAAATAATTACTTGTCAAATTAGGGCCAACATGCTAGATGTTTACTCTAACTTGGAAAAGTGAATTGTGGTCTTAGTCAACCCAGCAATATTTTATGTAAAGGCATGGCATTTATGCAAAGGACTTCTTGCGATGAGAGGTGTGTGAACTTCTGAGTTTATGTTATTACGAAGTGAGCGAACTTTTGTGAAAGTGGTATATGCAAAGTTTTGTATGAACTAACTGGTGATCCAAGATTGAACTGAAGATTAGAGATCGAACAAGGAAGGAAAATAACAGTAGATTACTTGTTTGAGTAGTGAACTCTTCTTGTAGTTGAAATCGCATGTTTGGACAGTGGGCTCTTCTTGCATACATTATACTATAACTCCTAATAGGGTTGGCACAACACCTAACAGTGTTGGAATCTCCCAAGAGGGATTTGAAGTCTCCTAACAGGGGCTGCTTATACTAAATTTTCTCATTGACTCCTAATAGGGCCCATCCTCTAACAAAATACTCATATATTAGTATTTAATCTAGTGGGTATCATCCCCACCAGGGTTCTCCCTTGGCAAGGGTTTACCTAGTTAACAAAATATGGTGTCATGAGTTATCTTTGTGCATTGTTACTATTACTTTTCAGCTTTACTTTATTGCTTTGTTATGCATAGTTTAAAGTAAGTAATAATATCTAGTTGGTGAATAAAGTTTATAGATTACTGATTCACACCCACCCCCCCCCCCCCCCCCCCAAGTAATCCCTCTTTCTAATAATTGGTATCAGAGCAATGTTACTTTGAAGAGGCTTAACAACTTAGATAAGATCTCTATAGATATGGAATAGTTGATGAAGAACCTCGAAGAAGCTCTTGAAAAAATTGATCTCCTTACTGAAGAAAGAGATAAGCTAAAGAATAGATATGAAGATTATAAAGTATAAATTGGTCAATTGAAGAAAAAGATTGAACATCTGAAATCAAAGCCTGAATCTACTGAATCTAGAACTATTGATGATGACTATTCAAATTTAAAGATAGAGTACAAGATCTTGAACCATGAGTTGAAGATTACAAATCTAAAGTTGACTTTGAGAAATGATCCTAAAAAAGTTGAATCTAATTTGAAGATTGAAAATGCAGATGTGAGAGCAAGTCTGGCAAAGAAAACATCTAAGTTTGAAACATTGAAAGAAGATCATGAAGAACTCCATAAGTACAATACTATTGTGAAAGGTGAATTGACACAGTGCAATTAGCACCTTGAGAAGCTGTATTCTAGCAAAGAAAAACTTCATGATTCAATGTCTATATAGAGATTGTCTTAGGAAAAGACTAGTCTTAGTTATCTAATTAACATGTTTGAGAAGAAACTTGAGATTAGATCATATCTAAAGGAAAAAGACAAATCTGATGATAAGATTAAATCCAATCAATCTTCTGAGAAACCTAAAGAAATTGAGAAAATCAATGAAGTTGAAATCTTGGATGAACCAAAGCAAGTGGAGACTCCCAAGACAACTAGGTATGAATTTAGAGGTAAGTATTTTTTATGTAATGAAGTAGGTCATATGAAAAGAGATTATATTAATAAGTCATTTAATCATGTTAGGGACTTTTATTGTCATAATTGTCATGGTATGGGTCATAATGAAATTTATTGTAGGAAACCTAAGTATGATAATGATAGAAGAAATAGTAGATAGTCTAAGAATACTAACCCTATAGATAGAAGAAGATCTAATGAAAGGACATTGAGAGAAAGAAGATATTATGATGATAGAAGATAGGCCATGTGTTATAAGTGTAACAACTTAGGACACATTGCTTAGAATTGTCATGTATCAGATCTAACGATGAAGAACAAAGAAACATTGTGAGTGAAATTTAAGAATAACTTAACGAAGTATTCATGAAAGGAACAAATATCTCAAAAGAAAAGTTAGATGATGATGAGATAGGAAGATTGAAGGCAGTTGTTGAGTTTGATTCAATTGAGTTGAATTAAACTTGTTCATAGCATCAGACTTTGAGAACTTCAGTCAGAGACCAAATTAGAAGTAACAAAGTTGGGAAAAGATGTATTCAGTTGTGTTTAGATGGTACCTAAGTTGGCTTGTGATTTGGAGCTCATGTGAGAGAAAGAAGATCTTATGATGATAGAAGACAAATCGTGTGTTATAAGTGTAACAACTTAGGATACATTGCTAGAAATTGTCATGTATCGGATCTAACAATGAAGAACAAAGAAACATTGTGAGTGAACTTTGAGAAAAACTTAATGAAGCATTCATGAAAGGAACAGATATCTCAAAAGAAAAGTTAGATGATGATAAGACAGGAAGATTGAAGGTAGTTGTTGCTCGTTTGATTCAATTGAGTTGAATTAAACTTGTTCATAGCATCAAAATTTGAGAACTTCAGTCAGAGACCGAATCAGAAGTAGCAAAATTGGGAAATATGTATTCAGTTATGTTTAGATGGTACCTAAGCTTTCTTTTGATTTGGAGCTCATCTAAACAAGTTATGATGAAATTCAAAGTTACTAGTATTGTAGTAAAGAGTTGATTCTATAACAGAAGATGAAAAGTAAGTTTTTGCAAAAAAAATTGTGATGCAACATCTTGAGGATGTTTATCATGATGGAAGGAGGCTATATTAAACCTCAAGTGACATCTAAAGATTAGATGGATGAGTTTGAGAAATTATCTAATTATAGAATGTAATTAACAGCTTTTTCATATTTGCAAAGTACACAATTAATGCCAATTCAAGTTGATGAATAAATGAAGTACAGAATTGAATTTTACTTCATTACAAACACATTCAAAGTGAAGAGCATCTAGAAGCAACTTGTCAGAGCAATTTCGTAGCAAACCCTTTTTTCAAAAAGAGGTATTTTATCATTTTTTCGCAAATTTTCTCAATAAAAGTTCATATTGATAAGCATTATGGATATGTCAGTTGTTCACAGTGTTGAAAATGAGGATAGACCTAAGTTTAAGGTAGTTTTCATAAAACCTGGTGATGGAAACCCTAACTCTGCATTGTCTATCACTCCAAACAATGTAGTTTACCTTGAAGATACAGAAAATTATTTGAATTTCAAGTTTGAGTCAATTGGTAGTGAATATATCAACAAAGACATGGAACTAGTCTTTAATCATGACATGATAGTAAAGCCTAGATTTTAACTTTTAAAGGAATTAGATTTGTTTAATTATTATTTCTACTGTGAGCTAGGTACAAATGAATGGACTCAAATTATATTGAGTAGGATACGTGATGGAAAATTATGGATGCAAGATAATATAGTAGACATCTCAGCCAACCTTATTCATGAGGTAACTGGTCTTAGCAAACAAGGTAGTGTACATATAGGTGAAAAGATGATTAAGAAGAAAGTGGAAAGTTATACTAAGGCAGTATAGAATGGGAAGGCTATGGTAATCAGCTCCATCAAGCAAGATGACGTGAGATTTCTTAGTAGAATTATTGCTTATTTAGTTTGTGCAAGTTCTAAGATAGATGAAATTTTAGCAAGATTTATATATGCAACTTACAAGATATGTGTAGAGAAAGAGCAAGTGAATCTTAGTGAAATACTAAGGATGCAACTTCTAGAGAATCTTGAAAAGATTAAGAGGACAAAGAACTGTGTGTTTACATTCCAATCATTGATTAACCGCATATTCTTCCATGTACTGAAAAGATTTCCCTACTTTTCAGTAATAGATATAATGAGTGGTGACAGATGCACTATGGAGAAGATATCAAAGGTGTGCAAAAGACACCCTACAAACAAAGTATTAGACAGTGGAAACCTAATTATGAGGACTTTGCAAAATGAGATGAAATAGAGATTTAGGATTTGACCAACAATTGTGGATGGGTTCAAGACATATGTATGTTAGTTGATATAGATCATACTTACATTCAAGCAGTAGAACCTCGAGAGACATTTTTGGATCCTTTGAGCTATGAGTTGACTGATGATGTTGCAATTAGCTATATTGATTTATTGTTAAATTCAAAGAAAGATAAAGCTAAGTATAGATTTGGCATGTATTATGAGATTAGATAGCATTCTCATCAAGCAACCTTAGAGAAGGAATCTCACAAGAAGGTTGAATCAATAATCAAGAAGGCATTATCTAAGGCCAGAATGACAGAGAGTGAATCTAAGGCCATGAGATAGACAATGAAGCAAGGTTTACTAAACATACAACCATTGTCAATTTTAGTTGCTAAGACAACTTTAGGATAGAGCATTCCATATGCGGCAGTGTCTGATGTTTAGCCTAGTAAGCAAAAAATAAAATCAGAGAGATTAGTTGAAGCAGTGACTACAAAGGCTAAGAAAGTCAAATAGATGGCTACTGGACCAGGAAAGAGGTAGAAAACATTTTTTGACAATTGAGACAAGTGATGAAGAAAAGGAGGAATAGGAAACTAAACAAGCAGTTGGCAAAGCTCAGTAACCCTGGAAGCCAAAGATTGAGAAGATAAACACAAAAATTGTAAATGAGGGAAACTTTTTTCATATGAACAAGTTTTATGATCTATATAATAATTTTGAAAAGGATCAGGTTGATATATCTATTGTAACACATATCATTGCAAATGATCTAAGTATGAAAGATGTTAGGATAAACCACGGACAGAAATAAAAAACTACATGCAAATATAACCAATAACAGAAAATAATAGAACACACATAAATGAACACAGGGCACCAAGATTGAATGTGGTTCACCCAATCCCTGGGCTACATCCACCAAACAGCAAGTTCGATCTTATTACAATCCAGTGATTACAACCTGATTACAATCCGTAATCCCTTACAGCTCAATACCGCCGCAAGAACCAATTTCGTATCACAACATTATATCAAATACCCAACCCTAAGCCCCTTTTATACAAGTATTAAACCGCTTTAGGGTTATAACATGTCGGCCATATGTCGGCTACCATGTCGACTACTTCCAAAAAAAAAAATTTATGAAGTATGTACAGTACTTTCTTGATCAATCACCACAATCTAACAAAAGATATCAAAGGAGTAGTAAAAATGAAAGTCTATGAGAGACTCATAGAGAAGAAAACTCCTGCAAGGGAAGAAGACCTTGAACTTTGGAAATCTATGCTAAGGACCATTTGCAAGACTGATGATGAAGATGAAATTAAGAGATTGTTGAATAACCTCACACCATACTTGAGGAATAAGTTGAGGCCATTCTTATGTATGGTTGGTGAGAAAGATAAATTGAGAAAGGAGATAGTAGTAGCTGTTAGTAAGATGTTGTCAGAGTCACAGGAAGCATCTCCTCTAGCTCCTAGAACTTCAAAAGTATTAGTCAATGGTGACACTGTAAAGATTGATCAAACCAATGTTACTCTTAACATTGATGATACCAATCCATTTGGTGGTTCCAAACCTAATGTACTAGATATTGAGGATGTTGAAGAAAAGTTGAAACAAACTGAGGAAGAGAAGAGGCTAATAGAAGTTGAAAAGAAGAAGATAGAGAAAGCCAAGTAGCAGTTGCTTGAGGAAGAAAGGAAACGAAAGGAAGATGAAGAGAAGAGAAGAATTGTACAAGAAGAAAAGAAAAAGAAAATAGAGGAAGAAGAGAGGACAAGATCAAAAGAGAAGAATGAAAGATAGCAAAAGGAAAGGAATGAAGAGGAAGAGAGGAAAACTAAAGAAGCAGCAAAGAAATAGAGGGGGATGAGACTAAACTATCTAGTTCATCTACTTTGCTCTCCCTTGCAAGTTTGGCTACTGATGATGATGATCAAACTAATTTGATTTCATCCCTATCCAAACTCATATAGAAGAATAAAATGGTGAAAAGTTTGCAGAGATCATTAATGGAAGCCACTAATAGACTGCACAATACTTTGATAGTACAACATACTAAGTCGGATCCTGAACTGAGAGCAAAAGCAGTGCTAAAGTCTTTTGATGAAGAGTTTTATAATTTGATGAATATTGTAGAGGCGAAGGCTCAAATTTCCCATGATGCTAACCTATTTAGCACCATCTGCCTAAACATCAAGAATGACTTAGTCAATCTTCATACATGCATAAAAGAACTTTGGAAATGTCAATAGGAAGGGAAAGCTTTGTATGTTAAGTGTAACTTATCATACAAACTGACTAAAGACTTGGATAGTTAGATAGAGGCAAAGATGAATGACTTATAGGCTTTATCTAGCCTAATCTAGCACCCATCTAGAAAAGTTGATGATTTTGAGAGTCAAGTTGTAGTGTTCAAAGTGACATTAGGAAATTGGAACTTCAAAAAGAGCAATTATTGAAGAGAACATCCGATTTTAGAGAATCCATTGCTTTGAAGTTATCTTTTGTTGAGAATTAGTTAGAGGAACTTGTCAAGGCCAAGGACACATATACAAAGTTTTTGTATTCAAATATCAATGTAGTTGAGATTGCATCATATGCTTTGTGTAATTATCAAATCAAAAGAATCTACCAAAGAGACATGGAACAAAGGTATGGATAGTTTGAAGATTATTTTTGATGATTGTATGAACATCATTTCAGTATAAGGAAAGACAATAATTTCAGTAGTTTTGATAGCTTTTGGACAGAATCTTGACATTTTGACCTTTGTCATTGATGTCAAAGGGGGAGAGATACATATCATTTTTGGGAAAGATACAAAGGGGAGAGATACATGAGGAGATTGTAAAAGTATAAAATATATTGTAAGGGGGAGCATATGTTAAAAAAATTTAACTAATAGATGTAAGGTGTTATTTACTTTTGCTTTTGTCACCTAGCCAATTTTTCCTATTTTGTTGCCATCAATGCCAAAGGTGGAGATTGTTGACAATTGGCTAATAGTGATATGTAATTGTTGTCATTAATGACAACACATGATGTACATATTGACAAGAAACCTCGGAAATAAAGATACTTAATTTTTAGTAATTAGAAAATTGTCTAAGTATAGAATTTGGTTTACAGCATTGTATTGTTTTGTTTATAACATGTTGTAGACATCATATTATGACAATAGAAGTTGCATGGAGATAGTATACATGTTGATGATGATGTGTATAACTTCAAAAGTTTGTATAGACTATATAAAACAAAGTTAATCATATTTTGATGAAGCAGGATAATGAAATTGAAGGAAAGAATTGTTTTGTTTCCAAAAAAATTACTTGTCCAATTAGGGCCAACATCATAGATCTTTACTCTAACTTGGAAAAGTGAATTGTGGTCTTATCTGACCTAGTACTATATTATGTAAAGGCATAGTATTTATGCAAAGAACTTATTGTGATACAAGGTGTGCGAACTTGTGAGTTTATGTTATTGCGAAGTGAGCGAACTTTTGTGAAAGTGGTATATGCAAAGTTTTGTATGAACTATCTAGTGATCAGAGATCAAGCTGAAGATCAAAGATTAGACAAGGAAGGAAAATAATAGTAGATTACTTGTTTGAGTAGTGAGCTCTTCTTGTAGTTGAAATTGTATATTTGGGCAGTGAGCTCTTCTTGGAATCTCCTAATAGGGATTCAAAGTCTCCTCACAGGGACTGCTTATACTAAATTTTCTCATTGTCTGCTAATATGTTCCATCCTCTAACAAGGAACTTCTTTATTAGTATATTATCTAGTGGGTATCATCCCCACTGTGGTTTTCCCTTGGCTAGGGTTTCCCTAGTTAACAAAATATGGTATCATGAGTTATCTTTGTGCATTGTTACTGTTATTATTCAGCATTACTTTATTGCTTTGTTATGCATGGTTTAAAGTAAGTAATAATATCTAGTTGGCGACTGAAGTTTGTAGATTACTAATTCACACACCCCCCCCCCCCCCCCTCAGTAATCCCTATTTCTAACAAAAACTCCCATAGAAATAATCAAGGGAGAAATGATGTTGAATAAACCTATGAGTCTAATTAGGCTCCACATCACAACATGTAATTATCAAATCTCAACTTCTAGTGAACATGGAGAAAATAAAGAAAGATAAGAAGCAATCAATCAAGTATAAGGATTTACTAGTATGTATATTTTCCTACATCTTGAACTTCTTTCACTGTAGAAGTAAGGTTACATGGTCTAAGGATAGATCAATGATTACTCAAATTGATGAATTCATAAAGGAATTAGGTGAGAATGTTAATTATGTTATGTGGGGATATTTTAAATATTTCCAATTTAAGACAATCAATCATCTAAGGATCCCTGCTAACATTGTAGGAGAGTATAGAAATGATATATGTATATTTTTTAGTATATAAAAAATTAATGTATTATGCCAATAGTAGAACCCAGAACTCATTGGCTTCTAGTTATGGGCTCTTAGGTAAAGAGATATTTTATAAGCTAGCAAAGTGGCTAACTAAGGTTTCCCAACGAACATCTTACATTTCTCGCATTTTTCCACCCAGAAGTAAGTATCCTTAAACATTCTCGATTAGTAATAACAATGTCTCAGTATTTTGAAAGCTATGACTAAAGATGAGAAATGTCCACCACATGCTTCATCATGGAAGGTTCTCAACAACTTTTCTTGTTGTTGTTTGTTGATGCATCAGAGAAAAGTACCATCTCTAGCCCTTTTAAACAATTTTTCATCCCAAATTATGTATTTAGTTGCTTTTAACTTGAGATCTCTTCTTTGTCTTGTTGTCATGCCTTCTGGACATTATCTGTATGTCAGTAAGTAAGTAATATTCTCAAACCAAGAATCTTGCATGCCTACTACTAATACTAAATGCTTTTCTCATGGTTCCTTTGTTTCTTCAACAATTCTATTTTTTGTAATTGCTTTGCACAAGGCATTGCCTCTCACTAGCTTAGTAGGCTTGATTTCAATATCATACTCTTACATTTTTGTTATCCACATCCCTCTGGCATTACACCCTACATCCTATTGTATCAACACACTTTTTACTGCTACATCTAGAATGTAGACCATAGAATGTGAGTGCAAGATATAGAATCTAAAATTATTCAGTGCTTTGACTACTACAAAGGCATGTTTTTCAATTTGTGAGTATTTCACTCGTGATTTTTTAGAGGTATGCTCATGAAAGCTATAGGGGCTTGTATTCCTTCTCTGTTGTCTTGTGTTAGGATTGTTGATAAAGAGTGTTTGAAGGCATAATAGTAAATGATGAAATCTCATTTATAATCTGGATGACATAATACTGGAACATTAGTAATGGCAGTCTTCATGTTCTGGAAAGCTTGTTTCCCAGCTTCATTCCATTTAAAATTTGAGTTCCCTTTCATCATATCTACATAGTAGTTCCTAAAAAATTTGGGATGAATCTTCTGAGGAAATTTACCTGTCTAACGAATGACTTAACTCCTATTTTATTTACTGGCAGGCTTAACCTTCGAATGGCCTTCACCCACTCTAGGTCAATTCTAATACCTTCCTGGGAAACTATATGACCCAGAAGCTTTCCTTCTATAACAAAAAAAATGGATTATTTTAGATTTAGGGATATTTCATGTTCCCAGCATCTTTGCAATACCTTCTTCAAATCTTTGATCTGATTCTTTCTTTTCTTTGAAAACACAGTGAGATCATCCAAGTATATAACAATAATTCAGTCTTTTAATCAAAAAATGTTTTGCTCATACATCTTTGAAATGTGGCACCAACACTAATGAGTCCAAAAGGCATTCTATGGTATGAAAACGTACCCTATGGAGTAGTGAAAGTCATTTTGTGTTGATTTTTCTCCTCTACTTCTATTTGATTGTACCCTAACAAACTATTGAGCATAGACATCATTTCAGCCGCAGCTACTATTTCTAATAGGTAATCCATGTTGGGAAGAGAAAAATTATCCTTCAAAGATGCCTGGTTCAAATTCTAGAAGTCAACATAGATCCTTATTTCTCCATTCTTCTTTCTAACTGGCACTATTTTGGCTACTCAGGTGGAATAATGAATGGGATAGATAATCCTTGCTTTTAACATCTTGTCTACTTCCCTGAATATAGCATCATCTACTTTAGTATTATAGTTCCTCTATTTTTGTCAAAAGGGGACTATGTTAGGCTTTTGGGGAATTTGATTTTTTACCTTCCCACCCCTAGAAATTTTCAAATCTTTGTAGCTCTAGGTGAATACATCTTAGTATTCTATGAAAATCTATCTAGCAATTTCTTTCTCTTCAGGTGAACTACACTTTCCAATGTTAATCATTTTGGGACTATGATTATCTCCTATATTGACTCCTTCATACTCACCTTTAGTAGGACCTTTTTCTATTCTCTTTCACTTGATGTAAGCATCGTGCCTATTAAACAATCTTTCCAAAGATCCAAAGTATGGGGGAATAATATTACCTCACAATTGGACTTCCTCAACTTGATCTTCTCTTTTCTTGGGTAGGAGATCTCCATGGTTGTCTTCTTTTGATAAGTGTTTGCAAGTAGCTTTGTTATTTTCTTAAAACAATTGCAAACTCTTGTCATCTTCAAAGACTTACCAGGATTCTATATTGTCTGGAACAGAGGCTCAATACATAATCTCAATCTAGTATTTCTTATCTTTGAATTTAGGATGAGGAAGTAGCAAGGAAGCGAGAATAGCTAAGGATTCAGCTTTGGTGTTCATCTCCCTTGGTACTGCTTCAATAGAAAAAGCATCCAGGCCTTCTATTTCATTCCAAACTCTATTTCTATAGTTTTTCAACTTGTGGTTCTTCACAAAGTATTGCCGTTTCATTTGTCTCATGATAAGTTCTAAATCACCTCAGACTTTCAGGATCTTTACTCCTTTTTCCTTTGCAACTATTATTCCAAGAAATAAGGCTTCATACTCTACAGTGTTATCAGTGTTTGCAAATTCCAATTTGAAAGCCATGGGTTTAGGTTCTCCTTCAGGAGGCATTAACACTACACCTATGCCAAATCCTGAAGAGGAACAACTTCCATCAAATTCTAATATCCATATAGATGAAGATTCCTTTTCTTCATCAAGGATTTTTGGTTCTAGATTTTTGATTCCTTGTCCATTCCAGGTGTCTTCAGTGAACAATATGTAATTGCCAAACTCTAATTCTTGATAGAGGACCTGTGCTTTAGGGTCATCTAACTTTAATATAGTAAATTTTTCCTTTTCCTCAGGTTCCAACTTAACTTTCTTGCTCCCTATGGAGATCATTGCTTGAGACTAGTCGAGTTTTATTTCTCCTCCTAAATCTTAGCAAAAAATCCTGCTTAAGAGAAGCCCATAGCTTTCCAAAATATCCGCAACCAAGATAGTCAATAATAGTTTCTTTTCCTAATGAGAAGCTAAGGCTACTTGAGCATCTTTGATTTTTCCAAGCAAGGGGACTTGTTTAGCATCCATAGAGTAACACCTTCCATGAACTTTGGTAAGAGTGAGACCCAAGGCTTTAGCTTCAGAATAAGGCATCACATTGTCTGACACACCTGAATCTATTATGCAATTGCTCAATTTGCATCCGTTAATATATAGTGAAATGTAGAATGGGTTAGGTTTTTTCCCAAGAGAGGTTGCTAGGACAATGGAATCCTCTTGGTTAAATAGGTTAGATGTCAAAGTTTCATCCCCTTCTTCAATGGTCACATTATGATTCAAATCTAAAGCATTCCCTTTACAGTGAACTACAAATCTTTTCAACTCAGAGGGATGAGATTTCAAATAATCTATAGGGGAGATTTGAATTTTTGACTCTTCACAAAACTAGATGAAATCAAAAGGGGTCTTGTCCTTGCTTGTTTGAGGCGTTGATGTTCCTTGATCAATGTAGACATTATTTGATGAAGAGTTGGGGTCATTTCTTGGAACATGACTGGAGTTTGACTTCTTGAATAATTGACATCAACTTAGTACTGTGTATGAAGTTCCATCAATAGTCACATAGCATACGCTCTTTGGCTCAAAATAATATTCCTATTCCAAGAATAAGTTTCCAAATTCACCATTTGAGTATGAATCTAACTCAAAGTAAGGGGTTGTGGTGCTTAACTCATTAGTTGATAACAACTACATCATACAAGTAGTTTTTAAGTAGCTTTCACTATCATGATCTGTTGTCAAAAGATATACACAAATGTTTCCTTTCTTTGGTGCTGCTTCAATCACCAATCTTGGTTGTGACCCTGTAAGTTGTGGAAACTTTTTCCATCATTATTTCTTCTTGGCGGGTTTTGATAGTTTCATTTGTAAGAGCTATTTAACCCGAGTAACTATCTCTTCACTACCACCAATTCATTTGATAACTTTTAAATCAATTCAAATGAGATGGTATGGCTGGAATTTCCCTTGGTTTGGAGTTCCCTTTTCCACTTCTCAGTAGAGATCAGGTCATCTTCAAATTTGACCACTTTCTTTTGTGCATCTGCTAAATTTGTGGGATGAGACCTTAAATCATAATTGATATATGGTAGCATTGCACTTATAAATAATGTTTTCAAATTGTCAACAGTAGGCCTATTAGCTATCGGGATCCTACTAGTGATCTTATTAAAAGTCACAAAAAAATATCTCATACTCATGGTGGGTTGTTTTTAATGGATGACAACTGTGTTAACAAGACATGTTCATCTTCTACATTCTTGAACCTAGTTTCGAAGGTCATTCTCATCATATCCCAGTTGGTGATTGAGCCATCATCCAGATGATAAAATCAGTCTACTACACTTTCTGTCAAGGTCTCTACAAATAATCTTATAGCAACATCTTCATGAGCAACCCCTAAGATGTGAGTAGCTACGAAGAAGGCCTTAATATTTTCATCTATGGTAACCTTGCCATTACCTATAAATTTAGTTAAATTCTTCCTTGAACCAGCTAGGAGTGGGTGATAGGTTGTTAGTGCTAATGGACCTATTGCTGCAACCCAAGCAACAGTCATAATTGCTCTAGCAAGGTAAGGCTAAAAATTGACAACTGGGGGAGCAGTAACTCTATGCAAGGTTAATACTTGGTAGGTGGTATGTTAAGAGCTTTGATTTCTAACAGGTGAAGATGGTCTACTCTGACTTTTCTTTTCACCTTTTTGCTTAGGAATATCTAGGATGGGAAAACTAAGTTCTATGAGCTTATCAAAAATAGGGTCTTGCCCACCCTGTTCTTTGGTACTTCTAAGGAACCTTGTTTGTTCCAGGGTGCTAGATTAATTTTGTCTTTGAGATTCATGTCTTAACTATCTTTCTGCCCTTCGAACATCTCTCCTCTAAATAGCCCTTTCTAATGCTTCTACTCTAGATTCTTCTTCTTCCAATATTCGGCTAGTGTTCTTGTAATGCTTAGTGCTCCTCCTATTTCTCCAAAAGAATGTATTAAGGGATGAGATTATGTCTTCTTGGTCATCTTGAAACCCAAGATCAAGTTAGAGTAATAGAAATATGTTTCCATGAGGTAGTACCATTTTCCCTCATGTTAAACTCTTATTTAGTCAAGCGACTATTCGTATCCCTAGTAGAGTCCCCAAAAATATGTTGGTAAATAGATTTGTTCTTTCTAATTTAAACTCTTCAATGCCCTAATTTGGGAACAACATCTAATTATGATAGTTGGAAATTTTCTTCTAAGAAGACTTAATTTCCTCTGAATTGTTAGGTATAGCTCCCTATTGTAAAATTTGCAATAAATTTTGTTTACTCCTAAATCTAAATAGGGTATGTTCTTAACCAAAGAACGAGAGAGGTAAATTAAGCAAAACCTATAAGGGATTCAACTCAGGCAAGAAATGATATTTCGAGGGTTGGTTGAGTCTATGAACTCACACATCTATAGGATCTCTTTTAAGCCTATAATGACAATACTTATCATATTCAGTTCGTTGTCTTAAAATAGGGGAATAAAACTCTGTTCATTCCTCATTTCAATCCAAAATAAAGAGGAAAAAAAGAAATTAACAACTATTCAAAATGGAATAGAAAATAATTGATATAGAAATACCATTCAATTGACTTTGCAACATCAAGTACTTCACACCAAAACTTTGCTCACCCTGTATTAATCTTTCGTTATCATACATATAGGATTCTGAGATAACCATTACAATGGAAGTTCAATTGGTTCATCTCCCCAAAAATGACAAATGGCAAGGAGCCAATTCATTTATTACAATAATTACATAACAAAAATGGAAAAGGTAGAATATGAATCACTTTGCTTTCTTTCCCTTTTCTGCCTTTGCCTTATAGGCTTTGGTGGAAACCATGATCGGAATTAGGTCTTCATGTTTATGGACATGTACATTGGTGTATCTCAAGAACCATTTAGAATGATCTGGGGCCAAATCCTTGACGGCACCCAACCATTCTTCTAATTCTTCCATGGCCACATGCACACATCCTCCAAACCTCTGAAGCTCAAAAATTATGTCATGGTGACTAGAAATCATTCCTGTCAAATCATCTATGAAATTGGAGAAGCTTGTTTGCATGACAATTACTCCAATTATTGCCTTCCCTTGGCCACTAGACTATGAGTCCATAGGCAAACCTCTTAGTAGTTCATAATCTATGTCCTACTCCTTTTTTGCTTTGACTTCACTTTCTTTAACTCCCTCTTCTTCCACTAGGATCATTTCAAATTTGAACTGCATACTCTGAAACCACTCGACTAGGGGCTCATTTCCTTTGGGTAATGGATAATCATTTTCAACAAAGAAACACAATCATCACTCTTGACCTTTTCTACAGCCAAGGTGGCCTTATTTGATGATATGTTATCTTTCTTTATTTCCAATATTAATATGGCATTACCAATCTGCTATATAACAGAGAGTCCTTCTGCCTTGATCTTCTCACTCCACTCTCTGTTGATTCGCCCAAAATGCTTATCTTCTTGGAGCTAGGAGATAAGTGCCTAGACATCTGCAGTGGTGGGATCTCTGGTAATGGGCATCCTGAAAATGCTTACCAAAGGGGTGACTAATTGCCTTATGAAACTATTCAATTCCTATATTTATGCTTTCATTTGGACCTTTGACAACTTAAGGCTTTCTAGTTTTCTTTTGATCACCTTGTTTGTGGACTTCCACAAGCCAACTTTGGTATCATGTCTAGCTTCCCTGAGATCTACTGAATGCATGGTAAAATCATCCATAGTCATATCCTCAATCATTCCTTCTTTAGTAGTTTTGGCTATCTCTATTGTTAAATGTCCTATTTTAGAATTGTGCCCAAGGATAGACAAGGTCTTTTTTCTTAACCTTAGTCAATGCAAATCCAGAACAAACAGTAAGGAATAAGGTATCCTTGTTGGGAGCACATTCATATTTCCTCTTTCTCTTCCTATCCAGAGTATCTTCCAACCATGAATTCGTGCCTATTACCTTTGAGTTTGTCCTGAGAGACTCTATGCTAGACATTTTCCTTTTGACCAAAGTGATTGCTTTCATAGTCGAAGAGAAGGGATTCTTTTGGGCTTGAGAAACAAGCTTTGAGTACTCTTGGCCTTTCTCTGTCTCTGTAGTCTTCTTGGCTACTTCATCACTACTTTCTCCATCTCCTAAGTCCACTACTTGGACATGAGGGCTTCTTGGGAGGAGAAGTGCAGAACTTATAGATGGAACTAGACTACTAGTAGGTGAGGGGACTAGAGTAGCAGCACTATCTTTCGGCTCATCTACTTTCTTTTCAACTTCGGGCTAGGCACTAATCACTGGGGAGGAGCCATCCTGACAAGTCTTAGCCAAAGGGATATTTTTGTCTGGAGGTTGGTCACCTCCACCTACTGGTTGAGTTGGTCCTTGAGTTATGGCTAGGGTTACACCTAATGTGCCACCTTGTGAGCAAGAGGTAGGGACAACTGCTAGAGAAGCTTGAGTGCGGGTGCTTTTACTTTGACTTCTCCTTGTTGTAGTCCACTCGACCCACTTCTTGATCCTTTTAATAATTCGAGTCATCATGACATCTAGATCATCCCCAATATCTTGATAAGGCTTTGAGCTGATGGGAATATTTCTTAGCTTTGTTAAATATGTATTGCTATACATATTTTTCCCATCATCTTCTACTCCTTCCACATTGATATCAACCTAATATATTTTTACTTGATCTATTGTGATTCTAGCAAAAGCACGATCATGGCTCTCAAATTCATCCTTGCAATTGGCCTAGTAGTCTTCAATAGTGGTGAAATATTTGATAACACTTCCATCTACAACACCTCTCTTGCATATCCATTTGGATCAAACATAGGCCTCAAAACTTCATACATATCCAATTTATATTTCATTTCAAACACCTTTAACATGTTCTTTGCATCAAAACAAGACTCACAACTGAAAGCTCCCACCTTTATAGGAAACTTGTAACCTTTCTTCTTTAGACTCCCACTCAGCATGTTCACTTGAATGGCTTGTCTCATGATCTTGATCAACATGAAGATATCCCTTGGATATCTTGATAGCTTAAAGGGGAATCCATCAAAAGCTACAAGATGAAAATATGAAAATGATGATAACTAGACAAAATAACTCTCGAACTGAATAATGGCCGCCATAGCTTCCAGGCTAAATCTCCTCTCTGGGAATCCCTAGAGCTCCCTACAAATTCTCATGGTAAAAACATCATTGACACTTATATACTCTACATAACTATTTTCCAATTGTAAACATGGGTAAAACTCATAAGACTTCAAATCATTAAGGAAATTTTCTACCCTTGGGAGGCCTGGCCATAATTGTAGAGAAGCTAATATGTAAATCAGAAAAGATGACATATAGAAGGTGTTGTAGAATTTCATGGCACTGAGAGCATTGGATAGAATCTCGCTTACCTTGTGAGCCCAATCAATATATTGGGTGTCAGAGCAGATAACTTGTACCAAAAAAAGTATTGTTCAACGAAGTTTAAAGCTTTTATCTCACCTTTCAATCTATGTAAGAGAACCAAGATGTCGACAATCTCGAGCTTGAGATTAGTACCAAAAAGAGTCTTAGGGACCTTACTCTTAGCACTCCATGGTTTTTTAAACCATGATTGCATAATCTCCTTTCTCCAAACCATTTTCTTCACGAAAAACTTAGAGATGGCTCCACCAATTGTCAAATCTGAAAAATCTTCCTGCTCCCGAACTCGAAGGCAATTTACCACAATTTTTTTATCAATGGAGATCAATATTGTTTCATCCAACAATAAAATCTATCTAGTGTCTGGATTAGAATGATTTATACATTCATATATCAACTTCGGAGCTTGGACTGCAACTGGAAAACCCCCTACTTCAACTAGCCTGCATCCTCGAAGCTTTTTAGTAATGGGATGAATAGGCTTTGATCTCACCCTCTTTTAGAAAGCTTGCATGTCATAGAAACAGAGAGAAGTGTCTATGAAATTTTGTAGTGAAGACTTGATCTCATTCAATCCATCAAAGCTCACAAATCTAGTTGTCATTCTGTTTGAAAATGAACTTTGAATCTAGAAAATGAAAGGAATAACAAATGTGTGTTTATTGGCTTTTTGAAAAAGTAATGCAATTTTAACAAAATAATAGTTCAAGAAAGATCGGTAGTTTTGTAATTCTTCACATTTCCATCTATATAGGGACTTCAATTTACCCATTGATTTTTAGAATTTGTGCTACACGAATGAATTGAAGGAGAGATTTGTTGGAATAGTAAATGCATAGTTTTAATAGATATTAAAGTTTCCTTTCATTGCTCCATTGGTCTAACAGTAATTTTCTATATCTCATATTTACTTTCCCATTTTCCACTAATTTTCAGGAAGTTATAAACAAAGTACTTCATAACAAAATATTCACTGAAGTGAATTCTGCTTAATAGGTCTTTCCCACAATGGTTACATTATTTCCATTATCATCTTGAGAGGTTTCACACATGAAATATGGGTTTAATCCACTCACAACATGATTTTCTTTGAAATCTAAAAAATTGTCCTCATGGGCTAAAAACCCACCAAGGAGAAGATAATTTTCATTTCTCCACCTAGGCTTGCCTTTTAACTTTACCTTTTGATTATGGTTTCCTTTGGGTTTGGAGATGTCCAAAAGTAGTGTGAAAATTCATTAGGGACCCACCTTTGCTTCTTTTTCTTCAGAATTAGCTTTTCCGAGAAATTGACTTCATGGGTTGAAAACCTACTAAGGAGAAGCCAGTTTCTAGTTTTTTGCCTAGAATGATTCTGAGAATTGTGACGAATTCTAAATGTTTCTTGAGGTAGATAATTGTAAGAGGAACATTAATTTGTCATAGGGTACCTTGTTAGCTTCTTATTTCAGCCTATATACATCATTTGTTGCTTTTCACGAAAAATTGCCTTCATGGGTTGGAAACCCACCGAGGAGAAGACGAAGTTTGGATTTTTGCAAACTTCTATTCTCATGGAGAAAATGATGGATCCCAAGCAGATATAACTCTTGTAAATGATCTTTGCATATTTTCGTGAATGTCCATCAGATTAGGTACTAAGCTACCTACAAAAACTCACAACACAAAAGGAAAACCACCCGACTACGAAATGTGGAGAAGGGGAAAATGAAAAATCTGATGAAAATTATTTTCACCAAAGGGGACATGGACTTAGACTCAAACATACCTAGGACCTTACTAGAACACAAAATTTTCACTTTGAAAATTGGTTAGAGAATGAAAAGTGGGGCAACAATGAGAATAGAAAAGAAAAATGAATGATTCAATGTGATACATTTCCACAAGTTCAGTAGAACACTTGTGGAGATACATTCATTTTTCCCTTCTGAATTGTATCAGCTAATAGATGTCAAATGGGGAGATTATAGAGAAGGCACTAATGGATTTACAACTTAAGCTAAGCCTTGATAATGCTAAAGCAATAGTTGAAGCTCACAAAAATAAATTTGGAGTGAAAAATAGAGCCACGATAATTTTGATAAAGGATACTCAAAGATTTTATAATGAGATTGTTGCAATGTGGAAGAACATTCTAAAGACCATGAACTCTATAAGACAAGCTCAAAAGAATCAATTTATACCAATTGAATTAAATGAAAATTTTATAGTAGAAAAGATAACTGAAGATGTTATTTATGATATTCTTGAACATCTACAAGACATAGAAGGGGAAAGTGTGGAGTCCCCACCAATCGGTGGAGTTGATGTAGAAGTTGTTGAAATAATCGTTCAGCAAGAATTCCCAAAGGAACAGGCAGAGGAAGTTATCCCTAAGAAGTAGAAAGAAAAGTTTACTGAGATCAGTCAAAAATAGGTTCATGAAGAATATCATGTAAAAAGGAAATTGAGTCTAGAAATAAGTGTGTAGAAAATACACAAACTGGTGCAAATAGTTGCAGAAGAAGAAGAAGAAGATTTAGGAAAAGAAGACAATTTCTACACAAATAGATATCACCAAAATGAAACCCAAGGAACTATTTGATTATTCAAAACATGTCAAGAGGAAGGTCACAAGAGACAAAGTAAGACCAAAGAAGAAAAAGGTGAGTTTAAGGTGGGATAGAAACATTATGGTTGAGTCAATTCTTGATACACCCTTAATGAAGGAGATTCATTTATTGATCAGATGATTTCTCTGATCAAAGTTATTCTAGATCAAGGTCCAGACTTAGAGATAGTAACAATGAATATTGTTGAAGAAAATATGGAGAAAAATATGATAGGTAAACTGGTAGACAAAGTTTCTGCAGATAGTAACAAACTGACATATGTAGTCAAGGATATCAAGTTAACACTAATGAAAGCATGGCAATTATTTACAATGGTATAAAACTACTCTGAATTGTCAAGAATTTGAAGTAATAGAGAAGCGAAGCATAAAAGGAGTTAGTAAGGTGAAGTGGTCAGCTTGATCCTATTTCAATATTTACCAGTATATACAATGTAGGTAAAACATATCCTACATAAGGTGAAGTAACTACAGCATGATCAAGATGGAATGATTAGTCTACTCGAACTACAGTCCAATCTATCCCCTACTATGGAGGTTATGCAAAAAAATGTGAAGAAGGCAAAAGAAACACTTGCCTTGCCAAATATAGGTTCCATAGACAGTATGGATGAGATGGTCACTAGGTTACATGAGCATATTATTGCTCTATGTCACTTGAAAAACTCTTGGGAGACATCTTTGGAGCCAGCCAAAAAAAACTTCAAGGTAATTATTAATAGGTTGTAAATAAGTGTAATCTTATTGTACATACTATTAAGTATTGCACCTTTTACATTATTATCAAAAGGGGAGAATAAGGAGAATAGGGAAAATGAGCTAAGGTGGACTATATTGAGCATAGGAGGAGAATATGAGAATATGAGATCATGAAAATGAGTGCATGCAAAAAGGAGCATTGGTTGACTTGAGTTGAGATATGAGTTGAGAAGCTTTCTATCAATGTCAAAGGGAATATTGTTTACAATATGATGGAATGTTTAGTGGCAATCATAAGGAGATACTTGGTTGGTTGTCATTGATGGAAACTATTGAAGTGAACTAAGCCATAATAGCTAAGCACTATGATTGATGAAGACTAAAGATGAGTGGTGAGAGTTAGCTTATGATAGATGATGCACCAAAAAGGTTAAGTCCAAAAAATAAGTTAAACCAGCTTATACCACATTTTGGTAATGATTAAGGTATACATGTAATTATGTTGTGTGATCATGTGAATTGTATTATTATGGTCAGAATTCATCATAATCATGACCTTAGCCTAATTAGTTGATCGGTGAGAAAGATTGGATTGTCATAAGATCTTGAGACAATTAAGAACACATGAAGACAAGTAGAAGATTTTAGATGTTGAGCAGTATAATATTCACAATCATATTGGGTGATTTGATAATAAAGTTTGGAGATTATGGTAATGATGAGTTGGTATTATTTGGATCGTTGGAAACATATAAGACATATTTCAAGTGGTACATTGGAGGAGTCAAACATGTTTGACTACCTCAGATAAATGATAGAGAAGATTTTTTTGAAGGTTAATGTAGTCATATAGAACGTATTATAAAATTGAGATATGTGAAGCTTAAAGTATGCATGTTCAAGAAACTTAAGGTTTGAATAAATGGCTATGATTAAGAGGAAAAAGTTGTGTCTCTAACAGAATTATTCTTAATAAGGTTTGCGATGAAGAAAATTGGTTGGAATTGTGAAGTGTGAAGGTTGCAATCGAGATATAGAGTAAAATAGAGTAGAGAATAGTTGCAAAAGTGCATAGAGAGAACTGGATCTAACACAGAAGTAGTGCCATATCCAAAGTAGAGATCTTGTTTCCTAATAGTTATAGCAAAAAAATCACTGAATTGAATGACCTCTAATAGATTCTTGTTGTAAATTCCTTAACCAAGTAAGCTCTTAAAAGAGTATTTTAAATTCTCTCACAAGGTAGATCTTTACATATCTATTTATACATCTAACAAGGTACAAATCACTCTTAACAAGGTGAACCCTCTGAGAAGGTTATTATAGCTCCTAACAAGGAACCTCTTTACTACAATAGTGATCTTGGGGGTGTCATCCACATTGTGGGTTTCAACCTCTAAAAAACATTTCTACAATAAAAAAAATTAGTGTTATGTATGATGGTTTTGTGATTCTTTGACATTGTTTACTTTTATTTACTTGCATCAATTGTATGCTTTATGCTTTGGAAGTAAGTATTTTGAGTTCAAAAGATTGGCGGTTGAAATTTTACATTACCTATTTGTATTGATTCACCCTACTCCCTCTCAGTACTTAAGAATCCTAATAGATCTTTGGTTGGAACCTAGTTTAAACTAATAATAAATGGGGCATGCTCTTCATCAAAAATACAAGTGAAGTAAGAGATAATTATTGTTAGGGCAACTAATACACAACCTATGACACCATTTTTGAATAGGAAATATCGATTTCCTCCTTCAAGCTTGTCTTGGTGCTTGACTTATCCTTATTTTGATATAATATTAGGCAACACAAAAGAGCAATGTGGAATAATTATTTTCTCACTTTTATTAGTTCCTCTTGTAGATTAGGCATTTAGTAGTAACATCATACTCGATATTGACTTCAAGATTTTATCTTCTCATTGCTAGCATCATTCGATCCACTAGTAACTTGTATTTTCTATCCTTTCCTAGTACTTAACACAAGGAATTTTATGTGTTGATAAAAATATACTTCTAACTTTGTAAGCGGAAATGGAAAATAATTTGGTATAGGCATCCTTCCATTATAAGCAACTTTCTTTTTTAACAATGAAATATCATCCCTTGTATATGTTTCATATTTCTTGTACTCAACTTCCAATGTTTCATGATTAATTTGGCCAAGGGCTTGTTTGTATCAACCTAAAATACTCTATGATGTCATAGTAATCCAAGGTTGTTAGAGATGGACCATTTCATCCATTCTTGAGGCCTCATAATAAGGTTTTGCAAATAACCTAACTAGGTCAACTTCAACAAACACATTAGGCACTATTAACTTTGCTAGGTTCAAATTTTATGATTTGAACACTTGAAATATTTCAACATATCCACAACCTAAAAACATATCCCTAAATAGATACTTATAACCATTCTTGGTTGAATTAGGAAGTATACACTTGATAGGTGCAAAGGTCTTTATTGAGTATTGAGGGTCAAAGTCTCACCCTTGTTAGTAGCTCATTTATTTTCTTAGGTGTCATTACTAAAATTCAATTAATCCTTCAACTAGGATTTTGCTTTATCCTTATAGAGCTTGGTGAAACCAAATAATTGGCAATGCGAAAAAATTCAACAAAGGAAGACAATACGATCATGGAGCCTTCGGCTACACTTGTTGATGGGATATTTTTGCTACTAGCTTTGGTGAATAGGGGTAGGTGGTCACCCTAATCCTTATTCCTCATCTCTTCCTTGGTAGAGTTGGCTAGACACCATATTGTTGGTGATTTTGGGGTTACTACTATCACAAATATGGGTGATAAACCTAATATAAACCATGGGTATACTGTTCATTCTCTTATAAGTTTGACCTCCTCTATCCATGTGGACTCTTCTTTTCCCTTTTCCCAAGCTTTTCTCTAACCTAAAACTTAAGATGTGTAGCTTTCTTAGCGCTTTGGTCTTTGGTCATTGTACAAATAAATGTCTAAATGGAATTTCAATAGTTGATTTCCTGTGTGTTGGGATCCTTAGGACAAGATTTCTTAAAATAGTTGTGTTGTTATACAAGAAAAAATAGTTATTCAAACTCAAAATCTTCTCTATATGTAGTGAGTGAGTGGGCATCCCTCTTTTGGAGGGAGACTAGCCTTTGTGCTAGTGTATTATTTATTTATTGCTACAACACTTGTTCTATTAGTGTGTTGATAATAAACCAGTGATGGCATGTGAAAGCCAACACCCCTATTTTAGTGGTGTTCTCTTTGACACCTTTTGGATGTGTTGTGCAAGGTTCAACCCCTTATTAGGCTACTAATTACAATAAAAAGCCAAATGAAGATGATAACTTAAACCATCAATCTAATTCCAAACTTTCTCTAAATTCCCAAAGCTCCATTACTAATATCTTCATATGCATTGTGCCCCAAAATAGGGTAAACACTTAAAAGTTATTCAATTCTTCAACTATCAAATCACCATGAATGCAACCTCATCTAGTGATAATAAAGTGTCACGAACTCCAAGTTTAAACTCATAATTTTGATTGAGCTCAATCAAAAGGCAAAGATAAATTTGCAATTTTTGAGAAGCTAGTTAATTGAGACACTATTTTTTGTCATGCAATTTCCATATAATGCACCAATGGGATGATTCTACTTTGATACATACAATCTCCTCTTATTGCTTCCTTGCAATGTGATTCTTCATATTTCACAAGTTGGAGATGAATGGCATGTCTTCTTATTCCTCCCATTACCCTGCATGACAACTTTTCAACCCTTGTGGACTAGTGGTATCCTTTATGTTACCAAACATCACTTAACTTTACACCACATTATTGAAACTCAAAAGTCTAGCCTTGGTGGGATAGCAAGCCTACTAGTTTACTAAAAAATATCTTCTTACACCACCTCACCACAAATAAGTATGCATACCACTTGGTACCATAGTTACCATTTTCTATGGACACTTATATGTCTACTATCTTATTATATTTACATTAGAACATAGTCACAATACTACAATAAGATCTATGCATGACTTGTGTTAAGCCTTCATTGCTCACCCACAATCTCCATTCATCACCCTTATGGATTGGCATTATACATTCAATACTTAAACCCCTTTGACCCTAACCTATAATTACTTATTGAAACTCATACAATAATGCATGGTACTTCATATCACAACATCACAAGCATTTATCTTCATGTTTATGGGAACATGATTCATGCCTACTATTGTCATTTACTTATTGCCATAATGCACATGAAGGTTGATATCATTGTATAGTTGTCATACACACTCTAGAGTGTTTATAGTGTTTACTAGACACAACCAACCAAAAAGTAATATAAATGAGTTTTATGATATTCCAATACATGGCATATACACATGTTCAAGATAGTGATACAAGGATGTAACACAAATATGATAAAACATTAATAGAATGAGGATATTGGCAAGAATTATTTTTCTAAGAATATAAGTTCCAAGAGAATCAAAGCCTATCATAGTGGATTTTTGGCTTTAGGGCTTATCAATTTGGAAAATCGAGTAAAATTTTTGTAAGTTCCAATACATCCAAGCCCATGCTAAAATCCTCATTATATCCATCCATAATAAAATGTGTTTATGCCATAGCATGTGACTTTTGAAGTGTAATCTCACTTTTTTCCATTTCATGCCCTAGTCAAATTATTCCACCTAAACTATCTCACAAAAAGGGTCCTATAAGCAACAAGGAGAATTCAATCTTTTCAAAAAACATCAAAAGATATGATAAATTTGACTCATCTATATCACTTTCATAACCCACATTCCATGATACTCTTCATAAGTCATAATGAATTGTTACATCCATCACAATACATCATCCATAATAAAATATTTTATTGAGACACAAATACTTTAAACACAAATAATCAAGACATTGTGATGGATGTAACAACAATAGGCATTTGATCAACATGGACCCTATTACATGATGATGGTGATGGATGTAACAATTCATTATGAAACAATATAGAACTTATTACATATCATCCTTAGCAAATACATCATGTTGTATTTGGTAACAACAATAGGCATTATCAACATTATCCTCTCAAGAAACACTCAGCTTTTCAAGATCTAAATGGTTGCTGACTTATCTACTCCAATGAGACTTATTTGTTTATTATCTTATCATGTCATAAGAGATATGCAAAAGTGATTTAAGAAGCAAAGATAGATCATGATCATAGTTTTCAATTTTATGTTTATAATTTGCATCGATAATATTCCCAAGAGAACTACATTCCGTGTGTGTGATTTTGGTACCATTTGGCATAAGGTCATCATTCTCGCATTCATGTTCTCTGATAGTGTTCTATTGTTAATGATATGTGCTGAGGAATTGCTAGTCTACAACGTGTTTGTCTACACAAAGGGATAACATCGCCACCTTGATCTTTCCATATCTATGACAACTTATGCACTAAAACAAGTATAATGGAAGCTCAAATTCAAGTCTAGCAATTGCTTGAAATCAATCTCAATCAACCAACATCCAAATTATTTCACATCTAATCAATTGAGCTAATCAATATCTGATTTTGATTGACCCAAATCAAACCATCAACAAACCTTCTTTACTTTTGGCTATAAATTTTTCTAACAAACAATTATTTTGTCAACATCATAATCAATATAGTTAAGTGCTATGATACACAATAACAAATGCATTTATTGCATCCTCGTGCATCCATCCACATGTGAGGAAATTCCATACATAGGTATCACATTGTATGCATAATTGTTTGATCATTTTATCATGCATGAATATGTGATATCATTAATGAAGTATCATGTCATAACCAAAGCAAAAAATAAGAGATCAAACAATCATCAAATATACATTAGGTAATTGGTAACCTTTTGGTTATTTCTTAAAATCAAATAACATTATGGAAGCTATGGGTCTCTCTATCTTTGCTCACATTTTTTGTTGGCATTAATATCTCCACACCTCTCCCTAGAGATGTGGTTCTCACACTGAGGGATAAGCCATGGGCTCAAACAATGGATTATAAGCCCCTCCCTTTTCAATGTTGTTAATGTTTCTCTATTGATCACCTAACAACTAAGTGCTCTCTCATGAAGGGTAATGGCACTATCCCTTGGCAAAAGGATACTAATAATGAACATTTGATTATCCTAACTTATGATTTTTCCTCTTATGAAGAATCACAAATAGATGATACACCACCGTAGAGAGAGCTCATGTTACAAATCTAAATGATGCTCTTACTACAAACCTGACCCCATCAATCCTTGTGGACTTATTATTGCTATGTGGCTCCCTAGGCCAATGAACCCTTCTCTATCTACTATTCCAATCTTTGGATGAAGATGTTAAACTTTCATAGTAGTTTACCCCTTGTTCTAACTACTTTTCAAATAGATTTTTACTAGATACTCCCTCATTTGTTCAGATCTTAACGATAGCCTCACCTAGATAGTTGTGTTATCAACTAGATAGTTGTCTCACAACCTAAGAGAAGTCATTTTGTAACCTCTCATTATCCTCCCCTTTTTGTAGGTGAGATCTCTACTCACTCTTCACATGGGCTACTAGCCTTCTTGCTAGTATGTTATTTATCATTGTAGTTGCTAGCACCTTTCCTATAAGTGTTTTGTATATCGTTGTGTAAAGGTCAGCAAACTTGTTTTTCTATTGATTTTTATCAAAAATATATACAGATCTATATGTCATAATATTCTAAACACTTAATCATGTTGCTAAATCATCATAATCCATATCTAGGTGTATGTACATGCATTAAGTGTTCATAATAGAATCATTACATCATAAATAAATCACATGTAATAAAGTCAAACATATAAGATCATTACCTTAAACAAACACTTAAACATCATATAAAACCAATCATAAGAAACACATAAACATCATAAACGTGAGAGCAAAACATCAAATAATGTATACATCATACATAAACCATTATAAAATCATACAAGCATCATGAAGATTATAGTGAATTATCAAACCATGTAGGCAACATATTCAGTTCAAAATGTTTCTCATATATGTATATCAAAATAATCATGTCATAATACAAAATCAAAATGTCACGCTCATTGGCACAGTCAATGTATATCAATGTAATACATTAATCAAAAACTAGGAGGTACTACTTCCTCTCTCTAAACGAGAAGGCCTATCAATACTATAACAATATCATCATGCATAGTGATCACATTGGGGATGGCCTCATTGAATGCTTACATTGGATTTGTATACTACTTGTCCTTCCAAAATAACACCATGGCTACCAAAACCTGCTAGAGCTTCATGCTCTATGCTACAATGGCACTCTGTGCTCCTATAAATCTCTATAGTAGTCAATCTCTCATCCATCCTAATATTACTATAATAACATATCAATTTTTGAACCATACACTCTGTAGAAATCTATTTATTTTGTGGTTTGCACTCTATGAACCACAAATTTTTATCTAGATGTAGTAATTGTAGCCCTCTCAATAATCATCTAAGCTAAGGTTGCTAGTCATGTTCCTAGTTCCCTACACTACTTTATCCCAAGTCATCTCCACCAGTATCCATATTATACCTACACCTGTGAATGTGTAATTGATCCTATTTACATACTTGTATATGGAACAACTAGTAGCATCACATTCTTCACTTGCCCCTTGCCTCATCCACAAAGAGCTACATCTCCCCAAATGCATCATTTAGCAACATTATCTCCATCCCCGTCACCACCTCTTCTTCATGCACGACCCTTAGGTCTCCCTCTCTTACCCTTAGAAAGTCTCCCTTGAAGGATGGCATGTCAATGATGTGGGTATGAGCACTCAAACCATCTATTGGAGTGCCTAACGTCTTCTATATATTCCTCCACCTAACAATCTAGGCTCTAGATTTTCAAACTCTACAAATGCAACCTATGGACTAAATATCAACCCTTAATGGGGTATCTCCTACATAGAACAAGAAAATCTGAATAGAACAAGGAATGGACACATGTCCAATGGGCTCTCCATGTCTCTCCAAACTATTATAATACATGCTCTAACAATTACCACTCTATAATGTGCTAACTTTGAACTATACAGCTAATCAAGTATCAAATTGATCTGTAATATGGTAGGTCATCCCCTTCATCCTCCCATAGCTTAACACTTTGTGTATAGTTTCCCTTTGAATTCTATCAAAAAATAAAGAAAATGTCTCTAATAGTCTACATGTCCTACATGCCTCAAGGGGCAACACTATAATAGAGATTATAAAGGCAAACCCTACTCCTAAGCCCAATCAATCATTAGTCTTGTGATAGCCATATGATCTCACATCCACACATAAGTAGAGGTCATGTTGTAACCAATCAAGTATGCTCTTGTGTATGTGACCTCATGTAACTACAAACATACCATCAATAATAGACCGGGTCCCTAAACACAAAAGTAGTGTAAGCTATCCACTCCATAACTAAATATTGGCCAATAGAGAAGTCATGTCCATGCGTATTAGGTGAGAATACTAATGCTATCACAAAGGAAAGCACTAAAATCAATTGCACTATCTATCCATTATTGCATCAAAGAAAAACTCGTATTCCTTGAAATTGAGGTCAACAATATCAAATAATCTATGTGTAGCATAGCCTCTCTAGAGTCAATGTCATTTACAACACATTGCCCATGTATGGAGATCCACCAAGCATCCTGCAGTGGAATAAAATAATCTTAAGTAACACCACTTGGCTAGTGCAATAATCAAACATGATTTTTACGTAAATGTGGGACACGAACATGATGTGAGATAAACCCAAAGATGAAATGATAGATCACTCATCCTTTCTTAGATGTAGTAACACCAAAGCCCACCAACATCTAAAGCTTTACCTGATTCACCATTTCTAATGCTAATTTTGTTTTTAATGAAGACAATTTTCAACATTATTAATCAAATCTATCATTGAGTCTTACATCATGCCATGCAAATGTGTCAATATGTAACACGCAACACACATACAATGCCTATGTCAACCAAGTTGTCAAAACACACGAGCGTAACTGAATCTAATAATTGTAACATGCAAAAGCAATTGCATTACTTAACTCTACAAATATGTCAAAGCACACACAAGCACTTCACTTCACCAAGAGATGTGATGAATGTGAACTAGATGTTGCGTAATCTATTATGACATTCATGGGCCCTTAAAACTAGGAAAAGACGACAAGAACAGAAAGCAAGGATGGGAAACATATGAAAGGATAGGCTCCTATAGGCCATCCAAGGACCCACCCTCATGTCACATGATGATCTCTAATGCAAATTCTCAACATTGGTTTCATGAACAACTCCTCACTCCACCTCTTTGAATCTTCAAAAGGAAATTGAGCACAAATAAGGACTTTGGTTAAGAAATGACCTGCATATAGTGTAATGTCCCACAAAAAAATCCTTGAAACAAAGCGAGCCTTTCAATTATGCTTGTTCTTGTTCTTCATATCATTGTGTGTAAATAATGTTAAGAAATGCAAGCTTGTTTGCATATAATTAAAAACATACAAACAAAAAATGTAAAAGGGAAAAAAATATTTTATCTTTGTTAGCATATATTGTCCTTTGTTCTAAGGGCATTATATATAGTATTTCATTAGACCCTCTCTACACCATTGTAGTCCCTTAGTAGTGATCCAAAACTTGCAAAGGATTACCCTTATAACTTCACTTTCCACTATAGACACCCTACCCAACACACCAAATTAACATGTCAGCAACTTAATCTCAATTATTAGTTTTTGATCAATTCTCGAGATTAGACTATGCACTATGCAACTTGCCAATAGGAAACTTTGACACTTACTTATCATTATTGTTTATTTTCGATCAAGACAATACTTAAGACATTATCTTAAAAGATGACAAAATGTAGACATTAACAATATTATCACTAATTATCCTCTAAATTAATTAAATAATTATATTATTTAATATAAATTAATGTTATCAAGACCTCTTCATCTTCCATTTGAAAAGATTCCTCTGCCCTGCTAGCTACATGGATCATAGTCAGGTGTCCACCATGTTTCACTCACTAGCTACCGTGATTTGGAAGTCAACTCTCCTCTCTATCCTTCACCACTCCATTCCTAGCACTCCTAGATCAATTTGATGAAATATTTTTCTCATGAACCAGTGGTTTGATGATGCCTGCAAAACTTTCCACCACTCCTTGTGCTTGGCTTTTGATATTCATTCCCCCACTTTCACCAATTTACAACTCTCTTACAAACGCTTTCTTTGCCATAAGAAGTGATTATTTATTTCTTCATAGGGAAGATCCCTTCGAGACATGTTTATTCAGTATCCCAAGTTATTTTGGTGCATCATGTTCCCCAAGCATAGCCAACCCTAGTCCACCCCCGACCTTCACCTCTAATGGAGACACAACCCAAGACAAAAATGAACGTAATAGGAAAAGGGGAATATTATTACCAGAAATCATATGCTATTACATCCAGTACAACAAAAATAGATTCCACGACATGTCCTATGGGCTTACAATGTTATTAGATTCTAGAGAAAACCTTTCTCATAGTACCTTCAACCAAACTCCACCAAAAAATTGCCTTTATAGTGCCAGAAATGTCCTTAAGTAAACCAAATTATGTTTAGGGTTAGGAATCCATTTTAGAATATTCCATTTGGCATCCACTGCCAAAATAGAAGGTTCTAGAAAACATGTCAAAAGTCGGTGTAAAATTAGAAGAATACAGAAATGGTAATCCAACCTCCAAGAAACATAACTTTTGATCTGGGACTCCGATTGACAAACTATTTACAATTCTGAAAAGCTCTCCAAGCGCTCTATAGCCTTGTGGATGATCTTTATTTGTCCCCCATATTGAGGCCCATACGAGGTCATTTAGTGCGTCAAATTTGACTTTGAAGTGCTCATAGGAGGTCTCCAGGTAACTTAAAACTACAATAACTTTCATACCATAAAGCCTTTTGACCTAATTCTTTTTCTAGAGTGCTTTAAATTACAAGTATAATCATCCCTCTAACTTACACCCTCTAACTCATTATAATTATATCTCAATTACAAAATAACTTATTTTCTACATTGGCTCAAAAACTCTAACCCAAAAAACCAATAGTGGAACTATGAGAGTTGGAATCTTTATTTGACCCAAATGGATATCTAGAAATAAAAACACTTTAAACAGAAACTAACATTAAGCATATTTTTGGTTGATATAGGATTTCCCTTACACCACTAAATGCTCTTGCATCAGACACCCAAGGTAGATTGAAAAGTGACCTTGTCACTTTATAGCTGGTAGAGGAAAACCCAAATGGGAAACCTCCATTGCAGATATCCAAGTTGAGTCTTCTATTGGTTGTCCTTTCCACTTCACCAGGTATTCTTCATAATACCTATTTCTGGTACTCTGGCCCACATGACTATCCAAAATTTCTTAAATCTCTTCTTTTGCAAAAGTAGGAATTTGTCATGGCTCCAGTATCAACTCCTCATCTGCACCATCATCATGATATTTTGTTAAGTCTACAATATTGAAAATAGGAGAAATGTGAATCCCATCTAGCAACTCCACCTCATATGCATTCCCTGAATCATGTTTCTTCAAAATATTTCAAAGGCCAAATTTCTTCATCTTCAGCTTGTTGTAGGTACCCACTAGAAATCGTTTCGTTCTCAAATATACCATAACCTGATCTCCAACTTGGAACTCCTTATGTCTCCTCTTTTGATCTTCCCTAGCCTTATATTGTATGTTCATCTTGGTAATATGTGCTTGCACCTCCTCATGTAGGTTCTTGACATGTTCAGCAAAGTCTTCTGCCTCAACACTTGCTTCATCTTCCTCAGCTCTAGTGCAATCCTTGGACTACTCCCATACATAATTTGGAATGGTGATCTACCAATACTCCTATTTACAGAATTATTGTAAGAAAATTGTATTTGTGGTAGAATCAAATCCCATCCCTTGGGTCTATCTCCTCCTAAACACATCAACAAATTGCCCAAACTTCTATTCACTACTTCTGTTTGTCCATCAGTTTGTGGATGATGTGCAGAATTGAACTTCAATTCTGTCTTCAAATTCTTCCACAAAGTCCTCCAAAAATACCCAGTAAATTTAGTATCTCTATCAGAAATAATACTTTTTGGGAGACCATGTAGCCTTACCACCTCTCCGAGAAACAAATCTGTAATATGCACCACATCATGAGTCTTGTGGCATGGAATGAAATGTGCCATCTTTGAGAACCTATCAACTACCACAAATATTGAGTCATTACCCCTTTGTTTCCTTGGCAATCCAAGAACAAAATCCATACTTATGTCCTCCCAAGGCTTCGATGGAATAGGCAATGGCTGATAGAGTCCAGTATTTCAACTAAATCCTTTGGTTGTTTGACATATTTGACAACTCTATAGAAACTTCTTCACATCCTGTGACAATTGAGTCCAAGATAATGTTCTCTAATAATAGCAATGGTTTTATCTTGACCAAAGTGTCTTGCCATCGCTCCACTGTGCTTCTCCTTGATCAAGTTATCCCTCATGGAATTCTTTGGAATACACAATTGACTTCCCTTGAACAACATACCATCCTAAATCATGTAATCTAGCCACCTGGTCCTATCTAGAGTAATAGGTTCTTTACAAGCCTTCCAAAACTTTGCAAAATCAAGATCCTCAAAATACAGATTCTTGAGTTCATCAAACCCAACCACTTCAACCTGCATTATTGTTAGTAACAATTGTCTCCTACTTAATGATCTGCAACCCTATTAGACCTTCTACTTCTATGTTTCAATACAAATGTATAGCTTTGCATGAACTCTAACCATTTCAAATGTCACTAATTCAATTTACCTTGGCTATTTAGGTACTGCAATGCCTAGTGATCAGTATACAAAACAAATTCTTTTGGCAACAAATAATGCCTCCATTTTTTTAAGGCCTAAACTATTGCATAGAATTCTTGCTCATAAACAAAATACTTCTTCTTTGCATCATTCAATTTTTCACTAAAATAGGCAATAGGTTTACCTTCATGGCTCAATATAGCCCCAATAGCACTGCCACTAGCATCACAATCCACTTGGAACACTTTGTTAAAATCAAGAGTGCCAATATAGGTTGTTAAAACTCTTGGTAGCTCTTGTAGTCCACTTGAACTCTTTTCTATCTCCCCTCATTGTTTCAGTAAGGGGTGCACATATACTATTGAAATACCTATTAAAACTAGCTAGACCATGGAATGACCTCAGCTCAGTGGAAAACCTTGGAGTAGGTCATTCCAAGATGACCTTCACCTTCTCTGGGTCCATTTTGAGACCATCAACTGATACAACAAACCCCAAATAAACTCCCTTTTGACAAAGCTACACTTCTTCAAATTAATCAATAATTTCTCTTCCCTCAACATTTTGAGGACACTACAAATGTGCAATAAATGTTCATCCAAAGACTTAGTAAAAATCAAAATAGCATCTAAATAGACAATAACAAATTTTCCCAAAAATTTCTTTAGTACCTCATTTGTAAGCCACATGAAGGTGATTGGTGCATTGGTCAGTCCAAAGGGCATGACTAACCACTCATATAGACCATCCTTGGTCTTGAATGTAGTCTTCTACTCATCTCCCTCTCGTATCTGTATCTGGTGATAGCCACTCTTGAGATCTATCTTTGTGAAGTATTGAGCTCCACTCAAACAGTCCATAAGATCATCCATTCTTGGCAAAGGAAATTGTACTTGATGGTTATTCTATTTATAGCCCAAGAGTCTGTACACATTCTCCACTCCCCATCCTTCTTTGGTGCTAGCACTATAGGTACTGCACTTGGACTCGAGCTCTCTCAAATCAAACCTTTCCTCAACAGTTCCTAAACTTGTATGTTTAGCTCCTCAATCTCATTAGGAGTCATCCTATGAGCAGCCTTGTTAGGAAAACTAGCTCGAAGGACTAAATCTATTTGATGATAGATTTTCCTTATTGGCGGCAACCCTTCTAGAACATTATCAGAGATGACATCTCCATACTCACTTATTAGACCTGAAACTTCAAGTGGAATTCTACTACTACCTTCCTTATCTTTCTTAACAATTAAAGCATAACACATATGTTGATGTTTCATGCCATCTAGAAATTTTCTTCCATCAACAAGACATATCCTAGCACTACTACATACCTTTTCACCCTCCTTTATCAAGGGATTCAATTTGTGGTGAATTTCATTCTTTGTTAGAGAGTATGTATTTGCATGACCATCATGTATAGCATGCCTATCAAACTACCACGTCCTTCCCAACAATAAATGGTAGACATCCATTGGAATGATGTCACAAAGAGCCTTGTCATGGTAACTCCCAATCTTGAACTTTACTAAACATTGCTCACTAACTAGGACCTTATGATCATCCTGCACCCAAGCAATTTGATAGGGTTGGGGGTGTTTCTCCCTCTTGAGCTTTAGCTTTGAGACCATCTCCTCTGATACCAAGTTGTCAGTGCTTCCACCATCTACAATCACATCACAACATTTACCATCATGCTTGCACTTGGTACAAAGCAAGCTCCTTCTTTGTCCAGGTTCAATCTCATCGCTTAGTAAGACCCTTTCATTAACTAGAACTCTCCTCTTTCTACATCCTCTGAATGTGATGATTGTGCATCATCATCCACATGAGCAGCCCTTGCTTGACCATCAGTTCTTCTATCTATCCTTCCTTGGCATTGAGGGCATTTGAAGGCTCGACAACCTTCTTCATTACAATGAAAATAAGTACCATGGAAGCCTCCTCTTCCTAATAATTGTGCACATCCTCTACCCCCTTCCACTCTGATCTCCAAAGTTTTGATCACAGGAGCAGTTGAAACCCTTATTCCTCTTATTTCAACTAGTACCCACATCTTCATTTTTCTTCTAGTTCTCATTTCGGCCTCCAAATGACCTGCCATCACCCCTTCCTCCTTGACTGTGCCCTCTTTGCTTTCCATCAAACTTTTTGTTTAGCTTCTCCTCAACTCACAAGGCAAACGGGTATGTCTCTTCAATGCTAGTCATTCTAAATAGACTTGACTCCTCCTGAATGCTAGGTCTTAACCTACTAAGGTAATGGGTAACCTTCTCCCTTGTTTGCTTCATTATGCCCCATCCTAATAAGAGCTCGGTAAAACGCCTTTGTGTATTCTTGGACATATTTTCCTGCTTGCTTTAACCCTTACATCTTCTTGAACAAATCAAGCTCGTAATTAACAAGAATGAACTACTTCTTTAGTTTGTCCACCATGTGATCCCATCTTGTGATTTTCTCCTTTCCTCTTCTATTTCTTTCCAACTGAATATCTTGCCACTAGATTTTGGCATGGCCTTTCATTTTGGCCTTCGCAAACTTAACCCTATCAAGGTCCCCAATATCCTCATACTCAAAATATTCCTCCAGCTCATTGATCTAGTTGATCAACTCATCTGGGTTTAAATTTCTTGAAAACATGCCTACGTCAATTTTAGGTCTTTTTCCAAGCTTGGCAATGGCCATAAAAAGCCTCTCCTCTGCCTGGTTTAAGACTTCTCCATCTCCTTCCCCTTCCTACCCAATATTTATTTCTTCTTCATTTTCTTCCTCACTTTTGTCGCCTACGACAACATTCATCCCTCTATGGATCTCCTCCTGTAATGCCTGTACTTGTCTCTAGAGGGCTCTAACCTCAAGAGTAACAACTCTGGCCCTTCCACAATGCTCCCTTTGTGGAGGCATCTTCTTATATCAAAACCCACAACCACACATTCCTAGTGCAAACTACCTCACAGTCGGTGCTCTATCTACACACTCAGGAAAACCTGCTCTGGTACCACTTGATGGAGACACAATCCAAGACAAAAAAAAATACAATAGGAAAAGGGGAATTTTATTATCAAAAGTGATATGCTATTACATCCAGGTCAACAAAAATAGACTCCACGACATGCCTTATGGGGTTACAATGGTATCAGATTCTGGAGAAACCCCTTCTGACAGTACCTTCTCCCAAACTCCACCAAAAAATTGCCTTTACAATGCTAGAAATGTCCTTAAGTAAACCAAATTAGGTTTAGGGTTAGGAATACATTTTAGAATATGCCATTTGGCATCCACCACCAAAACAAAAGGTTCTAGAAAAGACATCAAAAGTTGGTGTAAAATTAGAAGAATCCATAAATGGTAGTTCAACTTCTGGGAGGCATAACTTTTGATCTAAGACTCTGATTGATGAACCATTTACATTTTTGGAAAGCTCTCCAAGTGCTCTATAGCCCTATGGATGAGCTTTTCTCTTCCCCCATTTTTAGGCCTGTATGAGGTCATTTAGTGCCTCAAATCTAACTTTGAAGTGCTCTTAAGAGGTCTCCAGGCAACTTAAAACTGCAATCACTTTCAAACCATAAAGCCTTTTGACCTAATTCTTTTTCTAGAGTGCTTTAAATTACAAGAATAATCATCCCTCCAACTTACACCCTCTAACTCATTATAATCAAGGCTTAATTACAAAATAACTTATTTTCTACATTGGCACATATCCCAAAGTGCTCAAAAACTCTAACCCATAGAACCAATAGTGGAACTATGAGAGTTGGAATCTATATTTGACCCAAATGGGTATCCAAGAATGAAAACACTTTAAACTAAAACTAAAACTAAGCATTTTTTGGGTGATACAGTATTGCCCTTACACCACTGGATGCTCCTTCATTAGCCTCCTTGCCTTCCATGTCTCCATGTTGTATGACATCCCAAGTCAGCTTGCCCCCCCTCCCAGCCCACTCCCCTATTGTCACTTATTCTCCACCTCCAGGATTTATGAGGTCATTAGACTTATGAGATGCAGCAAGGTGATTGATGAGGAGGGTTTTTAGGTTGAGCTTTCAAGCTTGGTACCACAATCCTAGGCCCTTATCTCTCTACACTCTTCAATATAGTGGTTTGTTTTGGTTTTTTGGACTCTTGGTTGAGACATGTTATCCACCCAATTTATAAGTCTGGGCTGGCCTCCAATCCCGAAAATTATTGGACCATCGTGATTGGGCATACATTTACCAAACTTTATGCTATAGCATTGAATACTATTTTATCTATTGAGCTTGATAGGAGGAATTGTAGGGCTAAGGGTCAAGCAGGATTCAGGGCAGACTACCAGACCATGGATCATATCTTTACACTACGAGCTATTATCAAGGAAGCTTGGCATCACTCAAAGAAAGTTTGTTGTTGTTTTATGGATTTTCATAAGGCTTTTGATTCCATCCCCAGAGCTGCACTTTTTCAGAGACTGAGAGATATTGATATTTCTGAGATCTTATTGACAGTTGTCATGATGTTATATGAGATAGTGATTGGTAGACTCAGGACCATAGAGGGCCTCTTCGATCCTCCAAAGCATCATTGGGGTGAAGCAGGGCTACCCTCTCTCGCCCTCCTTTTTTAGGATCTACATTGATGAGCTCGAGGCTTTTCTTAATGACTCCTCGCTTCCAAGTGATGGTTCTCATCTACACTAGGTATTGATCTCCATCCTTCTCTTTGTTGATGATGTGATTCTTCTTCTTTTCCTTAGGGTCTTTAGAGGCTTTTGGATAGACTTGCATATTTTTGTGACATGAGATAGCTGGTCATGAACCTTGACAAGACTCGTGTTATGGTCTGAAGACCTCACATCTCCATTTTCACTTCTAGGGTCAGGAATTTGAGATTACATCATCTTACACATACCTAGGGGTTAATTATTCTAGATCTCATTTCAGCTTGAGATTAGCCATTCAGCCTCAAATCAGTAAAGGGTTGGGTTCCCTTGCCATGCTTGAGAGACAATGCTTCAGTCATCACTTTCAGGACACATTGTCTAAGTTATCCCTCTTGGATTCCTTCGTAAGACCTACAATGCTCTATGGTTCAGTGGTTTGGGGTCCTTCCCTTTTACACTCGGATTGGGCCATGATCGAGCATACCCAGACCATGCTCCTCCGTCAGATTATCAGATGTCATAGATCTACCCCCACAGTATTATTTTGGTTGAGTTTGGTGCTCACCCATTCAGGCTTGCAGTCGTTTTTGACTTGATATGGTTTATCCACCATCTTTGCGGCTTTGCTAATTTAGGGGAAGGCCAACACAAATACCCTTGCTTAGCCTATTGCTCCTTAGCTACTATTGCAGACTCCAATCCTGCCACTAGATCCCACGGTTGGTATGCTCGGGCTACTATCCTGCTGAGTTTAGTTGGGATCGACATTGATAGTCTTCCTCCCTACCAGTTCTCATTGGATACTCTTGCTCATCTACTCCCCTCTTGATAGGAATTGAATAGGAATGTCAGACATAACATTTTCAGGCAGTATATCATACAGACCTGGGTGGATCCTCTAGGGGGACTACGTCCGAAGATGGCTTTCTACATTGAGCACTTCTTAGATATTTCGAGATGGGATTACAATACGCCCTAAGTACTTACATAGTTACCAGACACATGCCCTATGTATCTCCCGTGGCTCCTTCAAGGTGGGCTCGCACAAACTCCAGATCTAGGTTGATCACCATATTGCTGGAGAGGATCAGGTGTGTACACATTATACCTTAGTAGAGGCAGAATCTGAGATTCATTTTCTTTTTAGATGCCCCATATAGTACTAGATTAGAGGGATATTTTATTGTCTGTTTAGAGATTGCAAATCCCTCTCAGATTTTTTTAGGTACACCGATCAGCATTGCATTGCGCTCTATCTCTGCGAGTCCTTACAGCTTTATGACCATACTTTACAGCTATCATTTTCCAAGAGTTAGACCCAAGCATAGCTTATTACGACCTTCTCGCCCTTAACTTTGGCTCAGGGTGTGAAGCAACCGTATAGTTTCCTAACATGGGCCATTCCAGATCTATGAGACCCCACAAGGGACCTTTTTGCCAGTGAAACTCCTCTCGTACCACTCAGCTTCATCACAGGGCCTCTGGTAGCTGCATAGATTAGTCATTGTTGGACTTTTTCCCTGTGAGGATGAATACCTAATCTCTTCCATCATGTCTCCTGCTTTCTTCTTCTTTTGTTGTGCTTGTTCTTTTATGGACACTGTTTGGTGCTCCGTTTGTCTGCTTTTTCCTTGATGTAAGCTTCAAGTCCCATAGGCCCACGTTGTGGTCTTTTGTTGGACATTAATAAAATTATCTATCTTAACTTATATCTAATTCATTTTAAATTTTAAATTTTCCCTCTTAATTATAATTAAATAATTAGTATTGAATTAATCTTATTCCTCCTTACAATAATTAAATACTTTTTAACATTTTTATTTATTCAATTAACTCTCCCAAATAATAATCAAATAACCTTTGCATATCTGCCAAAAAAAACCTTTCTCCATTAATTTAATAATTTTTATTAATTATACCAAATGTCTTATATATACTTAATTAATTAACTACATGGATCATTCATTTTTATATAAATTCCTTCCCTATTTAATTTTTTTTTCTAAATAAGATATTCAAAAAATAAATAAAATCTTTATATCATTTATTTAATCATCTTATATATTTAATTAAATTATTGAAAGTTGTTTTTTTTGTACACTTCCACCTCCCAACTACCAATCACTCTAAGCTCAACTAGTGAATCTAGTCTTATGCAACCCATTCTCTCTTAATTGTAACATATATTTTCTTAATATAGCAAACTTCTTTAGGTAATCAATTATGCCTATAGAAACTAAGAAATTTGTAGAAACCACCTACCATGTTATTCAACAAACTAAAGAAATCAAAGCATTTGACAATACAAATTCTTATAATGGAATCAACTAGCAAGAATGAAAAGGTGTGTCATCTTAACAGGAAGGATTACTTTTTGTCCCTTCAGATGAAACTCTACATGACAATTATCAAAGTAGCAACAAGTAAAAATCATAGGTAGCAAATTAGTGATAACTTAAAAAAGCAATGCCTCCCATATAGTCTAAGCTTAAAATATATCACAAGTCCTCTCCTTATGGGGACTTGTGCACATGGAGCTATCCATCCCCAAGCAACTAAAGCATGCTTTCTCCATTAGATCACTACAACTACAAAGGTAATACAATTAATAATTTGCTATAAAAGACCAACAATATTAAAAAAATATCTCCAAAATCAAGAAATACTAACTCATTTTCTCAACACTTTGGTCTCCTCCACTACAATGCCTAACACAACTCACTATTGGATCTTCCTAAAAACTTCTACCTCTTTACTAGATAATTGCCTCGCACCTATAGAATCTTGTCTTCGTTTTTTTTGTTGAGCCCAAAACAGGACATCACCTCTTGTGTCTCTTCATAAGGGGACCTTAAAGGATATTTCTTTGGCATCAATTTGTCTCTCTTTTGAGTTGTGTGAAAGAGTTTTGGTGCTTAATGTTGAGATCCTCAACTCCTATCAATTCCTTGCTTCAATCAAAAGCTTATTTTCACTGTGACATTTGCTCTTTTCACCTCAATGACGAAAAAGTGATGGGTCTGAAAAGTATCTGTCTTATCTAATTGAAATAAACCTCTTTGTCCAACAACATTGACATTCAAAGATAAGGGTCTAAACTAATGTTTGCAAAATGCATCTCGAGATAGCATAAAAACAAGGTTTTACTTGTAGTGAGACAATAAATAAAAGCACAAATAATGTCAATAGATTCTTCTCCATCAAAGTTTTGTTTTGGTAGATAATGAAAAGATGAATAATAATTTAGCTGATAGGCTACTTTTAAAATTTTAACAGAAATGTTGTTGATATGACAAAGAATTTGTTAGTATTACTTGATTTTAAATTTTTTACTACTTTTCCGACGATTCTTCTTTAAAATTTCCATTTTTAGAAATTATTAAGACATCAAATTTACTCTCCATTAATGAAACCATACTTTCCTTATTGCGTGATTTACTCATCATAGCAATTGCGACTTTCTAATTCTTTCTTATTTAGTATATATTTGTAAAAATGTTAAATAGATTTTTTTTGATTCGTTGTCATTCTTAACGAACCTCTGCTCATTGTGATTCTTGGTTTCCATGGAAATCAACCACCCATTCAAGTTTATAGAGGTCAGAAAAAAATTACATTAGTAGTCATTATGTTCACAATTCCAAGCATGGTGTTATACATCTTTTGTGCATTCTTCATCTTCATTCATTCTATTCATGGAAACTGAGTTGGTTCTTCAAGGTTGCCCAGGTCAGTTGATAAATACCAAGTTTGGGCTTTATGATTGTTGTCACATTTACAAATGTTATCCATACATGGTCGAGTGATGTAGAGAATTATCAAGGTGTTTGTGTGACTAGTTTGAAGTAAAGAAATGCAGCTAATACCTTGGTTTCCAAGGTTACGAAATAAACCATATGCATTCTTAAAGAGCAAGGACAAATTTGAGTACCAACTAACATAAAGATTTGGGTGTTCATGAGAAGGGATATATTCCATTAATTGTCTATTTTTCATTGTTTTGTGAGATAAATAAACCTTCCATTTAGAGTTTTCTTAAGGTACAAATGGTATATTTCTAACTTTCTATTTCTTTTGATTTTATGTTGTTTATAATAAATTAGTAAAAATTAAATTAAATTCAAATTTTTATAATTTAAATTCAATAATTATAATTTTGATATGTTAATTAGGCAATAGGTTATTTGTAGGAGCTTTTCTTTTTTAGAAAATTTATGGAAAATTGTTAGCCCTTTTTCTCCTTTATTTTTTCTACTAAATTTTTAGTTCTCGTCTATATTTTTTTCATTTGTTTCCCTTTTGTAAGTTTCCAATTATGACACATATTAAGCCCTTTTAACCTTGCCCTTCAATTATTAAAATATAATTTTCTATTAGATTTGTTTGTAATGTTGTCTCTACTCGAATCTTTTATTGATTGAAATGCATGTCTATCTCTATTTCTAGGCTCTACATTTCCAACTCTAATCAATTTTATGAAACCTCAAACTTTAATCACTGACAAAATTAATCTTAATTTGGTGATGAATTTTGAGCGTCTAATTTTTTAGGGAGATTGATTATTCTTTTCATGGCTTATGTTTTCTCTTCTTAAAATATGTGGTCTCTTGGGTATTTACATTTTATGATGTTTGATGTAGTTTCTTTTATAGGACAAGTTTTATTTGAACGATTTAGGTAATCATATGCTTAAGATATTTTTTTAATCATATTGATAATTGAGCTTAATTAGTTAACCATCCTTCATCGAGATGAATTAGGGCATATTTGTGATTATTGTTATCAATTCAACTGCTAGGTTGCTCTCATATAAATATGTAATTCAAAGTTGAAATTAGATTTCGAATTAAAGTTTTGAGATAGCTAAAATGGTTTGTGTGTGTTTGTGTGTGTGCGTGTGTGTGCGCGCAAAAAAAATAAGGTTTTATTAGGAAGCATCTTAAAAGGCTTGTTATGTATGTCATCAAGTATGGAAAACTAAGGGAATTTCATAGAATTCAACAACTTTGGATGGATTAGGTATATTTGTAGTTAATTTTGAGTGTTTTGATGTTGTGACATAAAATATAAATGTAAAATTTAAATTGGATTTGAAATCAAAGACTTTAGATGAATGAAATATGAGATCATTACCTAAGAGATTCTAGACCTATGATTTGGTTCTTTGGCACAATTACGTCAAATGTTAAGTTTGTTAATCAATATCTTAATAAAGATTAGTTCGATGTATACATGTATGTAGAAAATAAGATTCTGGCCATAAGTGTATTTAGAAGCTTCCTATGTAAAATGGGATGCATAAAGCTTTCTTGATGATAGTTAAGTTATATGATTCACTCATCAAGATTGAAGTAGAGGAATAAATAATTATAGATGTTGATGTCTTTATGTAATTTTTCTTGTTTCAATTGAGATTGTTTTGATGATATTAATATATGCATGATAAATGTGAATGTGAGATACCACTGTTTGGAGATTGAATGAGTTAATAAATATGAAACCTCTTTAAAAATATAAACATGTTTACTAGAATCTTGTATTAATAAAATCGACATAATTTGGTGTAAACTTTAATGCTAAAAAATGATATGGAGGAAATATGCAAAAAAATGAAATAAACAAATTTGTGTGTTTAATAATTATTTCTAACTTGCTAATGGTGTGTTGGTTCACATGCTGCAACATATAAACACACAAGCATCTATGTAATAAAGAAAATTGAAAGTTGTAATTAGAAAGTTATATCATTTGTGATATGGTCCTCAACTAATTAAAAAAAACATCAACAAATTAGTCTTTTGTTCAAAAGTAAACAATAAAATAGATTTTAGAAAAATAATTTAATTTGTCATCAACTATTTTTAGCTTACTGCGATCTCTACTTTTATTCCTATTTTTTCCCTATCTTAATGAGTTTTTAGATTTTAGTTGATTTGTTCAACATTTATATATAATTTTTTTATTTTAATTTATTTTAATAATATATTTCAATCACTATATTTTATATTATTTTTGTATCAAGTATAGTTTATATTAAAAAAAAATCAAAATTATTTTGTACATTCCTATTTTTTCTCTTTCATCTCTTCTTTTTTTACTCTTATTTTATACATTTTTAGATTTTAGTTGATTTTAATAATATATTTTTATTAGGTAATTTATAGTAATTTTAGTATTATTTATTTTTTATTCTTTATTTTTATCTATTTTGTGTGCAAATTCCTATCAGCTCACCATTGCATGTACATTACCATGTGATTGCTAGTTCTACAATTTCTATGAAAGAAATCATTCACAACTACTTGAAAGATCCATAGATTTGCATCTAAAAGACGCAAAGCATCGTAGTTTCTGCCATGTGTGTCATGATTATAGTATTGTAGAGTGTGGCAATAAAGGGTTGAGATAGAGGAATAATTTTTTTAATTTGAAGGAATGCAAAATGTATTTGAACAACATTCTTTATATCCTTTGATCTTTTAGAGGTTGAACCATCTTTAAACCATATTAAAATTAATTGTAATTGTACATAGAACTTAAGAACTAAAGACAATGGAGAAACATAGACAATTACATTTTGCATTAATGTTTGTAGTTGAATGTGAGTAGATAAGTTAAAGCTCTTACCAAGTGCAAAATTACTTCTTTGTGTCATTAGAATTTAAACACAAACGCCTTTACCAAAAAAAGTTACAAGAAGCTTTAAATTGGAAAACTCAAGAGTGTATAAGAATCTTAGAATAAAATGGAATTCTTTAACTTCAAGAGTTTTGAAACTGGAAAGTGTCTTCATAAGCCCTCAAGAAATGTTGTTCAATTTCACTAAAAAAATCACGCATACATTAATTACAAGGCAACACATTTTTTGCATTATTGGTTTTCCAATGAGAAATCTTGAGATAATAAATAAAATTTCAACGATATTAGTTTGAATGCAAATATAAAGTTGTCATAAATGTCTTCTAATGTGTTGTGAACGAATGGATCATTGAGATCTTGTGCAAGGTTAAACAATACCAACCAAAAACCTAACAAAAGCATAAGCATGTTAGAACTAAATTCTATATATAGAAAAGATATCCACAATTTAAATTTTCTTATTCTTTGTGTCTTGGAGTCTACAATACAATAAACCAATTGTTTATCCTAAAAGAAATCAGAAACCTGTTTTATCCTAAAAGAAAGAATTATATGATTAAAAAACTAGATAAATTAAAATTTACCAAATAAAAATATTTTTTTATAAATATTTAACATCAAATAATTCTTGAGTTGATAACATACTACAAGAAGAAAATGGCTCTACGCGACGCCTCTTCGGCAATTCCTGCAACCAATGCTAAGCCCGTCTCTATGCCTCTGCGCGTCGCCTCTCTTGTTGCGCCCGTTGCGGGCTACTAGGTTGGCCCTTGTTGCGGCGTCGACTCCTATGTGATGCCCTAGTTTTCCTGATGCCCTAGCTCGGGCTCATTCCTTCTCTACGACCTTTGGGCCTGATTTTGGTGGCTTTGATCCTGTGGGGTTGGCCTCGTTGTCGCATTGTGAAGGGGTTAAGTTAGCTATTTCATACGCTGATGTTGCAGCGTATGAGGCCGACATTGCCCTGGTCAAACCTTTGGGGGTGCGGGAGGTTGTTCCTGTTACTGTTGGCATCCCTATCTGCTTGGATCTTGAGGATGAAATTTCTAATGAGATAGCCTCGTTTGTGGATGATTACTCATCCATGGCTGCTATCTTCCGGTTTAAGGGCTTTTCGCCCTCTTTGTCGGCCCTGCATGCCTGGATCTCCCGTGAATGGGAACCCCTCATTTCATATGAGGCCTAGATCTTCCCTGTGGCTTAGGGTTTTTTCATTGTGAAGTTTGCCTCTACTAATGATAGAAACGCCATTTTGCATCGGGGTTTCTCTTGGGGGGAGAAGTTCCCCTTGATGGCCAAACCCTGCTTTCAAGATTTTGACCCATTGACTGAATCCTTCAATAAAATCCTGTTGTGGGTTAGGCTACCGAATCTCCCCCTTCACCTTTGGTTGGATTCTATCCTGGAGGCTATGGGGATGGCCCTTGGGGAATTCTTATTGGTTTATACAGCATCATCCAATGTGTTTCAGACGACATATGCTCGCATGCTTATGGAGATTGACATCTCCAAGGGACTCCCCAAAAAGATTAAGCTGGTTTCCTCTTTTGGATCATGGATTCAAATGCTTGACTACGAGGGCATACCCTTCTGATGCCGAAAATGCCACAAAACTGGACACCTTGTTGCTCGCTGTTGTTCTGATATTTCCAGACCGAAGAAGTCTCCCTCTTGGTGGAAAGGGGTTTTAGACAATCACTACACGGTTCAGAAGGCCTCACCTGTTGGGGATTTTAGCTCACCTCTAGTTTCTTTGGTGGCTGACTCAACTGGTGATGTTGTTGCCCCGGTTGCATTCTCGTCTGGTATTGCTGATGCCCCTTCGATGGTGCCATCTTTTATTCCCCATCCTTTGGCAGTGGAGTCACCTCCTTCAGTTCCCGCCATGATTGTGGGCTCCTCTCTTGCGGTTCCTTCTGTTGTGGATGTTCCTGTTGTAGACACCTAAAAACCTTTAGAAAATAAAGTATTTTTATTTTCTGAAAAATTCCTGATGACATCATCATTTATTAATTAATTAATTATTTAATTTATTTATTTCTTTTTATGCCATTAAATCCCTTTATCTTAATTAAAAATATTTAATTAAGGAATCCCTCCCAAAAATGTTTAAATCTTATTTAAACATTATTTCCTTATTTATTAATTATTTAATTTATAAATTGACCAAAAAACTCAAAATAAATAAAAAATTATTTTTTGCCCAGAACTTGGCCAATTTCCTTAAGACCACTAACCTCTTCCAAAATCTTCTAATCCTTCTTTAATTTTGATTAAAGGCTAATCCCATCATTTCCTACCCCTAATCTCAACTCAAAATATTTAATTAAGATTAAATATTAATCCTCATGTTTATTAAAAAAAATTTAATAAATATCTCCTCAACCCAAACCCTTGAAATAAATAAAACTTTATTTATTTCCTAAAAATCTAATTTATCCTCATCCTAAGAAGTTCTAGACTCTTCTAGAAAGTCTTCATCCTCATCCTAGGAAGTTCTAAACTATTCTAAAAAGTTTTTATCCTCATCCAAAGTCTAGACTCTTCTAGAGGATGTCTTTAAACCTAATCCTAATCCCCTCCTAACCTTGTCACATTCCCTAAACATGGGTTAAGACTTACTAACCCAAGCCAAAGTTAACAAATATCTCCTCCTTCACCCACCCTCATTAAATGCCATCCACTTGCCTATCCCTAAGCTAATCCTAAACCATCATAATCCATCCTCTAATCATTTGCACAATCCTAAGCAAGCTTAAAACCCTCCTAATCAAGCCCAAGTCGAAATTGCTCTCATCTCCCTCAAAATATCTCAAGCATAAAACTTTGTGAAGCCCACAAGGTCATAAATGACTCTTCCAAGCCCTTTTATTGCTCTTACAAGCCATTATGAGGGTCTTTATGAAGATTTTATCCCTTGAGCCTCCTTTGATGACTCATCCTTCCTCTTTCTTCCATCCTCTCACCTTGTGACATGTGTCACTCCCTGATTGGCTGTAAGGAAGCACAATCCATGTGCTCTCTTCTCATGCAATTTGAGCCCTCCATGAGCTTTTTCCCATCCTTGCATCTTAGCCCTCAATCCCTCAAGCCTCTTACCTATAAATTGGATCCTTCCCCTTTGCAAAATAACACAATCCATGAAGTAAAGTCATAATGCCATTTTAAGAAGCCATTTTACATCAAAACCATACACTCACACACAAATTCCAACTCCATTTGAAGCCATTTTTGAAGCATAAGCTTGAGCATACATCCTATCTATTTAGACAAAGCCACTCAACAAGAGAGCTTCTTATTGAGAGAGCCCATTAATGGCTCATATTCTTAATTGAGAGCTCATCTTAGTCTATTTTGAAGTTTATGAATTTTGTTTAGTTTGTAGAAGCTTTATTTAAATTTGGTTTCTATTAGCATACTAACATTGCTCATATACACCTGCCTCATTCCAGTGTCCTCGGGCTGCAAGGGTTGTGGGGGATGGCTGCAGAGATGATGACTTTGCTTGGCAGAAAGTTGCCGGTTTGGTGGAGGATGGATGGACTACTATCAAGAAGAAAAAGGTCAAGTTCTCCAACCTAGCTTTTGACATGGCTTTACGTTCCCCAAAAGTGGGACCGAAAGGGAAATCTTGAGTCCTTGCCCCGCTTTTTGTTGTTGTGGTGCATGGTTAGGGACTTAATGCTAATCTTTTTTTAACCATGGGGTTCCAGGTGCTCGGTCAAAGCCTAGTGTAGTGGCTGTGTTGTATTGTGTTCTCTTTGTAGCCACGTCAGTCACCTTTTTGGTTGGTGACTTGTCTCTCATTTGGTCTGTTGTTACTATGTAATGGGGTTTCAGGGCCCTTTCAAATCCTGTTTTCCTTAATCTAAAACATCAAATAGTTCTTTATTTTTAAAAAAAACTACAATCAATTGTCATCTTTATACAGTTTAAATATTTACAACTTAACACCCAAAAATGATATAAGATGTTTTAAATTTTATATACATAAACAATAACCATAATTGTACCTACAATAACTACCATTTTAAAATTCTTTGTAATATTATTTAGTTTTAAGTTTTTAAAATTCTTCGTAATATTATTTAATTTTTAGTTTTTAAAATTCTCTGTTACATTATTTATTTTTTATTACTTTTAATTCTTTTAAAAGATAATGCTTTAGGGACAGAACTAAATGAAAATTTTATGAGTTAGTAAATTCCATTATTATTAATTTGAATAATGGTAAGGTAAAGTGTGGTGTGACATATCTTTTATAATAATTATATTAATTGCATCAAGGATTATGTCTTGTCAAGTGCAAGGCCCCAACATCTAAAAGGGATGAGACCGAGATCGTGCCCCAGGCCAATTTAGCAAAATGTATACTCCTCAGTCCTTGGTTCTTAAACAAAGAGGCTAGCTGAAAAAGATGAATCTCCATCAAAAAAAAGAAAGTTAGAATTTTAAATTTTCATTGATTTTTGGTTATAAAAGTTAAATTTCTTCATAAGACCCAATAAGATTTCAATTAAATACTATTCTTGTTTTTCAAAAAATAAAATAAAAATGTTCAGACTTTATAAAGAATTTAAATTCTAAAATTCTTGAAATGATAAAAGTAAATGTAGTGTCACATCATCTTTTATGATATTTTCAATCATATTAATTACACAATTAATGCTAAAAGTTAGAGCTTTAAATTTTTCTTGATTTTTTTGTTTCAAATAATAAATTTCTCCCTTACTATTATTAGTGAGAGCCAATAAGATTTTAGTTAAATACCTTCGTTCCATTTCAAAAAATAATAAAAATGTTCAAACCTTATAAAAAACTTGGAACCTAAAAAATTACTTGAATCTTATTGGTTAAACTAATATATTTTATAGTTTTTAATTGCATCTAATGGATGCAATAGTATTCTCACCTATGGCAAGAACTAACAATAAGAGTATCTATACATGAATATAACAAACAAAATAAGGAATTGGTTGAAGCATACTTTTTGTTCAATAACATAATACACGCTCCAAGAATCAAAATTGCAACCAACACTTTCCTTCAAAAATGAGGCAAAATGAATGGATCTTTGTCACCATTGGGCGTTGAACGCATTCAACCTAAATGACATGAAAATATAATAGATTGAAGATCACTTTCCACCGCATCAATCTCTCGTCTCATTCGTGGGTTAGCCAAGCACAGGAAGCACACTCTATACATGAACACACATGTAGTGTTCTCTTTAAAGTATTATAAAGGGACTTATCCCATGATATCAATCAATATTTTATGATATCAAAAATACATGAATGCTACGAAAAGTATTATAAATGTGCAATATCCAAGCATCATTACACAACCAATAATTTTACTTGTCATTACATCCTCCCCCTCTAGGAATTGACTTGCACCCTATCAAAAGATGAAACACACAACAATGTGAACTCTTATTCAAAACTATTACGTCATACAATTTCTAATTTTGACAAATAAGTTACATAAGGCATACAAGAAGTTTAAGAAAGAAAAGAAGCAAAAATCTACAACAAAGGTATTGAAGAGATATGGCAAAGTGAAAAACAATGGCAAAGATAAAATGCTCTCATTGTGAACCTTAGTAGCTATAGTTAGAGGAAATCCATAGAATCAAAGGGTTAACCAACATCTAAAACTTTAACAAAAGTGTTAGTATAGAATTTTATTTTCCTTCCATTAGTAGGGAATATTCATTTTTCCCAAACATGTTTTCAAAATTTTTGAGGTTAAAGATGAGGGCAAATGGCAAAATTTTGAATTACATGTGTCACACACCCACATTTGTGTAGTTAAATCTCTCTTTTTTTAGCTTCTTTCCTAGTTCCTATAGCCATTTATGTATCACTACTTGTCTGATACCATATGTAAGAACTATGTCCTACTAAGCAATTGCTACATCATCAAATTGCTAGAAATACATAAATAAACAAGCAAAACCCTAGTTTGAATAGTCAACAATCATTTCATTAACCATAATCAAGGATTAAACAATAGTTATCCACTAAAGAATGTAACATGTCACATTATCTAAGGATGTTGACCTACACATCATCCATGCATCAAAATGCATCATTTAATAATTACATTCAAGATCATTTAAGTTACATCATTGTACATAAGTACATTCAGTGCTCACCATAAGATGTTGAAATTCATTACATCAATGAGAGCTTTAACAAGATGCCTCGAACATGTGTCTCTCTGCAAAGCTAGATCTCCAAAGTCGTATGTAATTGGCATATTACAAGTAGGAAAATTTTCCCCCTACTTTGGGTTATTCAAAGTTAAATCCCTCTTTGTTTTGTTTCCCTCTATTGTTATGCCAAGCTCACTTCTTCATTAATTCACTGCTAAGTCCCAAGATTTTTGATATCTAGATTATTGTCTTGCTCTCCTCTAGTCATTTTGACCTTGAAAGGCCTCAAAGCTATTTTGTTTAGATTAAAATAGTTTGTCAACAAGAAAGAGCAAGAAATGCATCAGCAAAGTGTCAACTAGACAAAATATACTATGTAGACACTAAGAGAGTCATTGTCATTGTCATATTACATCATAGAATCAAAATTCATAGCAAAACAAAAACAACATTATGATATGCGCATCTTCAATCCCATCCATCTTCATTACAGATTATATTCTGATGCATGATGCTCCTGCAAAGCTGTACCACCCTTACCAACTCACAACCAAAAATGCAACAATCTGGAGACAAGAGAGATGACAAAATGCTTCATAAAACTTCCATTAATACTTGAAATTCATTAAAATATTCTCCAAATGGAAAAACTCCAAATTTTACAATATAAGAGAGATTGTTCACTAAGAGCTTCTATAAGAAATTACATCTGAAGAGCTTCTACTTGAAGAGCTTACAATTCAAGAACTTCTATTTCTCCAACTTCCTTACAAGAGATTACATTAGAAGAGCTTCACTACAAGAGCTTACACTTGAAAAGCTTCTATTTCCCGAACTTGATTACAAATGATAATAAGCTTTGCTTAAATAGGCACTTCTAACCCAAGACATTACAAACACAACCAATGTGAGATAAAAGGTAAATACAACTACTTTTAAATAAATATTAAATTCCCACCCAAATACAACTAAGCACCCAACAAATATTAAATGCATGATTTAAGGAACTTTCCACAAACTTCTAAGATGCCACCTACACACCTCGATTAATGGAATGACAACTATTTTTTTTATTTTCTATTTATGCCACCCATGCACCTTGAAAATAGAAATTCCTCTTTTCTCCTTTTTTCCTCTTTTTTATTATTTTCCTTCCATTTTCGTCACTTTCTCTCTCCTCCACAATTTTTTTTTTTTTTTTTTTTCTTTTTTTTTTGTAATAATTTAATTTTTCCATGCAAGATGCTCCTGCATCACACTCCCTTGGTAGATAGAAAAGTGTGTCCCACACTTTGATGTCAAAAGAGAGATATAGAACCATCTTCATCTTCACCACAAGCTTCCACCTCAATAAGGACAAGAAAACCAACATGCAAATCTTCCACATTTTTTTTGCTGATGCATGATGCTCCTGCATCCGACTCCCATGGTAGAAAAAATTTTGTGAATATGGATTCACAAAATGAAGTAGCCACTGTTGACAGATTTTTTTTCCTCTTCCTCCAACACATAGCTGGAACAAGTATCCGATGCTGAAATTTCTCCTTTGCAATGAACTCTATCCAAGTATAAATCTCATCCTCATCTAATCTTGTTGAATTAATCACACCTATAATAAATCCAGCAACACCATACCAATCTTCCTTTGCATACCATACATCACGAACAAGATCCTCATGCAAACCATCATTAATATCTTCTAAACTCATATCAAAGACAACATCCCATGATTCATAAGAATTTACCTGTTTGACATCTTCATCTTCGCTTGCCTCTTTTATGTCGTCAACAATGCACGTAACTACTCCACTTGCTTGATCTCCAACTAAGGCACTATACTCTTCCTCCATTGTTTTAGTCTTCCAATCACCTTCATTTACTTTTGGCATACAAATCTGGTTATCTTCATGCTCTTCCTCTTCTCTTTCATCTTCTTCAACTTCTGGTTCGCAAATAATTTTCTCTTCATCCGCTTGCTCTTCCACTGGATCATCTTCCTTTTCCACATCCAAGGAATTATCAACATCTCTTTTCTGGTGACATGCTCTTCGTTTTCGCAACTCAGCTTCTAATTCATTCACTTGCTTCTGCAAATCAACTAGCAATGATTGTTGATTTCTTGCTCTAAATTTTTCAAGTCGAGGAATCCTCATAATCCATCCAATCACAAAAGTCATCTTCTTCTTTCTCTTCTCCATAATCAAGTCTTCAGAAGACAAATCTCGTCCAAAACAAGAACTTCGTGCAAACTGCATCACAGTCGGCGCTCTGTCTACACAATCAAGAACTTCATCACAAACTTCACCCAACTCAAGGTCCTGGTGCAAACTGCCTCACATTCGCGATCTGTCTGCACGCTCAGGAACTCCTGCTCTGATACCACTGATGACGTACGGCTCTGCTACCACTGACAAAGGTACACTCTGATACCACTAATGAAAGGCCAACACCACCCTTACAAACTCACAACCAAAAATGCAACAATATGGAGATAGAGAGATGACAAAAATGCTTTATAAAGCATCCATTAATACTTGAAATTCATTACAATATCCGCCAAATGAAAGGACTCCAAATTCTTACAATATAAGAGATATTTTCTCTCTAAGAGCTTCTATAAGAAATTACATCCGAAGAGCTTCTACTTGAAGAGCTTACAATTCAAGAACTTCTATTTCTCCAACTTCCTTACAAGAGATTACATTAGAAGAGCTTCACTACAAGAGCTTACACTTGAAAAGCTTCTATTTCCCGAATTTGATTACAAATGATAATAAGCCTTGCTTAAATAGGCACTTCTAACCCAAGACATTACAAACACAACCAATGAGGGATAAAAGGTAAATACAACTACCTTTAAATAAATATTAAATTCCCACCCAAATACAACTAAGCACCCAACAAATATTAAATGCATGATTTAAGGAACTTTCCACAAACTTCTAAGATGCCACCTACACACCTCGATTAATGGAATGACAACTATTTTTATTATTTTCTATTTATGCCACCCATGCACCTTGAAAATAGAAATTCCTCTTTTCTCCTTTTTTCCTATTTTTTATTATTTTCCTTCCATTTTCGTCACTTTCTCTCTCCTCCACAATTTTTTTTTTTTTTTTTCTCTTTCTTTTTTTTTCTAATAATTTAATTTTCCCATGCAAGATGCTCCTGCATCATATTCCTAGCATCAATGTTTCGCCAAGCATTAGCAAGACCACATTTGCTAGTATTAATCCATCAATTACAATGACAGCTCTCTAAATTAGCAATCTCCTTCCTATTATTCTCATATTCAGTGCTATTAGATCATTGTGTAGTGTTCTCTAATCAAAACGACAACTCTATGAATTAGGAATCCTTCCTATTATCCTCATATCTGGTGCTATTAGTACCCTGTGCAATGTTATCCATAATGTTAAGTTATCTCCGTTCATTTGAGAAATATGATATGCAGTAGAAGTCTCGAATTCCTCCAACAATTTATGCTCCTATATATCTTTTTTAAAGATTATCATGGCCCCATCTCTAAGCAAGGATAGGAATTTGTCTTCAAAAATTTCAATAATAGCTTTGACATGTGAAACAATATAAGTGAGTTTAAAATTAAACCCAATCAAGTTCCACCACCTATCTTGGAAAATCTCCTCATTTCTCTACTTCATTTAATCTATAGTATTTCAAATTTTATCAAAACTAAAATTTATTAAGTTTAGAATCAAAATTGTACACAGCCAACAAGGATTTCATGCCAAGAGAGGCTAGTTTTACTATTCCAAATAATTTGGTTGCCCAAAAAACAAAGACCACATTTTCTTAGCAAAAATACAATTTAAAGAAAAGGTGTTCAAAGGTTTCTTAACAATTGCAAGATAAGGTGTCATCTAGAGTTCGGCCAATAAAAGCCCCAAACTTGATGGATTATGTTAATGATGTCATCATTCTACTTGAGCATATTATACCTTTGTTTACAAGAACAAATTATTCAAACCATTATCATCTAGCCATTTAGCTTGATCAAGCCATTGTTGAGGATTTAGAATTTTACCAAGAAAGGCAACCTCTATTGCCTTAAAAATGAGGGTGTAAGTCAATTTCTAAGAAAAGGAATATTATACTTAGAACTTAGGGCCCCGTTTGGTTACAAGAATAGGAATAGGGGAATAGGAATAGTTATTCTAGAATACAAAATGGGGGTATGTATTCCTATTCTTTCTTTGGTTCAACCAAAATTTGATGGGGAATTTGCGAACCCCAAAATTTATGTTTTTTAAAATAAATAAAACTGGAATAGGAATACGTATTCCAATTCCACCTATTTGGGTGGAATTGCAAAACCTCATTTTTGGGCCAAAATTGGAATATATATTCCTATTTTATTTCATATTCCAATTTTGATTTGGTGCATCCAAACGAAGAATTCAAAATTTTAAGAATTTACATATGCCTATTCTACTTGTATTCTCATTGCCAAACGGGCCCTTAGTTCTTCCCAAGACCCCACTAGTTTGTCAACCACCACATCATGAATCATAAACATGCCCATATTCTGTCATTTTTTAGTCGAGCGATATTGAGCTAAAGCAAGGGGCTTGTCATTAAAATAAACACCCCACCAAATAAACCTATCTAACGCATCATAAGGAAGATCTTTTTCGAACAACAAATGTTGTACAAATCAGTGGCCTAACTTGACACATGCCTTCCAAATGGTAGAAAATACAATAGAACCTCATAAACATGCCCATATTCTGTCATTTTTTGGTCGAGCGATATTGAGCTAAAGCAAGGGGCTTGTCATTAAAATAAACACCCCACCAAATAAACCTATCTAACGCATCATAAGGAAGATCTTTTTCGAACAACAAATGTTGTACAAATCAGTGGCCTAACTTGACACATGCCTTCCAAATGGTAGAAAATACAATAGAACCAAAAACTTTCATATCAAAATCTCCAAATACTATGTCAAATAATGGAATATTCTACCTTTGTTTGCCTTTTTTAATAAACTATATGTTAATTATTCCTTACCATCATTTTTCAGGGCTCATTACCATTTAAGAACTTAATTATCCACTTGGAGACATGGGAAATTCCTTTCATTTTAGATATTTGACTCATTCCTCCAATATTATCTGACAAGCAACACCATCCCCAATTGACACAGTGTCTCTTCATGTTGCCCATATCGTCAGACCTAAGAAGTTCTTTCGAACAAAAATCCTTCTTATTAGTTTGGTAGTTTGGATGAAATTACTACTTTAGCTCTAACAACTATAGAGAGCATATGAGTTTGCCACTTAGGTGTTCTTTTCAATATTTTTAAAAATCCATGACCACATTTCTTTAATTGAGGGGTTTACAACAAGGGGAATGCCTAAATACCTCCCAATAGTATCAAGGCCATGTCAATTCCAATCCTTAATTTTGAGTTAATTTTAAGGAGTATCAACTCATCCCAACACAATAGATTTGGTTGGAGAAATTTTTGCACTTAAGGGTAAACAAAACAATGGTAACCTATTAAGAATGTTCTCAAAATTTTCCTAAATCAATTCAACCAAAAGTGTAGTGTCATCTAGAAATTGTTCAATTAGGAGCTCTTCATTATTGGGAAGGGTGATTTTACCTTTTGCAAGGGGACCAAGATCATAACTCTTTAAAATGTAAGATAAGGCATCAAAAACAATTACAAAGAGGGTAAGCGCTTGAGGGCATCCTTGTCTGATAGACCTTCTTAGGGGAATAGGGTTAAAAAGTTCGTCGTTAACCTCAATGACTATTGAAGAACTATCAAAAAAAGAATGTCGTAAGGTGCAAGTCCAAAAGCTTTCAACATTCTTGCACAACTCTACATTCTATCTGGGCTATGCCTTCTTAAAGTTCAACAAGATCATGGAAACTTTTTGACCATCCATCTTGGCCCAATGCATTAGCCTCCAAGTTGGTGATGAGGTTAACAACAGAGATTAGAAGTTGGCGAAAAAAAATTGCACATTTAGGGTGGTCATGTCACCTGCACTTAATGAAAATTGGGACCCCATGCTTAGAACAATTGCCACTAACAATACATAATTATTTTTGTTTTGGTGATGACTTCACCAATGGAATTTAATCTTTCCACATGGTAAATCAAATATTCTCGCCTACAATTTCTAAGGCTTGTCTTAATCGATGAATACATTCGCTAATATGTGATAAATATTTAAGTTATATGTTAGGTACATATACTTGACACCTCTCTATTCTGAAGACATTTCAAGTAAGTCTTTATCCTTTTCATCGTTGGCTCGAAATAGGTTTGATTGTGGTCAAGTGTTATTATTCCAAAGACTTTCTTTAAAACTTGTTCTTTAACATTTTGGCCCAAAATAGACATCAATCCAACACTGTCTAGTTCCAGCACTAAAATCTAAGGCAAAAAAATTCTTATAAAACTATACAAACATGTTCAAGATTTCATAATTATCCTTGCTATAGCCATTCACACCTTGAATGTCATCAATTCATTTTCCACTATGCTTAGCTCTTATTAAATTAAAGAAACATTTCATCCCTCTATTCCCTTGAATCGATCTGGCATTAGCTCTTATTTTTTGGCCTAGTATTTTGTAGTCTAGAACTTTACAAAGTTGGGATTTGGCATGAATGAGGGTTTGATCCAAATTTAGATCATTCCCTTGAAATTTCAAATCCCTCTCAATAGTATTGAGCTTTTTTTGATAGAAATTTTGTTTCTAGTTACAATCTAAATCCTCCTTAGTGCCAACATTTAAAACATTTTTCTGCAAACTTATACCAAAATCTCCCATCTGGTCCTAGGAGTTATACATCATTATAGAAAAACTTAAAAGAGGATAGTGGCTTTTCTAATGACTTCTAAAGAATCTTCATCTTGGAGAAGGGTAATATGAAGCTTGAACAACTTCTTTATATGCTCCCTAGGGTGGGGATTTAAGTCTCAAGAGAGTGGAGATAGCTAGAGAAATTGTAACAAGGTTATTACTAGGTTGGTGAACAAGTCCAAGCATAGCAAGAGTCAAATATATTATGTTCAATCGATAGTAAATTCTCTTTTACTAGATTGTTTATTGCACAATGTGAACAAGATATTATCAAACTCCTTTTTCATCACGTCCAAGGACTCAAACAATGTTAAATTTTCTCTTGCTGTTATGTTCCAAAAATAAATTGCATTCCCTTTCCACTAATGTTTATTCCCTCCTAATTTATCTTGATTGTTCGTAATCATGTTGAAATCACCAATAAAACTACAACAAGCATTTGTAAGGTTGTTAGTTAATTGGTTCCTAAAAATAACACTTTTCATATGTTCATTAATACCATATATATTACATATTTGTAGTACAAAACCATTATTCTTCACAAGAATCTAGATGGTGCTTCTTTGACAGGGAGATACACCATTATTAGTAATTTTATCCACCCATTAAGGTCCAATTAATATGGCCACACCACCTTTACCTCTAATATGACCAAAAAAGAAACACTTGGTTTTATCCCATAAGAATTTGAGAGTGCTAATAGCATGATATCTAATGACATTGATTTCTTCAAGGTAGATAATATCCTTTTTGTGCATCTTATTGCACCAATTCTTGACATTGTAATTTCGATCTAACATTTCCTACCCTCTAAGTACTCCAATTGTGCATGTTTATCATGATATTCAACTTGATTGGGAGGTAGAGCTACTTCATAGTCTATTAAAACAAGTAAGCAATTTACAACTCATAATCTTATTATGCTTATTAGAATTTTTTGTAGCATTGCTTCTTTCGTATGCCTTACTTTTTTTCTTCTCAAACACCTCAATGAAGCCATCATCATTTCCATTTGTTACCAGTTGCTCTAAGGGGGGAATTCGACCATCTTTAGGATTATCTACTCTAGAGGGTATGGTGTCAACCTTGGCCACTGATTATATGATGGGATGTTATTTGTTACTAGCTTTGCTAGCCTTTCCTTTGATGCTAAATAGGGCCAGTTGTTGGGCATTTTGAATTAGAGCATCATCTACATTTTCTTTTTCTCTAACCTACATATTTAGAGGATGACAAGGCAAGGAGTTTAGGTTTCCACATTCACAGAGCAACCAGCAAGTCACTCATCAAAACCATCTTCAAAAAGAGGGTTTGTGAGTGAGACAAACTTCCCCAAATGTTTGTTTAATGTACCACCCTTTTCAATTTATTAGAGATTCTCCATAATGCTACCCACGCTTTGAATTAACAAGTGTTCCTTGGTTTTTTGGATTGGCCTCACTTTTAGAGTTTCTTGCCGTTGGCTTGTTGCTAGAGACATTAAAGATTTAATGACTATTTTTTAGAGAAAGACATTCCTTCTTGTTATGGTCATTCACTTTACAACAAAAAACAAGCACCAAGTCACCAAGTTTCTCCAAATCCCAACAATAAGAATCTCCCACATCCACACCCAAAAAAATTGAGAGGAACTATATCTTGGCTCGAAGTTACAAAAAGGCGAGCATTAAGGTGAGCAAGAGTAACTTTAAGGTTCTCCACTTGCAAAATTGACCATGACTGCTTCAACATTAGGGAAATACATGGCACAAATTGAGGTTACTCCTTCAAACTCCACCTAGAAAGAGGCACATGAAAGATATTGGTTTGCCATTTTTTTGGAGACCGTGGAATGGCTTTAAAAAGGGTTTTCCCTACATTGTTCTTTAACCCACCTTGCTCTGTAATAATAGCCTAAACCATGTCAACGTTTGGGAAGAGAGTGAAGAAGGTGAGGGTCATTTTTTCTACCCAAACCTTAGCTTCACCACCATTTCTATTGTCAAAATCGATAGTTGTCTCCTCCAAATCCTAGTCCATATTCATTACAATCAACTTTATTGCTATCTCCTACATTACCCACTAGCTTTTTGCACAATTTTCCTTCAAATCTTGTTGAATTTGAATTAGTCGACAACTACTCTAATCTCTCGTTTCTTTCTTTGATTTCTCCCACCATTACGTCAATGCCAGATAATTCAACCATTCAAAGCACAAATTGTAGAAAACCCAAGATGGCACTTATCTTATAATTATTAGAGTTCCCACCTGTAAAAAAGATAGATAGGCAAAAAAATTGAAGGATAGAAAGCAAGGAAATTAAACACAAAAATGAATAAGAAAAAATAAAAGCAACCAAATAAGACATACAAAACAATGATTTTGCTTGTACTCTCTGGAACAAGTAAGGGCTACCAATTGGGGAATTCACCTGCAATCAAAGACAATGCAAGACAAGCAAGTTAATTTCAAGATATTCTTTAAGGAAATTGAGGTCACAATTGACAAGTAAATAATTTTTGCTTCATCTAAATTCAAACATCAAAAGAGAAAGTAGTGTATACTTCAAATAGAGCTTATATTGTCAAATATGAAGGGCAACTAAATATCTATGATATTTTACAATTGATAAATACTCGAGAAGGTAAATAATTTTTGCTTCATCCAAAATCAAACATCAAAAGAGAAAACAAATGTATGTTTCAATTGGAACTTATATTGTCAAATATGAAGGGCAACTAAATATTTAGAATATTTCAAGGATAAATAAACCATGCCACTATTAGTTTTTAAACTATTGCTCAATCTAAGCCCCATAAATATTAGACTTCAATTAGGAGATTATGCTTTAAGATAAAGAAAGGATATTAAGTTAAATATGTTATTATTTAATGAGTAAGCTATGAAAATGAATAGAGTTTGATAGAGGGGCAAGCATTAGAACTTTCAACTACTAAACTCTAGATTGAGGAGACTCTAGAGAGGAACTTAGAAAGCACATGAACTTGTGGAATGAATAAAAAGTTAATTATTACCTTCAAAATTTATCAAATTTTTTCCATTTCGTGTTCAATCATGTATGATTTTTGTTTATGTATTTTATTGAAAAGGGTAGGATTGGAGACCTTTCCTCAAAGGTAATTAAATTGTGTCTATATCATATTGGCAAAACATCCTCTAAATATCCAACCTAAAAATCAAAAGGTGGTATCCAACCTAAAAATCAAAAGGTAGTAGTACTTTGATTATTAAAAATATATTCTACAATCAAAGTAGGACTACGTTGATTGATCATATATATAGCTTGATTTTAGAATATTTTTAATAATCAAAGTAGTTTATTAAAAAAATATTCTACAATCAAGCTATCCTACATTACAAAAATTATATAATAAAAATAGTTTACTTGTTGGCAGAGATTCTAACCTGAAATCACCAAAACCTCTAAACGCAAAACCATGGAAGACAATATTCAAATCAACTTCAAAGTTTTGAGGTCAAAAGGAACTTTCCATTTAAACATTCATTTACAGCTACTAGATTTTTCATTTTGAAATATTTCTACATGCTCATTTGATACTAATTATTTGACCTCAAATATGAGGTGCTTAATTTGATTCAATCACTTTTACCTTGCGTCTTACAAAACTTAGACTGAATGAAAGCTCAAAAGCTTTATTGCTTCCACCTATGATATACTTGTTTCGTAACATTTTTCAAATTTCAAATATCTATCTTAAAAAGATTGAAAAAAAAATTCATGGGCACCCTCAACAAATGTGTATTATTCTTAATTTGTCCCCTCATTAGTGCCAAAACATTTCACTCAAGTTATCCAATGAGAGGCAATAATAATTTTAGTTCTTTGAATTGTCATTTTTGCATATGATTAACATGAATCAAATAGTTACCCACTCTCCCTAATACTTCACAACTCGAACAACTTCCCCACTATTATGATCATCTCCAAGTAATATACAAATTGTTCTAAATTATTGCCACAAAAAAATTCACCTCTACTTAAAGAGTCTAACAAGGTAAACAAAAATTTGAGATAATGGTGTGCTCCATGTTTTAAGCATTTCAAATCTTTGAATATCTATATCAAGAAGTCTCATTAACCCTCCATTTTTGCCAAATTAAGCAAAGACCAAGTTGACTGAGTTTGGATTATAGTGTATATATATCAAGAAGTTTACTCAACTCTCCATTTTTGCCAAATTAAGCAAAGACCAAGTTGCCCATATGAGTTTGGATTATAGCGTTAGCATTTGCAACCATGACCTTTTATAATTCAGTTCCAACAACTATGAATTCTCTTTTATGTTGTTGGTGTGAAGTTAGTAGTTTAAGGCGAAGTAATTAAATATCCTACACAACCCTTTTGTACGATTGAGGTTGTTATGTGCCGTAACAAAGATAATTTACAATTGGTCCAACCTTGACTTATGTCGGTGTTTAGACAAGAATGTGTTTGGCCAACTAATTCAATAGTTCACGGGCTTATATTCCCATCTAAACAAATTTATAGACTCGTACTACAAAGCGCCTACACAAGGGACCATAAAGGTATTTGTTCAATTGAAAATAAATAATAACATTAATATATTGTGTTTAAAACATGTCTCAATCCAGCAATTAATTCTTGACTTCGACCATATGTTTAAAACATGTCTCAATCCGGCAATGAATTCTAGAATTTCACCATATAGCTTACAAGTTTATCCACAAATCCTTATTTCTCAATATAGGTATAGCTCTAGTTTTAACATTTCTACAATAATTTCAAACAGTGCTCTTCTAAACCTAAATCTCACACGGCCTTTTGAGTTAAAGGTTTGGGTAGTTGACATTGCTCTTCTAAACCTAAATCTCACACCGCCTTTGAATTGAAGGTTTGAGTAGTTGACATTGTAGTCCATTTTTATATAAGCTATATACCTATTTTCTATTCAAAATTTTGGTTTCTTCATTTTCCATATAGGTACTTTCTTTGCGAGTCTTCTGAAGAAATGCTGTTGAGGATCAAAAATAATAAACTATTTTTTAATCTCATGCTTGGTCACTTTGTTTTTGCATAACTAATCGGTTAGTAGCTCAATCATTTAGCTACAGCCATGCTAGCATTAGGATCCCCAACATTCAATGAGAACCTCAAAACTATAACGCCGTATGTTAGCTTGCACAATTTTTCCGATCATTGCTTTCCACCCATAAAAGTGTAATATAAATAAAAGCATTCTCTTAATGTTATAGGCAACATGAACAAAAATAGTACAAGCTTAACCAGACTGATTTACTTTAAGACGGCAGCAAAATTTGTACATTTAACTTTAAAAGAATTACCAGAAGCACTGCGTGACAGACTGTCATCTACTCGAGGATTGCAGCATAATTTGTGTATTTAATTTTAACAGAACTACCAGAAGTATTGCATGCCTACCTCCCTGATCTTCTCACCCAACTTACCAGTCCCCGAACCCTCTCTGGCTTCTCAAGAGATTTCTGTCTGTATTGAGTCTCCGCTCAATTTTTCCTGTGAATCCAAACAAGCATTGTTACTAAAGAGGAAGCCAGAGATGGTGGCATTTACCAATACATGCACTCAATCAAAATGAGAATTGTGACCTGCATTCATTCTGACATTCACTACTCCGTCACAGTTGTGAATAGAAGATGTAATGGTTGAATAAGCTATACCACACTACATTTACTTTAGCTTTCCTTCGTATCTTCTGATGTTTTAAGAGCGGACATAATATATGAAAATAATTTGATAAAAAATGTCTTCTATCTCAAATATATTTTAAGTTTTCAGACACTGTCAAATCAACAAATTACAACGAAATACCTCAAAGCAGTAGCATTCTTGAGAAATTTCTCGTAAACGTCACCACTGCAGAAACATCCACAATAGTAATAAGCACAGAACTAAAATTGGTTTTTAAGATCCTCTGGCATTCTGATGATCACAGACGCAATAGAAGAGTGGAAGCATTTTGTCAATGGATATAACTCCACTGCAAAATAAAGCCCATCCAAATAACCATGTTTTTAATCTTATTTCCTGGAGAGGAGCAAAGAAGGCTCCAACCAATGGTACAAAAAAAAATTAAGTCAGGTGCACCCAGACATTATATGATTACCAGTCAAAATCTCAAATCTGAACTACAGATTAATCCCCTTGAGAAAAGAATGACTTTAGTGGTTGTCGCATGTTTTGCTAAGCCGAGCCTTTATTTCAATAATTGGCAAAAAAAAACACTCAAGTACTCAAAAGCACCTGCATGTAGCCTTCCCAGCTCTGCGTAATAGAATTACAAGAAAGATTCACTTTGATAATTAACAGATTTTTGCTATCCTAGAGCAACAAAACACCTCCATTAAAGCACAAAGTTACCATTGGTTCTTTTCAGCAAGCTAACATTTCAGAACAAGTTTGTGAGTTGAAGTCAATAAAAACGAGTAAATAATGTGATTCAAGTCCTCAGAGTATAAGTTCTCTTCTTTTTCCTCAAATCAAAAAAATGGTAAAAGCTTATTTTAGATATCTAATAAAACTGTAACTCTAGTATATGTTAAAACTAAGCTTTAGAACTTACAATTTATTTTTTTAAATGATGTTTAAAACTAATAAAAACAACAAAAAACTCTAGTATATGTTAAGAATAAGCTTTAAAACTTAAAATATTTTGAAAAAAAAAATGAAAACTAATAAAAACAACAAATATTTGCAACTTATTGAATAGAATTAGCATTAAAGAGTAAATGAATAGCACTGAAAATAATACAATAAAAGGAACATAATAAAATAAATAAAACTAAAGGTCAAAGAAATGTCACGAAAAAAAATGCAGACTGTAAAAACATATGATTATACCTATTAATATTAATAATGTAAAAACTACGATGCAATATCAAAATCTAATAAAAAGTAAATATTAATAACTTCTAATTGTAGGTTAAAAAAAAGTTGTATAGACAAAGGGAAGTGAAGTCCGAGAGAAAAGAAGATCAAATGGAACTAAGCTGGTAGTGAAGTAAAAGGCTCTGTACATAATATTTTCTTCATAGCAACAAAAAGCTTCACAGAAGCTTCAAATCAACAGGATTTTTGACTGCACACAGCAGCTTTTAGACAAGAAAACATAACAGCAAGTAAAAAACTACAGCTAAATTGCAGTTAATGCCTGTCCCAGGTTTTAAAAGCATAAAGGGCATTACTTTTACTGAACAAAAATGTAAGCGTACAATAAGATCATATATTTGGCATGAATTGTCACAATATGTTAGGCTTAGAATATAGTACTCCAGTCATTGTTGAGATGAGCTGTAAGATGAACTCAAAACAGAATTAGAACGCACAGTACAATGAACTGGAAAAATTATGCATACATCATGCCAGTGCCTAACATGAACATGTTATCAGGATTACTAGCATTCGAAACAAAATGCTTATAAACTCACTTAGCTTAATTACTCAGTATAGTCATAAACTGTAAAGCCCTGCTTCACGCTATGAACAACATATCAGCAATGATCTGAAGCATTTCAGTAACACGCATATGACATAGAAGGAAATGTTAATCTTCACAAAAGCTTCCAATCTACAAGATTTTTGACAGCACACAGAAGCTTTAGACCAGAAAACATAACAGCAAGAAAAAGCTCCAGAAAAATTGCAGTTAATGCCTGTCCCAGGTTTTAAAAGCATAAAGGACTTTACTTCTACTGAAAATAATTCATAAAGGTATGTTTTAATATGGTAAACAAAAATGTGCGAGTACAGTATAGATCATATATTTGGCATGACTTGACACAACATGTTACACATAGAATATAGTACTCTGGTCATTGGAAAGATGAGCTGTAAAATAAACTCAAAACAGAATTTAAATGCACAGTACAATGAACTGGAAAAATTAGGCATACATCATGCCAGTGCATAACATGAACATGTTATATCAGCATTACTAGCATTCGAAACAAAACACTTAATTACTCAGTATAGTCATAAACAGTAAAGCCCTGCTCCGTGCTATGAACAACATACCAGCAATAATCTTAAGTATTTCGGTAAGACACATATGACATAGAAGAAAATGTTAATCTTTAACTAGTTAGCAAGTGTTCTCAAGTAAAAACAGATGCAAATACTAAACATGGTAATAATCTAATTACCAACATCAGCATGTAACATAATCAAATTTTATGTGCCCAATCACAGGATAACAATATTAAAATAGACATTGAATAAGGCAGCATTCACACTCAAATAACTCATAACACTGACATGATTAAAAATTCATGCCTAAGAAAATTGAAGCTGACAAGAACATCTAATTTAAGAGGCTCACAAATAAACACTAAAAGGGATCCAACAATTGCACATAACAGAAAGCTAGCAAACACTGAGCATTTTAATAAAACTTTGCAAGCTCTCGTAACAGAAGATTAATAGCAATATTAAAAAAGGCATTCTGTAACACATAATACATGTTCAGGTAGGAAAGCCAACATGTTCATTAATCAAAGAAATATCTTTTATAACTTTGATTTATATTCCATTGTTCCTACAACATTAATGCTTTATGCACAACAAATGTATGGAGAGACATGCAGACAAATTGTTACAAATAAATCCCTTTCGAGCAACAAAAAGAAAGCAGTCCAGAAGGAAACCATATTCATCATTGTTGACAAAACCACAAGTACCTAAAGCAAAAATTATATTGCCCACAAGATATTTTAGAAAAATACATATATAGAAGCAAGAATAAAGCGGCATTGAACAATTTAATTAAACTGTTAACTTTTTATAGGAAAATAGAAATCTCAAACAGCTAAAAGAGTTGACACATATCCTCTATTTATTGTCTAGAACAGTTGCACTTGTTATCGTGATGCTATAAGCTTATCAAACAAAAAATCTCAGGCATGTCATATAGCTTCATTCTTGTATATGAAGCAGAGTTTAAAGCTCCTGTTGACTGCATGTGAAGAATAAGACAACACGAAGGCACCCAGATGGAGAGTTTCACAAAGGGAAACAAATCCATGGAGAACAAGAATCAGTACAAGTTGAAAAATCCTTGAAAGCAGCAGCACAAGTCAATCTTAATCATGTATCCTTCAAACACCCGAATCATATCAATCATGAACATTCATATCACTTCCAAGATACAAGCTCATTCCTGCAGTTTTTCAAACAAAAAAAATTGTGGGTAGCAATTCTCCAATCTAATAAAAACATACAAGAATCTATATACTTGCTCAAACAAACAAAATTGTTGGGTAGCACCTCTTGAGTATAGAAAACATACAAGAATCTTTATTTGACCTTTACAGGACTCCTGTTGGAGAACTAAACAAATCAACACATATTAAGTACACAGCATATTATATTAAATGCAGTATAACATATAAAACATAAAATTATTGAAAACTACAGCTAGAGAAACGTGCTTGTAAAACAGCAGTGCAGGAAAAGATGAAAATGATAGAATTCAAAATAGTAATGCAGTTTGTATCAATCAATTGCATTATGGTGTTTCCTTGCAATTCACAAAGGTCAGATAACAAACAGAGATGTGAATGACAACTTTCCAATCTAGAAAATACACCAGAATCTGCAGTCGAAGTGTTAAAAAAACATGCTGTATAGTTGAGCATTCCAGCAAGGAATAAAAACATACTGCATCAGAATTGCAATACAATGCATGAGCTATATGATGATAGATAACACAACCACAGCAAGATGCTTGTAAAACAGCAAATTTAATGACCATGAATTATAATAGGATTCAAAAGCAAAAAATGCAGTGTGGGAAAATAATGGATCAACAGTGTCTCCATTAATCTCTAGAAAGAGAATAATAAACAAGGCCTGAAATATATCTAGAATGACAAATGAATAACAAACTATTGACTCAATTGCAATTCATCAAGGCCATATGAAAAACAGAAAGCACACAAGAATCTGTGTAGTAATTTTCCAATCTAGAAAGCACACAAGAATCTGCAGTCAGGGGATAAAAAACTGAACCTATCATCTAAACATTTCAGCAAGCAATCAAACACATGTTGTATCATGGTAATTGCAATACAGAGCATAAAATATAAGATGATTGAGATGTAGAACACGACCACACCAATATACTTGTAAAACAGGGATTTTGATAATTATGAATTATAATAGGATTCAAATGTGATATGCAGTGTGTGAAATGATGGACTAACAGTGCGTCCATTCATATCTTACAAGGTAAATAATAAGTGATGCCTGAATTACATCTGGAATGACAAATATGTATAGCAATCTACTGAATCACTTGCAATTCATCAAGGCCAAATAACAAGCAGAAATGTGTGTTGTAACTTTCCAATCTAAAAAACACACCAGCATCTGCTGTCAAAGTCTAGAATATTCAAGTTGTAGAGCTAACCATTTCAGCAAGGCATCAAATACATGCTATATAATGGTAATTGCAGTACAATGTATAAGAGATGACTTGATAGAGAACAAAAACACAGCAATGTGCTGTCAAAGAGACGAAGATTCAAGTTGTAGAGCTAACCATTTCAGCAAGGAATCCAAGACATATTATATAATGGTAATTGCAGTACAATGCATAAGAGATGACATGATAGATAAATGCTTGTAAAACAGAGGTTTTGAAAAAAATCACTTATGATAGGATTCAAAAGCAATATGCATTGTCGGAAAATAATGGACCAGTGTCTCCGATTATTTCTTAAAAGGCCAATAATAGGGAATTGGCCCAAATTATATCTAGAACAAACCGAATCGATTGTCACTCCTCAAGGCCCAAAAGACAAATAATAATGTGTATAGTAATTTCCCAACCTAGAAAATAGATCAGAATCTGCAGTCGAAGTGTAAAAGATTCAAGCAGTAGATCTGACTATTTCAGCAAGGAATCACAAAGACACTAATTTATATTAATTGCAATGCAATGCATGATGCATAAGACATTGGAGAACAAAACCAAATCGGCATGCTTATATAACAGGGATTATGAAGATTACGAATTATGATAGGATTCGAAAACGATATGAAGTGTGGGATAATAATGTACTACTAGTGTCACCGTTCATTTCTTAGAAGGCCTAATAATCAGCAATTCCCAAATCATATCCAGAAACACAAATGAATATGAAACTATTAAATTGCTTGTTTCAAGGGAACTTAAAGGACAACTTAAAAAAACTCACCTATACTGGATGAAACGGTTGAGCAGCGTTAGGGTACATTCCACCGCTAGGAACCCTGCTTGCGGGTGGTCCTGACTGTTGGTGTTGAATTGTATTTGGATATGATGGCTGAGCGCTCCGGCCTGTTTCCGGAAACCCACCCGAACTAGGAGGAGCGGGACCCCCGTAAGCAGGAGGGCCCCCATAAGCACCCATATGACCATACGTTCCCGCTCCCACTCCACCTCCTGCTCCTCCTCCTCCCTGACTCCCGCTATAACCTCCCATCTGAGGAGCACCATAACCTCCTCCATATCCACCACTCATTCCCAAAGACGAGGGAACCGGGTTTGATGGATTAGGGTTTGAAGGCAAACTCTGGTTCATGAAAGAAGGATTTGCTGAGTGCATCATAGAACCACCGGGAATGTTTCCTGGAGTTTGGGTGCGTGACATTCCATTTTGATTTAAACCCTGATACGTGTTATAGCCCGTATTGCCATAACCACCGCCCATCGGCATAGATGAACCGAGATGATGGTGTGGCTGAGGCTGAGACTGCATCTGCGGCTGATTCATCGGTGGCCTTTGCTGCTGCTGCTGCTGTTGCTGCTGATACTGCTGCCCTTCGGAGGCCAATTTGCAGAACATCTTATTCCCCTCAACAATCTTCACGGGCTCCTCCAAGGCAAGCCTTGCGCCCTCGGCCGTCTTGAAAATGAACAACGCAAAACTCCTCGATTTACCGGGCTGCTTATCGAACCCTAGCGGCCCTTCTTCGATCTCGCCGTACTCGGAAAACAGGCTTAAAAGCCGCTCAGAGGGCATGTCGGTGGGGACGTTCCCAACAAAGATTTTGCGGTCCGAAACATCGATGGAGCCCGGTTGAGATGAGGCCAAGCGCGTGATAGTCATGCGGCCATCGATGACCTTACTAGGCTCCTTGAGGGCATTGAGGGCGCCGTCAAGGTGCCTGAAGGTCAGAAAGCCGTAACCCTTACTCTTACCCGTCCTCTTGTCTATTATCACCACCCCTTCCTCAATTTCTCCAAACTGGGAAAAGAAACCCTTGAAGGATTCAGTAGTGGTGTCGAAGCCCAGGTTTCTGACGAAAAGCTTCCGAAGCGCAGGGTCGGCATCTGCGATGTCCCGCACTTGTTCTGCAACGTCCTTGTGCTTTGCAGAGGCATCCGCGAGGATGTCGAGAAGCTGCTCCCTTGTGAAGCCCTCCATCATTTGGCGAGCAGTGTCGATATCAATCTCTGCCTCTTCTCCCAGGCCATTCTCGTCGCCTTCCGTTTTTCGCTTCTTCGAATCCATGCTCATTTCTGCTCCCTCCTCTCTGCTGCTACAACCAGATTGTTGCAAACCCTCTTCAACTTCCTTCCCCCTTTCGAACACACGAGGGCTCCAGGTGTATTGAGGCCTCCTGATCCTCCAAAACCTAAGTGAAGGCGAATTTAAACTATGCTGATTTACATATACATTTTTGGGGGAGATTATCTTACGTTAAAAACTAATGAATTGGAGGTTGTTTCTTTGATAAATACATTAAATTAATTCATTTTTAAGTTCTTTTCCATGTCATTTTCTCAGTTATGGAATTTGAGTAGGAACCATTTAGTAAACCTTATCTTTTGAAAAGGTTCATTTAGAATTTGCTATTTTAAAATTATTTTCAAATTAACTTCAAATATGTTACACCCTCTATAGTGAAATGTCATTTTGCTTCAATAATGTAAGTAGCCTACACTCTTTAAATGTGTGCATCTTAAATGATGAGAATTAGTTTTTATTTATGCAATTAAAATTTGAGTTGTTTTAATGCTATTATATGGAGTTGAGTTTTTTGTTGTTGTATGTTTTTTTCTTCCTGATTGTTTCTTTTACCTACATTGCGCTATGACAATCATAAGAAGAAAAGAGTATAGTTTTTTTTAAATGGTATGTTTTTAATTATTAAAAGCAACAAGAGGGTGTTGGCCCATATAACAAACTAGCATATTAATAGCACTAGAAACTTTCAGCACATAAACAATAACATCTATCTTGTCTCTATCAAAAACCAAAAATGTAAAGTTCAGAGTATCAATGGTACTGGTAATGTCATGTAGTAAAATAATAATAATAACAGAGTATTTATGCCACGTAGGGCGGGTAAAAGTTATAAAGCCATCCAAGCTAAACAAAAACTAGGAAAACCCATAGAGCAAAAAAACTAGAATTTTCCTAACCACTTAAATGGTAGTGGGTCCACTCTTCCTTGAGGAACTAGAAGACATGCTTATAATCTTCATCGGGCTTTGACTTAGTCCAAGTAAACTTCTCGTGTAGTGCACATAGAGTCACCGAACAAGCATGCATAACTTTAATAGCAAATTTATTGAAGTCCTCAAGGCAGTTGTTGAAACAGTTGACCTCCCCTCTTAGCTCCTGAATCTTAAAGTCTTGCTTGTCAATTTTGTCCTTCATTTTGCCTAGTAGTCAAGCCACTAGCCTCCTTAACCTCCTTCAGAACCTACACAACGAAGGGGTTGGGAGTGAGATCTGGGATAGGGTTTTTTCTCTTGGTCTCTAAGGGGGAGGGAACAAGGGTATTTTTAACATCAAAGGGAAGGGAATCCAAGGATTTACTAGAGGAATGGCTAGAAATTTCCTTGACAAAGTTAGCTACAAAACTACCAGAATCTAATCCACCAGCATTTTTCAAGGCTCGTTTACACTTTTCTTTGGTAACGCAGTTAGACCTACAGACACTAGGGGTTTCAATAACATCACCCAACTCAATAGTATAAACCTCATGCTTGCCTTTTTTATGAGCTCACTAGATTTTTCATGAGGTGGAGATTCCATTTTGGGTCTTTTCTTGTCAATATGGGAAGGGTCGACATCATGGAGCCCGGGGGGGGGTGGCCACATGAGAGACAATGGGTTCCCTAACCAATGAATAGAGTGCACTTTGAAAGTTATAAAGCCTGAACAATAACCCTTGATGCAAAATGACATCATCCTTGTCTTTTTTGTTAGCCTCTATGTTGCCCTCAATGGAATGAAGTAGGTAGAATGGAATGGAATTTAAGGCTTTGTGGTGTAAATGGTTCAGAAAAGGCAAATGATAGAAGTAGTAAACAATAAACTTACCTTCAAGAGTGAAGTACTTCATAATAATGTGGCAAATATCCTTCCAAACACCTGACAAATCTTCCCTGTTGAACCCACCTTACTTTTGAACCGGTTCCTCCGCGAGATTGAAGAATTGGTTAAGGGCATCATAGTCAGAAGTCTTACTCATTTTTTTCCATTTCCCCCCCTCCAAAGTCAGACTCATGACTTTCAAGATGACCTCTTCATTGACCTCGAACATTAGGCCTCCCATTGTAACCTTCATGTTATTCCAGGATGAAACAAACTGCTTTGAAATATTCTCATCGTGCCCACCATGCATGCATTCCATGAACTATAATAGTCCCCCTTCCTCACACACAAGCATGACCTTCACATTGTTCCTAAAGGCACTTTCAATCCTATCTGGCTCAATGCATCGCCCATATTCTGTAGCTTAAAGAACTCAAAGCAATCTCAAAACTACTTTTTTTGCAGAACAGCACAAATGAGTTCAAAAAGCCTTTCAGAATGTGATTGTAACCTTTCTTTTTAATGTCATGATGATAGTGGTAGGAGTAACGGGTAAACAAGTCATTTGACTAATTGTACTCGTGCAAACCCTTAATATCGCGTAAATAAATAGTACACCACTTGCCTTTAAAGCTAATGTCAGGGGAATACTTAAAATTGCCAAGATCTCACCATAATGATATGATATCATTAAAAGTTTGTGCTTATAAATCTTGAAAAAATGCCCAAAGTTGCCTTTTTGATTCATAATTGCAGTGTGCCAAGTGTCTTTTCAGAGTTGTAAAAAAATCCTACTACACAAAGGGTAGCCATTATTTCACTTATAGGGTCGCCACATGTACCAATTGATAGTGTTATGCATGGTTGTCTATATCCATATATTCCTCCCTCATTATAAGGTTACTTGTCTCATGAGAAAGCATATTTTCCTCCCTCCAACACCTTAACCCCTTCATTTGTATCGTAGTGGTAGGCATAAAGTCTACAACCTTATTTCCCTTTGTATATATGCGACCATATTTGTGGTTTTGAAATCTATGCATTTGGGCATTGGCATCATCCATGATAGTACTAACCCTCCACCCAACACTACTCTTTTTGTGAATGGCTTGTATAATAACTTTGGAATCACCCTCCACATCAATAGTAGTAATTCCTAAGGCCAGAGAATATTAAGGCCCCGAAGGAGCATCATTCCCTCAACCTGGTTAACCATGTGCTCTCTAAGAGGTCCTGCATAGGTCGCCAAACATTTACCTTTACAGTCCCTTATAATTCCTCCTCTTACCTATTTGTCCCTTCTAATAGCCCCATCAAAGTTAAGTTTGTACCACCCAACCAATAGTGGAGCCTATTTGGTGTTTTCTCTGGCCAATTTCTTTGATGTATCAATTCTATTGAATCCTTGCAGGAGGTTCCATTCCCTTGTAATTTCAATTTGAGCTAGGGAGGGGGGTAAATCCAAGCATTTCCAATAATTAGCATTTACATTTTCAAGAAGCATTCTTAGACCCAGATTGAAAGTGACTTGAGGGGTGTTTTCTTCCTCTCAAAATATCATGTTGTTTCGTTCCTTCCATATACACTAGTAGACATGCAAGGGAGTCAACTTCCAAAGTATAGTAATAAGAGGGTGATTAGAGAAATTGGTCCAATGAATAGATTGCTTTAGATTCACATCCATAGTTCAGTTGATCCTCAACTTATTAAGAACCTGATGCCAAATAGTAGTAGCCACCTCGTAGTGAATAAAGAGGTGGTTAATGGTCTCCTACTCTATTTGAAACAAAACACATCTATTGTCTAAAATGAAGCCCCTCTTAATAAGGTTGTCTTGGGTGAGAACCTTCCCATGCAGAAGAGTCCACCAAAAGAAATTTATTTTAGGGGTGAGGTGTTTGTCCCAATTTTTTCTCCATTCAAGGCTACCACTAGGTGGGGGCCAAGAGTGAGCTCATAAGTTGATCTAGTGGAAAAACATCTTGAAGGCACAGGGGCCCAAATAATTATGTCCTCTATGTTAGATTGCAGGATCCTAGTGTGCTTCAGTTGTTCAGTTAGATCCTAGGCAAAGACATGCAACCCCTAAAAATTGATCACTTAGCCCAAATTGATCCACCTTCTATTACTAATGTAGCCCTCCACTTTTTCACCCAATCTTTACATTAGCACGATACTCAAGTTATGATTCATAGAAGTATTCAAATGAAGCAAGTTATTCCAATTATCTTTCTAGAAATTATTTTTCTAACCATTTCCAAGCTGCCACATTAGACCTTTCTATAAGAAAGCTTTACATTTGGTGATCTTGTTCTACATTTTGGAACCCTAGGGAAGATTACTATCCTTAGACTTAGTCTTAAAACTTCCACCTTACAAGTACTTAGCATGCATGATGTTGCACTAGTCCTCCTTTTCCAACATTAGCTTCCAAGCCATTTTACAATTGAGGGCTCTATTGATGTTTATGATTTTTCTTAAACTCAAGCCACCAAATTTGTTGGGGGAATAAATAGTGTCCTAATTAATAAGGGAGAGATTTTTTATTTTCTTTAGTTGCAAAGAATAGGAAGTTGTGTTGTATCCTTTCCGTTTTGTTAGTCATTACCCCCAAGATTTTGAAGATGGATAGGAACTACACCAATATACCTTGGAGGGTAGATTTCAAGAGTTGGAGTTTACCCACATGACTAAGGATTTTTCCCTTCCACCCTATGAGTTTATTTTGAGTTATCTCAAAGATAGAATCCCAAAAACTAGATGTAACATCCTTGAACGTGAGAGGCAAGCCAAGGTAGGTAGACAAGATGTTGGCAAGTTGGCATTCTATTATCTTGATAATCTTGCTTTGAATATCATGGTCTTGTAAAGAAAAAGACCCTTCTTATTTGGAGGTTTCTTTTTTGACTTGAAGCATCTACATAATGATCCAACAAACATTTCCATTCTCTAGCTTCCATCACTGAGGGTTCACCAAAGCAGAAGATGTCATCCACAAATTGTTGGAAATCAGAGGGGGGAGGGTTGAGGTTGTCCTGATGCCTTTGACTTTTTGGATATCCACCAGATGTTGCATGTTCCTTCCCAAGTCCTCAATAATCATTATAAATTGGTATGGAGAGAGGGGGTCCCCCTAGGGCCAAAGAACTCCATCGGAGTGTCATTAACAATAACATAATAGTTAATAGTTTCAACACACTCTTATAATTAAATAGACAACTTTTTTATTGAAAAGAAAGCAAGAAAGAATTTTGTAAAGAAACAACTAGTTAACATTATCATAAGCTTCTGAGATATCAGGTTTCAAGGCCATACCCACATTCCTACTTTTGTCCATAAAGTGGATGATTTCATGAGTTGAAATGACAACGTCCAAAATTTGCCTTCCTGGGACAAATCCCTTATGATTGGTATTGATAAGCTTATCCAAGATGTTCTTGATCCTACTCACCAGCACTTATTGATCTCTAAGCCTAAGTTGCCTATTAGTGTCTAATGCTTAGTCATTTCTAAGGTAGTGTTGAATGGTCATCACTACAGCTAATCCATCCAGACAAGGTCGAGCTACAAAGGATGTGTTTTATTTGTCAACACATGTTGAGCAAATCAAAGCTTGTTGAGTACCCCAGTTGAGACCGAGCAAGCATACAAGCTGAGTAATACAGTAGAGACACCGCATTTGGGAAGTCAACTATTGCCAAGCAAACAAAATATGTTGAGTGTATAGAGGCCAAGTGACAACATGAATGTTAGTTCTGACCGAGCGTCAGAACATTCTTGTGTTGAGTAAACCAATATTGATATATGAGTTTGTAATGCACTAACACTTATGTAAATCATTCTAGCCGACCTCTACATGATATTTAAAGATCAAAGAGACAATTAAGGAGGAAATTATGTGCCTTGTCAAATAGAATTAATCCCTAAGCAAGAAGATTAACCAATCAAAAAATCAAAAAGGAAAATGGCAAAAATATGGAATATGGATTGTTGATCCTAATCTAGAACTTTTGAGGATTATCTATTTAAGAAGTGTTTCTACTTTAGGATCAAAGAGAGAGTGAGAAGTGCGAGTATGTGAATGGAAGCAAAGTGAAGGAGCGAACAAGTTAAGTATAAAGTGAAGGAAGGCTAAGTTTGAAAGGAGTTTAGACAATGCAACTAGAGCAGTGAAGGACAAAACAAATATATCATAAAAGAAGATCAAATTGAGATTTTGAAGAGAGGAGATCCGTAATAAGCTTTGAGAGAAAACTGAAGGGTCAAGTACTAAATCAAATTTTAACAAATTGAGTTAGGGCAAATCTCTTAACAAAGTTTTTCTAGCATACCTATTTCAAATCTCCTAATAGAGTCCTTACGTTATTGTAAGTGTAAAATCCTTCAATAGAGTAAGACCTAACAACCTTAAATATCTTTAGTAGGGTAGATCATCTGATATGATCAAATTGTAACCGTAACAGGTTAACTTTGTTGTTGCAATATTGAAGATTTGTGGGTTTCATCCCAACCCAGTTTTATCTTCATATTGAATTGTTTCTGGGTAACCAAAATCATTGTGTTATGTGTTGATTATTTTAATGGATGCTATGCTTAGCTAGATTTCATTTCAACATTACATGTTTATGTTTATATGGTATAAGATATGAGATATGAGATGGAATGGGTGGGAATTATTTTATTAGTAAAAGTATTATAGATCTTGATTCACCCACCCTCCCCCTCTCAGTGTCTTGTTGCCCATTAAGATTTCCAACAATTGGTATCAGAGTGCAATTCTCTTGAAAAAAAGCCTAATAGCTTGAGAGGATCAGATTTTGAAGATGGAGGAATAGAAGATGGGAAAATCATTGGGAACCAGATGATTGAAATCTAGATCATATTGCAACAACTTGAAAGGGAAAAAGAAGAGTTAAGGAAATCCTTAGAGAAAGGGAAAGAAATGGCCATTCAACAAAATGATACACAATACAAGGAAGTTGATACACAAGGATTGCTTAATAGTGGGTGTACTGATGACAATGATGCAGTAATAGTAGATCCACTAGAGAAGAAGAACATTTTGAACAAAGAAGTCAAAGAACTCGAGAGAGAACAATAAATTCAATTAGTGAGATTATGTGAAGTGAATGAACAAAAGAAGAAAGCATAAGAAGGCAAAACCATGACTGAGGAAGACAAAAGACAAATGACTACCAAACTTGAAGAAAGATCATTTAAGGTGCAGAAGCTCACAAACAACCAGTTGGACATGATGAACTAGTTATTAATTACAAACTAGGAGTTGAAAAAAAAGGGCACAGAGATCACAAATTTGAGATTACAAAGTGACCAACTAAGAAATGAGTCAAGATCTGAGAAGGAAATACTGGAGAGAATGAACAAACCAAGTTAAACTATCAAATGCTTTGAAGAACTGATGAGATCACCAAGGTCATCTAGTGATAATTCCAGTCTAAGACGTGACAAGAACTCTTCATATACTGAGGTAGGAGAGTCATCAAAGAATGGAGAACAAAGAAATGTAAAATCTAAAGGTAAACCTACTTGTCATCATTGTGGTAAACTTGGACACACTGCTGACATATGCAGGAGCAAAAATGGTATGCAAAACCCTAAACATAAGTTTACTGGTAATTATTTTAATTGCAAGAAGCAAGGACACCAAGCACATTAATGCATATTAAAGAAAAGTGATGCAACCACTACACATTGTTATAACTATCAAAAATATGGACATAGAGCTCATGAATACAAATCCAAGGCAAAATCTAACTAGACTTTTGAAAATAAAATACATGTACCTAAGCAAGGTAAGTCTTACAATTGGGATTACAACGCATGGTGTAATTGTCATTACTGTGAAGAGTATGGGCACATTCTAGAGAATTGCATTAAGACACATTTCAGAGGTAACTACAAGAAATGGTTGAATGGAAACCTAGTTTGTTTCAATTGTCTCAAAGTTGGACATATCAGTCAGAACTGCTGGACTCAAGCACCAACACCAAATAATGGAAACAATAATTAAAAAGGGAAAGGGAAAATCAAGGCAAAGAAAACATGGAAAGAGATAGAGGAAGCTAGAAGCAGTAAAGAAAGCAAAGTTGAGATCGCCATATCCAATGGATTGGGTGATCACACCTCAACTAACTAAGCAAAAGAAGGTATGTAAGGGACTATATACTCGATGAAATATCACACCTTAATTCCTAACAAGTAAAATGGTTAAAAGTTTATATAACCATGAATCAAGATGCACTAGGAAAAATCTAAGAGAAGTATTAGGCAATGAAATATGTTTTACTATCAAGTCTCAAGCATCAATAATTCAATATGTATTGACCAAGCATTGCAATGTAGACTGAGAACTTAAGTTGACCGAGCTGATGTATTGGTCAAAAAATTTGGTAATAATCAAACAAGATGATAGTGACTGAGTATTTGAAAAGAGGTGCGAATGACTTAGACAACTATTGTGCACCTACCATAGTACTGATGCATTTATTGCTGATCTAATTGGAAAAATTGAAGGTATATATCAAATTTGGGCATTCATTTATACTTTACCAAGTGAATTTAAGTGCACAAGTGATTTAGAGGCGATCAAGGGGAATTTAGTGACAAAGCAAGTGAATCACTGTGTGTCGTTGGCGATTTGACGAAATTCAATAAGTAAAACTTTTATTACTGAGCTAGTTGCTTTCTGAGGTTGTCAAAGAAAAGATTGTTTTAGAACCTTAGTTTGAAATGACATCATTTGCAACTACGAGCGAAATGTTGGAGGAGAGAAACTCACAAGTTGTGAGGAATAATCAGTGTCCCCCATCAAATTTCAAGAATCATTCAAATTTTGAAGCAAAAGAAGACAAAATTGGAATATCAGGGGCTATAATTCCCTTAACAAGTTTCATTTGATCAAGAGGGGCCTAGATCAAGCAAGACCTATGTGGTTATTTTTCAAGAAACAAAGATAAAAGTGGATGATGTAGAAGGTGCTAAAAGGAAATTTGGGAAGTGGCAAAGTGAATGGGTAGTAGTAGAAGGAGGCTCAGGTGGAATGTGTATTTCACCGAAGGAAGATTCAATGAGTGTAGTGGTGATGTAGAAGGAAAGGAATTGGAAATGGCTTAAGGTAAGTTTAAAGCAATAGGAGATAGAATTTAATGTGATCAATGTGTATGGGCCAATTTAGTGTAGGGAGAAAAGAGTGTTATGAAAAACTTTAACAAATGTAATGGAATTGCAGTCTTGGGTGGTGATTACAATGTTATTCTCTATCCAGAGGAGAAAAAAGGGGGGAGAGGCTAGAGATTAGCTAAATAGGAAGACTTCTCAGCCTTTGTGACTAATAATGGGTTAGTGAATATTCCTTTTAAGCAAGGTGAATTCACATGGAATAATAGAAGATCAGGGTTTGTGAATATTGCGAAAAAGTTGGATAATTTTTTCTCAGGGGGGGACTGGACATAGGTGGAATGGATGGTGGAAGCTGAAATATTACCTATCCATGGATCATATAATTTTCCAATTAGTCTAAGAATTTAGGAAGATAATTCTCCAAATAGATGCCATTTCAAATTCAAAGCAATGTGGCTAAGAGTGGATGACTTTGAGGAGTTGGTAGAATAGTGGTGGAAAAATGCCCCAAATTATGAAGGGAGTAAAGCTTTCATAATGTTTAAAAAGTTATAATATGTTAAGAGAATTTGAAGGCTTGGAACAGGGAATCCTTCCAAAATATATTTAAAAGGAAAGAAAAGCTAGAACTATCTTTAAAAGATTTAAATGAAAGAATACTTCTACAGGGAATGGGGGAGGAGGACTTCCTAGAAGAAAAGAAGTTAAATGAGGAATACGAGGAAATCTTATTGAGAGAGGAGGTGTATTGGAGGTAGAAATCAAGGGAGACATGGCTTAAGGAAGGAGACAGAAGCACCAAGGTGATAAAGAGGGAGGCTACTTTTTTAAAGATAGGGGAAGGTTAGAGGAAGAAGGTGGGGAAATAAAAGGTGAAGTCTTGGATTGTATTCCTCATTGTGTTTCAGTGATACATAACAAGATGTTATGTGCAGAAGTAACAAAAGAAGAGGTAAAAAATGCTCTGTGGGAGTTTAGGCAAGGATAAAAGCCTTGGAATGGATGGGTTTATGGGATTTTTTCTTAGATTCTTCTAGGACTACATGGGGGACGAATTGTGGGAAGTGGTTGAGGAATCTAGACAAGGGGGTTTGTTTTAAAAGACCTAAATAATACCTTCATAGCTTTAGTGCCAAAGAAGGAAGCATGTAGGACTTATGAAGATTTTAGGCCTATTTAATTATGTAATACTTTGTATAAAATCATCTCCAAGGTGATTGCAAATAGATTATATCTATTTTTAAGTGAGGTAATCTCGAAGGAACACAATGGGTTTGCACTAGGGAGATCTATATTTGAAGGTGTTATAATAGCAAATGAAATGATTCATTATATTAGAATAAAGAAACTTAGTAAAATGATGGTGAAATTAGATATAAGGTGAGCCTATGATGAAGTGAATAGGGGTTTTCTGTTCAAAATTCTAAATAAGTTTGGTTTTAATGAAGATTGGATAAGGTGGGTCAAAGGTTGTTTGAGTTCTGTCAGGTTCTCGGTATTGGTCAATGGCAACCCTCAAGGTTTCTTTGAGTTAGAAAAAGGAATAAGGTAAGGGGATCCCTTTTCCCCCTTTCTCTTTATCATTTTAGCTAAATTATTGAGGAGATTGATTAGTGTAAAGAGAAATAGAGACATTTGGAAAGATGTGAAAGTGGCTAGGGGTGTTGAAGCTATTTCCCACCTTTAGTTTGTGGATGACACCTTTTTAACAGGGGAAGACTCAGGGAAGGAAGCTGAAATGATGAAGAGGACTTTGGAGACATATGGGAAACTTTTAGGACAAAAGATTAATTGAGCAAAATCAAAGATTTTTTTCTTTAATACCCTTGTACGTAAAAAGGTGGCAATTTGTAGAATTCTTAATATAAAGCATGGGTTACTTCTGAGTATATATTTAGGGATCCCATTGTTTTAAGGAAAAAATAAAACTGATGTGTGGAAGTGTTTAGCAGAAAAGTGTTTTAAAAAAATGGAAGGTTGGAAGGGAAAGTGGTTGTCATCGACAAGGAGAATTTTAATGTTAAAATCAGTAGTGTCTGAAGTCCCAAATTTCTCAATGATGTGTCTTAAAATCCCAAAGAGGGTGATTAATAGTGTGGAAAAAAAGTGCGTAACTTCTTTTGGAGTGGTGCAGGGGAATGTAAGAAAATACCTTTGTTAAAATGGGAGAAAATTTGCAAACCAAAAAAGAATGGGGGAGCTGGAATAAGAAATTGGAATCTTATGAATATAGCTTTAGGAGCTAAATTAGTGTGGCAGATGGTCACTAACGCTAATCAGATATGGAAAAAGATTCTAAGGGCAAAATATATGGATTCAAATGAAGGAACAAGGATTTTAACAGTCCAAAATCCCTTAAAAGGTTCAGCCATTTGGAACTTTATTATTTCATGTCGACATGTTATAACAAACCACATTTCATGGGTGATTGGTAGTGGTAACCAAGCAAATTTTTGGGAGGATTCTTGGAATGATTATAAGGTTGTAGATGAAGAATGTTAGTATGCCGATATGAAACAAAAATGATCTGGTCTATTTGGGCGGGGGGGGGGGAGTTAGAGATTGCTTAATTGAGAAGGAAGGGGTTATAGGTAAGGTTTGGGAATGGAAGGATTAGAGGGTAAAGGGCCTTTCTCAGGGGCAACAACAATCCCTTAAAGATATTTTCACGCAAAGGAAAGTTTTTATAGTTGCCAGAAGGGATAAGATTAGTTGGTGTGATGTAGCTTTAGGAAAGTTTTCTATAAAATTAGGCTATGAGTTAATTGCAAATAGAGAGGATGTTTGTTTTGAAGCAGGTGATTTATGCTGGCATAAAGAGATTTTAACTAAGGTAGGAACATTATCATGGTTAGTCATTCAAGGAAAAAATCTGTCTAGGGAAAGAAGGAAGAAATTAGGATTTCAAGGCCCAGCTAAATGTGTGATATGTGGTAAAGAGGAAGAAATAGTGGATCATTTATTGTTAAACTGTAAGGTAGCATCAAAATATTGGAGTTATATCCAAGGCAAGTTGGCGTGGATAGGACCATAGAGTCCTTCTCTAATGGAGTTCTTAATTTCATGGCCAAGAATGAGTAAAAGAAATATGTTGGAAAGTATGTGGAAGATAAGCCCTTCAATTACAATATGGGAGGTGTAGAAGGAGTGAAATAGGAGAATCTTTCAAGATGTGACTGAATCAATGGAACAACTCTTGCGAAGGATTGACCACTCTATTAAAGAAGTGGTAAGTACAATGGTTTTTAAGAAGGAATTGTTAAAGAGTGTTTTTATGAGAATAGATAGAGATATTCAGAATGAATGGTCAGGGATCAAAATTAGATAGGCTAGAGCAACAAGGAGGAGCATTTCAAAGCTAGAATAGAGAAAAAAGGCAAGGTGGGAAGCTCCAGAGGAAGGATGGATAAAAGTAAACTTTGATGGGCCTACATGGAGTAATCCTGCCAAATCAGGGGCCAGTTGCATAGTGAGAGATCATAAAGGAGAGACTTTGGTAATAAGGGCAAATAGATTACCAGATGGCACTAATGATGAAGCTGAATTCCAAGAAACGCTCTTGGCAATCCAATGTGCTGAGAAGGTGGGGGGGTGTGTGTAAAAATGATTATGGAAGGAGGTTCCTTGGTGGTGGTGCAAGCGATAAGAAGTAAGAAGATCTCAACTTGGCACTTAGAAAGATTTTCTAATAGTTGTTAAGGATCTAAAATCATTGAAGGATTTTAAAGTGTGTCATGTTTTTCAAGAGGCTAATAGGGAAGCAAATCAGCTTTCAAAGTGGGTGGCAGATTGTTTAGTGGTGGGATTAGAGTGTTTTGAATGGCATAGTCATTGGGAGGGGGTTTTGGGTGATGATTGAAAGAAAAAAGTAATCTAAGTTTAAAATGTTGTGTTAAATGATCAAGTGGAGGATGGCGATTAAAAGGACTATCAGAATGAAGTAAGGAAGAAAGATTTGGGCAATTTGCAATAATTTCCTACATAATGAAAAGTTAGGCTAAAAAGAAAAGGACAAAATGATTATTTTCTTGGTGAATGGAAGAAAGTGCAAAAAAGTGAGCTAATGGATATGCTATAAATAAAGTAGTTGAAAAGGTAAATTTTAACAATCTTGAATAGTAAAGTGTAGATTAGGTGAAAGTGATAGGAAAGGAAATATAGAGGGAGGGGATGGAAGCTACCTTCACCTTCAGGATGACTAGACAATGGAAGGCGCTTTATGGCCTAGTTCAAAATTAGAGATTGTGGTTATTGCTTCAATATCCATCACAAGGTGTCTTGGAGGAGGTTAAGGGAATAATGGGGAAATTGTTCCAAAATTCAACCCACCACTAGTAAATTAATGTGGATATTGCAGTAATAGTGATGACATGGGGACTAGAATTGACATTTTTAAAAGAAGACACAGAATGGGCGATGAAGTCTCTATTCCCCAAAGATCTAATTATTGGGATTAACTCTTTGCTAGAATGGGCATGGATGGGGAAGGGCTTCAATTATAGTGAGTTCTTTGAAGATGAAGATGAGGGGGAAGCATGTGCTAAAATTGACTTCATTTGGTAGCCAACTAGGGTGGACAAGGAAGCTTACAAGGAAAGAATAAGAGTGGAATGACTTAGATTTGTGGAGGAGATCCACATTGTCAAAGAAAGGGAAGGATAGAAGGTTACTGGGCTTTTGGTCTCCCATAAAAAATGCGGAGAACTATAGGAAATAGGAAGAAAAGAAGGGTGGTGAGGGTTTTGTTCCTGGTAGAGGAAGAATGAATTGAAGGGGTGACCAAATTATATATTTTGATTTTTGCTTATTTTTTCATCGATGAAAACCAGAGAGATGGGGTTCAAATTTTGGGTTTTCAAAGTTTTTTTTGAGGGACAAGCCTCTAGTAAAGAACGACTAAGGAATTCGAAGGATAGTGGAAGGCAGGTAGCCTAGAAATTATAGTAAACAAGATATGGGTTTGGTTTTGAAGGTAGATTACAGAATGCGAAGCAACAAAGGTCTTTCAAAGGAAGGATAACCATTAGAAAAGTGGTCAAGCGAGCAAATAAAGTGCAAAATTGTGTGGTTTTGGATAGAGCCGAAGAAGGATAGATAACATAATTTTTTTAGGGTGTCATGTAATCCTATGAATGTTGATATTGTAATGTGTAATATGTTAATCCCGATTAAGGGGGCAATATTTGAATAGGATTATAGGATATGCGTGTAGTTGAAGGTGGCATTGGGTGTAAAAGGACGTAGAAAGGCTATTTTCCATGTCTAGATGAGGTAATCACTTTACCCATGTATGACTTAAATAATTTAACATTGGAACAAATGCAAGAGTTGCAAACTTTGATAAATTGTAAGGCAAAGCAAGAGCAACTAGAAAGAGAGCACATAAAAAAGCAGGTATTACATAACATTAAAGACAAATTTTGTTGATGTATTTGGAATCACTAATGTTAATAGTTAGCATCCAATTATGGATTAGTTGGTGTATATAATTGACAAAGTTCAAACAAATGATATTGTGACCAATGATAAATTGATGCAATGGTCTAAGAGAAAGTTTGAACACAATGAGAAAATTATGAAGCTCTATGATGTTGAGTTCTTCACATTGGAGAATCAACTATCAATTTATATAATTCAGGACTTCTCAGATATGAAGGCATGTTCATATTCATTGGGCAAGGATGCAAGTTCAAGATCACCTTCATATAATAAGTTGACATTTGGGCAACAAAGGTTAGTCAAGTCAGTAGCTAGAGACAATGGCATGAGGATCAAATTAATTTATATTCAATTCATTTTACTACCACATTTGGAGATAATTCAAAAGGAGTTATTTATAGCTCAGAGTCCATTGAAGAAAGACACACATCTTTCCAATGTTGAGAGCTTAGTTGATCGAGCTGTCGAGCTAGAGATTCATATTCAAGTCATGGAATCCGCAAGAGATAGATTTAATAAAGGACTTGAAGCAATCTTAGCTACTTGTCAAACATTTTTTAATAAGTACAAGATAGCCCCAACAAACCCCAAGCCATAAGTGACAAAAACAAGGGGGAAAATATAATAAGGGGGAAAGAAGGGAAGAAATAATATCTACATGACACACCAAAGATGGTGAAATATAGAAGATGACAGAAATCAGAGATAGCATTATCAGATGGAATAACATTAGAGAGATATCAGACATGTATATATTGTATAGCAAAGCTTAAATTTTTGTAGATCTAGTTACAGTCTTAGGGGGAGTATTATTTTTTATGGAATGCTAAGTCATGAAAAAGTATTTTTGCCACTAATGTCAAAGGGGGAGATTGTTGATCTCTAAGCCTAAGTTATGTCTAAAACATAGTCATTTCCAAGGCAGTGTTGGACTGTCATCACTGCAACCGATCCATCCAAACAAAGCTAAGCTACAAAAGATGTGTTTTATTTATCAACATATGTCGAGCAAGTCAAAGGTTGTCAAGCACCCTAATTGAGATCGAGCAAGCATACAAGCCGAGTAACATAGTAGAGACTAAGCATTTGGGAAGTCAGTTATTACTAAGTGAATATAATATGTTGAGTGTATAGAGGTCGAGTGACAACATGAATGTTAGTTATGACTGAGCGTCAGAACATTCAAGTGTCGAGTAAACCAATATTGACATATGAGTTTGTAATTGCACAAACACCTATGTAAATCATTCTAGCTGACCTCTACATGACATTTAAAGATCAAAGAGACAATTAAGGAGGAAATTATGTGCCTTGTTAGATAGAATTAATCCCTAGGCAAGCAAATGAACTAATAAGAAAATTAGAATGGAAAATGGGAAAAATATGAAATATGGATCATTGATCCTAATCTAGAACTTTCAAGGATTATCTATTTAAGAACGGTTCCCACCCTAGGATCAAAGAGAGAGTGAGAACTGTGTGTATGTGAATGGAGGTGAATTGAAGGAGTGGACAAGCTAAGTATAAAGTGAAGGAAGGCTAAGTTTGAAAGGAGTTCAAACAATGCAACCAAAGCAGTGAAGGACAAAACAAAGATATCAGATAAGGAGACTAGGTTGAGATTTTGAAGAGAGGAGATCTATAATAAGCTTTTAGAGAAAATCAAAGGGTCGCGTATTGAATCAATTTTTAATAGATTGATTCAGGGCAAATCTCTTAATAGAGTGGTTCTAACAGACCTATTTCAAATCTCCTAACAGACTCCTTACTTTATTGTAAGTGTAAAATCCTTTAACATGGTAAGACCTAATAGTCTTAAATGCCTTTAGCAGGGTAGACCCCTGATAGTGTAGATCATCTGATATGATCAAACTATAACCCTAATAGGTTAACTTTGTTGTTGCAATAGTGAAGATTTGTGGGTTTCATCCCCACCCTAGTTTTACCTTCATATTGAAGTATTTTTGGGTGACAGGTAACCAAAATCATTGTGTTATGTGTTGATGATTTTCATGGATGTTATGCTTAGATAGATCTCATTTCAACATTACATGTTTATGTTGATATGGTATAAGATCTAAGATATGAGATGGAGTAGGTGTGAATTATTTTATTAGTAAAAGTATTATAGGTCTTGATTCACCCCCGCCCCCTCTTAGTGATGTAACACCCCAACCTTGCTTCCAAACCCCAAGCTCTCTCAGGGCTACCTTAGGTCATTCACTAGACCCACTAGGGCTTCTTCACACCCTATTCTTACTAGGACCTTGCTCAAGAGATCCTAATCCTTCAGTTGGGGGCACACCAACAAAGTAACATCAAATTTCTTACTAGCCAGCTCCAGTCTGCTACTAACCCTCGAGTCCATCTATAGCTCCAAGGGTACTAGTTCTTCATCCAGGGTTTGTTTAGACTCCTTATAACATCCATGACCCTAAAAAATGCTGATTTAATAGGTGCATTCAATCTACTAGGGAAAATACACCAAATTGCTCCAAAAAGGTTACTAGGAATTAGCCCTCCTAAATAGCTGGAAACAAGATTTCTTGAAAAAAATCTTAACAACCTTGCAAATAAATTACATTTATGGATACCATTTTTGGAGTACTTCAAGATCCTATGATTTTTCAACCCCCAAACTATCCGTACAACCAAAGTACAGTTTTAGGCCAAAAATGAGGATTTTAAGTGCTTTATCATTGTTGTGATAGAAAACCATGTTCCAAGACCTCTCCCTTGGATTGAAGCAAGGTTATACCTTCTCCTTACTCATTGTGTGTCTGGATTGAGGTGTTTGCACGCTCAATCCACTCCATAGCTCATTTTTCCAACTTTGATTCCTAGCAAAGTTTCACATGGCTTGCCTAGGGCATCACTTTAAAAATGCTTGCTGATGCTTCCAAGGGCCCTCCTTCCTGGTACATAATGTACATGGACCTTAGTTCCAAATCCCAAAATACCAGAGGTTTCCAATGGTGGGAAGAGGCCCTAAGATCCAATTTTCTAAGTGCAACCTTATTCAAATCAGCAGCTTGGCAAGAACAAAAAGATTTTCTAAACTAATACAAACAAATTGAAATGATCAAACCAACACTACAACAAGATGAAAAAAAATATTTCAGAACTTTTCCAACACAAAAATCAGGCCATTCAATCCTCCTCTATTAAAAATGCCTTCAAATGCATAAAACCGACAACAAAATACTTGCACAATTCATACAAATGCAAAACCAACTTGTCCAACCCATGAATATGGTTGTGCCCACATTTTTAAAGGATCCTCTACCAGTTCCATAACTTTTCTAAATAGTTAGGACGTTGCAAACTCAAAAAATGCAAAAAGTTTCTTTTTGCAAGAAAATGTTGTCATGACAACATGACAACATTTTAGCAACTTTTGTTCTAAATGGAGTTAGACCTCCAAATTTGGAACAAAGACTAAGTAGACATATAATATGAATAAAATGACTTCAAATAAACTATTCAAATCCATTGGAACCTTTCTAGACCTTTTTAGCCTTTACCAGACTTAAGTCACCTAGTTGACAATAGTCAACAACTTGTAGCAACTTGGTCACTTTGGGACTTGCCAAGTCTCCTAAACACACCTAAGGACCACATAGGACCTATTATTAGACTAGTGATGTGGCTAGCATCACTACAAGCCAAAAATAAGAAAATACCTAGGTTTCACACTTAGCCTGCCTAGGTGCTCCTGCACCACTTAGTATCTTGTTTCTCATTAAGATTTCCAACAACACTTTCGACAGAATTTTGTAGAATGTGGTAAATAGGCTTATAAGCTTGTAATAATTAATGTTAATAAGGGTAAAATGTTTAGGGATCAACTCAATAAAGGTTTTATTGTGTTTCCTTAACATTTTACCAGTCCTAAAGAAGCCTCTAGTCACTTTGGACACATTCGCCCCCATAATATCCCAAAATTCTTGGTAGAAGGCTAGGGGGAAGCCATCTGGGCTAGGGGCTTTGTAAGCATTCATTGAGAACATAGATTCCTTAACTTTGTCATGGAAAACCCTTTCCAGAAGGTGCTAATTATCTTCAATGGTAACCACTCTTGGGATGTTTTGCAGAAGTTGGTCATGGAACCTACTCATGTCAATGCCTATAGAGGTAAAGGAGGATTTGAAAGAGTTGGTGGCCAAGCCCCCCAATAATACCTTGTCACTATAGGTTCCTCCCCTTCCATTTTGAAGGATATTAATAGTATTTCTTCTTTTATCATTTATGGAAAACTTGTGGAATAAGGTGGTATTCTATCCCCTTCCCTCTGCCATTGAACCCTCGAATGGTGCTTCCAAAAAGTTTCTTCCCAACCTAGTAGTTGCTTCCACTCCTCTCTTCACTTTTCTTCCTTATGTTGAATATCTAGCGGGGCATTCCCTTTAGTCAGTAGGGCTTGGAGGTAGGAAAGTGATCCAACAAGATTCTTCTTAGTAACAAAGATGTCTTTGAAATTAAGCTTACTCCAATGTTTATCCTCAATTTTAATTAGATTCAACTTAGAAGAGACTCTAAACATAGTAGTGCCCATTATGGGGGTGGTCCACCATCTTCCTAAAGGACGGGTGGGAACTCTACATGATCTCATAGCTGAATAGGGGATGATTCCATGGTGGTGAATCCTTCCACCTAAACATCAACACTTTGTGATCATACCAAGTATGTGGTATGGACTTCAAGAGGGAGTCATTAATAACTACCCAGGAAGAGGAGGAAAGGAATCTATCTAATCTAACTTGGATGAAATGAGCTCCTTTTCAATTATTAGTCTACGTGAAGGGATTACCAATAAGAGTTATATCCACCAGGTTGGTATTATTTATGAAACTCACTAGGTCCCCCATGCTATCACTATAGTTAGCAAGACCCCCAACCTTCTCGAAAGGGAAAAGAGGGGAGTTAAAATCCCCTCCAAATAGGTTATTGTCAGAGAGGAAGGAATCTAAATATTTTTGTAATTCCTCCCATAGGGATTTTCTTCTAGCCCTAATGTTATGGGAATACACATTGAAAAGCTACCAATAGTTCTAATCTTTAACAAAGGAGGCCAAAAGGTAGTTTTGGGAAAAGGAAAGGAGAGAACCCTTGAGTCTATATGGGTTCCAAAGAGTAGCAATACTCCCTGAGGCATCATTAGATTTAGAGTAAAAGAACATGGCCCCTGACCAGAGGGTGTTAACAATTTTGGAAAAATTAGAAAAATTCATTTTAACTTCTTGGATCATAATGATATCCACCAAGCACTTAACAATGTACTATTTAATAGAAAAAATCTTTTTAGGGTTGTTAAGCCCCATTATATTCTAAGAGAGAAAGATCACTTCTTACCTCTATGATGTGTGTCTAAGGTGAGTTGCCTTTCGACAACAATCTCCCTTGTAATAACTTTCTAACACCTTACCATTTCTTTAGGTCTTCCTCTTGTAGAGTCTCCACCCACATCTGGTTTTTTTAAATCTTCTTGCTTTTTGTCTTCTTATTTTGTATTTTCCACTCCCCTTCTTCCTCGTTAGTCTCAACATCTGCCTAAGTTTCCTCCAATTGTTGCTAGAGATCATCGATTAGTCCCACCTTGGGGGGTGCGGGGAGTGATAAAGATATGGAGAGATCATTAACACTCAACAGATAATCAAGGGTATGATCATTAGCTTCATCTAGGATTGCAGGGGTCTCATCTAAAGAACCTTCTTCCATTTGGGTTCACCAATCACACTGGGCTAGAAAAATGAAACTATGTTGCTTCCCACTTCTACCAACACTATTTGGTTGTATAAATCCTTCTTAGGGGAATCCTCAGATTGCTTAACCTCAACCACTAGATGGTCAGGATTAGAAAACATAAATTCCTTCTCAACAAGGGTTTGTTGAATCCCTTATTAATATGGGTCATCAAGGGTTGTTGAATCCCTTCTCCCAATGGACCATCTTGTACCTCCACAACCACTTTTAAGTTTTCTCCTTCCATACTATTGGTAACAACCTCACGCTAGGATTCAATGGTCTTTGAACATTCTCCTTCAATTGTTAACAACCCTAGGTGAGGAGATTTTTTCCCTAGCCTTTTGTTCCTTTGGCTTATAGGTATGCATAGTGTGACCCCTAGTTACGTATTTCTCGCAAAACATGGATGCACTTTCATAAACAAGCACTTGTATGTGCTTCCAAAACCTTCACTTTAAGATGACAAAGGTGTGGAGGGTTTTATTTATAGCCACATTAATGTAGAATCTAGTGAACACTAACCTAAATTTAGATAGAGTGATGATATCAGTAGCTATGAAATTCTTGAATGAGCCCCCAATCCAATGGTATATCTTCTCATCCCAATATTCCAATAGAAGACTATGAAACCTAATCCAAATAGGAGCTATCCACAGTAGATTTGTGGTTGGGTCAAACCATGGCTTCCATTTAGCCAAAGTGAGGAGGTGCTTTCCATATAGCCACAAGCTCGCAAGGATGTTAGATAGGTCCTTAGTAGTTGTACACCTAAAGATAAAAAGGGTACCTGACATAGCAAAGGTGGAAACACTACCTTTCAATTTATATTGCCCCATAGCCCATTTCCTGATCATCTCAATCGAAGGTCATAAGTTTAGAAATTTACCCACCATAACCAAATGAAGCTATGACATGGTTTTTTCCACCACTGAGTCAGGGAGCCCTATCTTAGTCCTTGCATCCGTGGTGGTAATTTTGACCAAGATTGATTCAAGCATATTCTTAGGTGCACCCACTAGCATAGATTTCTAACCATATTTTGTGGGTTTCGACATGTTAGTTTAAGGACCCACAATCTATAACTCACCTTCCACTGACAGGAAAAGTGGCAGTCTAGTATGTGAATGGCCCCAATGGCACATGGGCAAAGGAACCTATGGAGGAGGATGGATCCTCCCTAGATTCAACCATCAAAAATTTGAAAAGCAAAAGGAGCAAGAAATTTGCAGTTGCAGAGCGAAAAAGTTAAATCAAAAGGTTTATCAATTTTTTTTATTAGAAAAGAAAAATGCAAGATAATATGAAGCATAAATAAACAAGAAATTTATGAACTAAGTCTAATGAGAAAGCACCCACACAATTGTTATTATGAATTAATTTGTGTCATCAATTAGCATAATATCTTACATGTATTTATATAAAATTTTAAATTTGAATATCTTCAATGATTTATATATCACACTATAAATATTTAATTAATTATACAAAATGAAACATTCTAATTAAACAATTTATAGCATATTAATTTCAAGATAAAGCTTAAAATTTAATAAAATATTTTTAAATTATATATATATATATACATACATACATACATACATACATATATATATACATATATACATATATACACACACACATATATACATATATATATATACATATACATATACATACATATACATAGACATATACATATACATATACATACACATACACATACACATACACATACACATACACATACATATACATATACATATACATATATACATATACATATACATTATATATACATATGCATATATATATATGTATAGATATGTATATGTATATACATATGTATATATATGTATATACATATTTACATATACATATACATATGTATATACATACATATACATATACATGTATATATATATGTATATGTATATATACATATACATATATATACATATACATACATACATACATACATACATACATACATATATATATGTATATATATATATATAGATATATATGTATATATATGTATATGTATATGTATATATACATATACATATGTATATATATATGTATATCTATATATACATATATATATATATGTATATATATATATATATATACATATACATATGTATGTATATATACATATACATATGTATGTATATATACATTTACATATGTATATGTATATATACATACATATGTATATGTATATATACATATACATATGTATATACATATACATATACATATACATATACATATACATATGTATATACATATGTATATGTACATGTACATATGTATATACATATGTATATGTACATGTACATGTTCATATGCATATGTACATATACATATGTATATGTACATATATATATATATATATATATATATATATATATATATATATATATATATATATATATATATATATATATATGTATATGTATATATATATATATATGTATATGTATATGTATATGTATATGTATATGTATATGTATATGTATATGTATATATATTACTTGTAAAGTAGTTATATTGTAAAATAATATATGTATAAATACTGCTTATATAATAGTTCTATTGTAAAATAAAATAACTTTTAAATTAATAAAGTTTTAGTCTCTTTCTAATACTATTTTAGTATGTGTTGAATATTTTATATTAATTTTTAAATATATTTGTTAGCATGTTAGTTTCATTACATTCTACAACATAGTGCACGTCTCTCACTGTAAATATATTATTTTTATTATATGGCGGCTAGTGTGCTTTAATTCATTGCATTCCACAATATTGTTAATGTCTCTAGTTGTGAATATACTAACATCACATCTATATGAGGTTCAAGAATATGTAGATAGAATATCAAATATAAAATTCAAAATAATTTTAGCAATATTGACCAAAAAAATAATATTAAAAATAATATAAATTTTAAAATAGAACAATTAGGATGAAACATAGATCACTAAGCATTCTAAAGTTAAAAACCTAAATAAAAGAGAATCAAATATTAAATACCATCCCATCCTATTGAAAAAATGCCTAACCTATAATATGTATGTTTATATCAACATTGAAAAGAGGGGGTGATGTATTACTACATTAACAAGTGTCACATAGTGGCTTAGTACTTGCCTTTAGTTTTTATATAAATCTAATTTTAATTTAATAAATTTATTATAGTATATTAAAAAAATTATTAATAAATATAATTATTGATATATTATAATTAAATTATAATACGAAAATAGCAATATTTTCATAATAAGAATATAAAATAATATTTTTAAAACAATTATATAATATAAATAATATTATCTTTTAAGTATTTTTAAACTACGAAAATTATATTATAAGAAAATACAATATTAAAATATTAAAATCTAAATCAACATACTTACATTCAAAAAATTATTAAAGAAATATGAATCACATTAGCTTAATAAAAAAATTAGTCTTGAAAAGTATTAATTTTAAAATCCATCGCGCCAATATAAGAGGTAAATGAGTTCACCCAATCAAATTGTAGAAAAATATTTTCTAAAAATTGTAAAGTTAAAAATCATGCATCTATAATATACAATGTAATAGTTTGATAAAGAAATTTAAAAAATGACTAGTTCAAACATGTAGAAACCAAAAAATTTAATCACGGGTTAAAGTATAAAATTCAAAAACTACCACAATAGTACTTAGCCTACTGGCAAGTACTAATAATACAAAAATAATAATAGGTAGCAAGTCAGAAAACATAGTTTTTACTAAAACAAACAAATATTATAACACCAAATGGCAACAAATATGAGAGAAGGTCCCCCCCCAATAAATTTGAAAGCAAAGGATCATCTCCAACAAATGTCAAAGGTTGTTTGTATTTGTAATTGCCTACTTGAGTTTCACCAATGATCTCAGTTAGTCTTTTCTTTCTACTTTTTGCTTCCTCCTAATTCTTTTCTTATGATTCACTCTTGCTCCCAAAGTTTGTATACCTTTATCATGCTTGAATTGATGGACTCGGTCTTTATATTCGTCCATTCCATCCCCCATAACTTTTCCCAATACATCTAAGATCCCTAACACCTATTTAATTAATTCAAACTTCCTTTTAATGGAAAATCTACTAATGTATTAATCTTAATCCTACTAACCTACAAGTAGGGAAAAATCCATAAATAGGCTTACTTCCTTAATTGTACCTTGTTCTTTTCGGAAAACTTAAGAAATCACTTCCTACTTTCATGGTCATTGCAAAATGACAAGAGTGTGGGATGGTTAGATTAAAATTAATATTTTCTAAAACTCTATCAAAATCCCCCAAAATATCCTTATCAAAATTCTTCTTACATATTTCCCTAGCTAGTCTTTTTTGCTCTCCCACTCTAATGATGGTAGCAAGAAATCCCAATGAAGTGTCCTAATTTACCCTAATGCTTTAAATATGTAAATTTTTTTCCTAAAATACTCCTCATTGCATGAAGAATAAGTTAATGCTTGAAAATCAACACTTCCTCCAATTGACTTTGCTTAGTAATAAAACTGAAGAATATAATTTGTCATTTCTAAACATGTCCATGTTTACTGAACCCCCAAACTTTTAGGAAATTTGGAAATGTTGTACTAGAAATTTCACTTATTTTACTTATTTACAAAAAAAAGTCATTAAATTCACATATTTTATTATTGCATAATTAGTTATGAAATAATTAAAACCTAAAGACCTGCATATATTTTGACATAATATTGGAACATTATTCTTCATGTGGAACACCTCTTTAGTGTTATTAGATATAAATATAATGGTATGTTAGAGCACATTTATTAACTTGATATGGGAATCTAAGTGGTGAATAAATAAATATAATAAAACTTAAAAGTAATTCCTCGAATATTATATGATGAAAGTAGTGTATGTAATAATTTTGCAAATTTATATAAATAGGAGAAGTGAGGTGTAGTGCATAGTAATTGAGAAACTAAAGGTTGTTTTTTGTAGACCTAACAATTAAGATATGTTGTATAAAATAATAAATAATAAATATTATTGTATAATTTATATATAATAATATAATCAAACTATAATATTATTTAATTTATTTTCTTAATTTTCATGTTAGTATTGTAAATATGATACAAGAGCATCCTTGGGTCATTGGCAATCTCGTGTTTTCGAAAACAAAACTTTTGGTTTATTTTAGTGTTCATTTGGATGGTTAACCTACTATTTAGGTTGTGATTGATCCAGCTGGCTCATTTTATTATGTAATCCTTATTGTGCAGTCTAGACATGGTGGAGCTAGAAATCTTGTTTGAATGTTTCTAGATGAAGTTACCTTAAGATTGGTTTGATCTCATGTTTTTTATGTTCTAACGATCAGTATGGTGAGTTGCATCTTGCAACGAAGATTCATAGCATGTTATGCTTAATCACACATTGTTATATGTTATTATATGTTTGATCGATTATCATGTATGTTATCATGTTTTAGATTACGGTAAAAGCAGGTTTTGAAGGGACCCCAAAACCCTTTAACAAAAAGCAGAAAGATAAACTATTATAGCCCAACCAAGTAAAAGAAACCTACAACAAACTGTAGAACAGTATCAAAATCAGGTTTTACAGGGACCTGAAACCAGTAGAAAAGTCCAAGAACAAACTAACCAAGTTTTACAGGGACCTGGAACCACAAACAGTCAAAACGATAAAAACCAAAAACCAGGACCAGAGACCCCAACCAATAACCAGAACAGACAGAAACTAAACCAGGGAACCCAACCCAGAGCCACTATTGCAGCTCCAAGATCATTTTAGCAGCTTCCTTACCAATTGCAACAGTCTCTTGAATGGTGTCAGCAGCCGAAGCATCAGCAACTTTCATTGCACTCTTCCTTGAGCTCTGCCTTCTTCTTTTGCTCGGACCCTCAGCCGAAGTGATATCTTCATTAGCCCTTTTGCCCAGGCTTGCAGCGGTCACACATATACTCGAGGTGACCTGTTCCATCTTAGTGCCACTCTCCTTGATTAACATTCTGAGGTTCTGCTCATAGTTGTTAAGTTTATTAGGGATGTCTCCCATCTGCCCTTCCAGTTGGCTAAGTTTGACATTGATAGTATCCAGGTTATGTTGGAGAATTTCCACCTTTTTCTTCAAACCCATCATTTCATTGTAGATCTAGGAATCTACTTTGAGCATGGTGTCAGCTTTATCCTTTGCAGAATACATGAAGGAGAGCATGGTATCCCTCTGCATTGAGTCGCTATCATCTTCAGCAGTCCCATGTGGGGGGGAATGGACATTGTCATTGTTTTCCTCCATTTCCATTTGATCCTCCTTTCAAACCCCAACAGAGTCCTCTATGTGAGCAGAGTCCTTTTTTTCTTCCTTTATCCCCTTGATAGGAGAAGCAATCTTAGCCGTATGGTCCTCCTTACTCTTCTCAACAGGGTTCCCAATAGTATTATCTTCCTCTTTATCACCCCCACTAGATATAGCCTGGTTACCCTCATTAACAGATTTACTCTGTTTCGAATTACCTTCACTATTGGCTTCCTCTTTCCCTTTTTCATTATTACCTTCAGTCTCCGGGTACCCATCCAAATTAGAGCTTAAATCCCTGGCGTCAGTATCTTCCTCAACCTCAGGGTTAATATTCTCACGACTTTTCAATTTCTCGATCTCAAACTCGTCATCCTCATGTTTTTGAGAAGCCGAGGGTTTCAAATTCAGGGCTTTATCTTTACCCTTAATAGAATCACCCTTCTTACTCTTAATAGAGTCCTTCTTCTTGTCCTTAGAGGGAGTGGAGGCAATGTGTTTATTTTTACAATACCTCTCTATAAGAAGAATCAACCCTTCATGTAAAATGGGTCTGGACTCCTTCTTCTTATGAGCTTCTAAACTATGAAGTAAAGAAAACCGCAAAAAGAAGGGGAAATATATTCTATCTTTATGTCTAAAGTGATTTAAAAAAACAAAGTGACATTTATGAACTCTTTTACTTCTTCCATCAAGTATGAAATACTCATGGATACAACAAAGAACATCCCTCCAGATCTCCTTTATTTGATACACATCAAAGAAATCACCACTCTTTTCCAGTTGCTTCTCCTCGTCTTCCATTTTTGAAAACTTTTTGTAGGCTGCATTTGAAATACTGGTTTGCTTGGTGAATTTTATGCCTGCCGTGGAGAGCCCCATGATCTCTGCAATAAAATCCTCTGTAAGTTTCATAGTAACACCATGGAGAGTGACTTTGTCATTGGACCAGTTCTTAAAGAAAGTCGTAGTGATGTGTGGCTTAAAACCATTGAGTCACTCCAGATAATAGGTCACATTTCCTTTCTGCAGAATTTTCCATACATCCTCATGAGCCTTCCAGGCATCATAGTTTTTTGGTTCTTGCTTGCGCGGTTCGCCCCCCATCTGCAGAGAATTGAGAACGCACTCAAACCAGAGTAACCAGACACAGAGAGTGAAAGAGTTAAAATGAAAACTATTTTTTGTCCCATCAAAAGAGACTCCCTTTTTTGGAGATACGTGCAAAAACCACATCGCATTCATTTGAGTGTACTTCCTTGGGGAAGAAAATCTGGCAATAATATGCTCACTCCACGAAATCATTAACTTTCTAATCTTTACAAATCTTTCCCACTTGCGCATGGATGGCTTCATAATGAATAATTCCTTTGAGATCAACTTGGTTAGTTAATACATCAGTCCACCTCACCTTTTGCTCCGATAGGATAGCATAGTTGGCAATCCAATTGGCAACACCGTTGGCCTCCCGAAAGGTATGGGATATGACAACTTTTTCAAATTTTTGAATAAGGTATTTGATCTCCTTGATTGTGGCCTCTATTGACCATGAGATAGAACTTTTATTATTTAGGATATTCACAATATTTAGAGAGTCACCTTCCAACCATAAATTCAGACATCCCAAATCTACGACAATTTTCATAGTATAAAGGGCAGCCATTGCTTCAGCAATGTGACTATTAGTCCTGCCTATGGGGATTACTATAGCATCTTTAACATTTCCCTTATGATCTCTCAACACACCTCCACAACCCGCACTTCTCGGGTTGCCCTTAGCAGCACCATCAAAGTTTCCTTTAATCCAACCATAAGGGGGGAACTCCAAGTGATGGTCAATCTTGGGTTATCATTTTGAAGTTTAGGATTTTTGGAATGCATTGGATTATCAATAGGAAAGGTTTTATCAGGGTTCTTCAGAGATCTGAAGTTCTCCTTAAAAGCTCTAATAATATTCTGACCAAGCACCCATCCAGGAACCTCTCTGTTTCTAAAAATTCTATTATTTCCTTCTTTCCAAATACCCCACCAGAGATGAGGAAGAGTAATTTTCCATAGGAATTGAACATCAAAATTCTTAGAAGGGCATTGCCAGCTTTTAAAAGAAGATTCCACATTGTTATGATGAACCCAGGTCAAATTCCAATACATAAGGATCTCAATCCACACTTGCTGGCTATAAGAGCAATTCAAAAATAGGTGGTCTCTATCTTCAAATCCATTCTTGCATAAAATACACCTATTCACCAAATTTATACCTCTTTTCTGCAAGTTATCAAGGGTCAGAATTTTATTTTGAAGCAGGACCCAAAAGAAGATGTTAATTTTAGGAATGAGACCCTTAGTCCAAGCCTGTGACCAAAAGGGAAAATTTTCCTTCTCCTTAGAAACAAAGAAAGAAGAAACTTTGAATTTCCCACTAGGATCAGCATACCAAATAATCTCATCCTCAAAAGAAGGATGAAGAGAAACAACATTGAGAGATAATTGGATGTGATTGAAGCATTGATCAATGTCCTTCAAGTTCACCCAAGAGTCATTATGCCAGTAATGACTAACAAGAGTGCCATATCTCCGCTTGCATAAGTCAACCTGTGTCATATCTTGAAAATATTCAATCAGGGGGTGATCTTTAAGCCAGACATCTTCCCAAAATCTCACCCTAATCCCATTACCAATTTTCCAAGAACACCCTTCTCCAAGAATTTTCTTTGTTCCCTGCACAGCTCCCCAAATGGAGGAAGGATGAGCAACATTAGAAGAAGAGAAGAAATCAGGAAAATAAACATAATTAAGAAGGTACTTGTGTTTCCAAATGGTACTCCACTCTTTGTTTTCATGAAAGACATGCCATCCTTGTTTAGCTAGAAGAGCTTTATTCATGCTTCTGATTTTTTGGATGCCTAGTCCACCTTCCCTGACCGGTTTACAAACTTGGTCCCTAGCAATTAAAGGCATTCTCTTTTTTTCCTCTGCACTAGTCCATCAAAAATTCCTTTGAATTTTGTCAATAGCCTCAAAAAATTTAGTGGGGATTTTAAAAAGACTTAAAGCATAAGTTGGTATACTTTAGAGTGAAGCTTTAAGAAAAATTAATTTACTAGCCTGGCTTAAAAGGCTCCCTTTCCAACTAGCCAACTTCTTGCTGAATTTGTTAATAAGGTCTTCCCAGAAGGAATTCGAAGCCTTCAAGCCTAAAGGAAGACCCAGATAGGAAGAAGGGAAAGACCCTATAGAACAACCAAGGATTTTGGCAATTTTATGTTGTCTAAGAATAGGGATATTGAGAAAAAACATAACACTTTTATTCCAGTTAACTAGTTGGCTTGAGGCAAAAGAATAATGATTAATTGCTTGCTTCAAATTTCTGGCTTCCCTGACTTCAGATTTCCCCATAAAGATGGTATCATCAACAAGTTGGCCATGAGAACATATAAGAGGATGGGAAGAGGGTTGTAAGCCCTTAATAACTCCTTTATGCACCAGATCCCCAATGTACCTCCCCAAACAATTAGCCATAATAACAAAGAGAATGGGGGATAAAGGGTCCCCTTGTCTCAATCCCCGAGAGGGATTAAAAAAATGAGAAGAGCTACCATTGACCAGGACAACAATAGAAGAAGTAGAGATCAACTGATGTATCAGTCCAACAACCTTGTTGTCAAAGCCAAAGGTAAACAAAATGTTTGAGAGAAAAGACCAATCAACTCTGTCATAAGCCTTAGCAACGTCCACTTTCATTACAAATCCTTGATTGTTAGAAAAAGATAAGGAATGAATATTCTCATGAGCATAAATCACAAAATTGAGGATTTGTCTACCTGGAGTGAAGCCATTTTGTTGGTCAGCAATGATCAAAGGGGTCACCAGAAGCAATCTAGTAGTAAGCACTTTGGAGATAATTTTATAGAAAGAATTACAAAGGCTGATCGGCCTAAAATGATCAGGTGAATCAGCTCCAATTTTCTTAGGAATCAGGCAAAAGAAGGTGGAATTGACTTCCTTTAGCATTTGTTTTGCCCCAAAGAATTCCTTTACTGCATCACAAACATGTTTTCCAACAAGTTTCCAAAGTTTCTGAAAGAAAAACATGGGAAAGCCATCAGGACCAAGGGCTTTTTCTCCTCCTAGAGAACTAACAGCTTTGAAAATTTCATCATTCTTAGGAATTGAGCTTAACAATTGTTCCAATCCTTTGAAACTAGAGTGGGGATCACTCTAAGGAATTCAACCTGGTGTTCGATATTGATATTGGGGTCTGCTGTCATAAGACCAGAGAAAAAAGTCATCATCTCATCCATGATGTCCTTATCCTCCTCAATCTTCAAATCTCCCTTAGTAAGATGTGAAATGTGAGATTTGGCTCTATGCTTCAGAGTGGATAGATGGAAAAATTTGATATTTTTATCTCCTTCAGTCAGCCATATCAATCTTGATCTTTGCCTCCAGTAGATCTCTTCTTTAGTAATGATATCATGGTATTGAGTCAGCTTTTCATTTTCTTCTAAAAGAAGGTCTGGGGAATATCCCTCCTTCTGAATTATATCTTGGATTTTTTGGATGTCCTCTTTCAATATAGATTTATCCTAAAAAATGTTTCCAAAGCACTTTTTGTTCCAAATTTTGACTTTCTTTTTGACATTTTTAAGTTTAGAAGTCACTCTGAAGAGAGCAGTACCATCAATTTTGATGTTCTAGCATTCTTCCATTTTTCTTTCAAACTGAGGGTGCTGCATCCACATCTTCTCAAATCTAAAAGGAAAATTCATCTTAGGACTAATCTTATTAGCAGTGAAAATAAGAGGGAAGTGATCAGAACGAATTTTTTGGTGGGCTTCCAACTTGCAGATGAAATAATTAGTCCAATCAAGAGAGATAAGAGCATGGTCAAGCCTTGCCTGAATACAATCATTGCCAACTCTCTTATTACTCCAAGTAAACTAAATGCCTTGAAGATCCATATCCATTAGGCCCTCTTTGTTTATAAACTCCCTAAGGTCCATTCTACCTTCGAGCTGGGTAGCATTACCTCCCATTTTTTCATGGTCATAAAGAGGGACATTGAAGTCTCCCATGATTATCCACCTTTTAGAGTAATCCATACTTTTAAAATTGGATATAGAGTCCCAAACCTTCTTCCTTTGGCTTTTCATGTTGGGTGCATATATATTCACAATATACCAGTCCTCTTTTTGATCAGCACTTGTAATTTTAGCAATCATAAAGTATTTACTAGCCCTCAAAATAGTCCTAGTAAAGCAATTTTTTTCCATAGCATCAGGGTTCCCCCTGAAGCACCTTCTGAACTACTAGCATTTATAGAGTAATTTTTAAAAACTTTTATCTGCTTTGCTTTCTCTTTGTTCATCTTAGTTTCCTGAAGCAGAAGAAAATCAGGTTTCTGTTCTCTAACAAAATTCCTAACAACATCTAGTTTATGGTAACTATTCAACCCCCTAATATTCCAAGTAATAATTTTCATTTCCATATTTTAGGGGTATAATCCAGAATAGTTGCTTGACAACCATCAACAATATTCTGCAAGCTTTCTAACTCTCTGGTTTTCTTAGAAGATTTCCTTCCACGTCCATCCAGAGACCCAACATCTGGTTTCACCTTGGACTACTGGTCTATTTTTTTCCCAAGTTTTATCGAGGTCAAAGCTTTGGGATTCACTTTAGTATGGAATTCTAATTTACTGCTTTGAGTCTCGACCCCCTTTATGTTATTCTTTTTTTTAGCCCTTTTCCTTGAATTTGATTTAAGCTTTGAGATTACTCCATCTTCTTTGACAGCTTCTAGGATAGGAGGGTCCTTAATAAGGGTATCCTGGGAAAGTAAAGGGGCAAAAACCTCCATCTCCCTGGGCTGAGTTTCATCATCCTCTTTATGAGCTCCAGATTCAGCCAAGAATTCTCCTTCCTCAAGCTCTATCATCTCATCAAGATCACTCCATTTATCCTCCATCTTTTGATAAAGAACAATTTTCTTTGATAAATCTGGCAAGTCATCTATACCTTGTTCAGGCAAGATGGGATCAAGTTGTAAGCCATTCACTTCTTTTTCAGAGTTTATGTTCTCCATCTCAGGCACGAGCCTAGCCCCATCCTCAAGAAGAAGCTCATAGACAATATCCACAATTGCTGGTGGAGCTATTGAGTTCTCGTTCTCTTTCTTCTCTTTGAGATGAACATCTTTAGGTTTCCAAACCTTCTTTTGCTGAACCTTAGTCTTTTTCACTTCCTTCTCACTACTCAAGTGGATTTTACTCTTGGAGGGGCAGTTTTTAACCAAGTGACCCTGTTTCTTACAAGCATAACAAGCATTAGGAAGATCTTCAAAAATGATTACTTGAGTTTTCTTACCAAGCTTAGAGATTAAATCCACCTTTTCAGGGAGATGATTCAGATCTGCCACCTTCACATACAGTCTAGCACTCTGGAGTTTGGATCTGGTCGCAATAGCATTATCCAGAGCTACCAGTTCACCAAAAGAACTAGCTATACCCTTAAAAATGTCCTCATGCCAGAATTCGAGAGCGAGTCCAGGAAGTCTGGCCCAAATCGGGGTAGAAAGGAAAAAGGAATCTGATAAAACCATATTAGGCTCCCATTTTTTGATACTAAGAGAACATTTTCCAAAAGACCAGGGACCTCCATAGAGAACTAGATTCATATCTTCCTTACAGTTAAAAATAAACAGAAAGAAACCATTCGGCATGGGAGCAATGTCCACCTCCCCGCGAATAGCCCATTTCATCTTAACCATTTTCCTTAGAGAATCAATATCTAGTCTTGCCCCCAGAACTTTGCCCACCAGCGTGAAATCCATGGAGGAAATAGAGAAATCCACTAAGGGGTCAGGGATAAAGACTTGGAACTCACCTTTCTCCCAACTAGTCTTAGAAGTCACCGGTGGGAAAGAAGATTTGCCAGTTGGTTTCCTGCTGAAAAGTGAAGACCAGGTCTTTTGTTCTGAGGACCCTACCTTTTCTCCAACAAAGGAATTAACTTTATTAGATTCCACATAATCTTTCTTTTCGTCTTTGTCCTAACCTGACACACAAGAAGCAAAGGCGAAATCCAAGGGCGAGTCACGAACCCCACAACAAGTGTCTGAAACATGTCCAGACTTACCATCATCCCCAACCGCCACGGAACTCAATCCACCATTCTTCCCAGGTCCCCCCATAGTTCCTCCAGGGTTTGTACCTCCTGCCAGGTTCTCCCCAACTAGTTTCCTGCCTGAAAGCGAGCCCGCTAATTCAAAAACTGTTAGAGCACACGATGTATCCATTTGGTGTTGATTTAATGGATTTGGGTTGTGACCTATCTATTATTTCCTTTATCTTGGATATTCATGATTGAATAACTCAACTTGTGGATGTAGAAACCTAAATTTGATTACACCGCTTTGGTAATCCTATTTAGTAATCTCTAAAGGCATCATTAATTAAATTCCTATTTAATTAATCCTTTGCCATCCCCTAGCTGATTAATTTAATTAATCATCTATAGTCCTAATTGATAAATCAAATAACCCATCATTTATCAATTAAATCCTATTCTCTTATCTAATTCCAAATCCCAAATTTATTAAAATCACTTTAATAAATAAAACCCTCAAATCTAATAACCCCTAAACTATCCTAAATCCTCCATCTAGCATAATCCACCCCATTCACCCATACTAACTAAGCTTAGCCACTAACTCACCCACCCTCATCAATTCCATCCACTTGCACATCTCTAACATCCCTAATTTAATCCTAACCCAAGCCTAACCCATCCCCTAATCATTTGCACAATCCTAAATGAGATTAAGACTTTCCTAAACCAAACCAAAGTCTCCCCTCAAAATATCCCAACCACCAAGCCGTACTTGCTCTTACAAAGCCATGAATGACTCTTACAAGCCCATTCATTGCTCTTACAAGCACTTATGAGGGCCATTTAAAGCCTTGAGCCTCCTTTGTTGACTCATCCATGCCCTTATCCTATCCTCTCACACCCATCCTCCTTGTGACAAGTGTCCACTCCCTATTGGTGCTAAACAAGCACAATCCATGTGCTCCCCTTTAAGTGCATCCTAGCCCTCCGTCACCATCTTGCCATCCTTGCATCTTACCCCTCCATCCCTCAAGCCCTTAGCCTATAAATTGGATCCCCTCCCAAACCATTCTAATCACAATCTTTAAGCTAAAGTTACAATGTCAGTTTGAGAAGCCAAATCCATACTTTCACATATCCACACCAAAAATCCCAAATCCATCTCCATTGAAGCATTTTGAAGCTTGAGCATACATCTCAAATCCATATCAAAGGACACATCTACTAATCAAGTGATCATCCTCATTGAGAGAGCCTATCCATGGCTCATATTCTCATTTGAGGACCTCACTTTGTCTCATCTAAAGTTTATATTAGTTTTGTTAATAAATGCTTTGTTTTTTAAATAGATTATTATTTCTTGCTAACATATTAGTGTACATAGTGGATAGTGATCTTGTACATAAGTAGAGTAGTAATCCATGTTTGAGCAGTATTAGATGGTGGAAAGAGAGAAGGATAATAAGAGAATTGGTAGTAGCTAGGGTATGTTGAAGGATTATAATTTTTAGGGATGATCAACTACAAACAAGTTGTCAAAGTAGTAAATATATCTATCTTGTATTAGTTGTATATTGATAATGGTGAAGTAATAACTACATTTACAAACCAACTTGATGGTAATATATTGATAGTCTTCCATTGATGTTTATTTATTAATAGTTTGCTTGGGAATTTTTAATGTGGCATAATCTGGTTGAAAGGTTAGACGCCACCTTTGGAGGTTCTCTTACTTGAACTGCATCAAGTGGTATTAGAGTGTGATTGTATATCTGAATAAAAGGAATTTAGTGTCTTTTACTTTCATGTCTTATTATTGTGGAATGGAAAAATCCAAGGGTTTTTTCCATCTCAACTAGAGGTTAGTGCAAGGTGGATAGAGAAGGATTGGTTTCTTGTCCAATAATTGGAGATCACACTTGTAAACATAGTTGTGGGGTAGAAGAAGATTGGATTTTCCCTACTATTATTAGAGGGTTGCACAAGGAAGATTGGTTGGTTGAAAAAGTTAACAATTTACTACTTACCAAAAAAACCTAGTGGCTTCAAGAAAATTATTTGTGTTGCTAGATTGATGGATTGAATTAGGAAAATTAACACTTGTAATCAAATTGTCAAACCTAAGGAATTTGAAGCTTGACATCTTAGTAAACATGTCACTTAGAAGGACGAGTCCTAGAAGGCTATAACAAATGGTGGAGGAGTTCAAAGATGAGATAAGGACTGAGATCCGAAATACTTGCACCAGGGGTATGATAAACACTAAGAATAAAGATGAATTTGAAGAAGTTGTTGAAGATTGTTGGTAAACAAATTTTTCCTTTTTAAATTATGACTATTGAATGTCCAAATTATGAACAATATCTGATTACAAGCAGTTGAAAAGCCACTTCTAGATAAATTGGCCTTTCTCTGAATTAATAGGTACAACTCACTATGGTAAATTTGCAATGAATTATGTTTTATTCCTAAACTAGTATGGGGGTGTGTTCTTGACCTGAGAATAGAAGAGGTAAAATCGAGCTAGACCTAAATAGGATCTAAATCAGGCAGAAAAAGATTTACGAGGAATTGATTAAGTTTATGAACCCACACATCTTATCAGCTCACAAAGCTTAATAGCATAACAACTAATACTAAACTAGATTAATTAGGATCTAAACTATAGAGAAGAAGTTAACTAAAGGGAAAAATGTTTAAGGGATTTCTCTTTGAATGTGCAATGATACTGCTTATCACATTTGTTCGCTGTCTTGAAACAGGGGAATGAAACTATGTTCTTTCCTTCAATCCAGACAAAGAGAAAACATATAAGTACAACTAGAAAAAATGGAATAGAAAATCATTGATACAAAATACCATTCAATTGACTTTGCAACATCAAGTACTTCACACCAAAAATTCGCCGACCTTTTATTAATCTTTCAATTTCATACATATAGGATTTTGAGATGACTATTACAATAGAATTTCAATTGGTTCATCTCCTCAAATAATGAAAAATGGAAAGAAACAAGTTTGTCATATTGCAATAATTACATAAGAAAGTGAAAAGGGGGCAGAATGTGAATCACTTCATCTTCTTCCCCTTTTCTACTTTTGTTCTATAGGCCTTAGCGATAACTATGATTGGGATTAGCTCTTCATGCTTAGGCACATGTATGTTGGTATATCTCAAGAGCCGCTTAGAATGTTCCTTAGCCAACTCCTTCACAACATTCAATTGACTTGGTGATTCCTTCGTGACCACGTGTATGCATTTGCTGAGTTTCTAGAGTTCTGCAACTCTGTTTTGATTACTGAAGACACATCGGTCAGACTATCCAAGAATTTGGAGAAATTCTCCTTCATGATGTTTATCCCAATGAGTGCTTTCCCTTGGCAACTCATCTGTGAATCTGTATGTAGGCCCCTCATGAGTTCAAATCTTCTGTCTTGGGTCTTCTTCACTTTATCCTCTATTTCATTAAGTCCTTTTTCTAGCTAATAGGATCATTTTCGACTTGAATTGCATGCTTTGAAGCCATTTGAAAAGAGGTTTGTCTCTCTTCGACAAGATTTTTGCTTCAACATCTTCCTTCATCTTCATTTGAATGATCATCTTCAGAAGAGAGATACAATCATCACACTTCACTCTTTCTTCGATCAAAGTACTGCTATTTGCTAAGATGTTATCCTTCTTTATTTCTAATCTTAAGATAACATTTCCAATTTTTTCTATAATAGCGACTCCCTCTAGTTTAAGCTTCCTAATCTAGTCTTTACCAATTTAGCCAAAATACCTATCTTCCTGAAGTTGAGAGATAAGGGCTTGAACTTTGATAGTAGTAGGATTTCTTGTTATTGATACTCCAGAGATAGTTGCCAATGGAGTGACCAATTGTCTGATGAATCTATTCAATTCTTCTACCTCAACCTTCATCCTAGCTTTTGACGACCTTAGGTTTTCCAGTTGTCCCTCAATTACTTCATTGGTTGATTTCCACAAGCCAACTTTGGTGTCATGTCTAGGTTCTACAACGTCCATCGAGTGCAGAGTAAAATCATCAGTAGTCATATCTTCAATTCTTCCTTCTTTGTTAGGCTTGGCTATCTCCATTGTTAGGTGCCCTATTTTTGGATCCTGCCCAAATATGGACAAAGTTTTCTACTTCTTTACCTTGGTTAATACAGATCTAGAATGAATTGCAAGGGATATGGTATCCTTGGCGGGGGCACTTTAATCTTTCCTTTTTCTCTTTCTCTCTAGAGTATCCTCTAACTAGGAATGAATACTTATCACTTTGGAGGCCATCCCAAGCGATTCTATGCTAAACATCTTCTTCTTAACTAGAGTGATTGTCATCGCAGTTGAAGAGAAGGGATTCTTTGGGGCTTGAGAAATGAACTTGGAAGAGCTTTGGCCTTTCTCCACCTTTGAGGTTTTCTTTGTTGCCTCATTAGATTCACTGCCACTGCTCTTTCCATCTCTCGAATCTACTATCTATATTAAGGAGCCACTTGGTTGCAAAAGTGTAGCACTTACTAGAAAAAATGGGCTATGATGAGGTAAGGGAACTAGGGTGATATGAGGAGAGGGGATATGTGTAACTTGAGGAGAGGGAATTGGTGTAACATGAGGAGAGGCACTAAGGTAACATCACTATCCTTTGGCTCCTCCTTCTTCTTCTCCTCAACATCAATTTGGGTTCCAATAATTGGGAGGGAGCCATCATGACACATCTTAGCTATGGGAATACTCCTATCTAGAGGTTGGTTGCCTCCTCCTAAAGGTTGAGCCAATCCTTGAGTGGTAGCTATTGTTATGCCTAGTGTAGCACTTTGGATGGAAGATGACATTATGGTTGCTGGAGAAGCTTGAGTGGTTGTGCCCTTACTCCGACTTCTTTTGGTTGTCCATTTGACCCACTTCCTAGTTCTTTTGATGATTTGGGCCATCGTAGTGTCCAAATCTTCTTGAGCATCCACAAGGCTTTGAACTGACAAGAGTGTTCCTTAACTTAGTTAGATATGTATTACTATACATATACTAGCCATCATCCTCCAATCTTTTGACATTAAGATTGATATTATATGTCTTTATTTGTTCCACTATGAGCCTAGTGAAAGTACGATCTCAACTTTCAAATTCATCTTTACAATCTGCCCAATAGTCTGCAATAGTGGTAATGTGTTTGATCACACTCCCAATCTACAACACATCCCTAACATATCCATTCAGATCAAACATAGGTCTCAAGACCTCATACATCTCTAATTTGTATTTCATCTCGAACACTTTGAGCATATTCTTTACATCAGATTGGGACTCACAATTGTAAGCTCCTACTTTGATAGGGAACTCATATCCTTTCTTCTTCAAACTTCCACTTAGCACATTCACCTGGACTCCCTACCTCACAATCTCTATCAGCATGATCATGTTGCTCAGATGTCTAGGTAGCTTCAGGGGGAATCCATCAAAAGCTTCTTATATAGGCCCATAAACACCATCTATTGTTCTTCGTAGAAAATTGCCTTCATGGGTTGAAAACCCGCCAATAAGAAGTCGATGCTTGATTTTCCACAAGCTTCCTTCTTTCATTGAAAACATGATAAGTCACGAACAAGCCCAACTTTGTGAATAACTTTCACATGTTGCAAGAATCCCCATCAAATTAGGTACTAAGCTACACATAAAATCACAACATCAAGGAAAACCACCCGGCCATGAAATGTGGGAGAAGGAAAAGATGAAAAATCTGACAGAGACTCTTTTCACCTAAGGAGAAATAAAACTAGACCCAGACATACCTAGGATTAACTAAGACATAAAATTTTCCACTTTTGCAAAATGGTTACAAGGTGAAATGTGGGGCAACAACTGGCTCTGACTGGGGACTTGGGTAGACCATACCCAAACAAGGAACTCAAAATCTTTGGTTTTGTAAAAATAAAAGGTGGCAACACAAAAAAACTAAAATAGGGAAGAAAGAAAAACAAATAGGGAAGCAAAGACAAGGAAGGAAAACAAACTAGGAAAAAATGGAAAGGAACTAAACATAACTATAATACAATATAGGGGTTACCTATTCTCAGTTTGAAATTTGATAAAGCTTCAGATCCTGACCATTATAGATCAGAGGTAGCACTTCACCATCTTGATAATCCAATTTGAAAGAATTATTCTCAAACACTTGATGAATAATGAATGGACCTTTCCACAAGGTGTCAAACTTTTTATGCATACCCTTTGGAGCACTTCACTTATCCTAGAGTAACACACTATCTCCTACCATGAATTTCTATGGTCTTGACTTCTTATTGAACATTTTCTTTACTCGCATCTGGTGTTGTGTGATGTGATCCATGATTCCTTCTCTTTCCTCTTCAAACTTGCTTGAGTACAAAATCCTCTTTTCTAAACCATCTTTATAGATATTATCTTCAATCACCATTCTAAGTTTGTTCGTAGCCAATTCCAAAGATAATGGGATATTAGCCTTAGTTCCATAAACTAATTCAAAAGGAGATATGCCAATCGCCCTCTTAGGTGTTATTCTATCTGCCCATAGTGCCTCATGAATTTTCTTGTGCCAAGTCTTTTGATTATCTAACACCAATTCCTTGACAATATTTATCAAATTCTTGTTACTGGACTTAGCTTGACCATTTCCTTGTGGGAAGTAATTAGACAAATGACTAACTATGATTCCATACTCAAAGCAAAAATTGGTAATCTCAATTGAAGAGAAATAGGTTACACTATCGATCACTAATTTGATGGGAACACCAAACCTAACCAGTATGTTTTCCTTAATGAATTCACACACTACTTTAGAAGTAGTTTTCTTAGTTGCTTTGGCTTCCATCCACTTAGTAAAGTAATCAGTCATAGTTATCACATATTGGTGACCGACATTGGATGTTGGATTAATTGGACCAATGAAATCAAGACTCCATTTTTGAAAAGGTCCCTCGATGATGATAGGTCTTAATGGTAGAGCGACTAATTGAAAATGCACGATGAAAATCTTACATTTTTTGCATTTTGCCACCTAGGAATAGGCATCCTTGAACATCCAGGCTAGTAATAACACTGTCTTAATATTTTGAAAGTCGTGACTAAGGATGAAAAATTCCCTCCATAGGCTTCATCATGAAATGTTTTCAACAGCTTTTCTTGATGTTATTTGTCTACACATTTGAGAAAAGTTCCACCTATAGATTTTTAAAAAAAATTTCCATCCCAAATTACGTACTTAGTTGCTTGTAATTTAAGATCCTCCTTTATCTTGCAGTTAGGCCCTCTGGACATTCTCCATATGTTAGCAGATAAGTAATATTTTCAAACCACAGATCATGAAGACCTACAACCAAAACTAGTTGTTTTTCTCCCAATTCTTCTGATTCTTCAACGATCTTGTTTTCCACAATCACCTTGCACAAGGCATTACCCCTTACTAGCTTAGTAGGTTTAATTTCTATATCATACTCTTGTGTCTTTGCTATCCATGTTCCTTTGACATTACACCCTACATCTTGCTGTGTTAACACACTTTTTACTGCTACATCTAAGACATAAATGATAGAATGTGAATGCAAGATGTAAAATCAATTTTTTTAAAGTGTGTTGACTACTGCAAAAGCATGCTTCTCAATTTTTGAGTATTTTAATTCATGGATTTTTAGGGGTATGCTCATGCAAGCTATTGGGGCTTGTATCCCTTTGTTATTATCTTGCATAAATATTGCCGATAAAGTGTGTTCAGAAGTGTAATAGTACATGATGGAATCTCGCTTATAATTTAGGTGACATAATAGTAGAGCGTTAACAATAGCGATTTTTATATTCTAAAAGGCTTGTTTTCCCACCCCATTCCATTTGAAATTTGAATTTCCCTTCATCATCTTCACAATAGACTTTGTGGTTTTTGCAAAATCTAGTACAAACCTTATGAGAAAATTATCTTGCCCGAAGAATGATTTAACTCCTATTTTATTTGATGGCAAGCTTAATTTTTGAATGGCTTCAACTCATTTAGGATCAATTCTAATACCTTCTTGAGAAACTATATGGCTAAGGAGCTTTCCCTCTATCACACAGAAAATATAATTTTTGGGATTAAGTGAGATCCCATGTTCCTGACACCTTTGCAATACTTTCCTCAAATCCTCTATGTGATCTTTTATCTTTTTCAAAAACACAGTGAGATCATCTAGGTATATAACTATAATCCGGTCCTTTAGATCAAAAAATGTTTTACTCATACATCTTTGAAATGTAGTGCCTACATTAATGAGTCCAAAGGGTATTCTATGATATGCAAACGTACCCCATAGGGTAGTGAATGTTGTTTTATGTTGATCCTTTTCTTTGACTTCAACTTGATTGTAGCCTAAGAATTCATCAAGCATGGACATCATTTCGGCTCCAGCCATTATTTGTAGTAAGTAATCCATATTGGGAAGAGCAAAATTATCCTTCAGTGATGCTTGGTTCAAATTCTGAAAATCATCATAGATCCTTATTTCTCTGATTTTCTTTCTGACTAGTACTATATTAGCTACCTAGGTGGAGTGATGGATGGGATAAATGATTTTGCTTTCAACATTTTATTTACTTCTCAAAATATAGCATCCGCTACCTTAGGATTGTAATTCCTCTATTTCTGCTAGAAAGGGAATGCATCAGGTTTGAAGGGAATCGGATGTCTTATCTTCCCACCTTGGTAGCTTTTCAAATCTTTGTAACTCTAGGCAAAACATTCTAATATTCTATGAAGATTTTTTTTGTAGCTTCTTAGAACTCTTTAGGTGAACAACATTTCCCAATATTAATCATTTTGGGATTATAAGTATCTCCAATATTCACCCCTTTGTACTCACCAGTGGTAGGTCTCTTTTTCGCCCTCTTTCACTTTATGTAGGCATCATGTCTATTAAAGAATTCTTCCAAAGACACAAAGTATGGGGGAATGATATTACCTCATAATTGGATTTCCTCCATCTGATTTTCTTTTAGCTCGTGATTAGAGTCTTCATCATTACCTTCAATAGATTGATGTTTGGAAGTAGTCTTGTCATTTTCTAAGAACAATTCCAAGCTCTTGTCATCTTCAAAAACTTGCCAAGATTCTATATTATCTGGAGTAGAGGCTCAATATAAAATCTCGATTTGGTACTTTTTATCCTTGAATTCCAAATGGGGTAGCAACAGAGAAGCAAAAACTACTAGGGAATCAACTTTGGTGTTCATCTCCTTGGCACTGCTTCAATAGAAAAAGCATCCAAGACTTCTATTTCATCCCAAACTTTGTTTCTATAATTCTTCAACTTGTAATTCTTCACAGAGTATTTCCCTTTAATTTGTCTTACAATGAATTCTGCATCACCTCAAGCTTTTAGGATCTTTATTCCTTTTTCTTTCGTTGTCATTATCCCTAGTAATAAGGCCTCATACTCTGCAGTGTTATTTGTATTCCCAAAGTCCAATTTGAAGGCCATGGGTTCAGGTTCTCCTTAGGGGGTATCAACACTACACCTGTGCTAGATCCTGAAGAGGAACAACTTCCATCAAACTCCAATGTCCATATAGATGATAACTCTTGCTCTTCACGTAAGGTTTTCATTTTCAAACCTTTAGTTTCTTGCTCATTCAACATGTCTTTAGTAAATAACATGTAATTTCCAAACTCCAACTCTTGGTAGAGGATCTGAGCTTTAGGGTCATTTGATTTTAAGACAGTAAATTTTGCCTTTTCTTTAGGTTCTAATTTAACATTCTTATTCCCTATGGGTATGATTGCTTGGTACTAGTCTAATTTTATTTCTCCTCTTAGGTCTCGGCAAAAAATCCCGCTTAAGAGAAGTCCATAGCTAGGTTGTTGCCCCACTTTTCACCCTGTAACCATTTTGCAAAAGTGGAACATTTTATATCTTAGTTAAGCCTAGGTATGTCTGGGTCTAGTTTTATTTCTCCTCAAGTGAAAAGAGTCTCCATCAGATTTTCCATCTTTCCCTTCTCCCACATTTCATGGCTAGGTGGTTTTCCTTGATGTTGTGAATTTATGGGTAGCTTAGTACCTAATTCGATGGGGATTCTTGTAACATGCGAAAGTTATTCACAAAGTTGGGCTTGTTTGTGACTTATCATGTTTTTAATGAAAGGATGCTTGCGAAAAATCGAGCATCGCCTTCTCCTCGACATGTTTTCAACCCATGAAGGTGATTTTTTGCAAAGAGCAATAGATGATGTTTACAGGCCTATATAAGAAGCTTTTGATAGATTCCCCCTAAAGCTACCTAGGTATCCGAGCGACATGATCATGCTGATAGAGATAGTGAGGCAGGCGGTCCAGGTGAATGTGCTAAGTGGAAGTTTGAAGAAGAAATGATATGAGTTGCCTATGAAAGTAGGAGCTTACAATTGCGAGTCTCAATCTGATGCAAAGAATATGCTCAAAGTGTTCAAGATGAAATACAAATTGGAGATGTATGAGGTCTTGAGACCTATGTTTGATCTGAATGGATATGCTAGGGATGTGTTGTAGATTAGGAGTGTGATCAAACACATTACCACTATTGAAGACTATTGGGCAGATTGTAAAGATGAATTTGAATGTTGAGATTGTGCTTTCACCCAACTCACAATGGAGCAAATAAAGACATATAATATCAATCTTAATGTTGAAGGATTGGAGGATGATGGGCAGTATATGTATAATAATATATATTTGACTAAGTTAAGGAACATTCCTATCAGTTTGGAGCCTTATGTGGATGCTGAGGAAGATTTAGACACTATGATGGCCCAAATCATCAAAAGAACTAGGAAGTGGGTTGAATGGAGAACCAAAAGAAGCTAGGGTAAGGGCATAACCACTCAAGCTTCTCTAGCAACTATAACACCCTCTTCCTCCCAGAGTGCTACACTAGGCATAACAATAGCTACCACTCAAGGACCGGCTCAATCTTCAGAAGGAGGTGACCAACCTCTAGACAAGAGTATTCCCATATCTAAGACTTGTCATGATGGCTCCCTCCTGGTTATTGGAACCCAATTTAATGCCGAGGAGAAGAAGGAGGAGCCAAAGGATAGTGTTGTTACCTTAGTGCCCTCTCCTCATGTTACACTAGTTCCCTCTCCTCAAGTCACACTTGTCCCCTCTCCTCATATCACCACAGTTCCCTCACCTCATCATAGCCCAGTTCCACCAATAAGTGCTACACTTCTGCAACCAAGTGGCTCTCCAATATAGATAGTAAATTTGGGAGATAGAAAGAGAAACAATAGTGAATCTACTAAATCTGATGAGGCAACAAAGAAAACCTTAGAGGTGGAGAAAGGCCAAAGCTCTTCCAAGCTCATTTCTCAAGCCCTAAAGAATCCCTTCTCTTCAATTGCGATGATAATCACTTGGGATTATCATAGAATCAATTGCGATGTTAAGAAGAAGATGTTTAGCATAGAATCACTTGGGACAACCTCCAAAGTGATAGGCACTGATTCTTGGTTAGAGGATACTTTGGAGAGAAAGAGAAAAAGGAAAGATGAAAGTGCCCCAGCCAAGGATACAATATCCCTTGCAGTTCATTCTAGATCTGCATTAACCAATGTAGAGAATTATAAAACTTTGTCCATACTTGGGTAGAATCTAGAAATAGGGCACCTAACAATGGAGATAGCCAAGCCCAAAAAAGAAGGAAGAATTGAAGATATGACTACTGATGATTTTACTTTGCACTCAGTGGACCTTGGAGAAGCTAGACATGACCCCAAGGTTGGCTTGTGGAAGTCAACCAATGAAGTAATTGAGGGACAATTGGAAAACCTAAAGTTGTCAAAAGCTAGGATGAAGGCTGCGATATAAGAATTGAACAGATTCATTAGACAGTTGGTCACTCCATTGGCAACTATCTCCAAAGTATCAGTAACAAGAAATCCTACTACTGCCGAAGTTCAAGCCCTTATCTCTCAACTTTAGGAAGATAGGCATTTTGGCCAAATTGGTAAAGACTAGATTGGGAAGGTTAAACTAGAGGGAGTCACTATTACAAAACAAATTGGCAATGTTATCTTAAGATTAGAAATAGAGAAGGATAACATCTTAGCAAATAATAGTACTTTGGCTAGAGAAAGAGCAAAGTACGACAATTGTGAAGATGAAGGAAGCTGTTGAAGCAAAAATCTTGCCGAAGGGAGACAAACATGTATTTGAATGGCTTCAAAGCATGCAATTTAAGTAAGAAATGATCCTATTAGTAGAAAAAGGACTTAAGGAAATAGAGGATAAAGTGAAGAAGACCCAAGACAGATGATTTGAACTCATGAGGGGGCTACATACAAATTTACAGACGTGTGGCCAAGGGAAAGCACTCATTGGGATAAACATCATGAAGGAGAATTCCTTCAAATTCTTGGATAGTTTGATTGATGTGTCTTCAGGTAATCAAAACAGAGTTGCGGAACTCTAGAAACTCAACAGATGCATACACGTGGCCATGAAGGAATTAGCAAGTCAATTGAATGCTATGAAGGATTTGGCCAAGAAACATTCTAAGTGGTTCTTGAGATATACCAACATACATGTGCCTAGGCATGAAGAGCTAATCCCAATCATAGTTGCCGCTAAGGCCTATAGAACAAAAGTAGAAAAGGGGAAGAAGATGAAGTGATTCACATTCCACCCCCTTTTCACTTTCTTATGTAATTATTACAATAACAAACTAGTATCGTGCCATTTGTAATTCTTTGAGTAGATGAACTAATTGAACTTCTATTGTAATGGTCATCTCAAAATCTTATATGTATGAAATTGAAAGATTAAAAAAAAGTCAACGAATTGTTGGTGTGAAGTGCTTGATGTTATAGAGTCAATTGAATGGTATTTTGTATCAACTATTTTCTATTCCATTTATGTTAGTTGCAGTTATATGTTTTCTCTTTGTCTAGATTTAAGTAAGGAAAGAATGGAGTTTCATTCCCCTATTTCAAGACAGTGGATGGATGTGATAAGCAGTGTCATTGCACATTCAAAGAGGAATACCTTAAATGTTTTTCTCTTTAGTTAACTTCTTCTTCTTTGTAGTTCAGATCCTAATTAATCTAGTTCAATATTAGTTGTTATGATATTAAGCTTTGTGAGCTCATAAGATGCGTGGGTTCATAAACTTAATAAATTCCTCATAAATCTATTTCTGCCTAAGTTAGATCCTATTTAGGTTTGGCTCAATTTTATCTCTTCTGTTCTTAGGTCAAGAACACACCCCCATACTAGTTTAGGAATAAAACATAATTCAATCTACCATAGGGAGTTGTACCTATTAATTTAGAGAAAGGCCAATTTATCCAAAAGTGGCTTTTCAACTGCTTGTAATCAGATATTGTTCATAATTTGGGTTTTCAAGAGTCATAATTAAAAAAGAACAAATCTATTTACCAATATAGATCTAGATATAGTTGAAGTTGAGTTTTATATAGAAGAATAAAGATTATTTAGAGCTATAACACAAATGGGTAATAGTCATGGAGTTGATGTTGCATTCTTTATGGTTCTTTACATCCTAACAAATTGAAATATTAGATCAATGAACTCTAAGATTAGTTGAGATTGAAGATGTTAGAGGTCTACAAAGAGTTAGGTTAGTATAGACTAAGTTAAAGGATCGTGTTCCCTTTTGGTGGAAATAATCAAATAAATATAGGGGAAGATAATGGAGAACCTAAGCTCACTAGATAGAGAGTTGTTATTTCTAAACTTAAGGATAAATTCATACTGAAGGATTATGAACATGAATTATTTAAGAGAATGTAGAACTTGAAACAAAAGAATTTGACAGTTAAGGAGTATACATAGGAGCTCTACAAGATTGTAATCAAATCCTAACACCAAGAGTCATCTAAGGAAAATATGACTAGGCATGTTAATGGTTTGAGACTTAAACATTCAAGATGATCCAAGTATGTTGAGGATTAGTACAATTAAATATGCTTATCAGTATGCTTAGAATACATAAGATAGTTGAAAAGAAAACAAGTTACCCCTAGGGTTAGGGATAAATTAATTGTCAATAAGGGTAAAGATAAAATTTTGATTAAAGAGAAACCTACTTAGAATATTTGTAGAATGGTAGAGGGAAAAAAGAGTTAAAAGGAATTCGTTTCAAACATGGGAATGTTGGGCATACAACTTTCCAATGCTTGGTCTGTTCTGGAAAGGGAAAACAAAACCTAGTGACACATGAGGAGCACGTAGAGAAAGATGAACTTGTTGAAAGGTAAATTAAACCTAAAATGGGATAATCTCTTATATTTATAAGATTTTTGTTAAGTAAGAAGGAACCAGAGCCTATGCAAATAAGGTAGTTGTTTTGGACTATCTGTAAATTAGGAGGTAAATGTTGTAAATTGATCATGGATGGAGGAAATACTAATAATCTTGTATCAAAGTAAATGATACACAAGTTAGGATTTAGGAGACTCAAACATCATTTTCCTAGTAGAGTAATTTGGTTTTAGGACAATCCTATGGTAGAAGTAAAAGAATAACATTAGGTTAATTTAAACATTGTGCCATAGCGAGACAAGATATTACATGATGTAATTAACATGAGTGTTTATCATGTTTTGTTAGGAAGACCTTCGCAATATGATGTTAGTGTTGTTCACGATTATTGAAATAATGTTGTTTATATATTATGAAGGATTTCTAAATGTTTACTTTACTTTGTTTAAAGGAGAAAGGAATAAAAACTAAGAACCTAAGTGTGAAGAGAACTTACACCTTAGGAAACCAGACTATTTCATATAAGAAGGTGATAATTTGTAAAAGGTTAATAAGGTGGTACAACTTTTGCAAAATTTGATGAGTGAGTATGAACCAACAAATTTGAAGACTGGTTAGAACTAGATAACAATGTTGCAATAGGTTACTACTGAAATGGTATCAGATGAGAAAAATAATCTTGTTAGTATATTAGAGAATGAAAATTTGTTGAATGATGTTAGAGGTGGAGTCAGACAAAAAAAGTTAAAGCGAGTAATAGTTGGTGACTGTCCAAGCGACAGATACAAAATCACTAGGTTTAGTGAGATTGATCGAAATAGAGGTTGTGATAGTAGTAACGGGAAGACACCTGATGATGGAGTGTATTGTTTTGAATTTGTGGATTTGTATACTTAGCACAATAATTTCCTTCATGATGAATCTAGGATATGTGAGTCAAGAATAAAATGAATCCTATTAGATGTTTATATTTTTCTCTCATCAAAGATCTTCTATTTACTTGGGGTGTATGATGTAGGAGCATCTTTGGGTATTGGAAATCATGCATCACCCAAAAATATGTTCTTTCAGTTTTTCTATTTACTATTCATTTTGACAATTTTCATGTTGTTTAGGTTGCGATCAATCCAATTGGATCATTTTCTTATGTGATCCTTATAGTGTAGTTTAGGCATCATGAAGATCCTAAGTCTAGCTTTGGTCTATTTTTTCTAGATGAAGTTACCTTAAGATTGGCTTGGTGCTATATTGGCTTTCTTATTCTAATAGTCAAGGTGGTGAATTGTGACTTGTAATGAAGATTCACAATATGTGATGCTTAATGGTGCATTATTCTATGTGGTTATATATATTTGATCGAACCTCTTTTATGTGCACAAAATATATGTATATATTTGGGGTTGATATTATGGATTTGGGTCTTGACCTATATGTTTGTAATATGATTCCTTTGTCTTAGAAAATTATGATAAATCAAGTCAACTTTTGGTTGGCGATCCTATATATAAGTAGAATAGTAATCCTTATTTTATTAGTGCAAGGTGTTGGAAAGAGAAAATGATAAGAAGTGAAACAATAGAAGTAACTAGGATAGCTATAGTATATTGAAGAATCATAGTTTTGAGGGATAATTGAGAATAGGTTGTTGAAAGTAGTGAGTGTATCTATCTTGCAACAATTATATATCACTAATGGTGATTTAAAAATTACACTTGCAGGCCAACTTGATGGTAATCCAATGGTATTCTTTTTATTTTGTCTAGGTATTTTTGATGTGGCATAATCTAGCTACTATACACTAGAATTGTGCACTTCTCTAAACCATTCTATCCAAGGTATTCCATGAGTTGGAAAGTTTGAATTGTGACTTAGATCTCCCTAGACATGGAGTGTAAAGGTGTGTGCATAAGCATAAAAATAGCTCTTAGTTGAGCCTTAGATATGCAATTCTTGCTAGCAAACCATGAAATGAGAGATTCTTTAGACAAGAGCAAGAGTGCTAGTGTCAAAGAACTCTTGAGTATGCAATGTAAAGATGAAACTGTGCTAAAATGAGATGCATAAAGCAGCTATGCTAGCAATATGATAGTATTATCAAGCCATGCTAATTAAACTAGGTGGTCTATGTTATTGCAAGAAGGAAACTAAGCTAATGCAAATGAACTAAACCAACATGACCATGCAATGAATGAGACAAGAAGATAAAAGTTCTCCACAAAATGCTCTAAGAAAACCTATAAGTAAACTTGCAACATAACAATAACTCAAAATCGAGATCCTTAGAGAAGGAGAGAACTCTCCCTTTTAAAGGTGTATGAACAATTGAGATCAAGATCAGGAAATGAGTGATCAAGGGTGGGCATTAACTTTTAGCATGATCCATGTGCAAGATAATTTCCACCAATGAGAAAGAGTTGACCTTTAATGTGAGACAGTTTTTTCTTTTAATTTTTAAATAACAAAAAGACTTTATGTGTGCACATTAGAGTGGGTTGGAAGAATGGGGTCTTTTACTTAATTAAAAGGGAACATATTCTTTTAATCAAATATGGACTTAGAGGATATTATAGTTTAAAACTATAGGTAAAAATCATTTTTGTTTTAGTAATTTGGCTTAGGCAAATATTAGCAAAAATGTTGAGAAGGGGGATAATAGTCTAGATGACCATTTTTAGGTGATTACAGCTACAAGGTTAGACATCTCATTTGGAGGTTCTCTTGACTATATCAAAATAATGATAATTATAGTAATCTATTTATTAATATAATATAATATACAATAATAAATTAATATAATATAGTTTATTAATATTAAAGTACACATAATGGTTGCATATTATATTTTATTATTATTATTATTGTATTTTAATTAACATTATGTTATTATTATATCATCTTGTTTTATTATTGTTTAGTCATATTATAGTATTATATTATTTTCATAGTATTGTGATTATAATAAAATAGTATTATTTTACTATTATATTATCTTAAATTATTTTTCTTATAATACAACTACAACTATTAATATCCCCTCTCAACAGGGCTAGGACAGATGATCTTCCTCAAAATCCTCATATTCTAGTAGAAAAATTAAAACAATAAGAATTACTACTGTAAGAATTTGGTATATGTAAGAATCCGCCTCAAGCTTTCATACCATGTAAGAATTTTCCTAAGGCAAGAATGAAATGCCAAGATCTAGATGCCAGAGAGACAAGGTATGATCAAATGAGAATGGATTAATCAAATAATTGGATGAATACATCGTAGAAGTGCCTTGTATATAAAGACAATCAAGATGACTAGGAGTCATGCAAAAGGTAAGCACATGTCCACCAAGAGTGGATTATCCTCCATTATGCATGAATGACATGCAAAAATGAGATGATAAGAATACAAAGGTGTATCTCATGAAGATATGTACTAGACAACATGTGCTCAATTAGAGTGCAAACTACTGTGTTATCTACATAAAAAATTATATGAATCTGCAAACTCCTAGGTGTGTACATGAAAACTAATATGAAAATGCATTAATCTAAGTAAATTTAAGTAAAGTGTAAATAGTAAATACTTATTTACACCAACACTCCCCCTTAACTGCAACTTAGGGGAATGCACTTAAGCTCACAAAAGATAGATAATAATGCAAGATGGGTCTCAAATACTAGGCCATGTTAAGCACTCATGTACAAGATGCAAGTGCAAAAGATAGATGCAATGCAATTTCTTATAAAGTGGAGAAAGAGGGAAAACCACATAGGAAAAACCCTCTCCCTAAAAGAGAGATAATTATAATAAGAGAAAATGAGAGATAAGAAGACCTCATGTGAGGAAAAGATCCCCCTCATAAGAGAGAAGGAGTGGAAGAGAGACCAAGTAGCCCCCCTCAATGTAGAATCTACACCCATGGTAGATACTCCATGCTTGATGTAGAAACTACTCCATGAGTGTAGAAAAAAATTCCTCCCCTTAGGAAGAAACAAAACCAAAGGACTATCAAAGAAGCCTCCCCCATCTATAGGAAGAAACCTCAAAATGTATGAAATCTCTAAAACCTACTAAAGTGTCCCCATATCAATACTAAAAAGTGCCTTCTCCAAATCATTTGTACAATGCCACTTTGTTGTAAAATATAAGTCAAGATCAATTGAGGATGAATGTAGAACATGAATCAAGGAATCAAGTGTCTCCTTCAAAGAGAAAGTGACCTCCTTCAACTATTGTGTCAAAGTATCCACCATCATGTCAACCTCGAAAGGCAGATCAAGTAGAGAATGAAGATGAGGTTCAACATGTTCCCTTGAAATAACTGAAGAAGGATAATCTTCACCAAAGAGAAGATGAATGTCATCACTAGTGTCTCCCAAATTTGCAATATAGGACTCCACAAATAAACCTATAATGTATGTTGTAATGTCCCCTTTCTAGCATTCATAGCATGATGTTTTCGTTAGCCTATTTCCCCACAGTCTCATAGGCTAACTAGGACATTAAAGGGGCTTAGAGGCCATTTGGCCTAGACAGTTTCAGTTGCAGGTCTTTCTGAGGGGTTCTGAGGCAACTTTGGGCATACTTACTATTTATAGTAAGTCATCTTGGACATGGCCGGACATTCAGTCACAGTGGTATGTCGATGGTAATTGTTTAAAATCGACAGGAAGACTTATTTATCATTGATAAGATTTGTTATGCATTGATAAAGCCATTTTATAAAGTTAAATTTAAATATTTAACTTTATTAATGCATAGACTATAGTTTGTGGGAAATATTTAAATTAAAAGAGTTCCCTTTATTTTTATAACACATTGGAGACATAAGGTACATAAAGGGAGTTATGTTTTATCCCACATTGAGAAAACGAAGGATTGAGCTCTTGTGAGAACACTATAAAAGAAATGGAAGAGCTTTTTTTTTGTATGCTTGGATGAAGATTAATGTTATGTTGCTAGATATCTGATTATTGGGCTTGGAGGACGAAATCCCTCTTTGCTAGCATTCTCTTCGCTATTGGAAGACACAGTCAGGAGGATCAAGGGTGTTTTCACTTCAGGAAACACACTGGGTTTCATTTGGGGCGTTTGCAAAAAGAAATTTACAAGGGTTTGAGGTGCAGATCTGAAGTTAGTTATTGCTATAGTGCCGCATGAACAATATTTTGCTACAGTCGGCATGAACAATATTTTGCTACAGTACAGTGTGAACAGTGTTGGTATCAAGTTTACTTGTTTTTCTGGCTGATTAGAAGTTTGGAGGGCTGGCCGACTACATTTGCAAAATACTACGGCAACTAATTCCAGGTTTCTTCTATCAAATTTTGATATTTTGCATAATAATTGTTGAATACAAGTCTGAATAGTTGTTGCAGCCTTTAAGGTAGCTGTAAGTGCACATCTAAATTTAAAAATCACCCTTTATTAGCAGATTGAAAGAGTTTCCAGATTTTTCATATACTATTGAATGTGTGCCAAGTGTTTGTGAAAATGTTATGATGTGTATTATGCATTTTAATGTCACTTCATAGTTGTATGTAAATCTACTCATTGGAAAGAAATTTATTGAGGAAATCAGCTTTATGAGTTTGCATACAAAGTGTTTGACAATATTCCTTAAGTTAAATTTCTGCAAGTCAAAGTTCAAATCAGGGGAGGATACTACATATGTCAAGTAGTCATCCCATGGAATTGAGTCTAGAAGAAAATGAATATCCTACTACACTAAATCACCTGAATCCATGGCTATGTGAATACAAGTATCATTAGGAGCAACAATAGATGAAATATCAGTAAGAGGAGAAGAAATGTAAGGCTCAAGAACTTGATCATATGTGAGAACACCCAAGTTCAAGCAGCCAAAGTTCTGCTCAAAATTTGAATCATCACTAGAAGTGTGATCAAAATCTATAGAGAAATCACTGTCATCATCATGACCAAAGTCTGAGAAGTAGTATAGTTGAGATGCGTAGTCAAATACCCCAGTAGAAATGATATATCTAGCTTCCAAATCTCTAATAAAAACTAAACTAGGTTGTGAATTCCATAGTTCTTCTTCTATCTCCATGACTAAGCTGATAGATGGAAAGAAAATTGACTTAGGTGAGGTATGCACAACACATCTCTTAAGTATCCCTCCCCTTTATCAATAGTGCCTTTCCCAATAAAATTCATGTAAGTATGATTTCCCATCACGATAGGTGGAGTGTGAAAAGGATCAAATGATAAAAACATAGACTATGAAGATGCCATATGACAAGAAGACCCTAAATCTAGAAGCCATCTCCCTGAATCTTGACTCAAAGCAACAACTAAGGCTTGAACTTTTCTCATGTGATCCTTTTCTTTATCATAATCTGAATGTGAATAAGGGTATGAAGTAGTCATTCTTGAAGGTATACCAATTTTATTCTTCTTGAAAAGATTCTTGAGTTCACCTATCTCCTTCTTATAACAATAATGTTCTTCATGTCCATTCTTCTTGCAATATGCACAAGCAAGAAACTCCTTCTTGGATGATTTCCCCTTATTGTTGGAGTTGTCTTTTGGTGAGGAGGTTGAGTGTTCTTTCACTCATTGTGGATTTTTTTTCCATGATTTATGCTTCTTGTTGGACCATTTTCTTTGATTCCCTTTACTAGTCACCAATGCTTTAGACTTTGAAGACTTGAGAATCCCCATGCTCATCAAGTTTGATTGTTCTACCATCAACATCTCCATGAAGGAATCAAATGAAGGCATAGTGTAGGAATAACCTAAGGTCAACTTATGAGTGTTGAAGATAGAAACAAATGATGCATACTCTAGAGGAAGTTTTATCATCAATTTATGGATCAAATTTTCATGCTCTATGGTAATTCCACAATACTTAACCATTGACCTTAGCTCATGTGCCTTGGTGGTATAGTATTGAATTGTGTCAAACTCCGTAGGATTTAATGAGATGAGATTTTCATCAAGTTCAAAACCCTTAGCTTTGTCTACTTTTGCATACAAGCTAGAAAAACTTATCCCATGCTTCCTTTACTATTTTACAATTGTCAATATGGAAGATAAGATCATCATGTACATATTTCCTCAAAGTACCAATAACAACCTTATTGATATGATTCCATTCATTTAGTTTATTACGATCAGATGGTGCAACCGTGGTTCCATCAATATAATCAATTAAACCTTTTTTCCATCATTTTACTCCATGCTCTAATTTCCATGTAGCATAATTATGTGGATTCAAAATTGGAAATCTAGGAGAACCCATGATGTGAAATGAAAGAACACAAGAGAAAGAGAAGCACAAACACTCAAGAGAGCCCCAAATCACTCAATCATAGAACTCCTCAAAAATGGATGATTTTGATACTTTATACTTAGTGCGTGTACAATTATCACTTGTCAAAATAAACCAAAGTGGACTTCTAATTTTGATGGTTACAATAGCAAATATGAAGCTATATATGACTCAATAAGATAATAAACAAGATCTCTCAAGGATCTAATTGATTACAAGTGCCAAAATAGGCCAAAATTGACCAAATGCTAAAAGTGCTATGTCCACTTAAAATTACTCCAAACTGATACCAGATCTGGAAAGTAGACAAAAATATTATGCACTTTCAAAAAACATAGCACCTAAATATGTGTCCATATGAGCCTGAATAAAGCATTTGAAATTGCAAAAATTAGAATTTGCAATTTTCAAAAAAAATTAGGAACAAATTACAAACAACCCACACCAATGTGTAGATCACAAAATTACACCCCAAAACAAAACAAATTGCTCAAAAAAAGGAGTCCATATGAGTGAGATATCACGTTTGAAAATCACCTATGTAATTATTTTTCCTAAATCACTATCATCATACCTCAAAAAATTAAATGACTCTAGATTTCACCTTATATGTCCGATTTTGATGAAAAAAGGTCGATTTAGGGTTTTTTTTAAAACCTTCTGAATGTGATGCCACCATTTGATTTACACCATCAAGCTCCAATCTTGACTTGCATTTTTTTTTGTTGCTCTCCAATGGCTATGCAATGAAACTCCTATGGCTTTGATACCTTGTAAGAATTTTCTTCAAGCTTTTGTACCGTGTAAGAATTTTCCTAAGGAAAGAATGAAATGCCAAGATCTAGAAGCTCAAGAGATGGCACAAGAGAGACAAGATATGATCAAATGAGAGTGGATTAATAAGATAATTTGATGAATACATCGTAGAAGTACATTGTATATAAAGGTAGTCAAGATGACTAGGAGTCATGCAAGAGATAAGCACAACAACTAAGCACATGTCCACCAAGAGCTGATTATACTCCATTATGCATGAATGTACACACATCAATGAGATGATAAGAATACAAATGTGTAACTCATAAAGAGATGTACTAGAGAACATGTGCTCAATTGGAGTGCAAACTATTGCATTATCTACATGAAAACTCATATGAATATGCAAATTCTTGTTGATCTCAGATTGGTTTTGACTATTGAGTGTTTATACACTTAAGTCATTTACTTAGTTCATGTCGAACAAGTAGTATATGCCAAGCACAACATGTATAAGATAGAGCATGCTAAGTCCACAGTGAGTGCCGAGTCCCTCAAGTGCCGAGCATACAGTATATGTTGAGTGATTCAGGAGTCGAGTCAGCAATGCATACCGAGTCATTCTGATGTCGAGTCACAGTATAGAAATTAGTATATGTTGAGCATTAGAGACTTCAGATGCTGAGTAACATAGTTTTGTCACAGTTGTTTGTATTGGCACAAACTACTATGTAAACCATTTTTTAGCCAACTTACAGATTAAACTATGAGATTTTAGTGATAAGGATGAATCTTAAGTTGGAATCCCTATGAATTACATGCATCCAATTAGGTAAAGGGAAGTTTTAAGTAGCAAAATGGAGCAATCACAATCGTTGATTCATACCTAACCCTAAGTCACCTAGGTCTTCTTAAGGAGGACAAACCCTACACTTCTTATGTGTGTGGAAGGAGAAAGGAGAAAAGAGAGAAGTTTACATGTGAAAACTAGGATATTCATGGTCACCAATGCATAATGATCTAAAATTGAATTGCAAAATTAGTTAAAGGAGAACAGAGGAAGGAAATAGTGAACAATGGAGAGACATTTGATCAAGAAGGATCAAGAATAAATCATTTTAGAGGTGATCTGTTATCAAGCAACAAAGTACTAACTAGAGGATCAACATTGAGACATTATAACAAGTGAACCAGTTAAATCTCTTAACAAAGTAGTCCTAACAGACTGTAGAAATCCTTTAACAAGGTGCTTACTTAATTGTGAGTTGAAGTCCTTTAACAAGGCACACTTTTAATAGGGTGTTGAAATCCTTGAATAGGGTAAGACTTAACAATCTTTGTAAGCCTTTAATAGGGAAAACCTTTCACAGGGTAGATCATGTCTCATGATCAAACATTGTAACCTTTATTAGATACACTTTATTATTGTAGTAGTGAAGATTTGTGGGTGTCATCCCCACCCCAGTTTTACCTTCTCATTGGAGGGTTTCTGGGTAATCATATCTAGTGTCATATATGTGTGAATGCTTACTTGTTTACATGATTTAGATGTACATGCTTTACATGATATTTTAGTTTACTTATTGAATGTATGAGATAGATGTGTGGTGAATGTTTTATGGGTCAAAGTTTAAAGTACTGATTCACCCCCCCAGAAGTTTACCTTTCATATTGTAATTCCAACAATTGGTATCAGACCTTTGTTCTCTAGAAGAGAAGCTTTGCAGTTAGGAAAGATCTTGGAAATGGAAGTCTACCAGTTGGGAAAGATTATTGAGAAGTAGGAGATCGAAATACATCTCATTCTACATCAGTTGAATGAAGCAAGAGAAGACTTAAAGAAATCTTTAAAGAGAAGGAAGGAAATTTCTATTGAGGAGAATGACACACAATACAAAGAGATAGACACTACTAAGCTATTTGCTAATAGAGACTCCAATGGATTTGATGTAGCACTTGTAGATCTAATGGAAAGGAATAGAGTCCAAGTAGAAGAAATCAGAAATCTCAAGTTAGAGAAAGAATCACAAGCCATACTACTATGTGAGGTGACTGAATAGAAAAAGAACACTATAGAAGACAAAGCCATGATTGAAGATGATAAAAGAATTTTGACCAATAGACTGGAAGAGAAATCATTAGAGCTAACTAGGATTGCTAACATGCAATTGGATACTTTGAGTCAAATGATGAATGCCAACTATGAATTGAATGTCAAGGACATTAAGATAACAACATTGAAGTTGCAGAATGAGCAATTGAATAATGACCTAAAAATGGAAAAGGAATTTTTTGAAAGTTTCAATAAACCAAGTGAAGCTATCAAATATTTTGAACAATTAATGAGATTCCCTAGATCCAACAATGACACATATGGACTAGGATACACAAGTACTGAAGAAGGAGAGTCATCCAAAAGCGCTAAAGAAAGGAGTAACAAAGGTAAGAATTTTAAACCTACTTGTCATAATTGTGGTAGGAAAGGACAGACTACAAATGTATGCAAGAGAAAGACTGCAAATTAGAATGTTAAGCAAAAGAGCATGGGTCACTGTCATAAGTACAACAAGCAAGGTCATCAAGCACATGAATGCAAAACTAAGATCATGCACACTCAAAGATTTGAAGGATATTTTTATAACTATCAAAAGTATGAGCATAGAGCTTATGAGTGTAGATCCAAACCTATGTGATCATCAAACAAGCAAACAAAAGTAAAGAACAATGACAATTACAATTGGGATTATAATACAAGGTATAATTGTCAGTATTGTCAAGAGTATGGACATGTTCTTGAGAATTGTATTTTAACACACTTTAGAAGTGACTACAAAAGGTGGTTGAGCCAAACCACATATTTCAGCTATTTGAAGATTGGTCACATCAGTTGATATTGTCCAACAAGGTCAAAGGCACCAAGTTGGGAGTTTAATAAAGGCAAAGGCAAGGCAGATATTGAAAATGTCAAAAATGAAATGAACAAGACATGGAAGAAAAAAGAGGATTGCAACACATCAAGTAGAGAAGGGATCACTTCACCCAATGGGTCAGGTGATCACACCTCATCAAAATAAGCAATCAAGAGGTATGTGGGACTGATATTCGAAAATTATATCATACATTAGTTCCAAAAAGGATTTAGTTCTGAAAAGTTTACGTAAGCATGAATAAAGATGCAAGGTGCTATTAGGAATCAAAGAAAAATCTTTAAGTTTTTCATGTTACTACCGAGCATGAAAAGTTATCTATGATTTCCAAATGAAATGCTAGAGGATGTCGAGCTAACAGACTGTATGGCTATTTCTGAGCTCGTAATGGTTGCTAAATGAATGAAAATGCTAGTGGATGCCAAGCAAGCTAGAAATTAGTTGATGCCAAGCTTACAGTTGTGTAAGCACTTAGCATTAATTGTAGTATTTCAAAGGGATATTTGATCAATTTTTTCTCATTTAACACCATTCAAAATTGAGAGAGAGCAAGGAGAGCTAGAGGCGATTTGGAAATTTCATCTGAAGCATTTGTAGAAGATTTGAATAGCTATTTGACATCATCTCATCAAATTTTGCAAGGTATTTATTGTGTGTTGAGCTACATTGTTTCTAATTTCATAAAACCTAGCTTTGTAAAATGGCGTCTAGTTCTTCGAAGGCAAAATGTGTAGAGGGAAAAGAGGTTTTAAATGTTCAGTTGGTTAGCAATGAAGTAAAACAACCTATTTTCAAAGCCATACCAGACATTGCATATAAACAAGATCCCTCTTGTGAATGATCTATGATACCACTGCAGGTTTTAATGACTTAGGATGTTAGAAAATGCTATAATTGTAAAATTGGGAGTATTAGTGACATGGAAAATAGAGAAGCATATGACAAACTATGTGAAAATGGTGTGTTAAGGTAAGAATTCAAGATTGTAGAAAAGAAAGGGTTAACTCGTGCCCTAGATTTCCCTAATATTTTTAAAACTGAATGGATCAGGATTATATTGAGTAGATTCATGATAGTTCACTATGTTAGACAATGAGCCAATCAAAATATCAAAGAGAATAATCCATAGGGTAACAGGGCATCCAACCCTAGATTAGCCTAAGACTATGAGGAGTGAGTCTAAAGAAGTTATTGATAACATAAGGGCTGTGTGGAATAAGAAGGGAATGACCATAGACACCATCACAAATCGTCTGATAGATTTTGTAGTAAGGGAAATTGCACATAAGTTTTAGCAATCAAGCAGATTGAACAGTGTACACTATATTGCAGTAGATGTGGGTTACAATATTGTGAAGAAGGATCATACATATGATCTTGCCAAGTTGTAGCTACAATAATTGATTTAAAACCTAGGATAAATAAGGAAGATGAAGAGTTCTTAGTGTAAATTTTGATCTATTTTGATATGTATCTTCTTCTATGTTTAGAACACATTTCCTACATTTGACACTGTAGCATGGAAAACAAATAGGTTTGTTGCAGTCCAAATAGGAGAGTTCATCGAATAGTTAGGTGAAAATTTTGAGTAAGTAATGACCAATTACTTTGAGAACTTCAAGAAATCTATGAAGAAGAGATTGAGGATTCTAATATCATTAGTGGAAAAACATTTTGATGATGTTTGTTTCCTAGTTGATGTTGATTATATATTTGTTCAAGCAACAACTTTAAGAGTAAGATGACTGAGGCCATTAGGCTATGAAATTAATGTAGATGAAGCCTCTACAGTAATAACAACATTACTTGCAAAAGAGATAGACAAAGATGCTAGAGCATTTGGTAATTATGAGATGGCCAAATCTAAGATTACTATGGAATTAAAGACTACCTTTGTCATAAAAAAGAAGCAAAAATTAGTAAAGAAATTGAAAGAAAAATTTGATGAAGGTGCTGAGCAGGAAGAGGATGAAGAGGATGAAGATGAAGAAGACACTCAAATTCAAGCACCACTTGCATTGACACAAGGAAAGGGTGAAGATCAACAAGAGGAAGAAATAGAAACTACAGAAGGTGTCAAGGAAGAAGAAGCCGAGGAAGCACCTACTCCTACTGATCAAAAGAAGAGAAAGGCTAAGGCACAAATAGTGACAAGACCCAAGAAGGTTGCTAAACCAAGCCAACCAAAACCTACAACACCTTCCACAAGGGCTAGTGCACATGTCACTACACAAAAGGCTAAAGAGAAAGCCAAACCTATAGAGTAGGAAGGAGGACAAGGAGGAAGTACATTGCTCAGGCTGAATCTGATGAAAATAGCCAATTCCAAGTGGTGAGTCATAATCGATCTTCAGATCTAGACAACCTATGTGAGAATGTTAGAAATAATGTAGATTTATCAAGATTTTCTCACATTGATTTTGAAAATCTTGAAAAAGTTGAAAAGAATCAAGTAAAGAAGGCAATATATGCCATGATGGATACTTTCAAGAAAGCTCCTCTAGAGATTGGAAACTCCATACCTAAAAGCCTATATGAAAGAGTTGAGCAAAGACGACACTATTGTTTAGATACTATAAGGCAAATTAGAGAAATAGCCCTCACTCAAGTTATGCCTAAACTTAACAAGGCACAAATTGCTAAAGCCATTAAGAAATATGATGTTAGATTTGTTCCTAAATATAAAGCCTTCAACATATTACAAAATAACATAGAAGATTTTGTAAAGAAGACTACACAGATGTAAAAAGTCACATATGGGCTAGCTACAATCAAAGTAGGAGAACAAGAGCCTATCAAGGTCAAAGATGATGAAGAAGATGACAATAATGAAGGCACAGTTGATGATGCAGGAAAAGAGGTGAATAACTAGGGCCAAAGGCTCACCCAACTATCCAAACCACCCTGCAAGAGTTAACACAATGGAAGAAAACACAAAGAACAACAACCAAAGGATGAGGAAGAGTGAAATACTTTTATTGATTTATCAAAATATCTTCATACATGCCTAGCTGTAAGGCCTTCTAGGTTATGACCAGTTACAAAGATTTTGCTTCTGGTTTCCAGAGTTCAATCCATTAACAATGTTGGTGTTTGGTTTAGACTTAATTTTTTTTCTAAACCTATTTAATCATTTGAATTACAAGTCTTGACAAAACATATCTATTATAGAAAGTATCTTATTATAATGTTAAAGAAAACACTCAAATTCAAAGGTTTCTTCTCTTAACACAATCATCCATCAATAGAAAAATATGTTGAAGTTGGTCTCCCAATATTATCCCTCTTCAATAATAACTAAAAATTAAAAATCTCTTAAACTTTGAATATACTTAGTATTAAAATTACTTAAACTTATCTCATATTAGAAGAATTCTAGGTTACGGCCAGTTACAAATACATTCACATTCAAAGATCCAACTGCAAATTCACACTTTCAGTTATGCTCTCTAATCTTCTTCCCCAAAAACTTACCTAACTCTAAGCCTAAACACTCTATATATACTTGCAAAAATGGCTTATAAATTATTCTAGAACATTACATAAGAGGAAGGCTGACCCAACAATGGTTTGGACACATCCCAAGAAAGGATCTTAACATAAATGTATTGGTCAAAATAAATCTCGCAAGTCAGCTCGCAAAGATCACATTCAAATGCTGACACTCGGCATACACTGGGTAACTCGGCACATGAAGAGTCACTTGGCATACACTGAGTAACTCAGCACATGAAGAGTCACTTGGTATACATTAGGTAACTCGGCACATGAAGAGTCACTTGGCATACACTGGGTAACTTGGCACATGAAGAGTCACTCGGCATACACTAGGTAACTCGACGCATGACGAGTCACTTGGCATACATTAGGTAACTCAGTGCACAAAGAATCACTTGGCATACACTGGGTAACTCAGCGCATGAAGAGTCACTTGGCATACACTGGGTAACTCAGCATCCACTAGAGCTATAGTAACTTGACATCCACATGCAGAATGAACGAAAATGAGCAGGATAACAAGGCAACCCAAGATGCTCCTACATCAGACAATCGGGGTTGAAAGAAATGATTCTCCTGAATCATTGAGATGTTACAATTTGAGTTGAATCCAACTCAGATTAATAAATCCATGAAGCATCTTTAGTAGGCCTATTCTTCCACTTCACCAAATATTCATAGTAATCTTTTCCTCTTGTGCTCTTGCCAACTCTCTTATCCAATATCTATTCAACTTCTTCAATCTGCTTCTTAAGATAATCTTCTAATACAACAACTTCATCATTTAACTCATGATACTTATACAAATCAAAAATATTGAATATAGGAGATATATCCATGTCATCAGATAACTCAACTTCATAAGCATTACCACTGTCAAAATTCTTCAAGATCATACAAGGTCCAAATTTCTTCATCTTCAGCTTACTGTATGTTCCAACTGGGAATCTTCCTTTCTTCAGATGAACCATCACCTCATCACCAACTTGAAAATCATGGTGTCTTCTAAACTGATCAACATTCTCCTTATACTTCTGATTACTTTGTTCCAACCTCAACTTCACTTCCTTATGCAAAGACTCCATAAAATCAACAAATTCTTCTCTTGTAGGGCTTTTCTTTTCTTCAGCAGCAACATCTCTCAAATCTGATATACCTCTAGGATGCATCCCAACAACAATCTCAAAAGGTGTCTTCCCTGTACTCCTATTCATAAAATTATTATATGCAAATTCAACTTGTGCTAATACCATCTCCCAATTACTTGGCTTATTCCCAATTAAACATCTTAGCAAATTACCCAAGCTTCTATTCACAACCTCTATCTGTCCATCTGTTTGTGGATGGAATGTAGAACTAAATTTTAATTCAATACCCATCTTCTTCCACAAAGTCTTCCAAAAATAACCAACAAACTTGCTATCTTTGTCAGAAATAATACTTCTTGGTAATCCATGCAATCTCACAATTTCTTTAAAGAAAAGTTCAGAAATATGCTCAACATTTGATTTCTTCTTACATGGTATGAAATGAGCCATCTTAGAAAATCTGTCCACTACAACAAATATGGAATCATACCCTTTTACTATTTTAGGCAATCCAAGAACAAAATCCATAGTGATGTCAGTCCAAGGTTTCTCAGGAACAGTAATAGGTGTATATAAACTAGTATTTTGACTCACTCCCTTTGCAACTTGAAAAAATCCACAACTATTTACAAATTTCTAAACATCCTCATACATTTGTGGCCAATAATACTTCTCTTTTAGCAAACTCAATGTCTTATCAATTCCAAAATGTCCAGCCAATCCACCCCTATGCTTTTCCTTAATCAGATTCAACCTCGTAGAGCTTGTAGGAATACACAATTGAATACCTTTGAACAAAATACCTTCTTGAATGAAATACTCATCATACTTACTTATGTGATCTTTTAGATTTGATGCTCTACATTCTCTCCACGCCTCAAAAAAATTAGAATCAACATCATACAACTCTTTCATTTCATCAAAACCAAGAACTTCAACCTTCATTTCAGCCAACAAAGAACGTCTTCTACTCAATGCATCAACAACTCTGTTAATAACTCTAAGCTTATGCTTGATCACAAGTGTAAAACTCTGCAACTACTCAACCCACTTCATATGTCTTTGATTCAATTTATCTTGACTTCCCAAGTATTGTAAAGCTTTATGATCAGTATACAACACAAACTCCTTAGGAATCAAATAATGTCTCCACTTCTTCAATGCTTGAACAATGGTATAAAATTCTTGATCATATACATAATACTTCCTTTTAGCATCATTCAACTTTTCACTAAATAAAGCAACAGGCTTACCTTCTTGACTTAATACAGCTCCTATTGCATTACCACTTGCATCACATTCAACTTGAAATACTTTGTTGAAATTAGGTAAAGCCAATACAGGTAATTCAACAACCTTTTGTTTCAAAGTCTCAAAACTCTTTATTAGCTCCATGTGTCCACTTGAATTCCTTTTTATCTCCCCTCATTGTTGCAATCATAGCATTACAAACTTCACTAAAATTCTTTATAAAATTTTTATAAAAAATAGCCAAACCATGAAATGATCTTACCTTATCCACATTTTTAGGTGTAGGCCATTCCAAACTTGCTTTAACCTTCTCAGGATCCATCTTCAAACCATCAACTGAAATTGCAAATCCCAAAAATACAATCTCCTCTTGCATAAAAGAACACTTTTTCAAATTAATCAACAACTTTTCCTCTTTCAACCATTGCAATACTTGTCTAATATGCTCAAGATGTTCTTCCTTAGTCTTGCTGAATACCAGAATATCATCCAAATAAACAATCACAAACTTACCCAAGAATCTTTTCAGAACTTCATTCATTAACCTCATGAAAGTATTAGGTGCATTAGTCAAACCAAAAGGCATAACCAATCATTCGTACAAACCATCTTTTGTCTCGAAATCAATCTTCCATTCATCACCTTCTCTGATTCTAATTTGATGATAGCCACTCTTCAAATAAATCTTGGTAAAATACTTTGCTCCACTCAAACAATCCATTATGTCATCCATCCTCAGCATAGGAAACCTATATTTCACTATAATTTTGTTAATAGCTATGGAATCAGTACACATTCTCCATTCTCCATTCTTTTTAGGTGATAATATAGTAGGTACAACACACAAACTCAAGCTTTTTCTAATCAAAAATTTCTGCAACAACTCATGCACTTGTCTGTTAAGCTCTTCATTCTCTATAGGTGTCAATCTATATGGTGCTTTGTTTGGCAAACAAGCTCTAGGAATCATATCCATACAATGACTTATACTTCTTACTGGAGGTAAACCATCAAGAATATCATCAGTAATAATATCTTTATACTCATTTAGCAATTCTGTAATTTCTACTTGTACTCGACTATCACTATCTACTGTCACTCAATCATTACTAGCTTCTGCTACTCAGTCATTAATACCAACACTCGGTCCTCTAGGAATTATGGCAAAACATACTTTATTCTTTTTCATTTCCTTTTCAAATTGTTTCCCATTAACCATGCAAATTTTTATAGCAATACAATTAACCTCATCTGGACTTTCAATCAAAGGTAGCAATGTTTGTTTCTTCCCATTTACCCAAAGAGTATATTGATTCAATCTTCCATCATGTACAACATATCTATCATATTGCCAAGGTCTACCCAACAAAATATGACAACAATCCATGGGCATAATATCACACAAAACTTCATCAAAGTAATGTCCAATTTTGAACTTCACAAGGCATTGTTCACTTACCAATATCTTATGCTCATCTTTGATCCATGAAACATGATAAGGTTTGGGATGTTTCAACCTCTGCAATTGCAACTTGGTAACCAACTCTTCTAATGCCAAATTTGTAGAACTTCCACTACCAATGATCACCTTGCAACATTTTCCAGCCATCTTACATCTAGTCTTGAAAAGTCTTCTCCTTAAAATAGGTTCCTCATCACTTCCCTTATTACATAAGGTTCTTCTCACCATCAAATTTTCTCTAGCCTCAGGTCCACTTGGTGAACCCTCATCATCTTCTTGAATCACAACATTTTTGTTACCTTGCCTACTTTCAGAGGATCTACATTCAAAAGATCTATGTCCCTCTTTACCACATCTTAAAAAAACCATGAAATCCACCTCTAAAATAGGAATTACCTCTTCCTTGGTAAGAATTAGTGCCTTCTCGATAAGAATTACCACTTTTCCATTCGGTCTTGCCTTTGTCATCATTCTTCTATTTAGATTTGCCTTTATCCTGCATAGAACTGTCACTTTCTCCATAAGATCTACCTCTACCTCTCTGGAATCTATCAACTCTACCTCTTTGTCTTTGTTCATGCTTCTTTGTCAAGATCTCCTCAACTTTCAAGGCATATTGATATGCTTCTTCTACACTTTCCAACTTCACAAAACCTATTTCATCTTGAATTCCAGATATATATCCATTAATGTACTTTGAAATTTTCTCAAAATCATCATCCACATGTCCAGATTTGATGTCCAATCTATAGAATTCCTTAGTATATTCTTTCACAGTCATGTCCTTTGTTTCAAATTTTGCATCTTTCTCAACAAGCTAACTTGGTAATCAACAGGGAGGAATTTTTTCTTTAACTTGTTCACCATCTTTGGCCAAGTTCTGATCTTTTCCTTTCCTCTCCTTTGTCTATCAGTTTGTAAGTGCTCCCACCATAGTGATGCATGACCTTTCAACCTAGTGACTGCAATCTTCACCTTTCTATTATTAGGAGTATTTTCATACTCAAAGAACTTCTCCATATCAGAGATCCAATCTAACACAACATTGGTATCCAATTTTTCATCATAAGGAACAACTTCTACATTAGGCTTTGAATTTTCCCTAGACAACACTTGCAATAATTTTTCCTCATCTTGATCTTCTTCAAGTTCTAGATTATGACTTGGTGTTGCTGCTTCATCATCACTTACATCATCAAGATGTGCTCCTCTCCTTTGGGCTGTCTCCACATCATCAAATTTGGCTGAAATTTATCTCAATTGATCCAATATATCATTATCAACATTATTTCCTCTACCATGAACCATCTTTACAAATTAGGTTCATGCAAGATTGTAACCCTCTACAAGTTATAGGTCAAATCCACAGATCTACCACCCTACAACCAAATCCAAATTAGGGTTCTACACGATCCAATCTCTACAAGGATGAACCCCAAGCTCTGATACCAATCGATATAGGAAAAGGGGTGAATAACTAGGGCTAAAGGCTCACCTAGCTATCCAAACCACCTTGCAAGAGTTAACACAACAGAAGTAAACACAAAGAATAGTGACCAAAGGATGAAGAAGAGTGAAATATTTTTATTGATTTATCAAAATATCTTCATACATGCCTAGCTATAAGGCCTTATGGGTTAAAACCAATTACAAATACATTCACATTCAAAGATCCAACTACAAATTCACACTTTCAGTTCTATTCTCTGATCTTCTTTCCCAAAAACTTACCTAACTCTAAGCCTACACACTCTATATATACTTGCCAAAATGGCTTACAGATTATTCTAGAACATTACATAAGAGGAAGGTCGACACAACAACAATCTGGACACATCCTAAGAAAAGAGCTTAACATAAATGTTGTGGTCAAAATGAATCTTGCAAGTTGACTCACAAAAATCACGTCCAAATGCTGACACTTGGCATACACTAGGTAACTCAGCACATGAAGAGTCACTTGGCATACAATGGGTAGCTAGGCACATGAAGAGTCAGTTGGCATACACTGGGTAACTCAGTGCATGAAGAGTCACTTGGCATACACTGGGTAACTCGGCATCCACTAGAGCTAGAGTCACTCAGCATCCACATGCAAAATGAACAAAAATAAGCAGGATAACAAGGCAACCTAGGATGCTCTTGCATCAGTTGAGTGAGGTACTGAAATGAATGTAGATGATCAGGAAATAGCTCAGAAAGAGTAGCAAGAAGAACATAGTGTACAAGATAAACAATTTTCAAATGTCAGCCCTCAATAAATAACAAGTGTAAGTACTAAAATTTTCATAGTAAAGGATGTTTCTGATCTCACTACTCAGAACATCAATCCCATAATAGAGGAAGACTTGAAAAAGACACATGATTAATCTACACTATAGGCTAAATTGTGTGACAACCTTTTATTGGTGAGTGTAGATGAAATTTAGAAATTAGTGACTGACACTACAAAGGAAGAGGTGAAAACGCAAGAACCACCTACCATCACCCATCAAGTCACTTATGTATAACCTTCAAATAAAGTACCAGAAGTTACATCTACAAAGGTTGATACAATTGGAATAGATAAAGTGGAAACTCAAGCCACTACTGAAACATAGAGTCAAATAGGACAAATAGATTCATTTGTACCTCCAACACAAGTTCAAGGTGCAATTCAAGGCATTGTGGCAAAAAAGGCCAAGCTTGAAGAGAATGAGTTGACACCCAACTTGAAGGAGCTAGCAATAATTCAAGCACTAGTAACTTTACTAGAATCTGGCACTCCTTCCAATCACACTCTTTAGAGGCCAAGCATAGATGCAACACCTTTGCAATTCTCAGTGCTGAGTCCACATTCATCAAAGGTAGAAGAGGTAATAACATATGGAGATGTAAGCCTAGATGAAGAATTTTTTTTGGCAAAATATGATTATGCCACAATGACAATAGAGCAGACGGGTATACTTCAAGAAGCCCTGGCTAGAAAGAAACATCAAGAACTACCCAGAAGGGAGCATAGGCAAAAGCAAGCTTTGCTTGATATTAAAGACATCTTCTTAGATGCATTTAGCTTGCCTACTCGAGATGAAACAAAGCCATTATTGAACAATTGAAAAATATAGTGGAAAAGGTAAGTGATGCAAACCTTGATACTAATGCAAAATTATTAGAATGGTCTGAAAAGAAATTTCAAAGTAAAGTGAATGAGAAAGTATTCGGTGACATAGCACTTACACAAGTTGCATTGGCAACTAAGATAGAAAGTGTGAAGAAGGTACTCGAGAACATTTTCTCTCTGTAGACCAAACCATGTAATCCTACACTCTTCACACTAGAGACAAGGAGTCACATTTTGAGCTTGGAAAGTCAAATAAATTCATCAGGTGCAAAATTTCCCATGATTCTAGCTCAAAGTGAGAAGCATTTCAAGACTCTATTGAAAACTCAGAGTTAGTTGGCAACATTATCTATAGATGAAGCTAACATAAGGGCCAAATTGATAAGCATCCAAACTACATTGATTCCTCACATGGAGATTTTGCACAAGGAGTTAGGCTATGCAGAAAATCTTATGAAGAAAGACCCCAATCTCTCTACATTTGATGGCCTAGATCACCTTGCTGCCAAGCTGGCCATCCAAATTAAGTCTTTGGAGGTAGCTTGTGATAATTGGGATGCAACTCTTAAAATTATTCTTGAGGTCCATAAATCTTTCTTGGACAAACACATTATCAGTGTATATCTCATTGACATCAGTGTCAAAAAGGGGGAGAAAGAAAGCTAAAGAGAAAGTTAAGCAAAGGAGGAGAAAGAGTATTAGCTAAGATAGAGTAAGAGCAAAGCATGAGGGAGTAAGCAAAAAACAACAAGCAAGCAAAGAGTATCAGTTAAGGCACATCTATTTAGTAGGAGTAACATTTTGAGTATAGAACCAAATCTAACAACTCAGGGGGAATTATAAGATTTTTAAGGTATAAGTTGTTACAAAATTTTGATATTTTGAAATTTTGTATAAAAGCTCAATAAGAGATATGTTATGCTTGTAAGGATAAAAGTATTAATGCATGACCAAGTGTTTTTGACACTCATGTCAAAGGGGGAGATTGTTGATTTCAGATTGGTTTTGACTAGTGAGTGTCTATACACTAAAGTCATTTACTCAGTTCATGCTGAACAAGTAGTATATGTCAAGCACAACATGTATAAGATAGAGCATGCCGAGTCCACAGTGAGTGTTGAGTCACTCATGTGCCGAGCAGACAGTGTATGCCGAGTGATTCAAGATCTAAGTTAGCAATGCATGCCGAGTCATTCAGATTTCAATTCACAATATAGAAATCAATATATGCCGAGCATCAGAGACTTCAAATGCTAAGTAAAACAATTTTTTTATAGTTGTTTGTATTGGCACAAACTACTATGTAAATCATTTTTTAGCTGACTTACAGATTGAATTACGATATTTTGGTGATAAGGATGAATCTTAAGTTGGAATCCCTATGAATTACATGCATCCAATCAGGTAAAGGGAAGGTTTAAGTAGAAAAATGGATGAATCACAACCGTTGTTTTATACCTAACCCTAAGTCACCGAGTTCTTCTTAAGGAGGAAAAACCTTAAACTTCTTATGTGTATGTAAGGAGAAAAGAGAGAAGTTTGCATGTGCAAACCAAGACATTCATGGTGACCAAGGTATACTGATTTGAAATTTCATTACATAATCAGTTAAAGGATAATAGAGGAAGGAAATAATGAACAACAAAGAGACATCTGATCAAGAAGGATCAAGAATACATCAGTTTAGAGGTGATCCATTATCAAGAAACAAAGTGCTAACCACAAGATCATTGCTGAGATATTCTAACAGGTGAATCGGTTAAATCTCTTAACAAAGTAGTCCTAATAGGCTGTATTGAAATCCTCTAACAAGGTGCTTACATAATTGTGAGTTGAAGTCCTTTAACAAGGTGCACTTTTAACAAGGTGTTGAAATTGTTTAACAGGGTAAGAGCTAATAGTCTTTGTAAGCCTTTAATGGGGCAGACCTTTCACAAGGTAGATCATGTCTCATGATAAAACATTGTAACCTTCATTTGATACACTTTATTATTGTAGTAGTGAAGATTTGTGGGTATCATCCCCACCCCAGTTTTACCTTCTCATTGGAGGGTTCCTGGGTAATCATATTTGGTGTCATATATGTGTGAATGCTTAACTTTTTACATGATTTAGATGTACATGCTTTACATGGTATTTCAGTTTACTTATTGAATATATGAGATGGATGTGTGGTGAATGTTTTATGGGTCAAAGTTTAAAGTACCGATTCACCCCTCCAAGAAGTTTACCTTTCCTATATTAATTCCAACAACTCCTATATGTCTACATGAAAATTAATATGAAAATGCACTAACCTAAGTAAACTTAAGAAAAGTGTAAATAGTAAATACTTATTTACACCAACAACTACAAATAATATGGTAAAATTTAAGGTCTCCATTCTTGGCCTAGAATTTGGAAAGGAATAAATTGTAAGATGACTACATCTTGAGGGAGATTCACTAATTATTATCAATGTCTTATAGTTGAACTTGACCCCTAATTAGAAATCATAATAGTAGCTAAGACCTATTTGTGATGTCAAAAACAAGTTTGCAAACTTCAAGCTTACTCATATCCATGAGCGAGGAAATGATTTCACACATATCATGACCAAACAAGTAGCAAATCAAATCTTTCAACAACCTCAGATCATAATGATCTTAAACTTCATGGCTAAAAGATGATTTAGGAGGTTGGTTGGCAAGCCATTTTTAAAATGAAAGATTTATCATTATTATTGGTAGCATGTTTCTAGAAGACAATACTAAATTGATATTGGGAATGATAATTTGGTAGGGACTATTAATTATTGGAAGGCTACAAAAAGGACTGAGATAAAGTTTCATCATTTGCTACTACAACTCAAAACAAAATCTAACTACACTTGCATGTGAGAAATTTTATTACAAGACATTAATATCCAAACATTTTTGTAGATTTGTGAGGATTTGAAGAGGATGAAGGAATGGTATTTGTAACCTAGCAAAAATAACCTTGGACACAATAACCCATGTACAAAATAGTCTTGAGTCATAATACCTAAGCCAAAATAGTTGGTGGTCAAAATAACTGATATATAAAATATCCTAGCAAGAATTGATATGCAATGATAACAAGGGTAGTTAATTTATAGTAATATCATTACTATTTATATATGATATGTTACTAATATCATTACTAGTGTTTGATTATCATATATGATTTCTTCCTGTCTATTTATTATTCAATGTAGACAAAGCTTATGTGATCATCTTCATTGCTACTCTTTTTTTATAAGTTGGTTTCCTTCTAAGTGATGCATTAACAAAGTGGAAGTGGTGTTGGGATAGGTGATAATAAAAAATATATAAAAGAAATTATTAGATGAAAGACATGCATGCACATGTAGGCCTAATGGTTGCATGTGTAAACGATTTGTATGTCTGAATTATTACTAATTCATCTACTCTGGAGATAGTTCATTCTAAGTCATTAGGTGACTTCATTTTCATTGCTAGATTGGATCTTGTTATGGAAATTATATTTTATAATGAGACTCTTTCTTTTGAAGATTGTTGTTCTTCATTACTAAAACGTCTGTGAAAGAAAACAAATTGAAACCCTCGTGATAGGAATTGATGTTTGGAAACAAAACATATCTAGGGTTTGATTTGAAATTTGATTTGTATTGAATTGATAATTTGATTTGAGAAAATCATTTTATCTTTGTTTTAAAAAAAGATTGTTGGAAAAATTTGTATTCCAGGCCTATATTAAAAAGATTAAAAAAAAAAAATAATTAAAAAAAATAAATACATACGTACACACACACACATTTAATAAAATGTAATTAAATTTGTTTTTAAAAAAAAATAAAATATATGAGGAAGCGGGCCCTTACCCCCACCCCCCTCTTGCATATGTATTACACTGCCAAGCAACGTGTGATTGCTTATAAGCAACACATAGTTGCTTGAGTAGTCGTCTCCCTTTGGGAGAGTGGTTGCGGGAGTCCCAAGGGCTATGAATGTGGGCCCCACCAAAGGTTTGTATTTTTCTTAATGTTTTAAAAAAGGAAGTTTTAAATTAATTTAAAATAAATTAAAATCTAAGATTATTATTACCTTGTTTTAATTAATTAATGTTAGTTTATAAAATAAAATTATTATATTCTAATATTATATAATTTAAAGGTCAAATATATTTGAATTTTCATTATTGGTTAATGCTAATTAAATTTAGTAATTAAATATAATTGATATTTAATATTATCAAAGGTGATTATTAAGTAGTATTAAAATAGTCTCTTTACATTTGGACTTTTGTTTAAAATGACATTTTCTAACTAGATATTTGATCACTATTAAATTGAGAGGATTATACATAGTTCAGTAGGAAAATATGGACCCTTAAAAAATGAAAATGAAACTTAGTTTTGATCCAACTAAAATTGAAAACTTTATCAAATGAGATATCTTTGGTAAATGAAAACACCACTTTTTACTCAAATTGAAACTTTAGAGAATTACTATAGAAAATTGGAATGGTTAAATAACTACACTTATTTTAATTACATGATGCGATGTTATGTTCTATTTCATGATAGGGTTTAGGATAAACTTAGTTTTGACTAGTTAGGTATATTTACCAGAGGCTTGGGAAGTGATTGACTTATGATGTTATTATATAATGTTATTTGGTCACTATTGTTTTATTCCCAACCATTGTGATGCATTCACATGTTTTCTGTGATGAGAACCAGTTCTGTGTGTAAGCTCATGTTGTGATTTTCTTGGTTTAACCTATGAGGTTTCGATCAATTATCTATTGGTGCTTTTCAGTTGCTTGTATAGGATTGAAGTGAATTTTGTGATCTTATGAGTTGTAATTTTTATGAGCTTAGGGTAGGTTATCTATGTGTATGCTAGAAAGTGACTTGCAATGGAGGTTGGAGCCCTAAAGATGCTTCCTGGGTAACCCATTGTAAATTGTATTAATAAGTGATAACATTTCACTAAATGGGTTAAAATAAATTAACAACAGTTAGTATATTACCTCACCCATGCCTTGAGTACTAGTACAAGCTAGGATGAGACTAGAGAGGATGCTCAGTTGCGAGCTTGCCTCATCAGTATGCCTTGTCTATAAGAAAGGGTACTAATGCCGCATAGAGTCACTAGGGGGCCAAAGTCCAGAGAGGCTACTAGGGTAACCTTAGAGTTGGATGATGCAATGACACTTGCCCACTTACATAGTAGGTTTCCTACATGTCTTTTTTATCTTTGGGATTAGATGTTACTTGTGTACTTGGTACCCTTTAGATAGATTTCTATCAAGATTCCTTGACCTAGATTCTTGTTACGACTTTTGGATTGTTATCCGTTTGGGACTTGAGTTTATCTCCTCAACATGGTGGGAGTGGGCCATTTAGGTTCCATGAGGTTGGGTGGTAGTGTTTCTTATACCATTGAGATCTGATAGCCAGATGCCCTTGCCAGATGTACTTGTGTAGTTGTTCTAATCTTCTAATCTTATGATCATGTTCTATGGTCATATTATGATTTATCGTACTTTGATTTTTAGATCCTATGAGATGTTGTATCTTATCATGATGTATATTATTTTAGCATTTCATACCCTTTGATTTGTACAAAGGATGATTATACCATGTAGCATCTTATGTACTTGTATATTATTTCATTTGATTTTGTACTTATGATTATCCTATGATGTGGACTTTTTTATGTTTCAGATTTAATCTTAATAAAATTTATGTATGTGATTCAATGTCATGGAACCCTTGAGAGATGTAACTATTATTGTATTGCTTATGTATGTATGTGAGTTATTTCTTTCGCTATGATATCTCTTGTTGTTTAATCTTTAAAAAAATATTTAGCAAACTTAGTGACGTAATAGGTTAATTTCTTTTGGGTTCCCTCATGGAGCGTTACAAGCTATTTGATGCTAAAAACATTTACAAAGTCAAGTGCAAATGCATATTTATTCATCTATGCAGGCTAATACAAAGATTTTAATCAGAGCATCCTTATACTTCATAGGTTGAGTGACTTGCATAACGTGTCCTTGAGATCTCATTCTGGTCTTTCTAGATGGTTTCTAGTGTAAGGACTACCCCTGCAAAACCAATGCCACATCAGTAGTCTCCATAAAATGCAAAAAATTCAACGAGAGTCAAAGTCCTATGAATTTTGACCAGTCAACATTAGTTGATTAACTATCATTAACTTTAACTAAAATGATACATATTCATATATACTCAAGTTTAAAAGAAACCATAATTTCATTACCAGATTTCCAATACTAGATACCGGATACCAGATAGTCTAACCATGACGACCAAGTTGAATTGAGCTCCAAAACCTATCTAAGAACACAAGGGCGAGAATATTATAGGAGTTCTTTACCACCCTACCACGAAGTTGTTAAGCTTCCCTAGAATCTTTCCTGACATGAAAGATACCCAGCCCAACAACGAGATAGCCTAAACAAGTAAAACTTAGAGGAGTAATGGAATCGTGTCTTTAAAATAAAATCATGGTCTAAACACCCTCCACTAACAACATGGATAACTACATTAGTGTATGAAAGAAAGTCATTAACATTCCTTAATCAACTTGTATAGATTTGTTTTCTATCACATTTGTATTTCCACTATGCACTACAAACATATATGCATGCAATTAAACATCCTTTCAAAATAAATGTAACACTTAATGCATTCATTTTAATCTATGCCATTAAGTACAGTGTCAGTTCTAACAGGTTGTTATAATGTAAATAACAAGGAGATGTTATCAAAATTTCTCATGCTTCTCATAATATTCTTGAGTAATAAATAACAAAGATTCATATCATTCCTTCCTAACTTATCAGATGGAAGCATACTTTAAATTCTTAAGTCATTACGAGTTTTCATCCGTTTGAAATAGCATTATTCCAAAGTAAAAACATGTGTGAGCTACAAAAATCTCAATGAAAGGAGACAAGATTCACAAGTTCAGATGCTAAAAGTAACATATCTAAATTTAAAAGCATGTTTCCAAACAAAAATCTACAGATTTCACTATTTCACTAACTCAAGAGATAGTTATTGTCTACATATGTATTTGGTAATAAGTAGCATTCGTGTAATAACTTCATGTAAAATTGTTTCATTTGATAAAATATTGAATATTGAGCATGATTCCTCTCATCAATATATAGATAATTATGTCAATTATATTTTGAGTAGACATGTATTGCCAAGCAGTGGCATCATTTATATAGATAATTCTATGTTTGCATCAAACCTCGTTATCATTTTGGACATGACAAGGGTTTACAAACATTATAAAAGAAAACCATGCAGACCTCACAATTTTCACATCAACAATAACAGTTATATCTTGATAACTCAAGAAAAGGATCTACAAGGAAGCATTCAGCGCAAACTTCTTTGCTATGGTTATGTTATTGATTTTAATTATAATGTCTCCCAACTGTTATGCCATCTCATGGGTAATATTTAATGCTCTCTTCTTTATTGCCCATTTGTTATCTTCTCATAACAAATTATATTACACTTGACTATTTTGATACAAATTGTCTTGTTTGGTTTATGTGGGTGTAGGGGGATTGCAGTACTACGTGCAAATCTAAGCACTGCTCATGTGAGATAGCTCATTTATATTCTTTTATCATTTTCTTTTGCAATTTTCTATGGTTTGTTTTTATTATTGTTTGTGAATCCAATTATATGTGGTATTTTAATTAACATTTTAGATTACCTTTATCAACTAAGCATTTGCACCATGTACACTAGATTTGTGTCACACTCTAAACCATTCTATCCAAACGATTCCATGAGTTGGAATGTTCGTATGCCGGCTTAGAGCTCCCTATCCACGGAGTGCAAGGAGTTAGTATTTCAGCATGAAGGCTCTCAACCAAGCCTTAGAAATGTACTTCTTGCTAGTAAACCATGCAACGGGAGGTTCTTTGAGACAAGAGCAAGAGTGCAAATATCTTCAAGGAATCCCTCAAGAATGCAATGCAAGTATGGAAACTAAGCTAAGATGATAATGCAAAATGCAGCTATACTAAGCATGTATGAGATTGTTACAAAACCAAATATTTAAACTATGTGAGATTATTGCAAGAAATCAAAGCTAAACTAAAATGCAACTATGCTAAGAATGCCATATGATCTTATGCTAATGTGATGGAATGAGAGAATGAGACAAGAAATGAGAAGTTCTCCACAAAGCTCCAAAGAAACCTGTTAGAAAACCTGCAGCATAACAATATTCAAAATGAGGATGTATTGAGGGGGAAAGCTCTCTCCCTTTTAAAGATGTATGGACGGTAGAGATCAAGATGAAGATGGTGGATGATCAACGGTGGAATTCAAAAAGAGGAGTGATCCATGTGCACACACAAGTCAACCAATAGAATATAAGTTGACTTGTCATATAAGACAAAAGTCACAAAGCCTTTTCTTTTAATTGCAAAATAGAAAAAGGACTTTATGTGTGCACTTTAAGTGGGTTAGAAGAATGGGGTCTTTTATTTAATTAAAAGGGGACATGTTCTTTTAATCAAATAATGAATTTAGGATAGCATAGTCAAACTATAGGTTATAATCAAATAAATTGATTATTAGCAATTTGGCTTAGGTAAGTGATTAAATTAATTTAGCCAAAATGTTGAAAAGGGGGCTAATAGTCTAGATGACCATTTTTAGGTGATTACACACCACACCACCAGCACTCCTAGAGCACTACCATACCCACAATTTTGTTTTACTCCAAATCGGGCAAGTGATGAAAACCTAGCCTAATGGCCTAACTTATTTGAGCACAATGAGTAACATGACAAGAGAAAAGATCTCAACATTTGCAATGCACTGCCTCCATGTCCACAGATTTTCTATTCTCCAAATTGGGCAAAAATATCATGAAAACTTATCTTAATGGGGCAACAATGAGTAGTATGACAAAAGAAGAATTCGCCACATTTTTATGCTTCTCGGATGATAGAAATTTGAGATTCCAGCGGCTGAGGATCTGACATTACTCAAAACAATCACGAAGATATATATTTAGAGTGGAGGACTGGACAATTAATTTGCCCCCAACACAATCCTGACTTCATTATTTGTTCTAATGACAAAAAAAAAGATGGAAAAGATGGTAAAACTATGAAGCAATATAAAAGGAAATAAGCAGTAAATGTAGTCAGGCAGGCATCCATAGTATTTCTAGAAATAAACAGAGTAGTGTGGAAGACTTATCTCAAAATTAAGCTGCTTGTGAGCAGAACTGAATGGTGATGTTTGAAGATTGAAACCCCAATAATGGCGGGGCTGAGTAACGCGTCTCATCTTCAAGCCAACTGACCGCCATTGAGCGTCTGTTACCATCCAAACAGTAGATCGGTCTCTCTTTAAGCCATAGCAAGCAACTCCAAAAAAAATTCTCCTCCTTCTATCATGAATAATACCCCCTGGTTATACTTGTCACTCCATTAAAATTTTATTATGGTGTTCTACAAATTGTTGGAATTGTTAGTATGCACTATCCTTCTCAACATTGTCAAAAAATGAGTGGCTGGTTCAACATGTTGCCTCAATTTGTGTAGAAAAACTACTAGATCTGCAACCTCCCGTAAGAAATCAAGCAGAGATTTTAGCATGTAATTACGCTCAATCAAGCAAGCGAATATTTGAAAACATGCAGAGGAGTTTAAAGAAAATATCTTGGTCTCCTATGACCTAAATAGTGGAGATGGCTTGCTCTCTCTCATATCTCATTGAAGATCTCTCAAAACAAAATAAGCAAAAAAATGTGTAAATCACAAATGTACCTGTTACTGATTACCATCACTCACATTACACAAAACACCAAACTTTTTATTGATCTTCCCCCCAAAACTTTCTAACTGTTTCTTTTCCGCTTATAACTATCTCTTTAAAACCTCATGTCATTACTTATAACAATTCATTATGATATGTTGTTCCGTTCTAATTAAGGAAAAAATATTTTATTACTTTAATCTAAGCAATAATTAAATATCGAATTATTCGGTGTCTCATTAAGTGGGTTATGACATCCTTCCCCCCTTAATAATGCATCGTCCTCGATGCTAGGTCAATAAAGACAATTATAATCAATGAACAATCAAGTAAATAATTTGAATTTAGTCAAACTTCCTTTGTTCAATGTTCCAGACAATACATGTACTCCTATTCAGATTCTATCATAATCAACAAGATTGTCTAACATTTCATATGAATGCATTCTAATACAATCAACACACACAAGCACTCATAAGACATTATTTTTCAACCCAAATTTAAACACTTATTTGAAACAATCAATTCTAGACAAAAATAATACACATTTTATATAAGCACATGTATAATAATCATTTCAAGAACCTTTTTCTATGTGAGTGTGTGAATTCCATTACCATTCTATAGAACTTGTACAAGGTTAGGCTACCTCTCTCCGGCAATATTCCCCCTTTCTGATAATGTCGTTCCCTCTGTTACATTACAGGAACGACACCCAATGTCAGTCCATCATATATTATAAATCAAATTGACTTTCCAATGAAATATAAAATCATATACTTCCTTATCTCAAGAAGTCTCAAAATTTGTAACATATTGACTTAAAATCACATGATATCACACACATACCTATGCACTTACCATACCCTGGCATCACTAGTGGATTTTTCCTTGCTGTTAGGTACTTCTTATCCACATCCTGCCATACTAATTAGTATCTCAAGGAGATTAACTCAAATATTAGTAGTCAAAAATTTGTTCAACTTTATGACTTCTTAACTCATCTTATAATCACAAGCCATATGTACCATACATACCATCTAACATGTGCTCGTTAAGTGAGTAATTGTCCACATCAATAGACCAGTGTCCACGAAACATAATCAAGAAATGCAATCTCATTACATCTAAGTCATCCTCATTAGATCATCAGGAAAAATAATGACATGCACATATAAAATCATTAATGTAATCATTAACATTTAATCATCATTATGCATCTTAACGCGTCATATAGCTCCAAATTAACAACATATATTTAACCAATATTATAGATAGATCAAGGATAGAACGTCTCACAATCAAATGTGTCAAGTAACATTAATCCAAGTTTTACACCAATAGATAATTCAACCAAATCCTAAACACAAAAGTCAACCAAAGGGTCTAAGTCTATGTTGAACACCATATCGACTAGGAGTCAAACAGATAACTCAAGATGACTACATCGTTGATTATTATTCATTGACCAAATTGACTAAATAAAAGGTGTTAACAACTTTCTATAAAGTAAAAGTCACATGCATGGTGGATCATCACATATACATAACACCAATGCAAAAATATTATCAAAATAGATACATACCCGTCTGCATCCTCATAGAAAGACCATAGTTTCATACACTTGCCACATAGGCCAAAAAGTCAAATCAGGTTAGTCAAAAGTCATCTACAATTAGTTGAGTCAACAAGTAGATACAATATCTTCCAATTAAGTTTGCAACTTCATTCTACTTTCCAACATACATGTCGAAATGATAGGTGTAAATAAAATTACATTTCATAACCAATTATCGACCAAATTATCAAACACAACATATCATCACATGACTATGCCATAAATGAAAATATCAGAAAAGTTGACCTACATGTCCAACTTTATTCTATCGTATGTAAAACCATTTCCTGCTAAGTAATTGCCACATCTAGTCTTATGCTTACATTGGTTCATGAACTGATTTAAGTTCACTAGTTGCCTTACATCCGCTGGAAGGTTCATATATTCATTGTGGGCCACCATCACATCATCTATGATGTGTGTTTCTTCCTTCTCTACCTCTGGGATTGGTTCCCATTCTATTGACAAGGTAAAAAGTTGGGCCATAATGGTCGACCACACCTCGTATTCATTGTTCTCACAACATTGGAAGTTGCTTTGTCTTGGTTCCAATGTCCGGCTTCACTTCTGTCATGTAGACTACTTGATCCTCTTGATCGTGTACGATAAACTCTCAGTTCTCCTGTCGCTGTGATCATACAATCCTATAACTGTTGCACCATCTGCTGCTATTGCTCAGCAAAAACTGTCAAAAATCATTCAGTTCCATTTGTGGGCTTCCGTCTCCTCTTTCACCCATCTCAGCTTCAGCTGGGTTAACTTCATCTCCTTGTGGCCCTGGCCTACTTCTAGTGTTATATGTGTGTGGATCAAACGCTCTAGAAGGCATAGAACCACTTTATACTAACATACATTGGTTTGGGAGCAAAAAGCAATTCATTATTTTGACATGCAACACAGAAAAAGCAACCCTAAAACTGAAAAATTTGACGTACAACCTCACAGGCTGGTAAGATTTGTGGCTTTGATACCACTAGAATATCCTAACTAGCAGCTCTTAGAAACGTTTCGTGGAATTAGCACAAACTGAAGCAAACACACAGATTATTCGAAAATTCGAACCTTGTGCAATTATTATTGTGCGGAGCTTGCTTACATTAGACTACAAGAGAAGTCACCATTTAATTCTGATCACCTAACTTGGACATACAAAAAACATACCAGATCACTGTACTCATAAAACCATGAATAGTTTTGCTTCAAGAATCGCCTGTAGGTACCAGGCGGCTGCATTTTTTTTCTATCTATGTACGCTGTGATTCCTTAATTAATTCTACAATTACAATACCAGAGGATGCTGTAGGGTTCAGACCAGATGAAACTGGTGTATTTGCAGATCGCTCTCAAACCCTTGTCTGCTTCAGAATGGTTATATTTCACGGCTTGCTGCCAGAGTTGTCAACTTGTAGTTGTGATAAAAATCACCAAACGTTATCCTGTGTTGGGGTCGCGTCCAGAACAGCTGCTGCTACGGGGGTTTCATCCCATACCAGCAACACGAATTGCAGAGAGATAAGATGATAAACAATATCATAAACCTGGCATCCTCCTCTTTTTCCATTGAATTCTCCATCAGCTATCTTATTATCAAGAAAGCTGTGATCCTCCTCATAAAGCCTTGATTTTAGAGCATTTTCTGACTCACATTCCCCGATATGAATACTTCGCCTAGAAGTAAAACGATGGATGACTTGAAATGACCCAGCAATGAATTTGAGGACAAATTAGATAAATTTAAATCGAACTTTAACTTTTTGGCCTCTTATTTAATTATTTCCAAATCCCCTTTATTTTAATGCTCTACCCTATGGGGAAAATTTAGAAATATAGGCTAGCATCTTTATTCATTCAATCTTACCCAATGATGCTCTGTCCTTTTTCCTCTTGGGTAATCCATGGAAAGTTCAACCAATCTGCTGTTAATCATTTTGATTCGAGTTGGGTACATCACATATTTTCATAAGGTATATCTATCTCAATTATATATATAATTAATGCTTGATAGTAGGAAGGAACAGTGATCAATATTGTAACAAAATAACATCAAATACATTAAACAAGCATAAAACAATATTGTTACATGTGTTTGGCAGTACCAATCATAACTTGTTAATATTAATACTAATAACAATACCTTGTTAATTATAAAACTTCATATTGTATATTAACATTAATGTTCATACAAAGCCGCTACTTGTTAATGGTGTTACTATATAGAACAATGACTTGTTTATTATAAATAAACACCAAATAATATTGATTATTATAATTTAATAGAAGTTAATTATATTACAAAGCATCACTTCTCTTAGAAGAAATGTGTGTTTTAAAAAGCTGTTCATTTTTTGGAAGAGATATATGAAGTGTGAAATATAGAAAATGATATTGTCCTAAACAATTAGACTTGTAACTATAGTGTGGGTTGCAATGTGGGGATCAAAATAGGTAATATAAAGAAATATATATTGGCCATTCTTCATAATATTAATGTATACAATGTTCTTTCATTTTCTAATAAGCCAAAAACTAATAAATTATTCTTTTTAAATCGTTGCACATTTTTTTGATCAATATGACACTAATAAAATGATTTCACATCATACAAAATATTTTACAAATAAATTTTCAAGTTGGTGCTATGATATATGATACGTATATGCAATAAAAGTGTGGGTTCAAATGAGAATGCAATAAAAGTGCAACAATGAACTAAAATATTCAAACTACATTATTAGTGTAGACACTTAAAATTGTCCTAAACACTATATTAATTTATTTAATATTTTCTTTGACATTATAATTAATTATATTTTCCATATTCTTCTAATTATTTAATTAAATAGGTTCACTTTCCTAATGTATTTAAATTTAATTTAAATACTTTCCCCTTTAATACATATTAAATTTATTTAATGCATAGTGCTCCATAAATCTCCTTTTGAATAAATCTTATTTATTTAATTCCTTCCATTCTGTTAAATTCTCTAAACCTATTATTAAATTAAAACCTATTTAATTTAGTCTTAAACCTATCCTAAAACCTAGTTTACACCCATCACTTTCATCCTTCTAAGCCTACCCACTACTTAATCCCACTTAATTACCCTAAACACCTTGCTAAATCCCCTTTTAATCCTAAGTGTGTGCTCACACATGTGTGAGAAACACTCACACTTCTCACACCTCTCATGCCTTCCACACCTCTTACATCTTTGTCCCCCACTCCTTTCTTCAAGTTTGCTCACACATGTGTGAGCAAACTTTGAATGTTAACCACTTGCATGACTTGCCTACTTGTTTATCATGTTGCACCTATGTGGATGCCACATAGATTCTACCTCACCAAGGCCTCTCTCAAGCCTATAAATAGAGCCCTTGTCTCATGCATTTTCATCTCCCTCATATGCATTGTTATCATGCTAGTTTATCATTTGAGCATCTTAGTGATTTTCATGTTTGCATACTAACTTTTGGTAGTTGATAGCTTTCATTTCATATTGCATTGTTAGATTAGTTTCTTTCTTGCACTTCCACCTCCATATCCTTGAATGCTCTCAAGCATGGCTGCTTCCATAGCCATTGTTTGAGGTGTTCTTCATTCATTTAGTATAGTTTCATTATCATACTTGCATTTTCATATCAAGAGGTTCAATATAGTTGTGTTTTGGGAGAGCACATCAACATCCCTCTAATCTAAACACACCAACAAAGTCTCTCATGGGTGCCTTTGTTGAGCTGTTTGAGGTTGCTTGAAGAATTGGTCTTTTGGTTGCTTTGAATTGCAAAACTGAAGCAAGTGTTTGTTAGTCTTTATTTTATTGTTGAACATTTGATATATGCATATTGGCTAACGTTTACTTGTTTACTTTTGTTCCTAATAGGCAGGTTTTCTTGCATACATTTTGGCACACCCGGTGGGACCCATGTCCCTATTTTTCTTTCAAAAATTTGTCAAGAATTTGTAATTTTTTGCCAAAAACTTGCGCATTGTCATCTGCGCAACACGTAGTGTCATCTGCGTTCTGTTGCATCTGAAGACTAGCATCTGCACATATCGACATCTCCGCTCTGCTGCTGTAAGCCCACATATTTTGCATTGAAGTCTAGTTTTTTCATCTGCACAACCTAAATTGTCATCTGCATTCTGGGTACACTTGAACTTGCTAAAATCCCAAACTATCGTCTACGTTGTGGGTGCACCTGAACTTGCTAAAATCCCAAACTATCATCTGCATTTACCAACTGTCATTTGCGATTTGTACTTTTATCGTCTGCGTTGTGTGCTGGATAACTTTTGTCATTTGTGAGTTTTAGTATCTCTGTAGTTGAACTTTCATTTGCACCTAACAAAGTTACGATGTGTCTGTGAATCTTATAGCCTATACTTTGTCATTTGCATGTTTTGTCATCTGAGCAATTTTGTCGTCTACTCCTGTAGTTTGTCATCTCCAATTTTTGGTAGATTTCTTAAATTTTAAAAACATTATTCACCAACTGATTATTTTTAGAGATTTCTAACAAATTAACATTGCTGGAAACAAACCTTGGAAGGCTTAAAAACAAACTCATAGTGATTTTTATCACTTTGGAAATTTGTAATGATTTTTATCACTTTAGGATTAAAGGGTTAATGAACTTGTATGAATAACCATTTTTCCTTGAATATATGTTGCAAATTAACAAATAAAATCCAAACACATTCTTGAATGCCATTAAAGGAATGAACAATCTTTTCATTGGAATGCATGCTTAGGATATCAAACATTTGGATTTGGTGTTTGAAAGGAACTCATACACTCTTGAATTCTTAAGGAAATTGACATGAATACTTAGGGTAGCAAACATTTGAATTTGGTGCTTAAAAGAAACTCATACACTCTTGAATGCCTTAAGAAAATTGACATGAATGCTTAGGATATCAAACATTTGGACTTTGTGCATAAAATGAACTCACACAATCTTGAATGACTTAAGGGAATTGATTTCATTTTTAGCAATTTGCTTATGTTCACAAGTGATTTACTTTCTTGTTGACGAATTTGTGCTTTTATTTATGTTGACGATGATTTCAAGTTGAAGAACAATGTATGCTTAAACATGTGTGTCTTCAAGAGTAGATTACAAAACTTAAAGCTTCATTGGAAAAGAACAAGTGTCTTTTAAACCCCGAGGCCACTTACGTATTCTCTCCTCTCACGCCTTTGAGTGATCTTGAGTGCACAAGAAATAAGTGGTCTTGTTTTCTTTTTTTAGGAGGCTTACTTGGGGATTTTATCACCCCTTGAGACGAACTCAACTCCAGTGTTCTGGCAAAGTATAAGAATCGAGAGGTGAATTGAAAGACACTTCTCTTGGAAGTAAAATCTTGTCACTCTTGGCTAAGCCCCAAAGAACTTTATACCTTTTGGAAGTGAAGGTGGAGATTTGGGTTACCGTCTCCTCCTGGTTGTGTGGCATTATTTTTTTTCATCTACAGATTCAGGCCTCACATACCTTGTGTATATCAAGGACACCCTTTAGATAATCCTTGTACATCCTAGTTGCAGCCTTATTAGGATTGTTGGCATGTTTTGCATGCTCGATTATTTAAACATTCAAAACCAACACCAAACATACAAACAAGTGCAAAATGAGTGAAATTGTGAGCTAAAATTCAGCGAGTGAAATAGTTGTAAGTGGGTCCTCTTGACTCACGGTTATTTTCAAGAGTTTCATATTGGTCTAGCATTTGAAATTGGTTGAGTCTAGTCATAGTTTGTGCTTGAAATTGAGTTTTGTTTTGTTCTTGCCATGATCGACAAAGTCAAACATAAGAAGGTAAAATTGTCCAAACAATTTGTCTACAAGGAAAGGAAAAACCTAGCACATGGTGATAAACAATTTTGATATGCTATCAAAGACATCCAAAAAGAAGAAGCTAAAGAAGACCGTTATGATAGAATTGAGTACAATGCAAAACTTTGAAATTGGTCTACCTTCCCTAGAGTAAACCCAAGGTTTTTGTTCCTAGTGACTGAGGATTGAGTTAACCACATAAGTGACCACCACACCTTCATTTTTCACATCAATCCCATTTTTCTAAATTTCTAGTCTTCCATTTGCAAACTTCCTCTAGAGAGCTTGATCATGTGAACCTAAAAACTTTGGCATAAGAACACCTTCCGAGATCATAACACTAGACCTTTTATCCACAAGCAAACACCTATCACTCATTTGGGATCACAAGTCCATCTCCAAATAGTGGGTAGTAAATTTGGTGTCTTATCTTGCCTAAAGATCATTTGACCATCTTTGGTAGGAGAAAGATACTTTTAACCTATAATCACACTTTGTTCGCTAAATCAAGGTCTTTTGTTTACATCTAGGTTATTGGCCCCTTTCATTGTGTAAGGCTCAACATTTCTCTCTTACATTCCTCCCTTTCTTCCATAGTCTTCCACCCATCGGTTTGGTCACTGTTGTATAGTACATGCATGATCTGACAGATTCACATTTAATCCCATGTCTTGCTTATTGGAGTCATTAAGGTAAAAAGAGATGGATAATCCTTTTCCTCTACACACAACATCATTGGGGGGAGGATTTTCCTCTAGTTCAAACTTTGGTATGCTTAGCTTAACATCCACACAAGAACTAGAAGACCCTTTACGTAACACAACTCTGGGAACTAATTACGAAGAAGTATACCAAAAGGAAGACCCTATTGACAACAACAATATCCCTAATGATGTCTAAACATTCCTTGTAGATCCATACAATGTCGAAATGATGGAAAAATCTATTAGGAAAAACAAGACTAAGATTTTCCTAAACTTGGTTAAAGATGGTTTTAATGTCCCTACAAGCTTTGATGAGACCACCTTGTTTAGATAGATTATGAAAGGTGGTGCTCCCGTATTGCCAAACACAACCTAAGCATCTAGCCAAGTACACATAGTGACAACTAGTGCTACATCCATATCAAGTGGCACCACACAATCGAAATTCCAATTAAGTGCGAAACATTTCCAACAAATCATTAGTGCCATACCCAACAATACTATGCATGCTAGTATTCCACAGTCTACCTTAATAGGTCCAACTATAGGATGCTTAAACATTGGACAAATGTCTACTCAACCGATGGCAATTCCAACACAACCAATGCATTCCTCTTACTCACAAATTCCAAAAAGTATGGTGAAAACATCTGTGCCAATTCCAACAACTGCATATCAATACATTGGCCAAAGTGGAGTACTCCCACCACCTCACAGTATGTTTGGAACTCCTTATAGCTTGGGAGGTGGATTTACAAATTCTCAATAGTCACAAGTGCAATGAAACTAAGATTTAGCCCAACAATTGCACGAACTTCGAAACTTGGTACATTCCATGACCAACAAAGGGGTGAACGATTTCTCTTTTGAGGAAGTTTGTCCCTTTCCATTTGATAGATCCATTAGCATGATACCATTTCCACCAAACTTTGAGATTCCTAAATTCGAAAAAATACACGGGAGAAACATGTCCTATCACACATCTCAAGGAATTCTTGATTTTGTGTCAAGAAGTAGCCTATAATGAGGATTATCTTAAGAGGCTCTTCACACGAAGTCTTGGAGGCCCCGCACTAGAGTGGCTCGTGAACTTACCCAAGGGTTCTATTACCTCTTTTAATGATTTAATAGGGAAATTTGTAGCACAATACTCTTACAACATTGAACATCATGCCTCATTAAGTGATTTGTGCAACACAAAACAATGAAATGGTGAAACATTTGCCAACTTTCTAAAATGGTGGAGACATCTTGCTAATTGCATGCCCTACAAGATTGAGGATTCCCACCTTGTGGATATATTTATCACAAATTTGATACCAGAGATGTCTTTTCACATGAAGATGGCTAGTCCTAAAGACTTCGCTACATTAGTCAAGAGAGGCAAAAGCATTGAAAATGGGCTTTTAGACAAAGGAGTCATTAAACATTATAGCTCATCATCCTCAAAAAATGACACAAACAACAATATAAAACCAAAATTTTGGTCCAAAAACAAAGGTGTCACACACGATGGTGTCACTAATGTTAAAAATGTACAAAACTTTCAAGGAGGAACAAAAACAACTATCATAACCAAAACAACAACAATTCAAACCACGACAATCAAAATCAAAATAATCAACAATCTTGTAATCAAACACAATTTTTCCCTTGCAACAACAACAATTACAATTGTGACTATGATCACAATAGAAAGTTCATTAACTTTCGTGAACCCTTGGAAGCCATATTCCAAAAATTGGTGGATCATAATTTCATGGTATTTTCCAACACATGGCCCTTTGATGAAAATCAACCCAAATCGAAATGGTATAGGGAAAATGAATATTGCAAATACCATCACATCAAGGGACATGACACAAAAAAGTGTATAAAACTCAAAGTCTTCATTCAAAATCTTGTCAATGATGGAGAAATTGAGGTAGAAGGAGGACCATCATCCAAAAATGCTAAGCTAAAGATATTCCAAAATCCATTTCTTGATCACAACAATGACAATAACAACAATGGTAACAATAATACGAACAATGCAAATCAAGCTTCCACATAAAATGCATTATCCTATGACTATTCTACTAACTACATATTGGGGTTTGACTCCTTGTGTGGTAAAGTAGAAACCAATGATATATATGGCTTTGAATCCATGTGTAGCTGTATTGAAGAAGTAGACACTCACGTGAATACCCTTGTCCTACAAGCAGCTGATTTTGATCCAACCACTCGATAGGGAAGACTTACTTTGCAAGCTGCCACTCCTAATCCCACTAATCCATCAGTTCCACATGCACCTATTGTGCCATCCACCTCACAAAGGCTTGCATCTCGCTATGATGTGTTGTCCCAGTTAGGTAAGACTCCTACACAAATATCCATTCTAGATCTCCTAACCACATCACCCATCCAAAAAGAAATTTTGGAGAAGGCTCTTTTAGAGTCTCGTGTTCCTAAAAACATTAACACTTCCCAATTCACTACCATAATTGGAAACCTTGACGCACAACAACACCTTGTCTTCACAGACAAAGATTTCCAAGGTCCTGGTCCCCATCATAATTTGTCACTCCACATTGAAGTCCTTATACAACAACATAAGATTAAAAGAGTCCTTATAGATAATGGATCTAGTTTGAACCTATGTACATTGAAGATGATTCATTTCTTGGGACTTCCAGAAGACCTCCTAGATGTCAATAAAAGGACAACAATCAAAGCATATGATGAAAGAGAACGAGAAACAAAAGGAGTTATCATGTTACCACTCAAGGTTGGGCCAGCCATCATAAATATTGAATGCCATGTCCTAGACTTGGATTTGGCATATAACATTTTGCTTGGTCTACCTTGGATACATACACTAAAAGCAATACCATCTACCTACCATCAATGCTTGAAATTTCTTCACTAAGGAAGAGAGGTCATGATCCCAGGTGATCCCACACCTTTTGCCTTTTGTAAAAGATTGGAAGGTGCACTAGCAAATTTTTTTCTAATCAGTGAGTTTGCTAAGGTTATACCTAAGCCTCTCACAATAACTAGAAATTACCTTCCACAACAGTGCCAGAGTTATCCAATAATGATTCCAATTCCTGCAAAGGAAAAGAAAAGGTGGAAGATACTAAAGTCAATACTACAGGGAAGAAGCTTACTTTTACTAATTTAGGAATGGGAGAGTATAAGTTTGAAAATGCCTTATGTGTTGGATAACTACCACTCTCCCCCTGTTCCTTTGGAAAGCCTTCACAATTACACCTCCTACCAACAAGGATACTATGCATGTTAACAAGATGACATTTGAACATTGGGGATCACTTAGTGATGAACATATGGAATCTAATATCCTAGATTGGCTATATTTTGATGGAAAAGATGAAATTGTGGAGCTCCCCAAGGATAAGTATGTTAAGGCCCTTCCTATTATAAAAAACATGGGATATCATGGTACCAGCCTTGGACCTAAAGAAGATGGAATCAGACAACCCCTTGAGGCTAATAGCTATCCTAAACTGGGCTCCATTAAACTCAAGGTATCCTTTGCTGACAACTATTCGTATGTAACAACTTAGGAAATGAGAAATGCAGTTATGAATGATGTTCTATCTAAAATAGCTGTACAATTAAGCTAAAATGGTAATTGATCAATTGAAAAAAGAGAAGTGTAAAGATATTTCAATATTATGATGCTACTTCAATTAATTGCCATGAAAAAATACTAGAATACACTTGCTAGAATGAGAGTAGATGATCTAAACTAGGAATGTGCTATATTTATAAGATTTTACCAAAGTTTTGGGGGTGAGTTATGGCTAACCATGATCAATGTATATTATGAGATGAGAGATTGATGAGCCCTTTATGAATAATCAAGATTGCATGATAGGAGTGAATGGTTAAGATAAAAAAGGTTATTTTTTACCTATGTGAGCTTGTTCCTTGTCTCTCATTGGGTATTGATTTTTTTGTTCTTCTATAGTTGGTGAGAGATTTTAGCATTTGATTAATTTAAAATAAATAATTAATTTATCCATAGATGATGTGTCGTGTGATAAGATGGATAGACACGAGTGGGTTATAAATTGAAATTAATTGGATAAATTATTTAATTAATGATAAAATATATATTTTGAGTTAAGGGATTGATGTGCCCTTCATGAATGATCAAGATTGCATGATAGAGGTGAATGGTTAGGATTAAAAAGATTATATTTGACCTATGTGAGCTTGTTCCTTATCTCTCATTAGTTATTGATTTTTTTGTTCTTCTCTAGTTGGTGAGAGATTTTAGGATTTGATTAATTAAAAAAATTAATTAATTTATCCTTAGATGATGTGTCATGCGATAAGATGTATAGAAATGAGTGGGTTAGACATTGAAACTAATTGGGAGAATTATTGATAAACTATTTAATTAAATATTCAAATCATTACATAGCAGACGATTTAATTAATTAATTAATTAATTTTTTTTGAATTTAATAATTTTTAATTTTGATAATTTCTAAGTATCTACATTTCCCCCTTCTTTGAATCACCATGCGAGCAAAATGTTGGTTCAAATAATGATAAGATTTTAAACTCAATTGATGTTGCCCCACTAATATGATGATGATTCAATTTGTTCTCCCTAATTTAGAAATTTGATTTGCTTGATGCCTTGATTTGAAAATATAAAAGTTTTACTTTTGATGCCCCAAATTTTTAAGATTTGCCTCGATTATGAAAATTTTGACATTTCATGCCCCAAATTTGCCCCTACTATGAATATTTTTATTTTGAATGATTGGATGCCCCTTCAGAAAGTCAATCAAAATATGTTTATAGTTTTTTATGTATTTGATGAAGGGTACTCCCCTTATTAATGTGAACACACAACAAAATGAAGAAATAATGATAATTTTCAAGAGTAGAAAATTGATTTATTATTATCTACAATAAAATAGAATTATAATATTCAAAATTATGATATGCAAAGTCACACAGATATTTTTCTTACAATGTTCTACAAGAAAGAGCCACCATAAACATCCCCAAAATTTTCCTAGACAATCCTATGGGCCTTCTTTATATAAGCAACTTTGAACCGCTCAAGAAGGTTATATAATTTTTACCTAAAATTTGAGGTTGACTAACCCTAATATATTATTATCTATATTTTATTACATTAGAGTTGGACTCAAACAACTTCATAACTCAAAATAAATTTTGAAGGAATTTCATTTTCCTTCATTTGACATAGTTTAACTTTCAGATACCATAACTCATCACTAGTTGCTCTAATTGGCTATTATGACCCCATTTTGGAATTTTTGTACAAACTGCTCTACATCTAGTCTTTTATGCAAGCTCCATCCAGTCAAGGTTTGACCCCTTTTTGGAGCCTCTAAGGCCTTCAAAACTGAGCTCAAAGTCTCTATACCCTATTACTAATACTAATGTTTTTCAATATCTTCCAGACTAGACTTGATCTTACAATGAAAATTTACTAGAAGGCTAATATATACAAAGTGAACATCTAGGAAAGAAATTAGAACATTTTGATCTCAAAGAACAGACTAACCAAAAATAGTAATTAAGATAAACCTTATTGAAAAGACAAACCAGATAATATTTTTGGGTGATGCAAGATTGGCCTTACACCTAGGATGCTCTTGCATCACAATTTTTGAAAATTCTATGATTTTTTTTTTCCAAGTTTTTACACATGTTAGTAATTCAATTTAGTTCCCAATAAGAATTGATATAAATAATGCTTTGGTAAAAAAAAAAAGATTAACAGGCATCCACAAACCAAATGTGGTAAAATACCCTCTAATTAGGTTTAAAAATGACTATAGAAGATAAAGTCACCTTTTTAGCCTCTCATTTTAAACCTATCTCCTATTTAATTTTTAGCCTCTAATAGAGAAAACTCCTTTGAACAAGTGTAGTGATTCCATACATAGAGCATTGTTTGGAGAAGATGAAATGCTACCAAAGACCTTCAACTTGTAGACCTTCAGCTTGTGGACCTTCGGTGAGTGATCAAAATCTAATCCTAGTTTTCTCATTTTAAATCAATTTTAGTGTATTTTTCTTGAAAAACTAGGGTTTGTTTATGTTTTGTTGTGATTAAGGAATTTTTCATCACTTACCATGTATTTTATGTTGTATTTGATATCAAGATCATCACATATGAATAGAACTTTTATTTTTGTTTTGCATTTCATTTATAACTTGTTATAGCACATATGATTGGATACCACATTTGATAACACTAGTACATTTTGATTCATTTTTCGATGAAAATTGGTCAAATTTTTGACTTATGTTGGTTGAATTTTTGACAAACTATTTTGTCTCTAGTTTTGTTGTTGAAACTTCGACCAATTCTTGTCAATGTTAGAATTTTGATGATGCATTTGGTCAAAAATGGCCTCCCTTGTTAATGAGACCATTGGTTGAAATTTTGACCAAGTTTCATCAAAAGTTTGACCAAAGCATCGACCAAGATGCCAAACCCACAATGACATTCGGGTCAATTCTTTGGTCAAAATTTTAACCAAATTGCTAATGATCGCTATATGTTATAACAATAAGCCTCCTTTATCATTCATCACTATATTGTTTTTGTAGTTTCTTCACATAGCAATAAAAGGGATCACTATATGTCATAGCAATATACTTTTCTCATCGCTCATGGCTATGTCAAGATTAGGCCTTCTTCATATAGGATAGAAGAGTTCACTATATTCTATAGCGATATAGTACCCAAAATCTCTTTTAACCATACTGTGATTGTTATAGTGTATCTTGACTCGTGAAGCCTAATTGTTGTAACTATAGTGGTATATAAAACATTGAATGAAGAAACACATTTCTATCGATTGAGGTTTTCGACATCGCCATGACTTATAGTGATATAACATCTCTATCGCTCATTACTATAATGATTATATTTATTTTTTGTTTGTTGATGATCACTATATGTTATAGGGATAAATCTCCTTTATTTCTCGTCGCTATATTATTTTTGCAGTTTCTTTGCATAGTGATAAAAGGGATCACTATATGTCATAGCGATATACTTTCCTTATCACTCATTGCTATGTCAAGATTAGGCCTTCTCTGTATAGTGATAGAAGAGTTTGCTATATTCTATAGCGATGTAGTACCCAAAATCTCTTTTGACCATACTACAATCGCTATAGTGTATCCTGACTCATGAAGCTTAATCATTGTAACTATAGCAGTATATGAAACATTGAACAAAGAAACAACATTTCTATCAATTGAGGTTTCTGACATGCCTATACAAAATAAATCTCATTAATGGTTAAACAAAATGTCGAATGACAGATTCCAAGGCTTATTTGATGGTTAGAGTGAGGTAGGGCATCAAAGAAATATATAAAGAAGTCAAGATAGGGTTTTGTAGCATCCATTGAATGTTTGGTGGAATTAGTGTGGCCAATGCTTACACAATTTCTAACCACAAAGTCCTGGTAAGTTACACCATCCACCCCTAAAGATATAAAAATAAAGCTAAACCCAATGTTTCATATGAACCCACTAATATTTTTTTGAATGAGGGTTACAATGTTTGCACCTTCGACACTTCAGTTAACGTGACCTGTACAAGGCAGTGACAGGGTTAAACACAACTACTCGCACGTTTGCCGGTTCACTTGATATTATCAAGTGAGAGTCCATTGAAACATATTGAGAAGGAAAGACAAAGATATATATATATACACACACACACACACACACACACACACACACACACACACACACACACACACACACACACACATACATACATACATACATACATACATACATATACACACATATACATACATACATACATACATACATACATACATAAATACATGCACACACACACACACACACACACACACACACAACGATATACTTTCCTTATCACTCATCACTATGTCAAGATTAGGCCTTTTCTATATAGTGATAGAAGAATTTTCTATACTCTATAGCGATGTAGTACCCAAAATCTCTTTTGACCATACTGTGATCGCTATAGTGTATCTTGACTCATGAAGCTTAATCACTGTAACTATAGGAGTATATGAAACATTGAACAAAGAAACAACATTTCTATCAATTGAGGTTTCTGAAACGCCTATACAAAATAAATCTCATTAATGGTTAAACAAAATGTCGAATGACAGATTCCAAGGATTATTTGATGGTTAGAGTGAGGCAGGGCATCAAAGAAATATATAAAGAAGTCAAGACATGATTTTGCAACATCTGTTGAATGTTTGGTGGAATTGGTGTGGCCAATGCTTACATGATTTCTAACCACAACGTCTAGGTAAGTTACACCATCCACCCCTAAAGATATAAAAATAAAGCTAAACCCAATGTTTCATATGAGCCCACCAATGTTTTTTGAATGAGGGTTACAATGTTTGCACCTTCGACACTTCAGTTACCGTGACCTATACAAGGTAGCGACAGGGTTAAACACAACTACTTGCACGTTCGCCGGTTCACTTGATATTATCAAGCAAGAGTCCATTGAAACATATTGAGAAGGAAAGACAAAGAAAAAATAAAAAAATAAAAAAATATACATACATACATACATACACACACACACACATATATATACATATATATATATATACATATATATCTATATACATATATATATACATATATATCTATATACATATATATATATATATACATATATATCTATATACATATATATATATATATACATATATATCTATATACATATATATATACATATATATATATATACACACATATATATACATAAATACATATATACATATATACATATATATACATATATAAATATATACATATATACATATATATACATATATAAATATATACATATATACATATATATACATACATATACACATACGTATACATACATACACATACACATACATTACATATATATATATATGTATGTATGTATATATATATATATATATATATATATACATACATACATATATATATATATGTAATGTATGTGTATGTGTATGTATGTATACGTATGTGTATATGTATGTATATATATGTATATATGTATATATATACATACATATATATATGTATGTGTATATGTATGTATGTATATGTATGTGTATATGTATGTATATATATGAATGTATATATATGTATATATATATACATGCATATATATAGATACATACATACATACATACATACATACATATATATATACATATATAAGCTAGCAGATTGGAGGAGAATTATCAATTACTTATTTGAAGAATTCAAATAGGAAAGGCTTCATAACCTAGCACACATTCAATGAAAGAGTGTACATGACCCATCTATGACCAAAATCAACATGCACGAGTACTGTGATATTATATTAGACAAATCATCAATAGTCGACCACAAAATATAGAGGTTTAACTAGAAAACAATAATTGGATAAGTACTATCTTATACACATCAAAATATATCTAGAACAACAACTTCATACTCATGTCAACTCTCAATATCGAACTAGTGCTCAAAACAGATTACCTTAAATCATATCAGACTTGGGTGTGGATAATATTATCTATTACCTTCCTCTATCAATGTATAAGTGTTTATTAATAAATTCTAGTGTAAAGGAGTTCAAATTCGAATAAAACCAAGGGTGTAGACTTGGGTGTGGATAATATTATCTATTAACTTCCTCTATCAACGTATAAGGTGTTTATTAATAAATTCTAGAGTAAAGGAGTCCAAATTTGAATAAAACCAAGGGTGAACTAGCAAATTCCTATAACCAGCTATATAATTTTATATAACCTTTAGAAATTATTGGTTTCTCGTAACCTTGGATCCTTTTAGATCTTTTAGATTGAGGACATAATTTAAGTTATTCTATAGGGGACATTACAATAGATGCATGTTACCAATTCTTTCTGCATGTGAGGATGATCAGACTTAAATCGTAGGAAAAAACCTACGAGAATTATGCTACCGTACCTAGGTTATTCAATGTTTTCTTCACTATGATGCATACTAGAGCCTAATACTCTATGACACCTCTTCACTTGTTGCCGTTAGTAGTTTTTCTATCACTATCTTTTTCAAGCATGATTCCTAAATAACATGATGGTGTATACATTGACTGGTCTAGCTTTTATACAAAGTTGTTGATCTAAAAGGAATTAATATCATACCATTGCAAGAAACTAAAGAAAATAAAATGAATGTCTTGGTATAGATCTACATTTATAATTTATATTAATAATATAATATTAAGGGATACAATGCATCTACAGAGAGCTATGCATCTAGTTTTAGCTTTTAACTAGACATTGAATTCCCAATAGATTGAATGCTTGTAGTATTCTTGAGAATAATAAGATAGCTACAGTTTATATTAGGTAGTTATCTCAAGAGTTCAATTATATTTGTACTACATCAAGAATCATTAATAAAAAAATGTTTTCTTACAAGCATTGGGCTCCATGGGTATCTTCATACATACCCAACAAAGATATTAGAAAAGTTTAACAAAACTCTAGGTAAATTGTCTACAGTTATTGCATGTACATGTACTTTGTAGAATAGGGCACTAAACCTGAAGTCATAGGAGTATTATCTTTGCATTCAACATCCATGCAAGCATCCCAATTTAGAATAAGGAAAGGGGAAGGTTTTTGGATTTAGATCATATTGTACTTTATAGGAGTATGTTTTAACATGAGACTTAAGAGATCCTAGCTATTAAGTAATCAAGTAATAGTAAAGTGAAAGTGTTTACCATCTCTCTTTGAGAAGTCACCTCCCTATAATCGAATACAAAAAGGAATATGGTTAGTTAGTTATAAAAAAAATCCTTAAAAGCCATATGACATTACTTCACAATTAACAAAATACTCAAAGAAACCAACTTATCATCTCAAATTTACATTTTAAACTGTTGACATTTTATATATTGAAAGTAGCAAAATATTTTAGCATGGATACAAAAAAAAAAGATAAGCTATTTATATTTTAAAATGAAAATTCATGTCAAGCATATCAAGAAATGCCTACAAGAGACTTGCACAAGTAACATTGAAAACAATATTGCATGTCTACTACTGAGAAAGGAACTGCAGAAATGTTCACAAGGGGGAAAATGAAAATGAATTGTAACTACCACACACAAGATACTTATCAAGTACATAGAACCTCTCCAAATTAAATTTGAATTATAAATATTGTCATTTTCTAATTGTTCTTATTCAAATAATTTAGTGGACCACAAATATATATTCAGAAACAACACGAAACTATAGAGATATTGTTAATGGAAGAAGAGTTCCTCACTAGAAAGGATGAAAGATAAATCATTCTGTGATAGAAGAATATTTCTAGGAAGATTCATGCAATTTAAATAACTGAAATTGGTAGATAGGAAAAACACCCTTCATTGATTTAAGGCAGTGTAGCGTATATGAAAATAACCAAAGCACAAGATTTCATGATAACACTCCAAGGAATGCCTCTCTTTCCCTTTCTAACCAATCCTTTCACAAATAGTGAGAGATTTATGACTACCCAAACACTACACAAATACTTTGCAAATAACCTCTCTTTGATCTCACTAACATTGCCCACAATTGAAACAATGTTCCAAGCAAGGCATTATAAGATTAATAATAATATTGTAGTTGGTATGATGAACAATGTAGAGGAATCAAATGTAAACTTTCCCTCATCACCATTCTCTTCTTCCTTTGATCCCTTTGGAGTCGCAACAAATATTGTCTTAGACAATCCCAACAACTTCACTTCAACATTACAATGAACCATGAAGATGTGCACACAACGAGCCAAATGAATTGGTTATTCCACCACTCTCTCACAAAAAACCTAAGAAGAATGTAATACACAAGTTGATATCCATAGACCAAAAGGAAGAGTGCTAGTGCAATTGGAAAAGAAACCTCTGTAATCTGCATTAGCAGTAAAGCTAGTGTTAAAAAATGAAAATTATGGTATGCAAATCTATAAATAAAAATGAGTTCATATTTTTGATATACTTTAAACAAAACATTCTAAGATTTGACTTGTTTGAGTAGTTCATCGCCCATCTTTATGATATAATTTAAGTAGTGGGTTCTACGATTTGACTTGTTTGGGTGGTTAATATGAAATCATAGTGACTCATTTACTAATATGATTAAAGATGCACCAACTCAACGAATCAAATGGGTGGCTTAAACATCACACACTAAGGTCTAATTGTTAAATAGTCAAAATTGACTTTTTCAAAACTTATCTTGTCCTAAAGATGATCTGAATCAAAACACATAATATATTGGTCACGCCACAACCATATGATGAGACTAGTGGCTAATAGGTTAATAGTGTGTTTCAATTTAGACATATAAGATGTTATTAATATTAAATTAAATTTAACCAACCTTAGGTAGGAATTATTTATGATATATCAGACTCATGGCAGGAGGTAAGGCATAACAAATAACTGGTACTGACCAAACAACCCATAGGTAGAAATAAGCATACAACATCCTTTGCCTCAAACTAATGCCTCTTTTGAGTCCAATGAAAGGACAAAGTTTTCTTACAAATATTTCAAGTAGTCTTGTTGCTCATCTCTTCTGCTGAACAAGGGTATCTGGACTAGTGGTTGCTACACATTTGATGAAAATTGGTTCCTCTAGTTGGACACTAATGGAATGCCAACCTAGACTATGAATCTTCATCTTGTCATAACATCCTCAATTGTAGATTTATACATCCATCCCACCTACAACCAGTCAAAAGTGAGTTTGCATCTATGCTATCAAAGACTTTTGTGGGTTGCATCAAATATCTAATAGATAAGGTGATATGTAACTTTTTGTGTTTGGATTTGATTGTGTATTTTTTTAGCATCAATGTTTCGGATCACGCTTCATGATCCATCATCAGGATGAGAGAATGCATTGAAAAGTGAAATATACAAACCAAGCCCAACCAAAGGGAAATAAAAACAAAAAGAGGATTGGTTTGCATATTTCACTTTTCCATTCTTGCTTTCTCTTATCCTGATGATGGATTGCAGAGTGTGATCCAAAAAATTGATGCTAAAAAAAATACACAATCAAATCCAAAAACAAAAATTTACATTTAAAATGGATAGTGGAAATTTGATAAGATTAATATAAGATGATGTACAATCTTTCAGTACGAATTATTTTTAAGAAAAAAAAAACAAGTTTATGCATCTTCCACCACTTTGCCCCAAGCAGTTTGGTTTCATAGCTACAACTAGCAACCTTCAAAGCTTCCTCTATAACTAGGGAAGGGTATGGCTATTGCATGGAATGTCACTTAGTAAAGCCTGAGCTACTTCAACTAGGGCATGAGATTCTCCAAATGCTTTTCTCAATGCCTTACACGAACAAGATGATGCAAAATCTAGAACCTTTGCTTAAGAAACATCTATTATTGATTGAATATTTAAAAGGTTTATAAAACAAATTTTATAAGCCTTTTATGAATCACTATTCCAACCACATGTCAACATGATTGTTCCTCACGTTTCATTTTCTATAAATAGATTTTATTTAATAAAATATAATAATGCATTATCAGATGAAGCTTCTTAAAAAACAATAAATTAAAAAAGGATTGAGTGCAATGAAATCTTAGTAAATAAAAGAAAGTAAAAAAGAGGAGTCCTTATCATAATTGCCTCAAACATCTATTAGACGCTATATTCATCATGTACTTGAAAACAAAGTGGTGTACAACTATAAAAGTAACTTCTGGAAAGCTTGCTTAAAATAGGATTGAAATTATAATTTATTGTTTTTAAATTAGGTCCAAGGAGTGTTCCAAAGAACTTCCATAGTTTTACAATGCTATCAGTACACAACAAACAATCAATAACATAAAAAAAAATCAACAAAGATTTCAAGATTATACCTAAATATAAAAACAATTAAACATTTACTGTTAATATACAATTCTATTATGAACAATCAGATGTTAAAAGATATTTAGTAATATATATCATTATTTCATGTGAAATATTTGAATTTATGCTATATACTGAACTTCAATCTCTAAACCAATTTAATGCCAAAGATTTGCTATTACCTTGTCTTTGCCTTTCACTTCCTTGCCTATGGTGTTGATCAATCTCAAGTGGCAACCACTACAAGCCTTTTCTTCTGTGAAAGCAGTTGGTTCCTCCATAAAGAGGGCCTTGAAGTCATTTGGTCTCTTCCCAATAGTCTGCATACACCCAACATCTCCATTTTTACATCTATAATCATGTAATAACTTGGCCAAAAATGCTATAGAGGTCTTGAATAATCAGTTTAGAAAAGATAGTAAATTATTTCTTACTTCTATGAGTATTTTCAACTGGTTTCTAAAGGGACCATCCTTGACACTTCCACGGAACACTTGAGGGAATTGAACCAAAACACATTCTTTCTCTGATTTACATTCAAGGAAAAAACACATAGCATGTTGTATAGCTTTGCAATCACTGGCATACATATCACTATCCAAATTTAGTGTGAAAGGAGCATTTGTCATCAATGCTAAGACTATTTTCCGAAGAGCCAACACCACATCAAATCAATAAAAATCATGTTAAGAAATAATATATATTTTCAATACCATCAAAACCTATCATAGTTGACAGTAGAATATTATATATTTCATGTTATTCTTCATAGTTGACATTACTATTTAAATTTCCAAACAATAATTCGAAAACTTTTTCAATCACAATTTATACTAGAAACTTTGCAAATAAGTTCTAGAAAGATAAATAACAAAAATCTAGTAACCATGACAATTATGGCGCTAACCTTATAACGATGGTTGATCTTGGGGCATTTCTCTCTAGCAACATATATCAGGTGGGGCAGAGCATCAACTTTCTTGTCATGAACCATTTTGTTTTCATGAATAACCTATAGATATAAAGAATTAATAGTGTGAGATATTCATCCTCTAGAGAAGCTCTTACTATCTTGATTAAAGTTTATATTGCAAAACATAATAAACAATCATTTTAACTTCATACTCTCCCTATTACCTGTACTATACTTGTATGGTTTCTAACATCCAAGCTTTTATATACAAAACCATCAACACTATGAAAATAAGTAAAATCAAGTGGAACTTTTTTTTTTCTGTCAACGTTGTGCTTATCCTTTTCTTGAAACCTTCATACTCATCCTATAAAATAACATTTAATGATGCTTGTAATCACCTAAAAATGGTCATCTAGACTATTAGCCCCCTTTTCAACATTTTGGCTAAATTAATTTAATCATTTACCTAGACCAAATTGCTAATAATCAATTTATTTGATTATAACCTATAGTTTGACTATGCTATCCTAAGTTCATTATTTGATTAAAAGAACATGTCCCCTTTTAATTAAATAAAAGAACCCATTCTTCTAACCCACTTAAAGTGCACACATAAAGTCCTTTTTCTATTTTGCAATTAAAAGAAAAGGCTTTGTGACTTTTGTCTTATATGACAAGTCAACTTATATTTTATTGGTTGACTTGTGTGTGCACATGGATCACTCCTCTTTTTGAATTCCACCGTTGATCATCCACCATCTTCATCTTGATCTCTGCCGCCCATACATCTTTAAAAGGGAGAGAGCTTTCCCCCTCAATCCAATTCTCATTTTGAATATTGTTATGCTGCAAGTTTTCTAATAGGTTTCTTTGGAGCTTTGTGGAGAACTTTTATTTCTTGTCTACATTCTCTCATCCATGGCATCATGGCATTCTAGCTTAGCTTAGCTTTCATTTTTATATGTAGCTTAATCTCACATAGCTTAATAATGGTATTGTAACACTCTCATATATGTTTTAGCATAGCTCCACTTTGCATCTCATTCTAGCTTAATTTTCATTTGTATTGCATTCTTGAGGAACTCCTTGAGACATTTGCATTCTTGCATCTTGTCTTTGGAACCTCCCATTGCATGGTTTACTAGCAAGAAGAGTATCTCTAAGGCTCATCCAAGAGCCCTTGAACTTGAAATACACTCTCTTGAACTCCATGGATAGAGAGCTCTAAGCCGGCATCCAAGCATTCCAAACTCATGGAATCGTTTGGATAGAATGGTTTAGAGTGTGACACTTTCAAGTGTACATTTTTGGTGCCCACCGTGGGGCTTGAATCAAGTTTCTAGCTCCATTTTCTTTTATATTTCATCTCTAATTTTTTACAGCAGCATATTAGATCTAATCAAGTGCTTTTGTAGAATTATCACTTGGATTTTAAGGCCAACCCATAAGTAGATTGGTTTGAAGGCCAAAAATCTAGTTGGTTTAAAGATTTGATCATATCTTTTAAACCACTTGGAGTTTGGTTTTGAATTTTTTTTTTCAGCTTAAGTATGTGTTCAAAATGTCTCAGTATGATTTTCATAGAATTTTGATATGATTTGCGGGAGTTATGATTTTTTCTTTATTTTTCATAAAAATATGTTTCTGATTGCAAATCAGCGCATTTTTCAAAAAAACTTACATTTTCAATTTTTTTTTTGAATTCTAATGGGGGTTTTTTCTTTGTGTTTTGAATTTTGAGGTCGTATTAAGGATCAAAAACTCAATTTGATAAATTTGGCTTGTTTTGAAAAAATCGATCTCTAGGGAGCAAATGAAGAGATTTTTTTGAATTTCTTACATTTTTGAAAAGCTCTCTGATTTTTAGTAGGGGTATCTTCTTTTCATTTCTATTTTTGAATTCTAAATCATAGAAAACAAGTCCAATCTTGTTGACTAGGTCAAAATCAAAGAGTAAAAATGAGAGCATTTGTGATTAACTTGCACTTTCTTTGCATGCACTTGGTTGGAAGATAAATTGGATTTTTGAGGCAACTCACCACTTTTTATTGTAAATTTTTATGTTATTTCACACTAACTTTTGGTGCTAACAAGTTGTGATTACAGGTTGCCATCCTTATGAAAAAAAAATTAAAACATTGCATAAAAAGAACGCATGTCAAAGCTTCAAATGCACAAGGGCTACTAACAATTGTTTGCAGGGCTACCCAAAGCATAAAAACTCAAAATTTCTTGCTTTTTTGTTTTCATGTGTGGCATTGACTAATTGTTTATTTTCATAGGCACATAAAACTTGTGATTGGAGTCTTTTGGTAATAGGAGAGTATGCTCTTCACCCTTGTGGTGAATTAGAAATCTTGACTTGCCATTTGGTTTCAAAAGCAAGGGGTAACTGAATCTTCTTTGCATGTTTGGGAGAAAATGATTGGAATAGGAGAGTATGCTCTTCACCCTTGTGGTGAACCAGAAATCTTGACTTTCAAAAGTTGATCCACTTTGTGTAGTTAGAATCCTTTAGAGGGCCTGCTCTTGGACAACCTGAGAGGAACGACCCAAGTGGGGACAAGCCGATTACCTGGCTCTTCCAACCCACTATAAAATCAAGGCTACCAAGGACACAAAAATTTGGTAGACGTAGTGTTTGTCTTCGCCTAGTGTGATTGTTTATGGGATTTTGACCATAGGGAGATCACTAGGCAAGAATGCTTAAAGTACTCTTGTGATCGCGAGATTGGTTACTCATTGCAAGGTGAGGTGTCCCATAATTGGGAGCAAGAGGAACACTATGAATGAAAGCCCGATCTAAAAACTCTAAGTTAGTAACTACCTTTTTTTAGCCGCTCAACTTCTTGGTGCAAGGATCGATCCTAGTGGACTACCCAGATCACCCCAAGATTTACACTCACCATATGTGTTCCCTTGGTTGTGCTTAAGGCACTTCCATGACAAAGCCAATATCTCTTGTGGGAAACCACTTGGTGTGAGGCAAAGGAGCATCAAGCATGGGCCAAGTTGTTGAGTAATGAACCGTGACTCTAAGGTTGATTGCTTGGCTATTGTTTTCAATGTTTTGGCCAGTGTTAACGTTCTTGCAACATAAACATTTCGATAAAAAGTTGTTAGGAAGGCCATCCTGATATCCCAAATGCGTATTGACAAGGTTGTTTTTACCCTTGATCAATTGTTTTGAGACATGTTACAACACTTACTGTTTGCAAACCTTGCTGCTTACTGATACAAACTGAAACAAAACACTGTCTGATTGAAACAACTGTCTGATTGACAAATTGAAATGAACTTCAAACCAAAAATTGATTGTTTTTTGCACAAAACTGGCACTCTGTCGCACGCTTTCACAAGAAATATCACACAACATTTTTTTCAAAAATTATGTCGCATGTCAGTAGTAAATTTCTGTCGCACTCAGTTCAAATATCTGTCGCTTAGACAAAAAGTGTCGTACCCTTGTTGAAATTCTGTCGCGTAACACTATTTTTGAACTTATGTCGCCCTCCTTTTGAAAAAGTATCGCCTAGAGTCATTTTGGGTCAAAACAAAATTTGCAGTTGGATTTATTTGGTCTAAGGAGCATCACGCTGGTCACCCTTGATTCTGGCTATGTATTAGTGTGTAAAGAATTCGTCCTAGGTTGAAAAGATGGGTTTAGTCCGTCGAATGTAAGTCTTGAAACGTCTTGATGAATCACTTGTCAAAATTCAGCTATTATTTTATTCTAGCTATCCGCTATTGAGCCTCTTGCTCGTCCGCTCGGCTAGAGTCACCCATGCTGTAAGATCTTGAGCACTATTTGACAAGCCATCTATCACATTTTGACAAGTGACTAGTCTTGGTCATAAAAGCTTAAAATTCAGCTCGCTTTTCTTGTCCTACTAAACAAAGACAACTCTTTACATGTCGGTCACAACTAGATATCAAGTTGGTAACGGTAGCCACACGCCTTTCATTTTCAATCAATTGGAAACACCGTCCAAATGTCCTTGCAAACAACCTTGTGATAAGAATCTCAAATTTTCTCAAACACAAACGGCCAACGTTCGGCACAACCCACTTTATAGTTTTGAAAATCCATTTTGTACACCCTTTGAGACACCCCAGGATACGAGTGGTATAGTCACTATGGTGAACCCTAATGAAATTAAACGTTGCTTAGAAGAACAAGCACGTGAAACCCAAAAGACTTTGGAGGCTATATACGCTAGGGAGAGAGAAAATCAACAAGTTGAAACTGACAATCAGGCACGCTATGAAGGATACAAAGGAACTTGTCCTCGAAATCCTTTTGAGAACAATGATGGTAATCACACGCCTCCAAGGACTCCTAGAGCTACCGCTGGCGTATGTCCTTCACCTAAACCATCTCATCATGATAGTGATGAAGAAGTAACTAGCGAAGACGTGATCAAATTTCAACAAGATAGCTTCGCCCAAAAACTAATGCTCAGAGCTTTAGAGGAAAATGGAGACCAATACTTCTGATACATGGCAGCTAGGGGATGGAAACTCCCTCAAGGTTTTAATGTTGAACATATTATTCCAAGATGAGAGCCCACTGAGGCTGAAATCTTAAGGGAAGAAATACAGGAACTAAGGAAACAATTTGCACAACTGCAAACTTCAAAAGAGCCTCCTAAGACATCATTTGTTGAATCAATTTGTGCTCTTCCATTTGATAGGATTCTATACATGCTGCCATTTCCTAAGGATATAGAGGTTCCTAAGTATGACAAATACGATGGAAATGGTGACCCTCATGACCATGTGAGACATTTCTATGCTATTAGCATGGACTTTATGCATGAAGACACCTTTCTTATGCGTTTTTTTCCTAGAAGTCTAAGAGGACAAGCTATGGAATGGTTCACAAAATTAAGTCCTCCTCTTAAAACATTTGATGAACTTGTGCAATGCTTCATCCAGCAATATTCATACAACATTCAACATCCTGTGACTGTGCTAGACTTATGCAACATCAAACAAAAACCAGGAGAATCTTTTGCAATATACCTTCAACGATGGAGATCTTTATACTCTCGGTATCCTCGGCAAGTGCCTGAGGCTGAAAAAATTGACATTACACTTGTACCCGAATTATACTTTGATCTAAGAAAATAGTTATTCACATCCTTCAACGCCATGGTAGAAAGTGCATATCGCATTGAGGATGTTGCTATCAAAAGAGGTGACATTGCCATAAACAAGGATAGAGTGAACAATGGAAACGGTAAAGACAAAGGCAAACCTTGGAACAAAAATAAGTATGTTGTCAATGGTGGAGTAGTAGACACTCCTAAGACTAAGGAGCCTGGGTTTAACCTTTCCAATGCCATCTATGCAGCAAAGCAAGAAGAAGGTTCAAAACCACAACCCTTTGACAAAGGCTCTAAATTTGCGAAGAAGCGACGTGTTTACACACCTATGGTCAAACCTTATGAAGTGGTTTTAAAAACCTTAATTGCAAACAAATTGGTTACCTTACCAGACAACTCACGTCCTTATGATCCACCCGTTAGACCTCCATGGTGGAGAGAAGATCATACTTGCAGCTATCACCAAAGTAAAGGACATAACAGAGAGAATTGCTTCAAACTCAAAGATGTAATTCAAGACCTCATCGAAGCTGGAAAAGTTGTTACAGATGGCCTTGTTAAGAATACTGATCATAAGGCTTTCCAAAAACCATTACCTAAATATGAAAAGGGTGAGACCTCAAGGGTAGCTATCAAAAAGAATCATGACGCCAAAATCAGTTATGCTTACGCTAACACTGATAATGTTATAAGCATGCTTGAGCCTGTTGAATACATATGTATGGCAAGCTCCAACAATGACAACTAGCCAAATTATGACACTGAATATGAACGACCAAGAGTGGTCTTAAGGACACGATCCACTCCTCAAGATCATACTGATACTAGACCCAAGGTGGTACTTCGAGTGGCTGAGTCTTCATCTTCTCAGGGTGAACCACTTAACGCTGTCACTAGGGGGCAATCTAAGGTTGTCCTAAAAGTTGCTAATGATCCTAAAAATGCTTCATCATCTAAGCAACCAATTACTTCCAAGCTCTCCAACTATGATCTTGTTAGCCAACTACAACACACACAAGCAAAAATCTCCATTTTCGAATTGCTAGAGTTATCTCCTTTGCACAGGGATATCCTTGAGAAAGCTTTACGTTCTGCCAATGTTCCCACCGATATTGATGCAGAACAATTCCAAGCTATGGTGAACCACATCTCCTCAACCCACTATCTCACCTTTTCTGAAGAAGATGACCGAGCTCTCAGTCATCCCCATAACCTTGCTCTTCATGTCGAAGTTCAAATCTTTCGTACCCGCGTCTGTCGAGTCTTGATAGACAATGGTACAGGGTTAAATATCATTTCGTTCAATGTAATCCAACAATTGGGCATGTCTGAATTTGTCATCGATCCTAAGCGCAAGATCACTATAAAGGCCTATGATGAGGTTGAAAGGCCTTCTAAAGGTCTAATTGTACTTCCAATCAGAGTTGGTCCAGTTGAGAAGAATGTTGTTTTCCAAGTCTTAGACATACCACTTGCATACAACTTGTTGTTGGGATGGCCATGGATTCACGATATGCAAGCAGTACCCTCTACATACCATCAGTGCATTAAGTTCCCTTTTAATGGTACTGAAGTAGTTGTCCCCGACGACAACTCTATGTCTATCAACACATTATCTGCTAATGAAACGCTAGTCACGCACAATCGCTCTTCTCATGAGCTAACACCATCTTTCACAGAATGTGAACAAAAACTGAAAATGATGAGCCTTGGTATGGGCGAGTACACTTTGGAATCTATTGCTGCCTTACCAATTTCCCCTCGGTCCTATGGGAAACCAACTATTGCAAAGAAGTCTTTTGCTTCTGCTATGACACTTTTTGGCACTTTTGTGCAATCTTCCATACCACTAGAAGTAGAGAAGGAAGAACAGGCCATTAGGGACTGGATCTACAGAGAAGAGGAAGATGAGGAGGTTACAGTGACTTCCTATTTCTCCTAAAAAATATGGAAAAGGCTATAAATTTTTGACAAAAATGGGCTACCAGGGCCATGGGTCCTTAACTAGTTGTAATAACACTCTAGTTGAACCTTTAAGTCACACTCAAGGTTGTGATGCTCGAGACACCGCTGGTCTAGGCTTTGGGCTAAACAATAATATACCAACCTGTGATCAAAGATTGCTCATGTCTAGTGAATCGGAGGGTGAAGACTCTCCCATAATTGCTACTACTACACAAGATGAAGACTTTGTTCCTCTCACTTCCCTCCTTTGGGGAGAAGAAATAGTGGTTGCTAATAATGAAGAAACTTCTACCTCCCAACAATAGGAACAAGAAGGGTCTACTTCTGAGGACATAAATAGAGGACGAATTAGGCAGAATATTGCTCATCTCATAGCTAGGGGTCAAAGTACAGATTCTCATTAGTATGAGTGGGAAAGCCTCTCTGATGCATCTTGCGAGCTAGGGGTGGACGTCATTCATGCCTATGCAACCCAACCCAATGTAGTCGAACGGTCTAGTATGGGGTCGGATGAGTTTGACTCACAACATGTCTCAATGGATCACGCTAGTTCCTCCAGGACTATTCCTGAGCTAGACTCCTTTGCAACATTTTCTATAGGCTCAACTTCACAGGTCACCAGAGATGACTCCTTCCATATCAATCACATTGAAACTTCTCCCTCACTCTCGCTAATTCACCCAGATCTCATAGACTGGTCTATCCAAAATCAAAGACCTAAAATACGATCTTTCCAAAACGACTATGAGATCACTTGTTATTTGAATGCAATTGAACCTGTCAATTCTTCCACTAGCGAACCTGTGGTTAACATGACAGAATTAGATATCAAGTACCTCAGTCAAAAAATTAAAAGGAAAAATAAGCGATTAGATGGCGAAAACCACATTGTGGCGGTGTCTAATCCTCAAAAAAGTAAAAATAAAGGCGTATCTAATGGTGAAAACCTCTTTGAGGTACCTGTAGATGAGGTACTTGGTAGTCTTCCAAGCTATTTCCAGGATAGATCTTTAGTTCTCGTTGAACCTACACAACCTATCAACTTGGGAACAGAAGAATGTCCTCAGATTATCCATGTAGCTCAATCTTTGTCAGACGAAGAAAAGACACAGTTTGCTCAATTCTTTCAAGACAAGAAGGTCAACTTCGCATGGACATACTCTGACATGCCAGAGCTTGATACATATCTCATCATGCATCACTTATCAATCTCACTAGATGTCAAGCCTGTCAAATAGAAGTTGAGAAAAATGCATCCACATGTGGCCCTACTGGTCAAGACAGAGTTAGAAAAACTATTGAATGCAAACTTCATTAGGGCCATTGATTATGCCGAGTGGATTTCCAACATTGTACCTGTCTCCAAGCATGAAAAATCCATACGAGTTTGTACTGATTTTAGAGATCTCAATAAAGCATGCCCCAAGGATGATTTTCCACTACCAAACATCGATATGATAGTGGACATGACTGCGGGTTATGAGATGTACTCGCTCATGGATGGATTTTTTGGGTACAACCAAATAAAGATAGCTCCAACAAACCAAGAAAAGACAGCTTTTACATGTGCATGGGGTACCTTTTGCTGGAATGTCATGCCTTTTGGGCTCAAAAATGCTGGCGCTACATATCAAAGAGCAATGACAACCATCTTTCATGATATGATGCATAAAAACATGGAAGACTATGTTGATGACACATTGGAAAAATCAAAGAAATGAGACACACATATCAAAGACCTTAGTTTGATATTGGACCGTATGGAACAATTCCAACTTAGGCTGAATCCAAAAAAATGTGCCTTTGGTGTCACTTCTGGAAAATTGCTAGGTTATATCATTTCAGCAAAAGGCATTGAGGTTGACCCTAAAAAGGTCCAAGCTATCATGGATATGCCACCACCAAAGACTATCAGTTAGCTTAGAGGTCTTCAAGGACGGCTACAATCCATAAGAAGATTTATCTCTCAATTAGCTGATAAGGCTCAACCTTTCAATAAAAATTTGTATAAAGGATCTAAACATATTTGGAACAGTGACTGTCAACAAAGCTTAGATCAAATCAAAGGCTACTTGGCAAAACCACCAGTTTTGATGCCACCCATTCTGGGAAAACCTTTGATTCTGTACATTTTAACTACGAATTCTTCTCTAGGAGCACTCTTAGCCCAAAGTGATGAGACAGGTAAAGAAAGAGCCATATACTATATCAGTCAAACTTTGGTGGCTTATGAACTAAATTATACAAGTATAGAGAAGGCATGCCTTGCTGTAGTTTTTGCCTCCCAAAAAGTTTGGCATTATATGTTGGCCCATACAGTTCACTTGATTGCCAAGATAGACCCTTTGAAATATTTATTAAGTAAAGATGCACTTACTGGTCGCCTTGCTAAATGGATGATGATTCTTTCTGAATTTGACATTCAGTATGTTGAACGTAAGGCAATCAAAGGATAGGCCATAGCTGACCAGTTGGCTGACTTCCCACTTGAAGATGTAGCACCTATACAAATTGAGTTCCCAGATGCCTCGATCATGAACATTACTGACAGAACATGGAAGATGTTTTTTGATGGATCCCATACACAGAATGGAGCAGGAGCAAGGGTGTTGTTTGTTTCCCCTCATGGTTATACGATCCCAAAGTCCTACAAATTATTGTTCCCATGTACAAACAATATTGCAGAGTATGAAGCATTAACAAATGGGATCAAAATGGCCCTTGAATGGCGAATAACTGAGCTACACATCTATGGGGATTCTAAACTAGTCGTGAACCAAGTGAATAATGAATATCAAACAAAGGATGACAAGTTGATCCCTTATAAAAAGTTGATAGATGCTCTAAGGAATTATTTTACCTTTGTAACATTCCAACAAATTCCTAGAGCAGAAAACAAGGCTGCTGATGCTATGGCCACCTTAACATCTATCCTCCAATTACAAGAACATGAATCACGATTTGAGTTCTTGGTGGAAGAATTGCGTCATCCAGCCTATGATTCCTCAGATAACCAGGTGATCTACACTGTTGTGGGTCATGATTCCTCCCGCTATGTGGCTATTTTCTGCTACCTACGTGATCAGTTTATTTTCGAAACCCTCACGTGCAACAAAAAATGCCAACTCCTTCGTAATGCCTCACACTACACTTTGGTCTCCGGTGACTTGCATAGGAAGGGTCTAGATGGAATGTTGCTTAGGTGTTTAGAGCTAGAAGAGCCTGAGAAGGCACTTTCCAAAGTCCACGATGGCATTTGTGGGGCACATTCTAATGGCCTTGCACTTGCCTAAAAACTGCTTAGGACAGGTTATTACTGGCCCACCATGCAAGCTGATGCTGTGCGCTATGCAAAGTCCTGTCAGAAATGTCAGCTCCATGGCAACTTGATACATGCTCCTGGGCAAGAGTTAATCCCTTCTGTGACATATTGGCCATTTCAGCAATGGGCCTTTGACTTGGTAGGAAAGATTCATCCAAGCTCATCTAGCGGTCATAAATTCATCATCATAGCAACAGAGTATTTCAATAAATGAGTTGAAGCTGTACCATTATTTGCTGCTATAGGCAAACATGTTGCCCTCTTTATACTGAATCACATCATTTGCCAATATGGTATCCCATCCTCTATTGTTACAGATAATGGAGGGCAGTTCAAGAATAAGGACTTAAAGCAGCTATGCAAAAAGTTTCAAATTAAACAACACTGGTCCTCCATTTACTATCCCCAAGGGAATGGCCAAGCTGAGGCCTCTAATAAAACATTGTTGAAAATCCTACACTGCACAGTTCACAAGTCTGGGAAAGATTGGCACTTGCAAATAAATCTGGCACTTTGGGCCTATAGAACCTCTATTCGTACTCCTACAGGGGCTACACCCTTTTCTCTAGTCTATGGCTCTGAGGCTGTTCTTGCATTAAAAGTTGAGATACCTTCTTTGCGCGTCTCCTTACATGGGTAAATAACCGATGAAGATCATAGAGCTATGCGAGTACAAGAATTAGAGACTCTGGATGAACGTCGCAAGGCTGCTTTTGATCACATGAGAGCTTATCAGAAGCGCATGTCTACACAATATAACAAGAAGGTTCACCCCTGTGAGCTCCAGGTTGGTGAACTCGTGCTTAGGGAGAATCCAAAAAATCAGCCACATCGAGAGCAGAAAGGGAAATTTGAACCTAACTGGTTGGGTCCTTACATTATCATAGCAGCATTTGGGTCTAGTGCTTACTAGTTGTCTACTTCAGAGGGAGAAGAACTTGTGGAGCCTATCAACATCCTACACTTGAAGAAGTTCTATACTTAGAGGCTTGTCGCTCAGCTATCTTGTATATATCTATGATCCTGAAAAATCCAAAAAATCATATATGATGCTGAAAAAATCCTAAAAATCAGAAAATGTCCTGAAAAAATATCATCTTAGTGAAAACCTAGCAATAGGAACTTTGATGTATCATCAAAAATACAAAAAATTGAAAAAATTCCTAAAAAAATCTGTCAAGTGGTGAAACCCTGGAAACAAGCGCTACTTGAAACCCTCGCACCTATGTCTATCAGTCTCAATCATCCACTTTGCTACACATTTCCTAGCTTGGAATTGTTTCTTGTCCTCATCTCGGGGGCATAACTACTTAGCCTATTGAGGTATTCTTGTGCATTAGGGTTTTTTGGAAAACTCACAAAATAGTGTTTCTCAACACTACCCCTACCCACTTTGACATCAAGTGTTTTTCAACACTTTATAGATAGTTTACCTACGGTCTTCGATGTCGCGATATTTCTCACTATCAGGATCAAGTCTTGAAGAAATGGCCAAGTGACTTGCACACACGCACTTTAACACTTAAACGATTGAGCTATGCTGATCTTTATCTACTTTGTGTGCTGTCTATGATGATTTCTTTGCCATGTGTTCCCTCCCTAATAGTCTTTCAAGGGTGTCATTGACTAGAAGACTGGGGGCATGGGACATATTTTCTTAATTTCTGCTTGTGGGTATACTTTTGTTTTTCTATAGTGTTGTAAGCATTTATGCTGGTCCTATTCAACACGTTGACTTACAAATGTATCATCCCTGACTGTTTTGCAAGACCACACTCAGGGTTTATCCTGGCGCTTATGCCTTGATACAGGTGTAATCTTGCTCAATTAAACTTAGGGAATCTAATCGTGTAGTTATCTTGAATTACATGTCTCTGATGCATAGATTGGATTTCCACATACCTATCTAATATCGATCATAGTTATACTAGTGATGGTTGTATGATCTTATGATGTCCCTAATAAATGCTCAATGATGAAATTAAGAGTCTAAATGTTATGCACTTCTTGCTAGTAAACCACTTTGCATATTAGCTTGCATTTTAGGTTCATTTTCTAGATTAGTCTTGCATTCTTGCATATGGGGAGAGCTCTCTCTTCATCTTTTCATAGACATATCGGCTAACTCCTTTCATATATTTCTTTACTTTCTTCTTGTTCATGTCCTTTACCTGCTTAATCTTTCACTTCATCTCTTTTCTATCTTATCATCACATTATATAAAGTTTTTACCTCTTAAATAATTTCAACATCCTAGATTCATTTTCGGGATTGAAATCCAAATTCGAGTTCATCTTGATGGTCAAAATTGTCTTTTAAAATCCTACTTTCTTCTGAGCAGTTAGCTGATCTTTTGAGGTCTAATCTCTGAATCATCACTGGGGCATCTTCATTTCTTCATGTCTTCATCATTTCCATACTTCATATCTACTTCAATTCACTATTTCATGTCTAAATCATCTTTCTACTAGATTTGACCTAATTTTTATGCTATATCCTTCAAGGTCAACTCTAGTCAAACTGGGGCATTTTATTAGTTTCTTATAGTCATTCTTGGGTTCTAATCATTTATCTGTCATATTAGACATTGCTATATCTCAATTTTCTCATGTCTAGCTAGTTTCTGCTTCCTCTTACCTCATTTCGATTTTGATCCCGAGGGGGCAGAAATACTCTATTGCTGATTGTTATAGCTATCTATTTCTTAGGAGCATTTGTTTGACCTTATCACTTGTTCTCAATCTATCTACTTTGCTAAGTGTTAGCATTCTTCTTGAATTCTATCATCATCTTTTCCTAGTGTTCAGTACTACCACTATCAGGCTGTGCATTCAGGACTTGCTATCTATTTCTGCATTTCATTCTTTGAAATCAGATATCTATATCTATCACTGTCTACTTGGCTTTCTATTTTCTTTGACATAATGTGTTCCCAGATCGATCACGCATTAGTCAAAGAGGGGCAAATGTAATCACCTAAAAATGGTCATCTAGAGTATTAGCCCCCTTTTCAACATTTTGGCTAAATTAATTTAATCATTTACCTAGACCAAATTGCTAATAATCAATTTATTTGATTATAACCTATAATTTGACTATGCTATCCTAAGTTCATTATTTGATTAAAAGAACATGTCCCCTTTTAATTAAATAAAAGACCCCATTCTTCTAACCCACTTAAAGTGAACACATAAAGTCCTTTTTCTATTTTGAAATTAAAAGAAAAGGCTTTGTGACTTTTGTCTTATATGACAAGTCAACTTATATTCTATTGGTTGACTTGTGTGTGCACATGGATCACTCCTCTTTTTGAATTCCACCGTTGATCATCCACCATCTTCATCTTGATCTCTACCATCCATACATCTTTAAAAGGGAGAGAGCTTTCCCCCTCAATCCAATCCTCATTTTGAATATTGTTATGTTGCAAGTTTTCTAATAGGTTTCTTTGGAGCTTTGTGGAGAATTTCTATTTCTTGTCTACATTCTCTCATCCATGGCATCATGGCATTCTAGCTTAGCTTAGCTTTCATTTTTACATGTAGCTTAATCTCATATAGCTTAATAATGGTATTGTAACACTCTCATACATGTTTTAGCATAGCTCCACTTTGCATCTCATTCTAACTTAATTTTCATTTGTATTGCAGTCTTGAGGAACTCCTTGAGACATTTGCATTCTTGCATCTTGTCTTTGGAACCTCCCATTGCATGGTTTACTAGCAAGAAGAGTATCTCTAAGGCTCATCCGAGAGCCCTTGAACTTGAAATACACTCTCTTGCACTCCATGGATAGGGAGCTCTAAGCCGGCATCCAAGCATTCTGAATTCATGGAATCGTTTGGATAGAATGGTTTAGAGTGTGACACTTTTGAGTGTACAATGCTAAGTAGGCATGATGATTTAATAACATAGGAACTATTGATTTTTGTATTTTAATCACATCATCATTGATCTGATGGACGGATCTAGACTAATTGTAGTATTGAATGCTTAAATAAAATCAAACTAGTGGAAGTCTTAATACATTTATACATAAATGAAATTATGCATCAAAACTTAAGGTCAGAAATAGAATTGAGAGAAAAGAAGATAGAAAGTGCAAACAAAGTTTGATTTCGGAGTTTGCCACAAACGTGACTACGTCTCTAGGTCCGCTCCAATAGAGTGAGACCGATCCGTTTATTCTCCAAAATCAATTACAAATGCACTAAGTCCATTCCTTCGAGCACTTCGGTAGCAACAAAACTTCGACGGACAAGAATGGCTCAAAAATTTCCTTACAAGACCTCTCTATTCTTTCAAAACTTCACCAAGACCAATTTCTCTACAAGTCTCCTTCAAGAATTACAATAATTCTCCAACTTTGATTGCCTTCAAAATGACATCCTACCCCCCTTTTTTATACAAAATAATTTTCCTAAATTGGCTCAAAACCAATTAAGGATATAAAACAAAACATCCCCTTTGAATAACCCCTTTGCCATTTTTATATTTTGGCATTTATACAATTTTGGGGGTTAATTATTAATAAAATAACAATATATCCCTATTTTAAGGGTGGCTCGATCAATAGTCACATGATAAATATGCTTTAACCCACAAAAATTTCAAGATGTGTGTGTGGCATAGTGGCAATTAACTATTTTAGGACCCGGTCGGTTCGATGTTCAACTCCCGCTGGCACATGCCTTAAAACAGCTTTGGTGGCATTCTTAATTTAAATAGAGTATTTAACACTTGCATAATGAATACAACGCGTGGTCCAACAACAAGGACTTATTTTGGTAAAGAGGTGGTTAGGGTTCGAATCTCACCACTATCTTATTTTTTTACTTTTTTAATTTTGGTTTAAAATTGCCACCATGATGTCATGATGATGTCATCAACTTTCAAATGACATTTTTACCTCCAAAATTCAAACGACCATAACTTTCACATATGAAGTCCGTTTTTGATAAAACAAACATTGTTGGAAAGCTCTCATCAGGATCTTCATTTTGAAATTTATTGTTGACCACTTTTGAGATGGTTTTATTTCGCCCCTTATCTAGCCCTTTGGTCTACTTGTTGACCAAAACTTTGACCGAGCATAACTTGCACGAACGGACTCCTTTTTGCTCCGTTCAAGTTGTGTTGGAATCAGGACGCTGAGATCTTTTTGATGGTACAAAAATCTAGAGATTTGAAGACACTTCAATTTTCACTGAAATTATCCACCAGATCAATCATCACCTCCATATCTTGCCATTCTCAGACAAAATCAAGATCAAATGACTCATTTTCTTTGGAAAAATATATAAAGGGTGCCATGTTCTTTATTTTTAACTTTTTGCAGAATGATACCCATTTTTTGGCAAAGCTCAAAGTTTCTACAAGAGAGTAGAAAGTGATGGGATATGCACCATCATCTGAGATATAACAAGCAAATTTTTCTACTAGATAATCAAGTGCAAGAACAAAAAGAACTGAATTGGCAGTTATCAATGCAGGCTTCTTGAACAGATCTATTGTAGTGATGATAACATCCATAATAGGAAGCTTGGAAACAGATTCTCCACTATATCTACAAGATAAAAACATAACACAACACCCAAGTTTTTGTAGTGTTTCAAAGAGGAATAAACATATAAGACCTCCACTCATACATAAATAAACATATAAGACCTCCACTTTTTATGATAATAAAATAGTTGTGTAAATGAACAACTTTTATTTCTACATCTTTGCAAGCCTCTCTGGGTATGTATTATACCCAACAAACTTCCATGCGATGTTTTGATAGAGCATCCACATGAAAGAAAACCAAAGCTCACATGCAAAAGCTATCATCACAAAATTCTAAGAAAATGTAGAAAATGTTTTGGCTCTCAAAGTCGCGAGGAAAACGAAGGAGATAATCAATGATCTCATAATTCACATAGAACAACCATGAAGATGAAAAACATTTGAAGAATGAAATTGAATTTTAGAGACAAATCAAGATAATTCTTTGAGGGATGGTGAGATGAATCAATCCTCCCTCAGGCTCAAATTTTGCCCCATGAAGAAGAGGACCAAGGAAGAAAAGGGAGATTCTTTGAGAGATCAAAAGATAAAAACATGCCTTCAGTTCACTATAAAAACAAGTCGATCTTGATGTAGGAGGAATAAAATGATTAAATAAAATGTTTTCACTAGCTTAAATAGGTCAAGTTAGCCTTTATAGGGACACATATCATCAAGGTATTCATTTCCCATATTAAGGACACAAACTCATTTTAACATTAAAAAAAGATGTTTTAACTTTGTTAATTAGAAATGACTTCTCTTGTTAGTCATGATTTCTCTTCATCTAAGGTGACATTCTCCTCCCGAAATTGCAGTGAACTCATCTATCATTAGGTGAACTGAAATATCTAAAAGGCGGAGGAAGGGAAAGGGGGAATTTTTTAGGAAGGGTCAATTTAGACAACAACAAGCAGTTCTCTTCAAAAATTAGAGATAAGGAGGGAAAGAAAATGAAAATTTGGGTATGTTATATTGTAGAATTCATTGGTTTTCCAGATTTAGCAAAGTTTCATTTCAAAATTTGCAAGAGGTAAATATGGGATCACTAGAATAGGTTTCATTTTGAGTTCTAGTTTTCTTTTGGAAACTACTTAGACTATCTTAAAGAAGGAAACCTAGGAAATTATAGATAGAATTATAATCCACTTAAGCATTTGGAAAGAGAGCAATAGACCTATGGTCAAGGAAAAGTTTTGGATGCTGCAAATATAATGTTAAATGTGGAGTTTGAGAATGCTGAAATGAAACAATTGGTAGGGATAGGGTTGTGGTGCTCCCATCCAGATCCAACTGCAAGACCCAAAATGAGGCAAGTGGCAAAGTTGTTGAAGATGGAAGATCGAGTACTTAGTCTTCCTCTAGAGATTCATACCTATATTGTAGAGTATCATCCCATCATTCCTGACCTACAATGAATGACATTTATTAATTAATGAAGGTTTGTTAGTTTGAGCTTCACTTGGTTTTGAGAATACTTTAATATTCTCTACTTAACAAAGTCAACCATGTGAAGATGGAAGCTCATCTAGCCTCACCCCCCTCCCCCTAACATCAATCTAAATTCCCCATTAACATCTAATACATACTTCATTCATTCATCCATTTATGAACTATAACTTTCAATCAATACAATTACATAACATTCATTAATATGATTAAAATTCATTGATACACAATACTAATTAAGACTTCATTAACATATAACAATAATCATTAAAATAACATAAAAATCAATATTAATATGCAACATTCATAGATAATTACTTAAAACAACGTTCTTTCATTATCCAACAAAGTTTATCAAGCAACATGATCATTCAACAATTATTATCACTAAGGAGATAATCAAATAAAGCATCAATTACCAAACCAATCTACAATAAATGGTAATGTTAACCATGAAATATTAGTTAGCAAGCATGTCAAGATTATCACCTTACGTATTGCTCAAATGATAATGATAATCACCCATAAATTATAACCATTACCAGAGATATTGATTAGGAAGATTGAACATCAAAGGACAAATTTTGTCACACCATTCAAGTGTTCCCATGTTCACATCAAACAACATAAATGCAGCCATAGTTTTGTGTGTGTGTGTAGTTTCCTATCAGAAAATAGACACTCACATTATCAACAATAAAGATGATATTGTCTTTATCACCACCTATAGAAGATTAATCAAATAATGACAAGTGAAGTGAAAAAACTAATAAGTAGCAATTATTCATAACTATGCAAAGACAATGATTAACCAATAAATGCACATTTCTAAAAAAGAAGGTGCTTTCCTAATCTATGGGTGCAAGTATCCAATAACAATGAGGTCTATTATAAGAATCAATCCCATTCTCAAAGACATTATCGAGTATTTCTTATCAGCTATTTATCCTTATTGGAATGCTCAAGGGAGTACTTGCCTTTCGAAAATCAATTTGCAAATACTAAAGGAAAGTAATCATGAAGAGCCCACTATCTTGTATATTTCCAAAGACAAGGTAGACAAAGCAATATCATTACTATAACTAGTATTGATGACAATTACATACATATAAGGTATAGATCAAAATTAGCAATATCATTGCTATAAGTGATGTTGGAGAAAAGTACAGATAAGAAACAACTATATCAATGCTATAAGTGATATTGAGATATTTGTGTACTTATAAGATAGATTAGGAACAACAAGATACATCATTGCTATAAGCGACTTCAACATATTAGTGCCATATCAGAGTTGGCTATCAACACATTGAAAAGACTTGTAATATATCTTATATTGATATATTAGAAACAAATAGCGGCAATTGGAAGGAGACTTCACACAATTCATATTGTTATAATAGAAGTACATATTTGATATATAGTAGATATCATCTTGGCATAAATCTCATCAATATATCTGAGATAGTTGTCATACTCTATTTTATTGATAAGTAATATATCTTATAGTATCATATTATAAGCAATATCAATTGTAAATCATAATCTTTCATTCTTATATTAATTGGTGTCAATTAATGTCATTACAAGTCTTGTAAAGGACTTTTAGAGTATTCTTGGAAGGAAGTTTCTTGCCTATTTTTGTGAGTTAATTGTCCCTAATTCCTAAGAATTAATATAAGGGGATATTACAAGATTGATGTCCTTGTCACTAGGTTGTCACTCAATCATCGGGCAAAAGATGTAAATGTAATCCATTGGTTGGTGGTCATATATTCAATCTAAGATTGGTGTCTCCTGTTGGTTGTTGTCTACTTATCGTAAGTGATTCATTATTATTGTGAGGCGGATTGTCCCATGATTTTTCCCATCTTGGATTTTCAAATAAGTTTACTGCTCTTGTGTACTTGTGAAATATTTCATATTGTGTATTTGTTATAGTTTATGAATAATAGCTATATTAAAGTTAAATTAAGTATACATTTGCATATATTGTTTCAACCCCTGTCTCCCTTATAGTTGGTACCAGTGTAGGTTCCTTTGAAAAGGTTTGACAACTTAAGTTAGATCTGTGACAGCACAAGATTTTCTTATTTAGTGATGTTGATTGCCCATTCACCAACATGCTCTTGCGCTAGACATGGTGGGAAGCTAAAATATTCCATGAGTTGGTAGAATCTAGAACAATTGGAGGTGTATGGGATGGTAATCTCATGTTTATTTATAATTTGATTTTTCTCCTTGCCCATGGAAACTCTTCCACTCTTCTGTCCTTGACCAATCTCAAGGACACTATATATATAATATCTATGTGTGTTTTTTGTGTGTATATATATGGTAGGGGAATGTGTTTGAATAATTTTGTTTAGTATAAAAATATTTATGCATCCATTACCCTATGTTAAGGGGAAGACTTTCGATGAATCTGCAGAGAGGAGATAATTAGGCATTGCCTTGTCATTGTTAGGGAAGGGTTAATTTCCTTATAGTATGAAGTGTCCATTGCTTGTGAGCAAAAAATAGTTTAATTCTCATACATATATATGCACCATTGTGGTGTGGTAGGAAAACTCTTTTCTTTTGTTATGATTGGTTGATTCCTTTTTTGATATTTGACTCTGCTTTGTGTACGACAAGTGCATGAGAGCTTGCAAAACAAATCGCTTGGATAAGTTTGAGAAGTTTTTATTGTTGTTTTGTATTGATACCATAATGTTGAGTAGGTGGTTTTGCTTGAGCCAATAGATTGGAAACTTGGTTCATCCTAACTTTAGTCATATCCATTGTAAGCCAAAATATCTTGATCAAGTCTTTCCTTTGTTGTTGTTGAGGTAGAAACTCAATCTGTAGCTCACTAACTCTTTCCATGTACACACCATTCAAATCCTTGATAATTCTATAGGTTTTATCGATATCACTAAGATCATTCTTGATCTACTCACATTGTATTTGAAAATTGGCTACTACATGGCATGTCACTATAGACAATATTTGTAGAAGATATTACTTTCCTCTATACATGCTTCGATTTGACCGATAACAAGGGACCATACCTATAATACAATGTTATACTTCTTATCCATTTCCTTCTCAACACACTAATAATAAATGTCATATTGTAATAACTATTCCTCAATATCTAAAATCAAATCACTAGACTACACTCCACATATATGAGACACCACCACATCATTGTCAATCATATGATCAACAACCAATAACAAGGGGTTAGGGGGGCATTTTATAGTTCTTCTTATTTTAACCATGAAATTTTTGTAATTATTATTACACTCCACAAGGTTCCATTTTTTAGTGATATCCCAATCAAAGGACTTGAGAGGAAAACCATGATTAAAAGGATGCAAAATCATCATATTTTCCTTGATTTTATGGATAAGGGCCTAAAAAACACCATTGGCAACTTTCTATATTTCAAAATCATATTGTTTCTCTCCTTCTAGATATACCAACTATCAATCTAACTCAAAACAAGTGAAATAAACTATTCATAATGATGTAAAAAGAAACTCAAGGAAAACTCTTAATAACTTACCTATGTAAAATATTGTTAAAATGTTGCAATAACTATTAATTATAGCACCAATAAATAAACCTCATACTACCTACAAAGTTCAAATTTTTTCTTTTGGAATCCATATGACTCGAAATTTAATGGATGAATATGAAGATTGTGGGAAAGAACATTATATAAGAAAGGAAAATACCACAAGGAATGTCTTGATGTCTTTCCCTAGTGCAACATCTTGTAGAAAGCTTTCATTTATGATAGTATCAAAAACATCAATAAAGATATTCTCCGAAATAGAAATTTGGGGAAAACATGGAGCAGATCTGAAAAGAAATAAATATGAAGCTTAAATATTTTTTAAAGCACAAAAGCCATTAAAGATAAATTACGCTATGAGCCACTACACAGAAAAATATGCCTAACCTATAATACAAAATGAAAACAAGTCTAACTTATTAAAGAAAAATGCAACATTTGACCACAGAAATAAGATCATCATACAAAATACAAGGCCGATGCAAATCAATGTCAACAAGTGGTACTCCAGCCATGCTAAAAGTAGCCATATGAATGTGGCACTAGCAAGAATGCTCAAAGAATTTTGCTTGTTTATCCACAATAAGACAATGATAGCTGTGTACAAAACCAAACATTGATGAAAAATAACTTAATGAAAAACTCAGTTTTATTGTTTGGGACAACAAATCCCCCTGCACGACAACCCTTATTTTGCATCATTGTAAAGACATTTTTAGTGTAAGGTTCTTAGGTATCTAAATTTTTACGTTCTGCAGAAAAACAATGAAATTCCAAAAATCTAGATTGACTTGGCTTGACTTCCAAAAATTACAGTTTTATTTTTTAAAACTGTACGACAACCCTTATTTTGCACCATTGTAAAGAAATTTTTAGTGTAAAGTTCTTAGGTATCTAAATTTTTACGTTCTACAGAAAAAAAATGAAATTCCAAAAATCTAGATATACTTGGCTTTGTTTCTAAATTGCAAAACAATAAAAATTCCCCCTATAAAAACACACCATTGCTCAAAATCTTAATGATAGGGCTTCAGAAAAAAGATTTCTTTTTACATTTGCCTCCACTGAGTAGATGATGAACGAGTTTTTGGCGTCCAAAAAGCCGATTAAATGACTTAGAAATTGATGATTTTTCACTCCTTTTGAATAATGTCTCCGAGCTTTGTTTGGGAATGCTCCTCCCAAACAAATGACTTACCAGAGAAATGAGCTTTTTTTGTCAAGTCATATAACAAAGTTCTGAAAACAATTGGAACATTCACGACCACAAACTTGCATGCTTTCACATTGAATAAACCTTCATTAATGTCCTCTAGGTTTGATATCTTTATTGGGCTGTACCAAAATGGGACTTCCAGAGATTTAGTAAACTCTGTAAGTCTTCTTTCATTGTCTTCTAGGTTATCAGAATTCATACCAACGATTGTGATCTTGAGATGCTTAACTATAGAAGAAGAAGATCTCACAGAGAGGGATTGAATTGATGCCGTCCATTGACACCTAATTCAAATTCCTAGATCAATCACATGAATTTGCTTCTCATGCTTCACAACATCAATGATACCTTGGATAATTGTAAATTGTATCACTTTGAAAAAGGGAAGTACAGTAGCATAGATACCAAGTAAAGAATAGAACTCGACTTTTGTGTTATCAACGTGCCAATTCTTAGTGAAATCATTCTTGTAGTTATTGGTGAAATCAGGGATTTTTTCTTTCAACTCATTATCTTTTGTGTTATCCCTCCTCTCGTGCCTGTGAGCTCTAGTGAAAATCCCTCCTCTTGTGCACTTTTGTTTTGTTTTGTTTTGTTTATAATTCATGTTGGTCAAAATTTTGACCAAACAAACTTATGTTGGACGAATTTTCGACCAACTCGGGATCTTAATAAAAAAAGAAGTTAAAATCAAATGGAAAATGACATAAGATCAAAAATTAAGGTCGAAAATTAACACCGAATCTATTAGTGTTGGAAGGAGGAGGCTAATGGTTGTTGAAAGATGTTCGCCATGTTCTCAAGTTGAAGCAAAATATGATTTCAATTAGTCAACTATTTGCACAAGGATACCATCCCTCTTTCCTTTTGAATTCTTAGAAGGTCACGAAAGGCTCCATGGTTATTGCCAAGGGCAATAAGGTAAGAAGTTTGTATCTTTTGGATAGTCCTATTGAAGTAGGAGTTGTGACTGTTGTGGGAAGCAATGTGACACTTTGGCATTGAAGGCTAGGCCACATGAGTAAGAAAGGACTTGAGGTTATGCTAAAAAAGGGATCAACTATTAGATCTTCAACCATAAAACTTGGAATTTTGCGAACATTGTCTCCATGGAAAATAAAGATGGGTCATCTTCTTGAATGATGGACATGACATGTCGACATGACCATTGGAGCTAGTGAACTCAGATGTCTTTGGTCCTACCAAGGTAATCTCTTTAGGAGGCGCAAGTTATTTTGTTAATTTCCTTGATGATTGTACTAGGAAAGTTTGACGCAGAGCAAGGATGAGTGAACCCCCAATGGAGGTGACCAAGTCCCCATCAAACAACCACACAATGGAAACACAACACACAACACGAGATCTGATAGAAAATCCAACTCTTTATTCATGAAATAATTGTTTACATGCAATGTGTTGAGCTATAAGGCTTTCCCAGTTACAACCAAAGACAAAGCAATTATAGCAACAATTCTGCAAGATCTCACAAGATCCAAATAATTCCTAGCTAGCCCAAATATGTAACAACACAACAATCTAGTAGAAACCCCAGGCAAGATCAAAACTTGTGCTTGCAAACAACCAAGCAACCTTCTTGTTTCCTAAGACCACTCCTTAGCTACTAGCTTTGCTAAACTTTGCTCCTCTAAGATATTCCTCTCTAGATGACTTCCCCTTCACTCACTACTTTTTCACAACCACACTACCTAAACGCTCCATTTATATTTGCATGACCACAAGTTGGTTTGTTGCAAATAGAATAATCTAAAACCCAAATAAACAAAAAATGCCTTTGTCAGCTTACAACAATCATTAAATGCACATAGGAGAAAGAACCAAGACTCTAAATAGGTCCTCACACATCACATGAACGATTTGTGTCACATTCACACACAACACAAATTAAATGCACTAGTTGGCTGATCAAATCTCCCGTGAACATCCAATCGGTAACTAAACCACTGACCACACTTAGTAAGCACTTCCACTGAGATCCACATTTATCGAACATGATTTCCACCGAGCATATTATCAACTGAGTTCCTCTAGTCACCAAGTTCCTCAATTGAAACTACAACTGAGAACTACCCTAGTAGTGATCGAGCATCACCTCCTTCAATCAAGTTCACCAACTTCAAGGTCAAAATCCACTCCAACATATATGATTACCAACTACCCTAGTATGCTCTAGCATCAAACGCTCCAAGTGAGAAAATATGTTCTTAGTAAATGGAAGAAGATTTTTCGGGATTCAACACATAAACCCAGAACTGGTTCTTCACATACATGTCCTCCAAGTCTTCAACTTGTACACTCTTTCCCTTGTTCCACTTTTGCAAATCTTTTCCTGCAACAAACAACCGTTTACTTTGCTTCTTCACATCCTTCCTCAGAGTGCCATAGGTTTTCTTTCCACGCTGATCTCTACCCCTTCGAAAATCTTTCATCTCAACTCACCTACCAAAAGTCAGGTTCCTTCTACTAAGTTCTACATTCTGCAAAGGAATCAGGAAAAACTTCTTGCCACCCTTCTCAATAGTAAATACATTCTTGACACATCATGCACTACCCTGCAATCATAGTGCCAAGGTCTACCAAGTAATATGTGACAACTACTCATGTCCACAATATCACACAAGACCTAATCTGCATATTGTCCAATCTAAAAATCAACAAGACATCGCTCCCTTACTTCCAAAGCATGTTCATCTTGCAACCAAATTACCCTGTAAGGACAAGGATGTCTCAACCTCTTCAAATCAAGTTTATGAACCATCTCCTCAACAACTAAGTTATCACTACTACCACTATTAACAATCACATTACAATATTTACCTCCATACTTACATCGAGACCTAAACAAATTCCTCCTTTGACAAGGTTCCAACACCCTCTTACCAAATAAGTTATCTTCCACCTTAGGCTCATTCACCAAGTGCTCACACTCATTTACCGCAACAACTTTTCTATCACCAACTTTCCTGTCAGGATGAGAACATTCAAAACACGCGTGCCCTTCTTCACCACAATTATAACAAGTACCCTTAAATACACCTCTACTTATTCTTCTCCTAGGTTCAACAGATTTGAGTTTATCCTCAACAATCATTTTATCCTTCACCGAGTGTTCTTGTTTCTCCTCCCCTCAGGAACTACCTTGATGTCTTGTCTTTAACTTATTTTCTGCCTTCAGAGCATATTGATAAGCATACTCAACTGAATCAATTTTATGCATACCAATCTTATCTTGAACATTGAATTTCAAACTATTAATATATCTAGCCACCTTTTCTTTTGAAAGTTCTCTATGCCTAGACCAAATTGTTAACTTGTAAAACTCCTAGGTATAATCCTTCACAGACATATCCTTTAGTTTCAGATTTTGCAATCTCTTAAACAATTCAAGTTCATAACTAGTGGGAGTGAACTTAGCCTTGAATTTCATCACCATCAATCTCCACCTAGTGATTTTCATTTCACCTTCCTCTTCTCTATCTCTTTGTAATTCTTTCCACCATAAAGAAACATGTCCTTTCAACTTAATCTATGCCAAACTCACTCTAAGCAGATCACCAATATCCTCTAACTCAAAGTAGTCTTCCAACTCACCAATCCAATCAATCAAGTCTTTGGAATTCAAAGTACACCAAAATTAGAAACATCCCTCTTATGCTTCAATTTCAGCTGAGCTTCATATCTATCCAATCGACCAATTCTATCTTGCACATATATCTCCATGTGTTTGGTTCTATCCTCGACACAAGAGACCTGTGCTCATGATGACTGCATTGACATAATACAAAACATTCCTCTGGTGACCACATAGGCCATGTTCTAATACCAAACAACACCAGCCAAATACAATCCCTGCTTGTGGGGTCTTTGAAATATTAATAGAATAACTACAGTCACTAGTTCTTCATTCAAATCAATTCCTACCATACATGATTTTGTCTCTAATGTTCAAGATAAAACAAAGAAATCAACACATCAACTAAGGAGATCTACAAGGTAGAGACAAATGTTAGCTAAATATTCAGATTATGAATTGTTATATTCTACATAGTCAAAGCTCAAATTATTAATCTTTGATCAAATTGAACCAACAAATTTTAAAGAAGCACATCACAACAGTGATAAGGATAGCTAGATGATTGCAATAGAGGGAGAGATGAGTTCACTACAAGCTAACAAAACTTGGGATTCAGTATTGTTTCCACCCAATCACAAACTACTAAAGAATTGTTGGGTGTACAAACTAAAAGAGGGAGATGGAGGAAATAAGAGATATTGTGCTCAGTTGGTTGTTAAAGGTTATGCTCAGGAGAAAGATATTGACTTTGACGTTTTTTTCTTGCCAATTGTGTGAATGACTACAATTTGAGCAGTTTTGGGATTAGTGATTGTATGGGATCTTGAGTTAGAGCAACTTGATGTCAAGACAACATTCGTACATGGTGATGTAAATGAAGAATTGCATGTGAAACAACTTGAAGGCTTCGTTCAAAAGGGACAAGAACATCTTTATTATCGGTTGAATTGTAGCTTGTATGAACTCAGACAAGCCCCAAGATAATGGTATAATAAGTTTGATTGCTTCATGGCTGAACATAATTGCATTTTATGTGAATCAGATCTATGTGTCTACTACAAACAACTTCCAAATGGCGAGTTTTTCATTCTTTTTTGCTACATGTTGATGATATGTTGATAGTTGATTCTTCTACTCAGATTGTTTGTAAATTGAAGAAAGAATTAGCTAGTCAGTTTGCCATGAAGGACCTAGGGCCCACAAAGAAAATTCTTGGCATTGATAAGATTATAGAAAGACTTGGCATGGCTGATGCAAAAGCTGTTTCTACTCTTCTCGTTGCTTATTTCCATTTTAAATTATGATTTGAATCAAAAAATACTAGAGAAAAATGAATTTATGGATAAGATTGCTCATAAATCTGTAGGTTGTAGCATTATGTATACCATGGTTTCCACTTGCTCCAACATTGCTCATGTGGTGGGAGTAGTGAGCAGATTCATGAGCAATCTTGGGAAGGCTCTTGGTAAGCAGTTAAATGGGATATTAAGACACTGATTATGCTTTATGTTTTGTTGACAAATGTACAACTGCAAAGTTTCACTAAGTTTGATCTTGCCGAAGATTCAGATAAACAAAGGTCTATTACTGGTTATTTCATGTTTGCTGGAGCTGCTATTAGTTGGGCTTCAAGATTGCAACATTCCAATGCTCTTTCTTTAGCTCAGGTTGAGTATTTGGCTCTTTCCAAAGGTGCAAGGGGAATGTTCTGACTTCAATGATTGGTAAGTGATTTGAAATGTCAACAAAGCGACCATATTTTATTTTGTGATAGTCGCAACACTATTTTTATGGCTCATAAACATTCCTCTCAACGTCGTTCTAAGCACATTGACATACATGCTAACTTTGTCAACAAATATCTTGGCAAAGGTAGTTCCCAATGAAAGTTCGAATGTGTCAAGACTTCTCTTAGGCTTGTTAAGAAGAAGTGAAGCAACAATTAGATAAGGGATTAGCTGATCAGTTGCAGCATCATTGACCTTCAGGTGGGACATTGCTGAAGGGAAGGCCAAAAGTCATTTATTTTTTCCCTCCAACTATGCATCCCTTGGCTTATGAGACTCTTCATTGTTCATGTAATTGGCATCTTTATAAATGCACAGCTGTATTATTGTACTTAATTTGATTTAATCAATACAATACTCTGCTAATGTGGACATAGCCACAAGTTATGGTGAACCATGATAGACTTTGGTGCCTGGTTTATTTGGATGTTGCACTTGTCCCATTTAATTTCGTCTGCTATTTTACTTTCGTTGTAAATCCTCTTCAATGATGTTGTTCTGTAACTCTTGATGAAACATTTGCTAGCCTATGAGATGAAAGGGAAATGTAAGAATGTTTAGAGTGGTTTTGGAAAGAACTGTACAAGATAGATGAGGTTCAGCTCCTAACAAAGAAGTTGCGACTCCCAAAACAACCACTTCAAAAGCATTAACAATCACAGTATGCACATTCTTGACAGAGAAACATGGGCAAGTAGTGTTTTCAATCAATTCTTTTGGAAAACTGAACACCATCTGCACCTCACAGCGGTTATCTTCGTACATTGACACTACATTATTAGCAATTAGAGAAGATGCTACATCAGGGTCCCTATATTTGATTTATTTTTCACCGAAGTGGAGAAAAAAATATGAAGGATACAAGTACATTGAAAAATTCTACTCGTTGACTCTAAAAAAATTTGAACTGTGTTTGAAGTATATATTTCCTTAATGCTCAACCTGTTTGGTACACAAACTAACTTCCATCCTGAAGTCCTCCAAATTCCCTTATTCACTGCCTTAGGTCCAAACTTTTGAGTTGAGCCTAAACTAGGCCATACAAAGCACACCAAATTGCTAAATTCAAAATTGAAGTCCCCTGCTCTTGTGGCAAGCCTTTCCAAAATTTGACCACTCAATGCATACTAAATACCTCCAAATTAAATGACTAGAATTATGCATTTGACAGGATTTCTATATCGTTAATTCTCGTCACATAGCTATAGAATCATATCTTGTTCAGCACTTTTAAAAGATTTCACTACCATCAAAGAAAATCATAACAAATTCAATTTTGATTTTTAGCACATTCCTCTTCTTAACAACAGATGCAAAAAAAAGAATGGCAGCCACAATCATAGAAAACAATAGAAAGACCAAATTATATGACTAGTTTTTCCAATGCCAACCCATACAGCATTGGCAGAATCCTATATCAATTTAGCAATAACTAAAACCATTTTCGTATCAACATCTGATTAGCTTGCTCGATCAAAAGTATTCTTAACCCAATTTTTTTTACACATAAAAAATCAGTCTTAAAAGTATTAATTGAAATATTGACACTATCAGGGCTGCTCAATGATGAGCCTAGTATATTTTCAAAAATAATTATTATATGCCTGCACGAGGAGGGACTTTGTCCCAAATAGTAGAAAGTCTGTCCTTAAATGCATATACAAGCAACAAAATCCATATACAACTTAAGCTTTTGGAAATTCTATTCAAAAACCAGTTACTGGAGCAGAGCCATTCAATTCAATTTATGGTGAGGCGGTTCACAGTGGCTCTAGGACAAGAGCAATTTGGGCGTCCATTTGTCCATCCCATGCCACACTCATAGCAGAACTCATGCCCACACCTGCAATACACAACATTTTCTCATCACTTTGATAAGAAATCATATATATGGGTACCAAAGTAGTAAATAAAATTTGAAAATGCTTCTGAAAAACCAGTAACAAAACAACTTGTGAATTGATGCTTAGGAGTCAAATAAATAGAATGAAGGCAAAAGGCTTAAACTTAAGTCATTCATAAAGTTCCGCTATCCTTTGAAGTAAGAATTGTCAATGCATATATTCTTTTAACACAAATTTGGTCACTCAGACCTCGACATAGGAGCATAGTTCAACAGTATGCTTGGATGCAGTCTTATACACCATACATCCACATATCATATGCAAGTTCAATCTCAAGCATGGTAGGTGCCAATACACGGGCAAAAGCAACAAGGAGGATATCTCAAATCCAAAACAGTCAAGGTAAACAACCAAATGAAAACCAAAGGAAGGCACAATAACACATAGCTCAATTGACTATAATGCCAAAAGCACAGGTTTCCATGGAATCTATAAATCATCTCATTATAACATGAGGAGGGCACAAAATGCCCAAAAGCTATATCTTTTAGATGGCTGTGATATGCCTCTAACCCTAAGCTATTGGCCATCCTCTTCCATTCAATTTGATGGAATATAGATTGTTAACCTATGTCCCCGTCAAAACATTCCAGATGCACATTGGTCTCATTGAGGTCCAGCAGAGCAAGGATGAAATAGAAACAAATATTTAGCAAGGTTTGTAATAGCACTGGGATCCAGGTTAAAACCTCTAGAAGGCTACTAGGCTCAAATCTTGCGCAACTTTAATGGCATGATTACACTCCTTATAGGACAACACTAGAAGGAGGACATCAACAAAAAACGAAAGGAAGGAAGATCAAGGGTTTTTTACCTGCATGTCATGTGATTGCATCCGCATACCAATTCAATCATTCCCTTGCATTTCTCACAGCGTTGCCATTTGCGATCCTGGGCAAGCTTGAAAAGCTGTAAATCTTCTTCACTTCTTTCTGCAGGTGGCAGATTCTGGAATTCAGAGCAAGTAAGTTGAGCATGCCAGGGCACCATACACTGGACACAAAACATTCTGTGGCAGAAAGGGCATTCCACATTCAACATATCATCTGCCCTTATGCCTGCAATGTCCTCCTTTACAAGTAGGCCGGAGCAGTTGGGAAAAGGGCAATACACCTTTTCAGACTCAGGAATTTGGGCCTCCACGATCACAGCCGACCACTGATCAAAGATTTCTGATGGCAGAAAATAACGGCATTCTTGAGGTGTCAGGGCTTCTCCACAAGAGTCCTGAGGGCAGTAAATGTTTTGCTTCCTCTGTTGAAGCCTTGAATGTATATACCGGGTCATGCAGGAATGGCAAAAGCGATGCAAACAATGCATGCCCTCAAACATCTCTGGTAAAGAATCCTCAAAACAAATCCCACACAACTCCGTTGGCACTGACCCCTGCCTTTTGTATGAACATTGCCAAGAGCCCACTGCCTTTTCCGCTCTTCCCTGATCATCACGAAGTTTCCACATTAGAAGAAACCCAATAGGCAAACATACCAACATAGACATATATATAATATAATTCATGGTATCAAACTGAATATATATCTTAGCTCTTTTGCCATAACCCTGAAATTTAGATAGTTCATATAGGTGCAGAGTGACAAAAAATCTGGATGATTGGTCCAGCAGATTGCCGTAGGCAGGGGCTCTTCCCTGATAATCCTCAAGTTTCAACATTAGAAGAAACCCAATAGGCAAACGTACCAATTTGGACAGATAAAATTCATTGTATCAAACTGAATATAAATCTTAGCCTTTTTTGCCATAACCCTGAAATTTAGATAGTTCATATACATGCAGAATGACGAAAAGTCTGGATGAGTGGTCCAGAAGATTGCCATAGGCAGGGGCTTTAGAACATTAAGTTTAGATTTTAGATTGTTGTTTTAGTATGGGTACCTGGGACGGGAGGCCACCACTAGGAAGCCAAGCAGTCGCTTGAACCTGGGTCAGGGTTCCAGAGCTTCACTTTGAATTCACAGATTTATTGGAATAATAAGTTATCATTATGAAACTAATGCACAAAAAAAAAAAAAAAAACGTCAAAGATAAATTCCAGGGAGATCTAGGTGAGAAATCACGATTCCGTTCAATGAGACCAATTCATAGGGAATGAAGAACATGTACTTTAAAAAGCACATAGCTTGCAGTGCCTACTGAGGATGGAAGGCAGACAAAGATGCAAATAAAGTACCAGAGAAAAGCAGGAAGACTGGCATAATCCCTCAAGCTTGTTGAATTTTTTCTTCATTGGTAAACTTTGCGCTCCTTTTTTAAATTAATGATTGGAGCAAACCTGGGTACCATACCAAAAGAATCCCCAGTATACTGGTTGGGCAGATTCAAGACTTGTTACTCTTCTGAAAGAAGCCCATTTCTCACAATCACTAAAAAGTATAATATGAATCGTACATGCCTCAGAACAGTAGAAATGTGCATAATGAAATCAATGGGAAATTTACAATAAGATCTTATTTTATTTTATGTTCTTATCATCCATAAAACCACAAACAGGGACAGAATTTAGAAAATTCCACAACATGCAGCTTAGCTTTTTAGTAATTGAAGATATACTAAATTGCTGTTTCACATTACCTGTCCTTGTTCAAACTGATTGTGGGGAATGAATTCATAATCATCAAGCTCTTCCTGCTCAGGTGACGAGGAGGAAGCAGGCAAAGAAGTGTTGATGTCAGCAAGCTGCAGATTATAAGCGAAAGTAAAATCAGAAAAGCGGATGATCTCTTGGAGTTGAATGCGGAATGCAAAGTCGTCATTAGACGCTTCAATAGCCTGCTGCAATTGGTCTTCAAACTCCCCATCAGACCTAGCAAACACATACCCACTTCCCCTTGCATTATGTGCAGAGCTTGCAGCCATGGCCATCACCTCCATCTTCCCGGGATACCCTAATGAACAAACCCTTCACACTTCTTACGGTTACATAAAGATGGCGAGCAGGGTCCCAAGAAGCCACTTAGTCAATGGTCCCATGGAAGGAGCTTACTTAATATTCCTAGTGAAAAAAGGAACAAGCTTGCTTCCTCTTCAAATTAAATGGCATTATAATTACATTACACTAGGTTAAGCATAAAAGAAGAGAAGGGTGAGATTTGAGTGTGTGAGAAGCTCAAAGATGATCTAACTATTGGAATGAGATTCTCCATCTTTACTTTTGGACTTATATTTATAGATGTGATGTTTTTTTTGGTGAAATTCTCCATTTTACAACATGTTGGTTGCTTCACAATGTTCTCAATTGTGTTAATGCCTTCTTAGAATTGTTGGAGTTCAAACTTTTAATTGTAACTTAAATTGAAAGTAAGTGTTCAAAGACTATTGTTGAGCATGTTCCAAGGAGATGTCTAGGTTGATTAATAAATTGTAGATGAAATAATGAAGGTGTTACATGGAGCTCTAACAAATATTTTCTTGGTTTTGGATGTCCTTATGGCTTATTTGATGTGTGTTTGCTCAAATGTGCTAGTGTCCCTTCTTTAGTGGTTTGTGATTGTTCAACTACCTTTAAAAATATATTTTTGAACATTGTAGTAATTTCTACCCAATGGAGGTGAGTTAGGATTAGGTTTGTGTCAAAAGAGGAAACACTTAAGTAGAAAATATAGAAATTAAACATGGCAAACACTATTGTGTATTTGGCATCTAGGATGGGCAATAGTCAAAACTGTAATACCCCCATTTGCTATCATCGTAGACTTAGTTGTTAAAGTTCTATATGACTCTTCTATAGATGTGTCAGCCCTTATTTGATATTTGAAGTGCAATACTTTGATATGTTGAGTAGTTGCTTATGTCAGGTTTTAATAATTTCATACTTATAGTGATGATGTTTTAATTTCTTTTAGTTAGTTAACGAAAATATTTTTATGATAATATCATATGACATGTCTTAGAAAGATGTTTATTATGTCCTCATGATGATAAGATGTTCATGTTGGAATATGATGTTATTTATATATAGGATTTACTATTATACTTACCCCATACTTGCATGTGTATGGTGTGTGTGTCTATTTTATATTTATGTTTGACATGTCTAATGGTTGGGGGGGGAAGTTGTAGTCACCTGCTAGTCAAGATTTACATGATGAACATGCCCTATCGCAATAACTCAATGGTAAGAACGAGGAGATAATGTTCAGATCCAATTCCATCCGTAGCTTAATTACTTGTCCTGAGAAGGATGACATGTATTTGGCTTTCCACCAATTTTAAACCCACAAATTTATCTTTGTCCGTGTTGTTTAATTTTGAGCTTTGGTAAGTTTTGATAATGTTGCTTTTATGTGGATTTGACTATGTGATTTATTTGGTAAATGATTTGATTATAATATTTGGGTTAATCATATAATATTGAGAATTAATAAATATTATTTGATCACAAAAATGAAAATATTTAATTAATTAAAAACTATTTAAATATGTGTTAATTTTTTTTTTCTATTAGATATAAGAGTTTCAGAAAATAAAAAGCAACCAAAGTACCACCACAAAAATCAACAAGGAGGCCAAGCCTCACTAAGGAAGAACAGACTCAGCTGTACAACATAACAAAAAGAGGAGAAGACTAACTAACTATGTGTTAAATTTAATTTAAAAGACTTAATTTGGAAGTCTAATTTGGAAATGGCTTAAAGAGAAATTAAAATATGATGATATTTAATTAATTAGATATTAATTGAATATGTGTTTCAGTTTAAAGGACTTAATTTAAAAGTCTAATTTAAGAAGTTAAATTAAAAATTTTTAAAAATAAATTATTAAAGATTTAATATTGCTTTATTATAATTATTTAATTAATAATAATAAAATTAGAGTTGCATTTAAATAATGACTTTTAATTATTATTATTAATTTAAATAATAAACTACACTTTAAATAGTGCTTGCCCTAATTAATAAAAGTGGAAGAAAAGAAAAGAAAAGAAATTTAAATTTAAAAGTTATTTAAGTGTGCATGAAAGGAATAAATAATTAAAGTAATTATTATATAATAAAGTTAGTGATTTTTAATAATTAGGGATTAGAAACCTTAGTTAGGGTAATGGTTCTTTATTAGAGGGTTTGTAGTTCATTTGAAGGACATACAGGTTTTGGAGAGCAAAATTCGGAATTGCAGAAAAAGAAATGTTGAAAGTTTTAGAGGGTTTGGATTTGCATGCATTCACAAATTGTGTCAGATTTTAACTATGATTTTGAGGTAGGGTTTGAAAACTCATTCTAGAATTCTATTGAAAGATCTGTCTACTTCGTGTCTTCTCGAGTGCTTGCATAATGCTTATTAATTTATTGTATTGATTTTTGGATAAAGAATTATGTTGTAGATTTTGAGAAGAAAAAATTATTAATCAAGAAAACTCGACTAAGGAAAACTGTAGATAAAATTAAAAATTATTATGACTGTATTCTTTTAAAACTCTTTCTAATATAGAGAAAATTCGATTATAGAAAATTGGAAGAAAAAAACAAATTGAACAACTAGGGTTTCAATTTTAAATTTTCCATTAGAACCATGTGATTATCATGATTTTTTAAATGGAAGATAAATATTCTTCTTATACCTAAAATTATTAGGTTGCAATCTTATTGGAAAAACAAAAGATTAGTTAATAGGACAATATGTTGTAGCTAACTTTATACATGCATGTGAAAACAAATATACTAAAGATAGAAAGCTAAGTATATTATGGTTGCATGTTTTGAGAGACCAAATGCATGCGAAAATACGAATTGCATGTTTATTTTTATTTTATAAAAATATAATTTAATTTTTGGATTGATTGATTAGTTATTATTTATAAATGATTAATTATTGATTTTAAAAATAAAAAATTATAAAAAAATAATTTAAAAATATTTATTTATTTATTTTGAAAATCAATTAAATAAATTCTACTTATTTTCTTATAAGTGGGGTTTTAATATTAATTCTTTTTAAAACTCTTAGTGGGATATGACTTATTATATATATTTATTAATGCAAGTGGAGTTACAAGTTAATAAATATATACTTGTGATTTAATTATATTTTAAGAAGAGTTATAGTTGGGTTAACTATATAATCATCTAGTTATGAACATTTAATATGTGAGAACTATAAATAATTTAATTATAATTATAATTTCAAGTTTGAGTTATCTCTAGTTGCATTATGAATTAAAGGAAAAGTAAATATTAATATTAGACTTAAGTAGAAGTCATATTAATATTTTAGAAATGGAATTGATATCAATATTTAAATCTAACAATATGCATTTTTATTTTTGAAATTAAAAGTGATCAAAGCAAGGGAGTCGGCCCATATACAAGCAAAAAGTTGGTAACCAACACATTACCAGTCAAAACCACCAGTAGACAAAAGACTAACTAAACAACATTAAAGTTTCAAATGTTTGCAGAAACAACCAGAGACCAGCAGCTAAGCTAAAACCAAATAAAGGAAACAAGCTAACTACGAAAGTTCCACATAATAAAAAATGGCAACCAGGCCAACCCAAGTCATAATTACAACTATAAACCAGCAAAACCAAAGTACTAGTAAAACATTCAAAGTCTTGGATCCAAAGATCCCAATAAAATGAAAAAACTTTAAAAACTTAGTTTTCATTTTTTCCTTTCCCCTTTGCATGCAGTAGGATCTGGGCCCAGTCATTAGCAAGGAACTTGAAGAGCAACCTATGGTCTTCCATATCCATACCCACCTCCTCCTTTTCCTATGCCAGCAATTGAAGGGTGGTAGTAGCAGCATGAGTAACCTTAAGGCCGAATTTGGAGAAGGTAAAGAACCCCTCCTCCAAAGCTTTAACCCTTCTTTCCAAATTCATATACCGCTCCTCTAGCACCTCAGTCCCTTCCTTAGACCCCGCTTCAACCTTTGATGCATCCTCCTTAATTTTTTGCACCTGTAAATCATCCTGCAAAACCCGTGGGTTAGAGGAAACCTTAGAATTATCCTTAGCAGGGGATCAAATGGTTATGGAGGAATTATCCATCTTGCTGTTCTCCTCACAAAAGGTAATGGGTTTGAGGGAAAAGCTGACAGACACATGGGTGATCTCTGTTTTCATAGCATTTGCAGCAGACACTTGGGTCTGAGCATTATCCACCGAATTGTCCCCTGCGTTAAAAATTTTCTCCACTTCCTCATTACCATCATCCTTCTTGGAATTGGAATTATCTTCCTCCTCCCTTCTATCACTATTATTTTCATAATTATCTTCCTCAAACTCCTCAACCAGATATCTAATGGACTTCTGTTTGCTCCTAGCCTGAGATTGAGCAAGCCTACCAGATCTCCTCCTAGCCTTACCCTTGGTCTCCTCCTCTGAATCCTCTCCAACAACCTCAACCGATTTTTCAATTTTCATCTTCTTGTTTCCCTTTTGTTCCATGGCTATATCAGGTTTTTTCTTTTTCTTATTTTCCTTACTAGGGGATGGCCTAGGGGTGTGAATTTTTGTGTCCGTATTAGAGCTCGGGGGGGGAGTTCTGGCCATGACGTGGATTTTCCACCACCACCACTCTAGGGGGGCATAAGGTGAGGTGAAACTAATAAAGGTGGAAGATTAAGCCTTGATGAATTATGGTGAAATTTAAACCTTTACTCCTTTTTTTCATAACATTTGCAACCATGTCCTCAAGAGAATGCAAAAGATAAAAAAGGATAGAAATGAAATCCCTATTCCTAAAATGATTCAACAAAGGGAAGTGATAGTAATAGCATACATCAAACCTGCCCTCTAGTGTCAGATACCTCATAAGGACCAGGCAAACATCATCCCAGGGGGCGGGTAGCTTGTCTCTTTTAAACTCTCCTCTGTAACGAATTGACTCCTCATCCTCCGTGAAGAAGCTATTCATGCTGGCCTCATTAATAATTTTGGTTACCTTCCTCCATTTTCCCCCCTTCATAAAGAGGCCAGTTGCCATGGCAATCACTTCCTCAGTGACTTGGAAGGTGATTCCATTAATGGTAACCTTTCTATCATTCCAGCCATTAACAAACTGGAGAGCGCAGTTCTTGTCGTACCCAACCATCAACTGCATGTAGGGTAAAAAACCCCTTCCTTTAGTAGGAACCAGGTAGCCATTCTATCCTTAAAATTCTCAAATTTTGTAGGTTCCAACCTATTCAGGTCCCCTCCCATATCAATTTCTCCAATTTTGGGCACCCCTTCTTCAGTAATACGCATCTGAACCTTTTCGGCTTCAATCTTTCTGCAACTACTCTTTGCCTTAAACCCTTTAGTAAGATGCAAATAAAATTTGCAGACCTATGCTCGATGAGCTCCAAAATCCCATGCTATATTATTATGGGATTTGTGAATGCATAAAATCATAATTTTCTCACCTTGACGATTTCTGACACCCTGATTAATGACATCTTTCGTACTTCTAGTTGGGAAGTAATTTGAAACTTGCAATGGGTTACCATAATTATGAAATGACATTTCTCTTAATTTGTAATTACTCTGATTTCCATTTGTACGACCACATCTACCCTTTATTTCCAAAAAGAAATGGTTAAATTTAGCGACCAATATCGCCTTATTACCAAATTTGGCCTTACTTTTGAGATTTATAGTCATCCTCATATATTATTCCAGCCTCTTTCCTTGGATATCAACGACCTTATATCTTCGTTGAGATCAACCAAATTCCTCCAGCACGTGATTGCCATAGCATTAAACCCCATGGTTGCCGCCGTGTCTGCCACCTAATTACCTTCCCTATAGATGTGCTGTAGGAGGACATTTTCCATTTCATTCAAGACTTGTTTGATATCCAAAATGATGTTTTGAATATTCCATCCCGGTCTAGCCTCCCCCTTAACCAAGTTAATTATTAATTTGGAGTCCCCTTCAATTACTCACTCCTTAATTTTCCTTTCCCTAGAGAGTTGAAGACCCCATAACAACACCATGGCCTCAGCTACATTATTGTTACAATTCCCCACCTTTCCAACATATACCAACAACACATCACCAATCTTGTCCCGCAACACACCTCCCGTTGCTCCAATTCCTCCTTTTGCAACACCATCAAAGTTCAATTTATACTGTGTTAGGGTGGGACGTCTCCATCTCATCTGTTGTCTCCTCCTCATAACTGAGTTATCAAAAAAGAAGAAATCCTTGTGATATCCCCATCTTTCAACAACAAGGCCTTCATGTCTAATTGGCTCCTCCTTTAGCATTTTACATTTAGCCACTCTTAAGTTTTCCTTTAACAATTTGTTCATTATACCAAAAACCACTTCCACCATCTTAGTTTCCCCCCTAAATAGTCTATTATTTATTTCTTTCCATATGTGCAACCAAACATACGGTGGAACAATATTCCATAGAAAAACTAATCTTGGGTGATAAAAGGGACAGCCCCAATTCTCCACAAAATGTCCCAAGTTATCCTTCATAACCCAATCCACACCAAATCTTTCCCAGACCTTAGTCCAAATCCCTAAAGCAAATTGACATACTAGGAAAAGGTGTGAAATACTTTCTTCCTTTTCTTTATAGAGACAACAACAGTTTTTTATTTAAAGCCCGCTTCTTTTCAAGTTGTCTAAGGTTAAAATTTTACCATGTTGAGCCGTCCACCAAAAGAAATTAATTTTAGGAATAAGGTTAGTAATCCATATCTTACACCACAATTTTAGGCAGGGGTCCTTACTAAACATGAATGTGTATGCTGATTTGACAGTGAAGTTACCACTTGGGGTTAAGTCCCAAGCCATAGTATCCTCTTGAGGCAATAAGGGGAGTCTCTGTTCTTTTATCAACTCTTCCAGTTCCTTTAGGAGAACAATATCCTCTTGGGAGTAGTCATCCTTATGAAGCTTCTTCCACCCCCTCCCCTGATCAATATAGTCCCCTACTTTTCCCCCTACATCCACTTTAAGAATTTCCATTAATCTACTAAATTTACTCAATGCCAACAGTTTCCCATCCATCCATTTGTCTTCCCAAAATTTGATATTGAAGCCATTCCCCACAATCCACCTCAACCCTTCTCTTAGTAAACCTCTATTCCTAACAATATTCTGCCAAATTTTTGAACCTCCTGGGAGGTCATTACTATATAAATTCCACCTAAAGGAGGTATTAGACAAATATTTAGCCTTCATGATGTTTCCCCAGCCAGTATTTCCTTCAGCTAGTCTCCAACCAATTTTTGTAAGGAGAGCTTTATTAAGGTCCCTCAGCCTTCTAACACCCAAACCCCCCTTAATTTTTGGTTTACACACCTCCTCCCAATTGACTAAACTCAATTTATTTTTCTCCTCTGTCCCTGATGAAAGGCAATTCCTTTGTATTCTCTCAATTTTCTCTGCCATGTTTTGATTGATTTTGAAAATGGATAGGAAGTAGATAGGAATTCCTTGACAAGCAGCAAAGAGCAGTTGTAATTTTCCAACATTACTTAATATCTTCCCTTTCCAACCTACAAGCTTCCTCTGAATTCTTCCACTATCATATTCTAGAATTCATTAGTCACTTCCTTAGTAGTAAGGGGTAAATCAAGATAAGTATCCGAGAGGCAAGCATATTGGCAATCCAAGATATTCCTTATCCTTCTTTGTAATGAGGCTTCAATATTAAAGAAATAAATCTTACTCTTGTGCTAATTCACACGCTACCTTGAGATTTCTTCATAATTGTGTAAAATCATCTTCAAAAGCTTCAGCCTCCATGAGTGAAGATTCTCCAAATAGGAAAGTGTCATCCACAAACTGTTGTATGACCTCAGTTTTAGCATTAGTAGCAGGTTTAACCCCTTTAACATAGCCCGTATACACTAATTTATAGAATGACCTCCCTAAAACTTCAACAACCATAGTCATAAGGTAAGGAGAAAGTGGGTCACCCTGTCTTAAACCTTTCTCTGCAGAAAAGTTACCCCAGGGGGAACCATTTAGCAAGACAGAATACTGCACTAAGCCAACCATCATCATGATTCAGTTTATAATCCTATTGCTAAATCCTACTCTTTCCAACAAATCATGTAGGTAGTCCCAATTGACCTTATCATAAGCTTTGGAGATGTCCAACTTGAATGCCATCCCCAGTTGCCTATTCTTTTCCATAGAATGAATAACTTCATGAGTGGTTATGGCTGTATCCAATATCTATCTTCCTGGCACAAATCCTTTCTGAGGACTACCAATAATTTTTTCCAAGAAAGGCTTAACTCTATTCACCAAAACCTTGGCAAAGATCTTATAAATAGTATTACATAAACTTATAGGTCTAAAGTCAAGCAGGGTTAGAGGATTTGAATTTTTAGGAACTAAGGCAATGAAGGTCTTATTTATTCTCCTTAGTAGCTTACCTGTTTTGAAAAAATCCCTAGTGGCCCAAATCAATTCTAATTTAACCACCTCCCAGAAATGTTGGAAAAACGCCAGAGGGAACCCATCCAGGCTCGGGGCCTTAAAGGCTTTCATAGAAAACACAACACTTTTCACTTCCTCCTCAATGATACTACCAAGAATTAGGTTATTTTCCTCTACACCAAGAATCTGTGGGATTGAATTAATCAAGCTTCTCCTGATTATCAAGTTCCCAACAAAATTGTCCTTAACAAATGCTTTACTAAAGTGTTCCACCACATGTTTACCCATCTCCTCCTACTCTTTCAAAACCCTCCCCCCTTCATCATTCAGCCTTGAGATTATGTTTCTTCTTCTATGGTTAGATGTTGACTTGTGAAAGAAAGTAGTGTTTTTATCCCCTTCCTTAAGCCATTGGATTCTAGAGCTTTGTTTCTAGAAGATTTTCTCCCTCTAAAGGATCTCCTTCCACTTTTTTCTATACTCCTCCTCTTCCTGAATAACTTCTTCCAAGTTAGTCCCTTCTGCAATAACACCTTGGAGTTTTTTGAGCTTTTCCTCCACTTCACCTTAACTTTAAATAAGTCACCAAATGAACTTTTAGCCCAAACTCTGACATTCCTTCTAACATTATCAAGTTTTTGGGTAAGTCTGTACATCACAGTACTATCTATCCTTATATTCCACCAATCCTGAATTCTCTCTTTGAATTTTGGGTGAGACTCCCACATTATTTCATATCTAAAAGGTTTCTGTCCCCCATTAAAACCATCCTCCCAATGGAATAAAATAGGGGAGTGGTTTGAAATCATTCTGGTGAGGCTCTCAAGGTAGGAGTTGCCCATTCTACTTCAGTTCCCTATCACCAATAATCTGTCTAGCTTAACCTAGATAAGGTCCTTTCCTTTCTTATTATTAGTCCAAGTATATAGGTTTCCTCTCAACTCCACATCCATCAAGTCTAACTTCCTCATGAATTCATTGAGGTCTTGCAAGCTCTCCGGACAGTCTTTGTTATCACCCAGCTTTTCCAAATGGTAAAGGGGGCTATTGAAATCTCCCATACACATCAATTGCTTATCCTTTACATTTTCAGTGATCTTTGCTAGTTTATCATACGTTTCCTTCCTCCCAATTTTTCTATTAGAGGCATAGATATTGATCAACCCCTAACATTGACTATTGGATTGAAAATTAGTAATAACAATTTTTTTTTCCTTCTAGACCTCAGTACCCTTCATAGAGTTCAAGTTCCACATAGTGGAAATACCCCCTGAAGCTCCATCAGCATCCATATGTAAATACCCAACCCCTGGCCAAATATAACTAGCTATTTTATCAAAACTAGCACAAGACATTTTGGTCTCTTGTATTAAAACACAATCAATTTTATCCTAAAAAATATTTTTCTTCAGAGCATATTGCTTCTAGGGATTATTTAACCCCCTCAAATTCCAAGAAAGGAATTTCATTTCTTACCTTTAGTAACTATTTCCAGTGTAAGTTGCTTACCACTGGCCACATCTCTAGCTGTTTGCTTTGTCCTAGTTACTCTACTAGATGGTCTTCCAGCTATCCCAGAGGTACCTATATCAAGTTCTCCCCCCCCTCCTCTTCTTCTTCTGAACCTCCCATTCTCCATTATCCTCTTCTTGTGGTGAGGAAGGACTAAGCTCCTTATCCACCTTTTCAATACTTTCCAGTACTTTCACAGCAATCTTTGTTGGGGAAGCTTTAACCATCCTCAAAGGGGTAAAAACCATCTCCCTATTATCACATCCATTGGAAAGAATTTCCTGCTGGCTACCCCCTTTTTGTGTTGTTGAGGATCCTGGGAGAGAGTGGGACACCTCAATTTCCCCTACTTCTAGTAACGCACCTGCGAAAGGCCTCTCCTTAGGTGAGCACATTAGATCCTCTATCCCTTTTGAAAGGGTATTTGTCTAAATCCTTCTTATCCTCCAAAGCTACCCCCCTGACCCCAAGGGTCCAAACTTTCCTAAGTGGGGAGCACAATGGGAGTAGCCTTAGAAGGGGACATCACCCCCTTATCGGACACCTCTGAAGGTTCATCCAAGGATTCAATAACAATCCTTGGTGAGCCCTCCTTCTGTTTATCTTTCTACATTTGAGCTTTACAATCCACTATAAGGTGACCAAATTGCCCACATCTTTGGCAGTACAAGCCTGCATTCTCATACTCTATGGGTTGAACTCTCTCACCCCATTTAGTCCTCAACATAATAATAGTAGGTAGTGCTCTATTCAGGGCTACATTCACATAGAACCTTGCATAAACCAATCGAGTTTTTTGCATAGTCACTTTATCAGCTTTGACAAAATGACCAAAAGAATTCCCCACACACATTAAGATCTTTTCATCCCAAAATTCAAGGGGGAGTCCCGATAGTCTTACCCATACTGGAGCAAGCTTGTTTAACTCTGTGCTAGCATCAAAGCTCGGATGCCATCTTGTAAGAGCCAGATAGTGCTTCCCATAATACCAGGTACCAGAGAGAACGAAGTTGAAATCCTCTTCCATGGTAAATTTGAAACAAAAGAGACCATTAGGGATAGAAAAAACACTTACGCTTCCTTTGACCTTCCATTTCTGACCCACCCATTTATGTACGATCTCAATAGTGGGACAGAATGCAACAAATCTACCAACAGCACAAAGTTTGAGGCCAGAAGTCACATTGTCCATAACACTATCGGGGAGGGAAATCACTAGACCTTCTTGACCACAGGTAATCATGGGATTCTCCGTAGGGAAATTGACCATCAAGGTGCTGACAAGCACTTTCTTCCACCTCGACAAATAACCATCTTCTGGCTTTTGGCCACCCCCAGTGGACAACTAGTAGGGCTTTTGCCCCCCAAAGCAGTAGTGTTAGCACAAGTTGGCCCATCAACACCAATGGACCCATAGTCATTCAGCAGGTCAACCAAGTCCTTGCACACCGCAAGCACGAGTTGTAAGTTTGAGCATAGTGGTAGATTTTGAGGCTTAGGGACCGCCATCATTTAAAATTCAAAATGGAAAAGGGCGGCAAGATTGCAGAGTGACTAATTTTATCTGACTTTAAAAATATGCACTTTTGTTATTAATTAAATCATTTATGATTTAAGAGTATTTAAATTAATAACATGATAATATTGCATGATATTTTACATCCATAGGTGAGATTCGACATTTAAATACTTATTTGTTTAAATAAGAATATTAGCATAAAAATTTGCATTAACATGTATACTCTTAGCTTATTGTTCAACACATCTTTATGGCCCAAACTAAAGAATAGAAAATGATGGAATTAAATCATATGGCTGAAAACTACGTGTTTTCTTATATTCTTGGGGGGTTAATTGGGAAACTAAGATATTGAATTCACCATATTGACCTTCTCATATCTAGCTTATGCATAACAAAACTTATAACATCAAAGAGTTGTAATTAGTAGATCTAACTATCAATCACATGCACGAAATGCAAACACATAACACAAAGATTTGGTTACCCAGAAAATCTCCAAGGTGAAGGTAAAATTGGGGTGGGGATGGCACCCACAAATATTTGCTACTGTAGTAACAAAGTTAACCTATTAGAATTACAATTTTGATCACTTGTGATGATGAACCCTATGAGGGCTTTCTCCAGTTAAAGGCTGTTAAGATCATAAAGTCTTACCTTGTGAGAGGATTTTACACTTACAATCAAGTAAGGAATCAATTAATAGATTTACAAATGTATGTTAAAACCACTCTGTTAAGAGATTATCCCCAATTCAATCTATTAGAACTACCTTAGTACATGATCCTTCAGTCTGCACTATTATTGCTAATTATGGATCTCCTCCTTCTAATCACTAATCCGACATTCAATCTAATATCTCTTTGCTCTATCCTTCACTACTTCATAAGGTCGCTAAATGTTTTTCTTCTTAACTCTCTCATGAATGCAACATCCAAAATTTAACTCCTCTTCCTTCACACACTTCACACACTTCTGCAATAGCACATTTCACCCATATGAAAATAAAGTTTGGATATGCCTATTTATAGACTTCGAAAGAATTTTCTAGATGCTTCCCTTTTTTCCTCTTCATTTGATTGGTTGTTTGCCTCTCATAGGGACCATTAATCCATGTCAAAATACATAAACACCTCTATAACAAACTCTACAATTATTAAATAGCGTCTATGTCAGTTTGAAATGATTTACCTCAAAATTTGTTAAATTACAAACTTTAATGTCTACTCTGTGTTGTTGGACACTTACTATCTCTGATGCTTGGTCATAACCATTCTTTGTTTTATTGCACGACCTTAACTATACTCGACACCTTCTACATAACTTGATATCTATGTGCTCTGTCTGCTCAACATTCACTAGGCTCATCTTGTACTAAAAATATTCGATGACCAAAGACTTGCTCGACTCCTCTAGAGATTGACATATACATGTTTATTTACAAGGCTTCCACATGATTCAACCTATATAGAGTAGGTTAGTCACAATGATAACCGAATGAATCTACCTCATATACAAATAAGTGTTTGACACTAATAGACAACAAGATTTAGAGATGCCAACACTATTTATAGTCTCGTGATGGTTTTTTTTGTGGGCTATTTAGTTGGCCAAGTTAGGATGTGCACCAGAGGCATTTTTGAGATTTCTTTGATGATTATTTGACTAGATGTCATCATGTATTTTATGATTCAAATTAAGATTTATTTTTATGAGATTTCTTTTGATGAGCATTTATGAGAACTTGAGTTTTGAGAACTAATGTTACTTTTAGGTTGCCTATCAAGGAACCAAATTCAATCAATATTACTTTTGTGGTATGAGACACAATTTTGGTTTGTGAGTTTTGGGACTAGGTGCATGTCTATGGGAGTGGCTTGCAATGGGGGTCAGGGCCCAAAGTAGTTGTTAAGGTAATTCATTTAAGTTGTGACAAGTAATAATATAGCAATTAATTTTTTTGCCTCATTCATGCTTGAGATAAATTAAAAAGATAAGTTAGATATTTTTCTCATTCATGCCTTGAGTGCTTGTATAGGCTAAGGATGGGAATGAGATGATACCTTGAGAGGTATGCCTAGTTTCCTCATCTTGACAAGAGGGTATTCTGGTTTTTCATAGAGTCACTAGGGGGGTGGGGTCTTGAGAGACTACTAGGGTAACCTTAGAGTTGGCTCATGTGATGACACTCCATATTATGTAGCCCAAGTCTCCTTCATATTCTTTTAAATTTTTTTGCCTCTCGTGGTATATTTACTAGTGGTGTACTTTTTGGATGTTACTTTGGTGGTGTATTTATTGTGATTTATTACTTACTGATTGGATGTCAGTTATTGTTGATAGTTGATTGTTATTGATGAATGTCAATTATTCATTGGTGTTGTTTTTATTGTTTTAGATTAATGCAAAAACAAGTTTTGAGGGGACCTAAAACCCTTTATAAAAATAAAAAATAAGTGATAAGGATCACCAACTTTTACAAGGACCTGCAACTTGAAGTTTACAACTAATCAAAAGCCAAGTTTTACAGGGACCTGAAACCAAAAAAAGTACTAAACATAGTTCAAGCCCAGGTTTTACAAGGACCTAGAACCTAGAGGTAATACAAAAAAAGTTGGAAACAATAGAAAAAATAGAAGACTAGAAACAATAACCTAACCAAGGAATAGACACCTACAAACTAGATTAGCAACTAAATTAGATCTTTAATGACCTCTATTAATTCCTTGCCAACTTCCACAATACTTTGAAGGGTGTCTTCTATAATAGAACTAGACACCTGAAAAACAACTTTCTTCATGCTTTGTCTCATTCTTTTGTTTGGACCACCCAAAATCTTGGCCGCAACAACATCATGTAACATGATCTCCTCATTCCTCTTTTCCCCTAAATTGGCAACTGCTACACATAAACTGGACGTCACCATTTCCATTTTTTTCCCATTGTCTTTAACTAGTTGCCGAAGTTCTATTTCATACTCTTTTAATTTCTCAGGGATATTTCCAACTTAATTTTCTTGTTGGGTTCTCTTAATTTTTTCTTGATCCAGATCTCTCTAGATCTCTCCCATTTTTTTTCTTTAGAATAATTATTTTGTTATAGAGCTAGGAGTCCACTTGGAGGGAAGCGTCAGCTTTTACCTTGGCTTCGTGAAGGAAGGACAACTTCATCGAATTATTTTCATCTCTAATCTCTTCATCAGACTATATTCTAGAATCATTAGTGATTTCTTGGGTTTCCTTGAGATGGAACTAATATCAATATTTAAATCCTTTTGTTCCACTATCTACTTTTGATTCTCCTTGTTCAGGCAATGATCTTTAATAACTAGGGCTTTTCCTCCATTGTTCTTCTCTGTTTTAATGTCCATCAAGCTCTTGACATTAGTACTATTCATTTTGGTGGGTGTGGACTATTCACTTTGGTTCCCATCATTCTTCCTCGAAGCTTCTAAAATCATTTTTGACTCCAAGTTCCTTTCTTTGCTACTTTCCCCCTAATTCTTAGCCATTGAAATACCCCTAGTTCTAGGGTACCCATCTAGATTAGAGCTAAAATCCCCTATTTCCATGTTAGCCTCATCATTTGTACTTTTCTCAAACTCCATAGCTTCCTCATAATTTTTCTTCTTTTTCTCCCTCTTAATCTCCTTCTTTGTGCCCTTGCTATCACTAAAACCCTCCTCAATTTTAACCTTATTATTTTTTATTTTCTTAGCACTTATCTTTTGATGGCTCACTATCAACCAATTTTCTCTTCTCCTCTATAGGTGAAGGTTTTATTGCATTATTTCTACAATAATTCTCAATTAATAAAATAAGAGCTTCATGGAGCATGGGTCTAGATTCCTTCTTCATATGGCCCGAAGACTATGAAGTAGAGAGTACTTCAAATAAAAAGGAAACAACAACCTATCTTTGTAGCAAAAATGGTTTCAAAACACAAAATGAAATTTATGCACCCTTTTAGATCTTCCATCCATAATGAAGTATTCATGAATGTAGGATAAGACATCTTGCAAGATTACCTTGATTTGGTCTAGGTCATATATGTCCCCATTCTTCACAAGCCTTTTCTCCTTGATATCACTTTTTAGAAATTTCTTAAATGTTGCATTTGATATGTTTTTTTCCTTTCTGAATTTTAGCCCCCCATTGGAAGACCAATAATCAACATAATAAACTCCTTAGTCAAATTCACTGTTACTCCATGAAAGTAACCCTTTCCCCCATCCAATTCTTGAAGAAATAATCAGCGATGTAGCCATGCAACTTCTCAATGTATGTCATCACTTTTCCCTTTTGGAGTATCTCCCAAACCACATATTTTTCCTTTCATTCCTTGTAGGTAGATGACTCTTGCTTCCTCGACTCTCCACCCATCGTGCAACATTGTTTGCAAATTTTCTGAAAAATAGTAACTGTTGACCATTTTTGCCACCCCCCCCCCCCCTTTTATTTTCCAAATCTTGAGCAGTCTCATGAAAACCAGGGTGATAGTCATGTCCACATTCATCTATCCATTCATTTATTGCCATGTAAGCCATATTATGGATACGTTAAAACCTTGGTCATATGTTTATATCCCTAAGCCTTCAAACTCCTTATATTCACATCAATATGCTTAAGGAAATTTAAGTTACAACCTTGCAATTCATGCTTGTTCACATGATCACAAGTGGTTATCTCCTAACTATCAAAGAGGTGGTGATAGTGCAACATGGTCTTCTCAGTGGTTAGCGTAACTTCACAAGAAAAAGTGATAACATTCAAATGTAGTTTGTGAGTTTGTGATTAAATGACAACAGTCAAATCCAATGCTTTCATGAGGTCACACACGGTTAAGGACTAACCAAAGTTAGGGTTGCGAAATGGAAAAAGCTTCTTGTGCACATGTTCGTGGAGTTAAGTGACAAACCCTAGTTGTAGGTTGTGAGTAGATGAAAGGTAGATACATTTCATGGTGGGCCAAGTCATTTCTAGTTCTCTTGATCGTATCATCGCAGGGGTTAGTTTTGAAGGAATGACTTGGTGAATGAAAATTGAACAGTTTAATCGATGTGATTCCATTGAAATGAGCTTCATAGATAAGTCACGAGTGTGAAAAAATTCAACATGCCAAAGTAACATCATTGCAAGTGGTCAAGGGAAAACCACGGTTAGGTTGGCGATTGTGCAAAATTATTTTTTGCACATTCATGGGGTTAGCATTAGAGTTAAAGTCTTAAGTCACAACTGAGTGATCATGGTTAAAGGCTAGTCTTCACACGGTCACATGTGTTCAAGCTATAGTTAGGATTTAAGCCATGATGATGTAAATGGAAACACAAAAAGTTAAATTCTCAATGATCACGGGGTCACAGACATTTTATGCTTAAAAGATTTCAAGCTATGAAGGAGAAACTAAGGTAAGGCATCTACTTTGGCATCATCACATGGTTCGAAGACTGTTAAGTCTAAACTGTGGCACCAGTGTGAAAGACCAGTTCTCATTGTTCATAGGGTCGCAATAGTTAAGATGATAATGGATGGATAAGCTGCAATGCAACAATCAAGCATGACATAAAGGGTAGTCACAACTTCACGAGGCTAGACGGTTAAATTGGAAAGAAAACTATGAAGCCTTGATAAGAGGTAGTCATCTGGTCAACATAAAGATAATAGTTGGATGAGATGGTAGGATATTTCAAGGACATTGGACCATGTGGTGATGTTAGATGGTTGACTCCTTCTGACTTGGTGACATGGCTGACTTAGCATGTTGAGAAGCAAAGAAGCATCTCTTTAATGATAAATCAGATTCTTTTGATCACTCGTAGCCACTTTTGAGTGTTCTCCATGCTTATTTAATGTAGTTCCATTCCTCCCATCACCTAGTTCATTTATCTACCCAATAAATGATTATGGCCACCACTTTTGTCTATTCAGAATCATATTTGCACATAAAGATCAAATCTTCTAGCATAAGGATATGCATCTAATCATGCTTTCCTCTACTTAGCAATTATTGCTCCTCTGCAATCTCAATTCTACCCGATTAGAGTTTGAAATCAATGTAATATCTAAGTTATGCTTGAACTCTATAAAAGGTAGTTTTAAATATGTTTTAGAGGTTCTTCTCTACCTGTATGTTGCAACAACATTATGCTTTGCAACTTTTCCTTTCATTAATGAAATCTCTATTCCTTACCTTCTCTTGCTATATTGTTGTCTAGTGCATGTGTATGCCTTGTAGTAAATGTTTTCTTTCTATTTTCCAAAGTTTACATGTTGTGTTCAATATGTTGGCAATAGTTACATAAGTGAATATTATCTTTCCTTTCAACATTTCATTAGTTTCATACCTGTATGTCACTTTGGGGAATAGACTGAAGTTAAGTCTAGTGTATTTTGGGTTTTCATTGATTTTTTGTATAGTTGTAGACATAGTTGTGACCATTCAATCTAGGTGCATCACCCCTTTTAGCTTAGACTAGGTAGTTTGATTTCATGCATCTCCTTCTTCCTTTTCCTTTAAAGAGTAGTTAGGTGCATCCTGATTGTAAGGAAGCCAATCTTCTCTGGAGATTTGACCTTAGAGTGCAAGTCCCACACCTGGAGGTCATTTCATGTTACACAAGGTCACTTGAGGCTCATACCTCAAGCAAGGGTGCAAAATTTTGTGTCAATAGTTTTTGGCACGCCCGGTGGGACAAGAAGATTCAAGTATATAAGTCTGCTAGTTATCTAGTTGATCTTTATTCACTAAGAAATTGGGTGTTTTTCTAAATTCCATCAGCGTTTGGAGGCATTCATTCAACACCATGGTGACTCTATGCATCTTTTGGTTTCAACAAACCAAGTGTTGGTATGATTTCAATTTTTTATGTTTCCTTAGTATTTCTATGAAGTTGTTTTCCTAAATGCTTTATCATGGATCCCCTTCACAGAAATACCTACTTTCCCCCATATTATGGAGAGGCTATTCTTCAGCTTGCCTAGTCTTCCTTAGAGCCCTGTAGTGATCCTAGGTTAAAGATACAAGAGCTTTATGAATGCATGAATTTTTTAGGGCATGGATTTTCTGACATAAACAAGATTTTTGAATTCATTCATATCCTTATGAGGATACAACCTATGGAGATTTTGCCTATGTCATGCTCATTATGACTTCTTGGCTAAATGATTTGTGTGGTGAGAGGGAGATGTGGGAGAATCATCCTCATATTTGTACCATGGCATCTGAGGCATTTGATATTTTCAATAAGGTTGAGGAGGCTTTTCTCCAATTTCCAGAGAGGAAGAAACAAATGAAGAAATATGAGGAGGAGGAATAGATCAAGCTTTCCCAAATGCAAAGAGATGAAGTGCAAGAGCCTTCAAGGAGGAAGTTTTCTAGCTTTAGACAAAGTAGCCCTCCCTAGATTTCTACCCCAAGCTACCCTAAACCTCATCCTATAGCTTAGATACCTCTATATGTTAATGATGGTCAGTCCCAAAAGGATTATTGTCCCTCTGTTGTTAATAAAGAAGTGGATATATCTTCACCCACATCAGATACAACAATGAGAAACCACCAATTGAAGAACATGTGCTATGGTAGGAAGTTGAAGAAGAAAAATACCAGGAGGAAATCCCTGCCATTGAGGAGGAACACATCAATATGCATGAGGCTTCTCCATAGCCTACATGCAATGTCACAACATAAAAGACTATCCAAGAAGAAGAGTTTCTTCCTTTTTCAAGCCATCATAGAGACTGTTGTGACATGGGGACATCACAGTGGATGGGGGAGATTGATTTCTATGAACTTGAGGCCTCATACCTATCTAAAAATTCATCTTCCCCATATAATGAACATATGTTGTAGTAGACAACTATTCATGATATGGAGGATGAAAAGGAGGATCCCAAGGATAGCTCCATCCTTGAGGAAGAACATGTTGACATGTGTGAGGTTGCCCCTCAACCTATGCATGTTATTGCCACTATAATGGAGGAGATCGATGATGAGGATGATCTTTTGGATGAGCTTGATGCTATATTCTCTTTCATAGATGTTGAATCATCATCTCTTATATGTGAATATCATGTTCTACAACTGCAATGAATGAGGAGCCACACCATACTAGTAGTTCCCAAGGAGATGGCTCATGAACACAACAAAGACAAGGTGGAGATTTTTTCTTCACAAGAAGAGGAGTCACTTCCAAATCAATTGGATGCTATCATTGTAGAGCACATCAACTTAGTCAAGGATGATTTCTTAGACCCAACAACATCAAGAGGATGCCCTATAAGGCATCAAGCTCTGCAACAATGTGAGTTGCCCCTAGTCATGCTCATTCTAGAGCATGAGGAAGAGTTCCACAAGGAGGAGCAAGTATTTCTGAACAAGGCATTCCAATGCTAGAAGGTTTCATTGTCTTCAGCATTGGGAATAAAGTATTCCATGCAATAATATGCTTGTCATGCTTACTACCATTTTCAATTGCCCACACACATGGAAGAACAAATCAATTAGTGAGGAAGGGTAGCTATTTCAACAAACTAGTCAATGTGTTTGTTTGATATTTTGTCACTAAATTTTTGTACATAATAGAGTAGGTGTTTTCTAGTTTTTTCAAGAAGTGGACGAGCACAGGCTATCTCTCTGTGAGATGGCAAAGTTTTGAATTTTTGTAGTTGTAGAGGTTGTAGCTTTTTTGTTATGTGATTCTATAGCCCAATGGAATGCTTAAGGCCACTGGTCTATGCTTAGCAAGAAAGAATCCCCTCTGAGTCACTAGAAATGTTGACCATTTTGTCCCCTCCTATATTTTCCAAATGTTGACCAGTGCCATGAAAACTAGGGTGACAACCATGTCCACATTCATCTATCCATTTATTGATTGCCATGTAAGCCATAGTAGGGATACGTTAAAACCTTGGTCATATGTTTATATCCCTAAGTCTTCAAATCCCTTATATTCACATAAATATGCTTAAGAAAATTTAAGTTGTGACCTTACAATTCATGCTTGTTTGCATGATTGCAAGCAGTTATCACCTAACTATCAAAGGGGTGGTGATGGTGTGATGTGATCTTCTTTGTCATGCCCAAAACCTGAAGGCATAAACACACACACACAAATTTTTTTTTGATAAAAAACTAATAATTAAACATGCTCTAAGTTTGATATGATTGAGGTAGAAGTTTTAGTACAAGTTATCTACATTACGTCTGAAGATTATAAACAAAGGGATGGTTATTAAAATTTAAGATTTGAAACTTTAGTTATCAGATTTATATCAATAAACTTATGTTATTACATTAACTTTTAATAATAAGAAACAATTATTTAAAATGACACTATCTTCCACTATTTAAAACTTTCTAACCGAAAATTAAGTTTACTAATTACATTACGAAATTGGAAACTTTTCAAAATAAATATCCATTTTACTTAATTTAAAATGTTTTAAATAAAAAAAAACAAATTTAAACAATTTCTAACCAAGTCTCGATTAAACTAACACAAACCTAACCTAATCTAATTAGGACTATCCTAACCCCTTACATTCTAACAAAAGTTTACAATATTGAATAAAACTCAAACTAAAATAAATAAATAAATAAAAACCTACTAACCTACACCTAACAAGCTAACCCTAACCTACTAACCCCTAACACTTATTGCTAACTTTCTATACTACCCCTTTTTTTTCCTTAAACCCTACTCTCCACCCTACACACTCCTCACCCAAGAAGGGCTTGGGCGAATCCCAAGCATACCCACGCAACTCGAGGGTCTGCAACACGCAGACCCAAGTGGACCTGACCCAAGTACATGGGACAGCAAGTCCACCAACCAAAAGCTCCCTAAGAAAGTGATTGGTGAGGAAGGTGGATGAAACACATAGTCTAATCTTTAACACACCTTCACGCAACCCAAAACTGGCGCCCAAAAAGGGGAAGCATGGCAGGTGATGTCATTACATAGGATGACACTACTCCAACAACGCCTAGTACATAGGTACTCCCACCAATCGACCCTAAGGATATCTTCAGCATAAATACTATGGTTGTTTTAAAATCTCTGCGCTTTCCAAGAAGGAAGTCGACCCCTACAAAAGTACAGGGTGACGTCACCTGAGATTGACGTCCTCACCAATACAAAAGGGTCATCATGACCCTCCTATGAGCTGGCTTCAAGCGGGTGGAGGACTTAATGCATAAAGATTATATGGTGAGAAAAGACTTTAGTAGCTTAGATATAAATATATATATATATATATATATATATATATATATATATATATATTTATAAGCATTGTTATTATTATATATATATTTTTAAATTTATTATTTCATTGAGGAATCTATTATTTTATTAGCCTGTAATAGAATCAACTAAATATGTGTTTGCCATACAAATTCCAGAATCCTGTAGGTGGGTTATTTGATAATTTCTCTACTCTCTCTTGGAACTCAATGTATATTTTTCTTTTGCAATTATATTACCACAATAGGTGTATGCATTCTCCTATGAATTTCTAATTCATTATTTCCATGAACCTCAAATGGCCAAGCATTTCAATAATACCATATCACATGAAATAACCATCTACGTATTCATTTAATTGTCTAATAAGCTGATGGATCAACATAATGACTAAACTAGTCTTAAGGCATTTGAGACAATAAGAGAGGTCAAAATGATAATGTTCCATTCCTTTTGAAAGGAGTATCCAAATACACAAAGTTATTTCTCTATCATGTTTTCAGATTTAAGTTGGATATCTTGACATAATTCCTTCCTTCATGTTCTTGCAAATTCACTTTCCACACAACCTTACATAGACTAAATCATACCAAACTCAAGGAAATACCATACATTTACAATTTGAATCTTGCATAATTTGATATCATTGTTTCATCTTATCTTTGATACACATTCATATGACAACATAGAATACGAAAATTTTAAGAGAAGCAAAATTTTCTCAATCACTTATTTATTATCAACCTGATTCAAGGCTCAGCCGGGAAAGAATCAGGAAGAAAACCCAGCTTCGTTGCCATATATAACAAGGTTAAAAAACAAATACAATTTACAATAGGATCTCAATCCCAATTTTCAATAATTTCATCAAATTTCCTTCATGATCCAAATCAAGGAGTTTGTAATGTCTTCTAAATCTCATATCAAGAACCATGGAAGAAACCAATAACTGATCGGGTGACAACCAAGCAGAACCCAAAAGAACATCAAGCATGCATAATCATACATGGTTTACAAAATAAGATTCACAGTGAATCAAGACTAGGGAGAGGTGGATTCTTCCAACTAGAGAAGTCAAGCACAACACCAATTCAGATGCCCAATCGGGGCCAATAACCAAGAACTTCCGTTCTTCCATTTTAACTTGCCATACTCATACCAGGCTTGTGCTGACGGGTAGGGGCCCATAACACCCTACCTTTTATCCCTCTTCTCATCTTGAGAAGAGACTCTACACAGGTTGGAGTCCAACTAAACAGACCTCTCCCAAAATCGGTCACTTCTGCCCTCTCCTAGGGTGAGTAATACCAAGACACCCATGCAAGGAAACTCAAAATTTCAAACATAAACAAGAAAGGAAAACAACCAAAATAACAAGGTTTACAAAACTTCCCAACATACCCACAACCATACAACAGTAAAACAATAACAAGGTAACATGAACATGAAACCAATCATAAACACTGAATAAGGGAAAATGGGAGTTTCCTACCTTCACAAAGAGGTAATGGCAATGAACCAATTTGAGTAGAGTATCCCTCCTTCCTTCAAGCTTCAAGAAATCCTCTCTAAAAGTAGAGATTGGGTAAACCCCCCACCACTAAACAAAGGAAGGCCTCTAATAAGCCTCCAACTCAACCACCCAAAAAGAGCAATAACTATCTCCACCCACTTAGCCACTCTAGAAACTCCTAACACAACTTACATCATGGTTAAACCCTAAAAAGGAGGTGGGGTAAGACAACTCATGACAACCACTTGCAATTTTCGCACAAAGGCAAAAAGGGACTTTTTGAGTGCCCTCAAAAGTCAAAGCTAGGGGCTTAGGGGTTGGAAAAGACCCCTAACCCATACCCATACCCTTAGGTTAGAAAAAAAAACATGTTTTAAAGCCTTAGGGAAGAGGTTAGAGTCAAAATAAAAAATCTAGAAATAAAATAGGTCCATCTAACAACTCTAACTAACAAATTAAGTACATAAACATTTTACGAGTGTCAAGCGACACTGAAAGAACACAATTACGAACAATAGGGTTTCCAAATTTTAGCACATGGAGATCAGTTTTTTTTTGTTCCTCCGTAGGGTTCCTCGGCTAAATATCTGCACACTCATTGCACACATCAGTAGTCCTAAAAGTCACATGTATATAAACGTATATGTATCAAAATTTTCATAAATTAAAATATGCATCAAATAAGAGTTTCTTCATCCTACATAATTCTTAACCATTGAAATATCTTGAATCAAATCTCAATTTTACTGATTTTGTCAACATACATATACAAGATCATTAAATGACAATCATCAAATATATCTGGAACTAACATCACACAACATGAAAAAAATAAAATATGTTCTAATCATCAGATAATGTCCCGACATCTCGAGTTGCGGATAACAAAAATAGTAGTAATGTATCACTATGCTACGATGGGTCGGGGCGAGGCCTCACATTCTTAGCAATCAGTGAAACTTCTCAAGAAAAAGTGCTAACATTCAAATCTAGGTTGTGGGGTTGTGATCAAACCACAATCATCAAATCCAATACTTTCATGAGGTTGCATATGGTTAAGGACTAACCAGAGTTAGGGCTACAAAATGGTGAAAGCTTCTTGTGCGCATGTTCACAGAGTTAAGTGCCAAACCCTAGTTATAGGTTGTGAGTAGGTGACAGGTGGACATGTATCATGGCGAGAAAGGTCATTTCCAATTTTCTTGATCATACCATCGCAGGGGTTGGTTTCAAAGGAATGGCTTGACGAATGAAAGTTGATCAGTTGAATCGATGTGATTCCATTAAAATGAGCTTCACAGATAAGTCACGACCACACAAAAAGTCAATAGGCCATAGTCAAAGTTCCTTCATTGCATCATCTTAAGTGGTCAAGAGAAAATCATGGTAAGGGTGGTGATGGTACAAAATTCTTGTTCGTGGTGTTAGCATCAAAGTTAAACTCTTAAGTTGCGACTGAGTGATCATGGTTAAAGGCTTGTCTTGACATGATCACAAGTGTTCTAGATGCAGTTAGGATCTAAGTCATGACAGCACAAATGGCAACACAAAAAGTTAAATTCTCAATGATCGCAGGGTCATGGACATTTTATGCTTAAAAGATTTCAAGCTGTGAAGGGGCGACTAAGGTAAGATAGTTTCTTTCGCATCATTGCATGGTTAGAAGACTATTAAGTTTAAATCACATCGACAATGCAAAAGGTCAATTCTCATTGTTCACAGGGTTGTAATAGTTAAGAGGATAATGGATAGATAAGCTATGATGTAGTGATCAAGCATGACATAAAGGGTAGTCAAGGTTTCACAAGGCTAGATGGTTAAATTGGAAAGCAGGCTATAAAGCCACGATCAGAGGTAGTCAACGGGTTAACATAAAGATAATAGTTGGATGAGATGGAAGGATACTTCAAGGGCATTGGGCCACATGGCAAGTTCAGATAGTTGACTCCTTTTGACTTGGTGACATGGATGACTTGGCATGTCGAGAAGCAAAGAAGTATCTCTTTTATTGGAAAATCAAATCCTTTTAATCACTTGTAGCTACTTTTGAGTGTTCTTAATGCTTATTCAATGCAATTCCATTCTTCTTGCCACCTGGTTCATTCATCTACCCAATCAGTTATTATGGCTGCTGCTTTTGTCTATTCAGAATCAGATTTGCAAATAAAGATCAAATCTTCTAGCATAGGGATGTGCATTTGATCATGATTTCTTTTGCTCAATAGTTATTGCTCCTCTGTAATCTCAACTCTACCTAGTTAGAGTTTGAACTCAATGTAATATCAAAGTTATGCCTAAACTCTATAAAAGGTAGTTGTAAATATGCTTAAGAGGTTCTTCTCTACCTTTATGTTGCAGCAACATTATGCTCTACAACTTTGCCTTTCATTATTGTAAAAATTTTCCTTAGGGAAAAATTCACCTAGGAGCTAAGAATGACAATATATTCATTCAATATGCATTGAGAGTACACTAGGAGTGCCTGTATATAAAGGCCTTTGAGATACATCTAGAATGCCTCTGAATCAGCTACATGATAAGTCATATAACCAAGCACATGTCCACCAGATATGGGTTATCCTCCATTAAACATGAAAGTAAGTGCGATGATGAGAGGATAAGCCTACAAGGGTGTAACACACAAATTAGTGTGCAAAATCCTAAGTGTCTCACAAAATAAAATAATAAAATAATGCATTAACCTAAGTAAACTTAAGTAAGTGTAAATAGTAAATAGAAATTTACACCAACACCCCCCTTAAATGCAACTTAGGGGAATGCCCTTAAGCTTGCGAAAACTAGGATGAAATGCAAGATGGGTCCCAGCTACTAGGCCATTTTAGGTACTCATGTACATAATGAAATGCAATCTCTCATAAAGTGAAGAAAGAGGGAAAACCTCATGGGAAAAACCCTCCCCCCAAAAAAGAGATGAATAGGGATGCATGGATGGATGGAGTAATCAAGATCCCCCCATCACAACATACATCCAATATATACAAAAGTGAAGAATGAGAAGAACTAGACCTCATAAGAGGAAAAAGTCCCTCCCATAAGGAAGAAGAGGAAGAGAGACAAGGTAGTCCCCCTCACAAATGAAGAATTCTTGTTAGTGAAAGCCGCTCCAAGGAAGAAGCTGGTCTAAGAGTACAGAATGATGTTCCTCCCCTTTGGAAGAAATAAATGCAAATGTGTAATCTTGAAGATGTATGGTGGCCCTGAAACCTACTCAAATATCCCCGTGTTGATGTTGATGTGCACCCCTTCCAACTGTGTAGAAAAGAATGAATGCAGATCTTCCAAGGATGTTTGTTGAACTTGTTCCAATGAACCATCTGTCTTCCTAACTAACAAATAGACCTCTGACAACTACTATTCATAAGGATCCACAATCATGCCAACTTGTAAAGATTGATCATGTACAAAATGGACATGAGGGTCATAGTGAGCCCTTGCAACAATTGTAGAAGGATCACCTTCATCAAAGAGAAGATGCAAATCATCAAGGCTATCTCCCAAATTTGTGGTGTGTGACTCCATGAACAAACCTGCAATGTCTACCATGTAGTCATCAACTGAAGTTGGAGCTAAAAGACAACATGTACCCTAATATTTTGGACCTTTCACTATGGCAATGTATGCATGTGGACTATACTGATGTTGTGACCTCTCACTGCAACTGTCGATAGAACCCCACGTGTTTGAATCCGTTGAAGCACTATCATTGGTGTCACTAGCACTTTTCACAATGTATGATGTGCAGAGAGGAGTAGAGGATAAGCTAAGTGAACTTTCCTCAAAGTGAACATCCTTCTCCATAAAGATCTCATGTGTCTCTAGATCCATAAGTCTATATGCCTTTGCATTGTCTTCATATCCTATGAAAGTAAAAGGCCTAGGTGATGGTGCCTTGCATCCTCTAGAAGTTAGGTTTGCCCATGTTGGACAACTAAAGACTCTGAAGTGACTCACAACTAGTTTTATGTTGCACCATGCCTCAAAAGGAGTCTTCCCATCTAAGGCATTATGAGGAGACCTATTAAGTATGTGAGTAGCATTGCTAATGGCTTCAACTTCAAGTGTAGGATCAAGAGACTTGGGTTTTATCATGGAACTTTCTATGGATTTGAGAGTCCTAATCCTCAGTACTACAACATCTATCTTGTGTGGACTAAATGCTGGTGGATTTTGAAGATCAATCCCCTCAAGTTTACAAAAGTCTCTATGTCTTCTATCCACGTATATGTTCTCATTATCCACTCATAGAACCTTGACAAATTTCCTTCATTTGTGTTCAAGATGAGTCTTAAAGGCTTGAAGCTTATGAACCACTTCACTCTTGTGATGAAGGAAGTAGACCCATGTGAATCATGAAAAGTCATAAAAAAAAGCAAGGATGTAGCAGCCTTGGTTGACTGAAGTCATTGCAAACGGTTCTGCTAAAACCATGTGAACCAACTGGAGAACAACGGGTGCTCTAGAAGACTTGCCTTTATCATACTTCTCCTTGAGATGCATATCCACTAAATATAATGAACAATCACCCTTAGAAAAGTTGATATTAGGTAGACCTTTGACCATGTGTTTGAAGCAAAGTTGCTGAAGAGAGCGGAAGTCAAGATGACCAAAATGCTCATGCCATCATGTGACTTGTGAAGTAGAGTGAGTTAACAAGGCTTAAGAAGGAGACTTAGGCACAAAGTGGGAGAAGTAATAAAGCCTCTTTTCATGATTGACTTTCCCCACTTTAACCAATGAATCATCTCTTAGACTTCACACCATCACTAAATCTGGAAGGAACTCAACTTTGTGACCATCTCCAACATGAGTAATTTGGTAAATTGATAGGAGATTGGAACTAAGGTTTGGAACATAGAGAAAATATTTGAATTCCACATTGTCCATTTCCACATGTCCTTTTTCTTCAACTTTCATTTTAGTATCATCTCCCATGAAGATGTGCTATACTTGTGACTGCTTCAATGAAGAAAAGTCTCCCTTTGAATAACCCATATGGTAAGAGGCACCTGAGTCAAGTATCCATTTTGAAGAAGAACTTGAATTTTCCATAAGTGGTTTCCCTTTTCCCTTTAAAGAGGTTGGATTTGAATCCTTAGAAGTACCTGGCACTTGAATTTTGTTTTTCCTGAGTAGGTTTTCCAACTCATCGATTCTTTTTGTTTTGCAATGATGCTTATCATGATTTGGCTTTTTGCAATATGCACAAAAAAGTTTTTCCTTCTTTTCATTACTTCCCTTGTTGGAATAATAATTTCCTTGTTGTGAGGAGGACTGTTGTGTCTCAAACTGTGATTTTTGCTTCCACTGCTTCTTGTTGTTGTTGCCAAAACTTTTCCCTTCTTAACTTGATTGGTGCTCTTCACTAGCCACCAATGCTTTGGTCTTTGATGTCACAAGAAGTCCTAAATCCATCAAGTGAGATTGTTCAACATTCAAAATCTCTACAAATGCATCAAATGTAGGCTTCTGGTAAGTAGTTCCCATGGTTAACTTGTGAGTATTAAAACTTGAAACAAAGGAAGCATACTCTGAAGGTAGCCTCTTCAAGATGTGATGAATCAACTTGTCATCCTTCATGGGATTTCCACAATCTTAAAGTAGTGTCCTATACTCATTGGCTTTGTTGATGTAATCCTAAATTGTGTCAAAGTTCTTTGGATCCAAGAGAAGTAGATCGCCCTCAATCTAAAATCCCTTTTCTTCATCCACCTTACCATGCAATGATTCAAGTTTTCCCCATGCATGTTTGGATTCTGTAAAACTGGCAATGTGAAAGAAGAGATCTCAATGAACACAACTCCTGATAATTCCTAAAGCCTGTTGGTCTTTTTTTTTTTCATTCAATGAGTTCTTTAGCATTAGTAGGTTTGGTAATCATACGATCAACATAAAGACTATAACCTTTTTCCATTAATCTATTCCATGTAATATCTTTCCAAGTAGAATAATTTTGTGAAATTAGAGGTGGACATCCCATGATTTAGAAAATGAAAAGAGCATAAAAGAGAGACACAAGAACACAGTACACCCCCCCCAAAAAAGATGCTTTTGGCACTTTATAAGTAGTGCGTGTACAATGGGCCACTTGTCAAAATGAACAAAGTGGAATTTCTAATTTTTCTTTATACAACTACCTTTTGAGGCCCAAATCTATCACTAAGCATTGTAGCTCAGATGTACAATAATTTTAAAAAGTAATCAAACCTTTACAATGTAGAAAAAGCCCTAGTTCAGAAAGTGAGAATTTTTTCCACACAACCCTAGAATCTAACTATAGATTTGGAAAGTAGATAAAAAATAACACACTTTAAAAAAAATAGAACCTATTTTTCGTGTCTAGATGAGCCCATATGGAGCGTTTGAAGTTGCAAAATGTAGGATTAAGTAGGTACAGTCATCAAAAAATGCAATTTTTGAAAAATCCTTGCACCAAAGCTAGAAAAGAACACACCATTAGAAATTTTAGGAAATTCTACCCAATTTCAAAAAAAATTGCACTTGAATTGGAGTCTGGATGTTTGAGTTATGGGCTCGCAAATTTAGACTGCCAAACTAAAAAGCAATCTAGAGAGGGGTTTGGAAGGAAAATTGCATGCCTAAATTTTATGGTCAAATGATCATCACAATAGTTCAAAATTGCATGGGAATGACAATCAGATGACCATCAAATTTTTCCTATGAAATGCTAACGTCAACAAAAAAATTAGAGGCCCAAGGTGATGTGGTAGTATGAACTACTGATGTGACATGGTACAGTCTGTACAGAATTGTATGAAAATTGCACATTTCATACGGATGGTTGTAGATGTGGCAAGATGAATTATTAGCTAACATGGCTAACTATGTAGGTTTGCTGATGTGGCAGTCTAGCTCTATCTACTGTACATGTGTCTGACAGTGTGTACAAGAGTCCTGTGTGGTGGTTGACTGACATGGAAAAATTAGTCCACGTGGAAAGACTGGCTATCTATGTAGCTTTGTTTAAGTGCTAGAGGGTGACTGGGACCATAGGCCATGTGGAAACTTGAGGGTGGTCTATGTGGTTACAGATGTCACCTTGCGTAGGGGCACCACATGGAATAGGTGTGTTTGTTGTGCGAGTCTGACAGAGGCTCCATGTGGATGTCGCAGCTTGTGATGCATGACAAATGCTGTTGCAACACAATTGTTACCAAAATGTCAAACGTGCGAGCTAGGAACTTGATTTGGTGTCGCCAGTTTTAGTGTGAATTATCCCACATTAGTGGTGGGTGTGCCTTTGGCACTTTTTAAAATGAAGCTTACAATAGAGATAGGTAACAAAGCCCGCAGGTGGAATGTGAGGCTCAACTACTGTGGGATTATGGGTACTATCAAAAAATGCTTACTACTGGTCGAGTTTGGATGCCACCAAAAATTTGTGTAGTACAACTGATTGTGCTCAGTTGTATTATATTGAAGATGCCCCCCAATTAATAATAGAGGAATTTTCCTTTGTGCAGGGCCGGGATTTGATAACCTAGCACCTACAATTTTTTTTCCTGCTACCTGCTTGAAGGGTAATTTTTTTTGAAAATAGAATTCAAAATGATTTTAGAGATTAAATAAAAATAGCATATATGAATTAGAAAATTACAGCTCTAAAGATCATACCCGTGTTGCAAAATGGGGCCTTTGGGTGCCGATTTGCAAATTTTTTTTGCCTCAAAGTCAAATTTGATAACCTAGCACCTACAATTTTTTTTCCTGCTCCTTTCTTGCAGGGTAAATTTTTTTTTTTGAAAATAGAATTCAAAATGATTGTAGAGATTAAATAAAAATAGCATATATGAATTAGAAAATTGCAGATCTAAAGATCATACCCGTGTTGCAAAATGGGGCCTTCGGGTGCCGATTTGCAAATTTTTTTGGCCTCAAAGTCAACTTTGGGCTAAGATAGCCAAATTTATAGTTGATCTTTAGTGAATTAGCATTCTGGACACAATGGCGATCTTAGATCTGGCTCTAGACACTCCCAATTTTTGTAGTACTCCAGAATCGGGCTATGGTGCTGAAGCAACAATGGTCTCGAACGACTATGTGATGAGAAAATCTCCAAGCTCTGATACCATGTAAGAATTTTCCTTAGGGAAAAATTCACAAAGGAACTAAGAACTCAAACACAAGCACAACCGTAGACCAGAAAGAGAGAGTATGATCAGAATGGCAATATATTCATTCAATATGCATTGAGAGTACACTAGGACTACCTGTATATAAAGGCCTCTGAGATACATCTAGAATGCCTCAAAATGAGCTACATGATAAGTCATACAACTGGGCACATGTCCATCGGATATGGGTTATCCTCCATTAAGCACAGAAGTAAGTGCAATGATGAGAGCATAAGCCTACAAGGGTGTAACACACAAATCAGTGTTGTAGACACCATGTGCTAAAATAGAATTGCATACTTCTATGTTTTCAACATGACAACTCAAAAAGGTGCACAAACTCCTAAGTGTCTCACAAAAAAAAAAAAAAAAATGCAAAATAATAAAATAATGCATTAACCTAAGTAAACTTAAGTAAGTGTAAATCGTAAATACGTATTTACACCAACAATTTTTGAAATTTTTGTTCTTTACCTTCTCTTGCCATTTTGCTATCTAGTGCATGTATATGCCTTATAGTAAATGCTTTCTTTCTATTTTCCTAATTTTACATGTTGTGTTCAATCTGTTGGCAATCATTGCTGAAGTGAATATTATCTTTCCTTTCAACATTTCATCAGCTTCAAACCTATATGTCACTTTAGAGAATAGATTGAAGTTAAATCTAGTGTATTTTGGGTTTCCATTGATGTTTTGTGTAGTTGTAGATGGAGTTGTGGCCATTCAATCTAGGTGCATCACCCCCTTTAGCTTAGATTGGCTAGTTTGATTTCATGCATCTCCTTTTCCCTTTTCCTTCAAAGAGTAGTTAGGTGCATCCTGATTGTAAGGAAGTTGACTTTCTCTAGAGATTCAACCTCAAAGTACATGTACCAGACTTGGAGGTTGTTTCCATGTTACACAAGGTCTCTTGAGGGTCATACCTCAAGCAAGGGTGCAAACTTTTGTGTCAATAATAACTTCAACGGAGAACAAAGTATGTTTAATCTTAAGAAAAATTTTCACCCTTAAAATGTGTCCAGTACTTTTAATGATGACACAATGGTACCTCCTAGAGATACACAAACAATTCATAATAAAACCATCACTTGTCATAATAAATCACTCAATCTTATGCAATCTTTCCTTTAATAGCATTAGTCATATCATTATTAATAATCACCATCAGCCAAGTCATCTTAGTGTCCCTATTGACTGCTTTATTTGCTATCTAGCTAGCCACTTTATTGCCTTATGGAATATATGGGTTATAATTACTTTGCCAATTTTTTAATAAGATCTTTAATTTCCATAGTGCTACCATCAATACTGTTAGCTTAAAGAATAAATTTGACAACTGAGTGTCAATACACTTAACCAAGATCAAGAGTAAGTGCTGAGTAAGATAAAGTGCCAAGCTATAACAAGTGCCGAGTGATAACAAGTGCCGAGTGATAATAGGTACTGAGTGATAACAAGTGCCGAGTGATAACAAGTGCCGAGTGATAACAAGTGCCGAGTACAACATGTGCCGAGTGATATAGTTTTGTTCAGGTACCGAGCTATCCAAGAAACAACATGTGCTGAGTATCAGAAATACTTCAGGAGCCGAGTAACTCAATAGATCAGCATAAAAGTTTGGAATTGCACAAACTATGATTCAAACAGTTTTTGTAGCCAATAGAAGGTAAACTTCGAGGGATTTAATGATAAAATAAAATCTTTTATTGTTCCCATGCAACTCACATGCAGCCAATAAGAAAAATGATAAAGGCATGCAACCAATCAGTAAAAACAAGTATTGAGCGAGAAATTGAGATTCAATATGGATCGTAGATCCAAATCAAACCCTAAGTCTTTGCCGTCTTTATAAGGAAGAAAAAATTTCATTGTAAATATATGGAAAGATATACAAGGTTGCATAAGAAAATCCATTTTCAGAAGCAAGAGTTATTAGATCACAAAGGATCAAGATCAAGAGAAGGTGGAAAAGGAGCCTGCATTCAGCAATCAAGGATTGTAATCTATCAGGTTTATTGTATCTAATACTCTCTAGCAATTGTGTTAGAATGAAAATCCTATGGTGATAGGTTAGCTTTACAGCTATTTTGTAAGATCCTTTTGATTAGGTGATTCAAATCCTTTAACAGGGTGACACTTCATGTTAAGTGTTTGTAAATCCTCTAACCAGGTCACTATTAATACAGTGTAAAGCCTTTAACAGGGAAAACCATTAGAAGTGGTTGAACAATATTGCTGCAGTAAATTTTGTGGGTATCATCCCCACCCCAGTTTTACCTTCTTATTCCTGGAGGGTTTCTGGGTTACCAAATTCCAGTGTTATGAGTTATTGATGCATGAGTTTTGTTACATGTTTATTTGATGTATTTACATGCATGCAATTTACTTTAAGTTAGAAGTTTTATTGACTAAAGTGTGATACTTATGATTCACCCCCCCTCTCATAAGTACTCTTTCCATATTTGAATATTCCAACAATTGGTATCAGAGATCTCCAGGTTCTCACAAGGAAAAGCCTAATAGCTTGGAGGAAAAGATCTAAAGATGGAAGCTTTCAAACTTGGAAAGATCATTGAAAATCAGGTGATAGATGTGCAACTTGCTCTGCACAACTTGGAGGAATTCAGAAATAAATTGAGAAACTCATTAAAAAAGAGGAAGGATCTAGCCATAGTTGAAAATGATATACACTACAAGGAGATTGATACCACCAACATATTTTCCAGTGGAGACACTAAAGAGTTTGATACAGCAATAGCAGAACTGATGGAGAAAAATAAAATTCAAGCAGATGAGATAAGAACTCTCAAGATGGAACATGAATCATAGGCTATAATGATATGTGAAATTACTGAACAAAAGAAAAGAGCAGTTGATGATAAGGTCATGATGGAAAATGACAAAAGGAATCTTGCAAATAGACTTGAAGAAAAATGTACTGAATTGACAAGGATCTCAAACATGCAGATGGATACACTTGCTCAAATGATGAATCTTCATCATGAACTCAATATGAAAGATATTGAGATCTCTACTTTGAAGATGCAGAAGGAACAAATGTAGAATGAATTGAACAGAGAAAAAGAGGTGGCAGAAAATCTCAACAAATCAAGTGAAGCCATAAAATATTTTGAGAAAATACTAAAATCTCCAAGATCAACCCATGATACAATAGGGCTTGGATATAACAGCACTGAAGTAGGAGAATCATCAAAAAGTGCAGAACAAAGAAGTGAAAAAGGTAAAGATATTAAACCTACATGTCATTTCTATGGAAAAAAAGGACATACATCTAATGTCTATAGAAGCAAGAATACCCATCAGCATGACAAACCCAAAAGCATAAATCATTGTCATAAATGCAAGAAGCAAGGTCATCAAGCATATGAATGCAGAACCCAAACTATCAAGACATCAAGATTTGATGGACATTGTTATAATTGCAAGAAGTATGGACATAGAGCTTTTGAATGTAGATCAAAGTCTATGTGGACAGTGAATCAACCAGCAAAGACATCAAATCATGAATTCTGGGATTACAACACCAGGTACAGCTATCACTATTGTCAAGAATATGGACATATCCCACAAAACTGCATAAGAAAACATTTTAGAGGGAGCTACAAAAGATGGTTGAGTCAAACTACATGTTTCAGTTGCTTAACAACTGGTCATGTCAACAGGAATTGCCCAACAAGGTCAAAGGCATCAAGTTCTGAGTTCAGCAATGGAAAGGAAAAGATAGATGTTGGATATATTAGAAGTGAAATGAATAAGACATGGAGGAAGAAAGATGAGTCTAGCACATCAAGTACAGAGATCACTTCACCTAATAGGTCAAGTGATCACACCTCATCAAATTAAGAAAAGAATAAGTGTGTGGGATTGATAAACCAAGCTACCTCATAAATCAGTCCCAAGACATAAAAGAACTACAAAAAAAAGAAGAAAACAGCATAAGCAAAGATGCTAAGTCAAAATTGAGAACTTTTTGAAGATATGTTAAAGTTTCCTTCAGGAGCCGAGTTGCTAAACAATGACCGAGTTGATAGTTGATGCCGAGCTATGAAATATCAATAGGAGCTGAGTAAAGCTAAACACAACGGGAGCCGAGTCATGACAAAGCTTTTCAAGTGCCGAGTAGACAGTTGGCAGTGTACTAAGCATTTATTACTCTATTTTGAAGGGTACATAAACCAAATTTTCAATCATTTTCCCACCATTCAAACGAGAAGCAAAGCCGAAAAGAGCGAAGAAGATCAAGATCAGCTCAGAAGCCATTTGTGAAGATTTCAACAGCGATTCAAGACAAGTTTCATTGATTTAAGGTATTTTACTTAAGTGCCAAGCTATGTAGGACTTATAAACTTGTTTAAATCATAAAACCTAGTTTGGAAAACAATGGCATCTGGGTCAGGAACCACTAAGGGTATAGAGAGTCATGAAGTTCAGTTGGTCAACAACGAAGTTAAACAACCTAAATTTAAGCCCATTCCAGAAGTAGCATACAAGAATGATCCTGCAGGTGCATTATCAGTTATTCCGGATAAAGTTGTTATGGTCCAAGATGTTTGCAGATGTTATAATTGCAAAATTGGTGCCATAGGAGACTTAGAAATCTATAATGCATATGATAAACTATGTGAAAACAAAGTACTGAAAAATGAATTTTCAATAGTAGAAAGAAAAGGATTAACCAAAACCCTAGCATTTCTGATTGTTTTCAAAATTGAATGGGTACGGAAGTTCTGAGCCAAATACATGATGGAGATTTTTGGTTAGAGTCATGGCCAGTAAAATTTACCAAGAAAACTGTTCATAGGGTTACTGGTATTCCAACCCTAGATCGGCCAAAGACCCTGCGAAGTGACAAAAGGGAAGTAATAGAGAAAAATATAGGTGCCAAATGGAACAATAGAGGAATGACTATCGACACAGTCACAAATCCCCTACTAGATTTTGCTGTGAGAGTCATTTAACATAAATACTATCAATCAAGTAGGTTAAACAGTGTACCTTGTATAGAAGTTGATGTTGCATACAAGATAATCAAAAGGGATCACACTTATGATTTGGCAGAGCTCATGTTTCAACAGATTAATGAAAATTTGGGAGCTATAAGGAAGAGCAAGGGAGCTCAATGCAAATTTGGATCAGTTTTGATGTGCATGTTTTTCTATCTGATGAAAGAATTTCCTTCTATGGGTAAGGTAAGATGGAATCTAGATAAAACGATTGTTGAACAAATTAATGGATACATTGAACAGATGGGTGAAAATTTTGATGCCCAAATGACTGGTTATTTTGAGGACTTCAAAAAGTCCATAAAACAAAGAATGAGAATTCCAGTCTCATTGACAGAGAAATATGAAAAAGACATTTGTTTTCTTGTAGATATAGATTATACCTACATACAAGCAGTTATACCTAGAGTAAGATGGCTTAGGCCACTAGGTTATGAACTTGATGTTGATCAAGCCTTTGCAGCAATAACAACCCTACTTGCAGAAGAAGCAGATAAAAATGCAAAATTTTTTGGAACCTATGATGTTGTCAAATCAAAGATAATAATAGATTTGAAGACTGCTTCAGCAGTAAAGAAGAAAGAGAAAATGGTGAGACAAATCAAGAGGAAATTTGGCGTAGAAGAAGAAGAAGGAACAACAGAAGAAGAGGGAGAAGACATTGAAGAAAAAGGAGATAAACTTCAAGGTCAGACCCAAGGGTTAGGAGAAGACAAAGAGGAAAGTGCTGAGGTAGAAGAAGCCAAGGAAGCACCAGTTAAGAGAAAGACCACAACTCCTTTTTCTCCTCAATCCAAGGGAAAGAAAGTAACTACCCTTGCACCAAAGAGACCTACCACAAGGGCTGTAGCACAAAAAGCCCAAGAAGAGGCAAAAGCAAAGAAGAAAGACTCAAAGAAGACTGCTACTGAGTCAAAGAAAAGGAAATTTATTCCCCAACCTGAAACAGATGAGGAGAAAATAGAGTCAGAAGACAATAGTCAATTTCAAGTGGTAAGACACAAACCCCAGACTGCTGTTGATAAATTATGTTCGAAAATTAGGAATAATGATTTAAAAGGTTTAAAGAACCTGAATTTTTCTAAGCTCACCAAAGAAGAGCAAAATAAATTAGAGGAATATGTGTATGCTATGATGGCTAAATATAAACACACACCTCTAGAATTAGATGAATCTATGCCAAGAGAATTGTATAAAATTGTAGAGGATAAATGGCATTTTTTTTTACAAATGGAAAAAGAAATAAGGGAGTCAACATTAGCCAGACTGTTGCCTGATTTGACTAAAGATCAAATAATAAATGCAGTAAAAAGGCATAATAATAGATTCACTCCCAAGTATAGAGCATTCAACATATTGTAGAATAAAATTGAAGAGGTAGTTACCAAATCCACAAGATTGTGGAAAATTGTTTACAAGAAAATAGAAGATGTATATAATGAAGAATATAAGGCAGAAGCAAGTGCCAAGACAAAGAAAAGAAAGTATCATAAACCAAAGAAAAAGAGAAGAAACTAGTGGAGAAAAAGAGTAAAGAAGAAAAGAAAGAAGAGGCACATAATGAGGAGAAAGAGGTAGAGAAAGATACAGCTGAGCCACAAGATCAAAGTATGCAAGATATACAGGTATCTCCTCCTAGTCCTCCTCATGCCACCATCACACCTGTAGATATCATAAAAATAAAAGATGTTACAGACACTTCAAATCTAAACATCAATCCATTAACTGTAGAGGATTTGGAAATCCTTGACCAATCATCACTAGTAGCAAAATTAAGCTCAAATCCTGTATTGGTTAGTGTTGATGAGTTACAGAATCTAGAAGTCAAGGTAAAAGCACTAGTGCCATCCTTGACCATACAAACTACTGGTATTCTATTTCTTCCACCACCACCTCCACCAAGTATAGTCACTTATGCACTCAAAATGCTGAGTACAATAGCAGGGGAAATAAAAGAAACATCTGAACAACCAACAATTTCAACCCCACCTAGAAATCATAAAAGGGATATTCAAGATGAAGAAAAGGATGAGACAAAGAAGAAGGAGGAGACTGCAATACAAACACTGGCTGCATTACCAAAATCTGGTACTCCAACACAGACTCTTCTGCAACTGAGCACAGATGGATTACAGCTGCGAATCAGGACACCAGGCTCAAGCTCATCAAAGGCAGTAAGGAAACTTCACTATGGAGTTCCTAAGCTTGATGAAGAAATAAAGATCCCATATTATGAATCTAGCACTCTTACTGAAGAAAAGATTAATGAAATTCAGAGTGCATTGGACAAAAGAAGGAGACAAGAAGCACTAAGAAAGGAATACAAGCATAAGCTTACATTGAATGAAATTAAAGATATATTCACAAAAGCTTTTTGCTTACAATCTCCAGATGAGTCAAGACCAATTATAGAGCAACTATCTGATATAGTTGACCAGGTGACTAATGAAGACCAGGAAAAAAATGCCAGATTTCTTGAATGGTCAGAAAAGAAGTTCTAAGGTAAGGTAAATAGTAAAATATCTAGTGATATAGCACTATTTAAAGAAGAATTGGCAAAGGAAATTAAAATAGTTAAAATTGTACTAGGAAACATCTTTTCCCTGTACAACAAGTTGTGTGATTTTTCCACATTCACACAAGACACTAGCCAGAAAATACTGAGCTTGGAAAACAATCTGAAAATTTCTAGCATGCAACTCCCCACAAATCTAGCTCAGAGTGAGAAGCATTTTGTCCAATCGCTTCACACACAAAGAGAGTTAGCTGTCTTAGCAGCAGAGGAGGCAACCAAAAAAGCTAAATTGATACAAATTCAATCGTCAATTACTCCTCATTTGGAACTATTTCACAAGGAGCAAATAAATGCAGAGACAATCCTCAGGAAAGACCCCAATCTTTCTTCATCTGATGGACTTTTACACCTAGCAGTAGAGATTGCCATCCAGCATAAGACATTGGATGTCGCATTAGCAAATTGGGATGCAACTCTGAAGGTACTCCTTGAAGTAAATAGCAGATTTTTGGCTAAGTATGGCATTTCATCGTAAGACCCTTGACATAAGTGTCAAAAAGGGGAGAATAAGTAATAAGAGTTAAGTACAAGAATAAGAGTTAAGTACAGGAATGAAATGGTAAGTATAATAAAAGGGGGAGATAGCAAATTTTGGGAGCAAATTTTGAGACAACAAATTTTGAATGTAGGATAAATTCATGAGTCACATGGATCTTAATTAAGTGTTTTTGCCACTCATGTCAAAGGGGGATATTGTTAGCTTAAAGAATAAATTTGACAACTGAGTGTCAATACACTTAACCAAGATCAAGAGTAAGTGCTGAGTAAGATAAAGTGCCGAGCTATAACAAGTGCCGAGTGATAACAAGTGCCGAGTGATAACAAGTGCTGAGTACAACATGTGCTGAGTGATATAGTTTTGTTGAGGTGCTGAGGTATCCAAGAAATAGCATGTGCTGAGTATCAGAAATACTTCAGGAGCCGAGTAACTCAGTAGATCAGCACAAAAGTTTGGAATTGCACAAACTATGATGCAAACAGTTTTTGCAGCCGACAGAAGGTAAACTTCGAGGGATTTAATGATAAAATTGAATCTTTTATTTTTCCCGTGCAACTCACATGCAGCCAATAAGAAAAATGATAAAGGCATGCAACCAATCAGTAAAAACAAGTATTGAGCGGGAAATTGAGATTCAATATGGATCGTAGATCCAAATCAAACCCTAAGTCTTTGCAATCTTTATAAGGAAGATGAAATTTTATTGTAAATATATGGAAAGATATACAAGGGTGCATAAGAAAATTCATTTTCAGAAGCAAGAGTTATCAGATCACAAAGGATCAAGATCAAGAGAAGGCAGAAAAGGAGCCTGCATTCAGCAATCAAGGATTGTAATCTATCAGGTTTATTGTATCTAATACTCTCTAGCAATTGTGTTAGAATGAAAATCCTATGGTGATAGGTTAGATTTACAACTATTTTGTAAGATCCTTTGGATTAGGTGATTCAAATCCTTTAACAGGGTGACACTTCATGTTAAGTGTTTGTAAATCCCCTAACCAGGTCACTATTAATACAGTGTAAAGCCTTTAATAGGGCATGCCTTTAACAGGGAAAACCATCAGAAGTGGTTGAACAATATTGCTACAGTAAATTTTGTGGGTATCATCCCCACCCCAGTTTCACCTTCTTATTCCTGGAGGGTTTCTGGGTTACCAAATTCTAGTGTTATGAGTTATTGATGCATGAGTTTTGTTACATGTTTATTTGATGTATTTACATGCATGCAATTTACTTTAAGTTAGAAGTTTTATTGACTAAAGTGTGATACTTATGATTCACCCCCCCCTCATAAGTGCTCTTTCCATATTTGAATATTCCAACAAATACTCCACATAGTCGTGCTCTTTTTATTCAACATATTTACAATATTTAAAGAATTCCCTTTCGATCATAAAATCCTATATCTAGATTCCACTACTAGCCTAACATTATATAGAGACGCTATAGCCTCAACTTTATGACTAGTTGAGTGACCAATAGGAATATTAAAAACATCCACTGCTCTAATATAATGGTCTCTCAGAACTCCACCACACCTTACTCTTCTAGGATTCCCTATAGTAGATCCATCAAAATTAGCTTTCAACCAATCCAAATGAGGAGATCTCTATTTCATATCTTATCTCTGGTCATCCTAATTAGTGTTAGTTCCTTTATCATTCATAGGATTTCTTATTTGAACTTCATCACTATTTTTATTCTAGGATCTAAAATTCTCTTTAATGGCTCTAATGATATTTTGACCCACAACCCATTCAGGAGTCTCTTTATTTTTGAAAATTCTATTATTCCTTTCTTTCCAAATACCCCAACAAAGATGGGGAAGAGAAATCTTCCAGAGAAAACCAATTTCATCTCCTTTAATAGGAAAAATCCAATTCTAAAAGCAACCATCAATATTATTAGGGTGAACCCACCAAATATTCCAATGTTGGAGGGAACCCCAAAATTCTAGCTATATCTACAATTCATAAAAAGGTGATTCCTATCTTCCAAATCCATCTTACAAGGAAAACATCTATTCACTAAGTAAATACCTCTTTTTTGCAAATTATCTAGAGTTGAAATTTTATTTTGAAGCATAATCAAGAAGAAAATATTAATTTTAGGGATTAGACCCTTAATCCAAGCTCTAGCCCACAAGAGGGAGTTGACCTTATCCTTAGATCTAAGCACAAAAGAGACCTTGAAATAACTACCAAGTTCAATCGCCCACACCATTGAATCATCCTGATTAGGATAAAGGCTACAAGCATTAAGAGAAATTTGAATGCTAGAAAATCTTTGATGCATCTCAGCAATATTCACCCAACCATTGACAAACCAATAATTCTCCACAAATTCCCTAAATACTTGTTTATGTCTTTCCATAGAATTCATTTCAACAAAATCATCTACCAAAGGGTAATCCAAAATCCACTCATCTTCCCAAAATCTGACTTTACATCCATTTCCAACTTTCCACTTACAACCCTTATTCAAAATATGTTTAGCACCTTGGACAACACCCCAAATATAAGAAGAACTAGGGATAATTAGGTAGGATAAGAAGTCAGAAATAACAAGTGCATTATAAAGGTACTTATGTTTCCAAATTGTTCTCCATTCCTTATCATCACGGTACAATCTCCAACCTTGTTTGGCCAACAAAGCTTTATTCATACTTCTAATATATCTTGTATCCAAACCTCCTTCCATCTTAGATTTACAGACCTTTTCCTAGGCTATCAGAACCATTCTCTTTTTTTCCTCAGTTCTAGAACATAATAAGTTTCTTTGAATTTTATCAATTGCATCCATACATTTAGTTGGAATCCTAAAAAGACTTGGAGCATAAGTTTTGAGGCTTTGAAGACAAGCTTTAAGAAGAGTAACTTTACCTGCTTGACTTGACCTATTACCTTTCCATCTAGCTAATTTCTTATAGAATTTCTTAACTAGATTCTCCCAAAAAGTTTTAGAAGGACTAAGCCCCAAAGGAAGGCCTAGATAGGTGCTAAAAAATGAACCTATAGAACACCCAAGAATATTAGAAATTTTCCTTTGTCTAAGAGTAGGAGTATTGCTAAAAAATAGAGAGCTCTTATCCTAATTTATCAACTACCCAATGGCAGTTGAATAAAGATTCAGAGCCTTTTTCAGATTTCTAGCATCTGTAACATCAACTTTTCCTAAGAAAATGGTATCATCCACACATTTTTCATGACAGAAAATAAGAGGATGTGAAGTAGGTCTCACCCCTTGAATTTCCCCTCTCAAAACCATCTTACTTCATGAGAGAAAATAAGAGGATGTGTTGTTTTTATTGTTAGAGTTAGTGATTGGTGGTTTACTTTTATTAATGATAGTTTTTATTTGTTGGTTATTGTGCTTGTGATACTTGAAATTGATTTGGAGGTGGTTGTATCTTTTTGGTTTTAATATTTGATTTGTACTTGGTATCTATTGTTGATTTTGGTATGTGATGTTGGTTTGGATGAGTGTCTTTTCAACTTTGGTTATCTTTTCTTTATCTATAGTTTTTGTACCCTTGAGGTAGATTTGGCTATCAGGATCACTTGCCTAGGATTATTTTATGATTTGATTATTTTTGTGTGGATTGTACAATATCTCTTCTACACGGTGGAAGCGTGAGCCTTATTAGGTGACCACACAATCAAGAGTTAGTGACTTCTTACCATTCCCCCTCCCCCCCAGATTGACAAATGTTGGATGCTCACTGATACATTTTTACCATTATCATTCTTATTCTTATCTTGGAGATTTCTATTCATTTGATGTATCTATGTATCATGTATTTTGAGATCTTGTGGGATATTGCATTGTATATTGATGTAATTGTATTTATTATTGCATACCTTGTGACATGAGCAGTGGATGATGTTATCTAAATGTACTTTATGATATCAATTATTTTATATATGTGTACATATGAGATTATGTATTTTTTTATTCATTTTATGATTATGGACATTGTAATTAAGACTTAAAATTATTTATAAAAATTTATTAAACGTGACTCAATGCAAAGGAACCCTTCAGGATTGAAATCTGTATTGTAATTACATTTGTGTAAATGTTGTGTTTGTGTATATTGCTTTTGCATTGTTACTTTCATTTATATTTAAACTTAAAAAATAATAAAAATATATAAACTTTGTATCATATTAGGTTTATTTCTTTTTGGTTTCTGAGTGGGGCATTACAAAAATTATGTTACAAGATGGTGCAAAAGTGGATTATGAACTTTCATCTCTACATGTTACACCTACTTTAGCTTACACCTACTTTAGCATACATATGACTTATAACTAATCTAGTATGTTAAAGTAAATATAAATAGTAATGAGTTATGTTAGATGCCATATGTTTAATCTACTTGAGTGTCATTTCTACATATGTGAAACACACAAAGAGGAAGATAAGTCCTTACAAGTAGGCTCAATCATACAAGTTTTTATATCTTAAGTTATTGAGAGTCTACAAGGAGATCATGAAGTTGTAAATAATGTGGATAGTTTAGGATCCAAGGAGGATCATTATAACCAAAATTGGTGTTGAGATATGAAGGAACCATCATGGATAGTGTAAGGATACAAGGATCTATTGTGAATGAGGCTCATGAGAAAATTGGACTGGCCATATGCATAATGCACAACCCATGAAGGTGTTTCATTAAACACTATGTAGTGTACATTCCATAGATTATAGTGATGAGTTATGTTAGATGTCATATGTTTAAACTACTCAAGCATCATTTCTACATATGTGAAATACATAAAGAGGAGTATAAGTCCTTGCAAGTAGGCTCAATCATACAAGTTTTTATATCTTAAATCATTGAGAGTCTACAAGGAGATCATGAAGTTGAAAATAATATGGATAGCTTAGGATCCAAGGAGGATTATTATAACAAAGACTGATGTTGAGATATGAAGGAACCATCATGGATAGTGTAAGCATACAAGGATCCATTCTGAACCAGGCTCATGAGAAAATTGCATTGGCCATATGCATGATGCATAACCCTTGAAAGTGTTTCCTTAAACACTATGCAGTGTATGTTCAAACTAGGAATTACTTCAACCAATGTGCATAATGTTAGATTTATGGAAGAAAAAATTATGATTTCTTGAAGTTGAAAAGGGTCGAAATGTCCATTCCTAGAGTTTTTAACAAAATAATAGATTTTTAATTTAAAAAAATAATATTCACCAAAACAACACAAATGCAATATTTACCAAATGATATCCAAATATACATATTTACCTTAATAACACCGTAATCTTACACAAATTATATAAAATCCAATAGTAAATTATGTTTATTATGATATGGTCTTTACAACAAAAGGATTGTTATGACAATAATTAACAATAACACACAATAATATCCTACAATGTTTACACTAACTCACTGAACTTTCTTACAAATCTTTGAAGCTCCGATTCACTCTCTAGGTGATAATTCTCTCAAGAACCCAAACATTTTCATCAAGTTAAATTTTAGTCTCCTATGGTTTTCACTCTTAGATCAATCAAATAAAAAGTGACCAAAAGATACAATAACATAACATGGATGATTACACTTGAAATGTATTCCTATTTTATATGCTAGTTATTATAAATTCAAATAGTCAACATAGACCACGTTTTTGCAACAAGGCTCCAAATTTGATGTAATGCTAGGTGAACTAATTCTTAGTCCTTACTTTTCCAAAGAATTTATTATGATTTATCCTAGCCTATTAGGGTTCCCTTGATACCCTAATCCCTAGAGGATCTCTAGCCTATCCTTCATCCACTCTCAACCTAGTTACACCAATGGTTATAGTTCTTTCTTTACCCTAATACTTCTTCAAACTTACTTGCTAACCTTCTACTTGTGATTTTTCTAACCAATTTCATAAACCATGTGGAGTGAGGGCTCTCACAAGTGATGTTAGACATCCCTTGGACTTTTGGACAACCATCTTACAAGGTAACATCTCCTAGTTCCTAAGCCAAACATGGCTACTAGGATTAGCCCTCCAACTTGGGTTTCTAGGATTTAGTCTTATTTTTCTCTAAAGGAGGTGACAAAAAAACTTAATATTCGAGTACACTTTTGGGAAATCTTATATATTTTTGTGGGTCTCAACTCTCCAAGGTGTCTATACACCAGAAAGAAAATTTTATGCCTACTTTTAAGGGTTTCATGCCAATAGTGAGTAGTCTAGCTAGGGTATGTTCTTTCCCCTTCAAAACTTATCATGAAACCTTTTCCTATGGTAGATGTTGACACTACTCTACTCTATAGAAGTTGATGAAAGCCAACTTCATAATGCACCAAGATCACCTGCATGCAAATAACCTACTGAAGGGAAACCAAAGAAGGAAGGGTGGAGCTTGGAGAAACTAAACAGACTGAGAGGAAAGATATTGCAAAAATGAAAAATGAAATTGCTGTACAATATTGGTTGAATGATATGAAATTAGAATAGGAGAGCCCAAATATAAAGGCCTCAAGGAAGCTTGTAGAACAAGCTAGAAAGCTCTAGGAGATAAGGTTGACAACTAAGCATATGTCCACAAAAGGTGGGATATCCTCGATCAAGGTGAGAAGATAAGTATGACTTAGATAGGAAAAAACTGTCGTGTTGTCAACAACTCATAGACAAAAATATTAAATAAATGCATTAACCTAAGTAAACTTAAGTAAAAGCGTAAATACTAATTATTTACTCTAACACCCCCCCTTCAGTGCAACTTAGGGGAATGCACTTAAGCTTATAAAAGTTAGGATGAAATGAAAAATGGGTCTTGGCAACAAGGCCATGTTAGGTACCCATGTACAAATGCAATGAAATCTTTGTAAACCAAAGACAAAGGAGAAAACCCAATGGGAAAAACCACTCTCCAAAAAGAGATAACTGAAAACTTAGTGAAGGACTGAAGAAGCCTCCAACTAGAGGAATGTCCCAAAAAATAGGAACAAAGAGAAGATCACGAAGAGCATCACTAAATCATGAAGAAGCTACAAAACTCTATCAGAAAGAAACTACTAATCTAAAGATCCTCCATGGAAATAGAAGGCACAAACTGAGAGTGTCTATATGGTAGATGATCCATCTCACCGAAATGCATAGGTAGCCAACCACTATTATCGCCTAGTATATAGGATCAAATGCTAAATATGTAGCTCACCCTATCAAACCATCAAAAGAAGGAAACATTAGAAATAATAGAATAACCCCCCTTAATATAGATAGGGTGAGGTGATAGGCATCTAGAAAGGTGGGCCAAAATCCTCTACAGAAAGAACCAAGAATAGTGAGAGAGAGTAAGAGGTACAAACACCTATAAAAGCACGTGTCACCGACACATCATGGGGCTAATGTCATGGAAGGGACACTCACTTGACAAAGGAAGAGGGCACAAAAATGGCAACAACCAACCCCGTCATCTTTATAAAATAGTGTGAGTACAACTATCTCAAAACAACGTTCATGATCCTGAAATGCAAGAGTGACACTTTATCTCAGTGTGTTTGCATAAAGATGCTTACAAATGATATCAACAATTATTGAAAAAGGAAAAATATTGATATAATAGATAGTACAACCCAAAACAAAAGATCCTATGCCATGAAAATGATCCTCAGACCTGGAACACCCAAAATATCCACCATAGAGTGAAAATTCCAAAAACATGACAGAAAGAGCATGGGGTAGAATCTAAAGGAAATGATAGAATTTCTAAAAAGATGATAGAACCAGCTTTCCAAAAATATAACATTTTCAAAAAATAGAGATGGGATGCATAAGATATGCTTGTCAGAGTGAAAAATAGAACATCCAACTTTGACTATAAAAACAAGCAACAAAACTACATCAAAACCTAAAAATACCTACACCAATGTCTCCATCTCCGAACTAGCTTTTCGGTGCTTCTTTCAGATTGAAAAAATACCTCTGTATGCTCAAGTTATGGCCAAAAAATCGTGAGTAGTTCAAAAAAGGACCTAGAGTGATGACATCAGTAGTTAACTCCATTAAATTTGACGGCTTGATAGCCATCATGGAAAAAAAAGACTACCATGTGGTAGTATGGAGTGCTAATGACATGGCACAAGCCATGTGGCAAGTGCCAATGTGGCACTCATGCCACATGGCACCCACAAAACTCACCAAATGTGCAAAAGATCCACATAGGCTGCAAATGTGGTAGGGGGCCGTAGGTGGGCAGTGGAACTCAGGAGAGGCGATGGTGGAGCTATGGAACAAGGTGGTGCCATAGGCTGCAGTGGGTGGTGGGAGGCCCACAAGTGGAGTGACAAGGGCTACGGAGTGGCAGCCGTAAACGCGTGGTGTCGCGGTGCTACTATTGGTGGTGGTGGTGCCGGGGTGGTGCGTTGGCTAAGTGGTGGTGGTGATGCCCAAAAATTTAATTTTTTTTGCTAAAATCATAATAAACGCATCCGTATGGCCTCCCAAACAATTTTTTTTTGCCTCCTGGAGCTATAGTCACCAAAAATGAAAAGTTTTATATGGATTCTAGTTGTAACAGGCTTTCTGAACTCAATGGAAGTGTCTATTTAGGCCCAAAGTGCTTTGAAAAAATGCTCTTCCTCTTGATTGGAGAAAAAATACAAACAAACTAGGGTTTGTGACTCCGAATCATGACTTCAAAAATCCTTCAACTTGAAAGCAGTAGGGAGGCTCTGATACCATGTAGAAGTTGATGAAAGCCAACTTCACAATGTGCCAAGATCACCTGCATGCAAATAACCTACTGAAGGGAAACCAAAGAAAGAAGGGTGGAGCTTGGAGAAACTAATAAGACTGAGAGAAAATATATTACAACAATGAAAAATGACATTGCTATACAATATTGCTTGAATGATATGAAATTAGAATAGGAGAGCCCAAATATAAAGGCCTGAAGGAAGCTTGTAGAACAAGCTACATAGCTCTAGGAGATAAGGTTGACAACTAAGAATATGTCCACAAAAGGTGGGATATCCTCGATCAAGGCGAGAAGATAAGTATGACTTAGATAGGAACAAACTCTTGTGTTGTCAAAAACTATTAAATAAATGAATTGACCTAAGTAAACTTAAGTAAAAGCATAAATAATAATAATTTACTCTAACATACCCTTCTCATTCTGCACCACTTGGTTTGGAGTATCAAACACTTTCAAACCCCAAAACTCTCTTTCAAATCTATGATTTCCTAACCAAGTACATCAAACTTGCTTAGGGCATCACCTTTAAATTGCTTGCCATACTTTCCAGGGCACCAAAACTTATATACAATATGTGCAAAGGCTCTACTCACATTTTCCCTAAATCCATGAAGAGCTCATGGTACGAACACATGGAGGAGCCATACTTGCTCAAGTAGTTAAAATTGAAACAACACACATGCTACTTAGGAAAGAATTTCAAAACCTAGTTAGATGAGCACTTGTAAACTAGTAACCTAAATAGAAAAGTATTGTACAAACATAAGAAACACAAACCCAACACCAAATTCGATGATTCAATCCATTTTTCTATATAGGCAACTCAAATACAAACTATCTTTAATTGAACTAGAAAAAATACGTATTCAATTGCAAAAAATTTCTTGATAAAATTCCCAACCATTTGGATGTGTCTAATTGATGATTTTATAGGCTCCCAATGAGGTTGCAAGTTGTTGGAATAACCACCAAGCTTCTCCTTGCATTTTGAAACTTTTCAAAAAGTTGCACAATCTTGACAACTTTTGGCATTCTTGAACAACTTTGCTCTAATTCATTTGGGAACCTCCAAAACTATCTAGTTTGATCCAAAAATGATATCTAGACATGATTTAGCCCCTAGGACATCAATATGCATGATTTAGGCCATTTTTTCTTATGTGACAACTTTTGTTACTTTTTGCCCAATTTGACATCTTTTGAAATCTATTCTCTTTCCAACTCCCAAATGACATGGTAGGAGTCCTAATCCATGCAAGAGGATTAAATCACATCAAAGAAGAAAAAATAGGTTTAAAATACACCTTCAAACTTCTCATGGTCCTAAACCTGTGTCCCTTGACACAAGTTATACTCATAAACATACACTAATCTACCTAGCAACTTCTGCAACCGAAAATGATGACCTCTACAATGCCCAAAATCATCCACATCCCTGACTTGGCTAGAGCTAGTACATGCCCAAAATCCAAACTAATTAGAAACCAAAAATGAAAACTTTGACTAGGTGTTCCTACACCAAAATTCAAACATTATATGCTACAACTTATTTGAGCCTTATAATCCTTATAAAATTCCTAGCCAAAGGGCTATAATTTCTTCTAAATTGCTATTAACTTGGCATAGATTAAGTGGAAATATTGATCCTCAATCTTGATTTGTCATTGAGCCATATCCCTCTTTGTGCTCTAGTGTGAATTGGCTGATATTCTCAAACCCTATGAATTGAAAATCATCTAGCATATCTCATGTCTTGGCCATAATCCTCAATGTCTCCTTAGCAATGACAATCTTGACCTCTAGCCATCAATGTTTTTTTCTCCATGGATCAAGTAATGAACTTAATCCTTTATTTCCAAAAAGGGACATGATAAGGGTGGTCAAGGCTCATAGAAGAAATAAGAGAACAACTAGTGTTGGATACATTGAAGAAGGAGAGACATTTGGAGAAAAGAACCTAAATAACAATACATCAGTAAACACATCTCCAAAAGGTAAGGGTACTATTAAACCTAGTTGTCCTTACTATCAATAGTACATTTAAGACCTTTTTCCAATGGCTAACCATCACAATTATGACATTTACTAGTCGGCCAAGTGGCACCACCTCCTGTTGCACTTTAATTTGTCGCTAAAACTTCTAACAATGACAATATCCGTCATAGTTGTGATGGTACACATTATTGGAACATTGAGGAAAAAAGGTCCTACAAGCTGGTTGGAATGGTAAATACATACTATCAAGAATTATATTTGGCATTGCAATTGTGATGCTCGTACACCTGTATTTATATACAACCAAGAGATATCTACAAAGCACTTTGAAAGTAATCCATTAGTGGCCATCAAAAATATCCATCATATCCACTGCATTACCATCAATTGTTCTTAGTATCTCATCACAATTATGATGGATTTTTATATTGATTTAAAAAAAATCAATTTACATAGCAATGTAATTTACATAACAATGTCTCATTCTAATCAATACATGTGTATAATCATTCTACAAATCAAGATCTGTATTAACCATCTTTTCAAGTAAACCATATTTCAATATACAACATGTGTATTACTTCCTCCCCACAACTTGCCAAATAATATTACTTCTCAATGGTTCTCTTTTTCAGTCTCAACTCCATATTTGCCATTAACTAATATTGCAACTATTTATCTCCTTCACTTGAAAAGGTAATTTTATTGTCTATCTCTTGAGTAGCTAAAATTGATAGTCACCAACTTTGGATCTCTTTGTCACTTGATATGTCATTTATCATTCCAAGTCTTTTCCATTTTGTGTATGTGCACTCTTATGCAACATTCTATTATTATCTTCAGATATTTGTTTCCATGTTTTTAAAGTTTGAAATCGTACTATGGGAGATCTTATCAATTCTATTTCATGTTGATCTCTACACCTAAGTTTCCTATTAGTGTCTAAAAACTTGGTCATTTACTAGACAAGGTTGGACGGTCCTCACTGTGACTGAGTCATCTAGTAATGGCCAAGAACATAAGGACTTATTTATTTTGCCAAGAAAGTTATAGATTGCTGAGTACCCGAGTTGAGAATGAGCACATATATAATCTGAGCTTAGACAATTGAGACCGAGTAAATTGTACGAAATTTTTTGCTGAGGGAACATAATAGATCAAGTTTGTATAATCCAACTACTAATATAAATTTTATTTATGACTGAGCATTAGAACATTTAGATGCTAAGAAAAATAGTTTTGTCATATGAGTTTCTAATTGCCCAAATGCTTATGTCCAAAATTTTTGGCCAACTTCTATTCAAAATTTAATGATTGTAGAGATAGTTAAGATGAAGTTTACACATCTTTATAGAAGGTATTGATCTTGAGGAAAGCATATCAACCAATCAAAAAATTAGAAGGGAAATGGAAAAAGGGATGAATTATGAACCGTTGATTATGATCCAAAAATTTCAAAGATTATTTATTAAATGAGGGTTTAAGCTTTAAGTTTTTAATAGAGTAGACCCTTCACTAAGTAGATCATCAATTATGTTCAACAACGTAACCCTAATAGGTTAACTTTATTGTTGCAAAATATTTATGGGTTTCATCCCTACCCTAGTTTTATCTTCACATTGAAGTGTTTCTAGGTAAACAAATCATTTGTGTTATGTGTTGAAACTTTTCATGGATGTTATGTTCTAATTTCATTTCAACATTATACTTTTGATGTTAGATCTAAGATATGAGATGAATTAGGTGTGAAATAAATTATTTTTTTTTGCAAGTAAAAGTTAAAGATCTTGATTCACCCCCTCTTAGTATCTTGTTTCCCATTAAATCCTTCCAACAATTGGTATCAAAGTTAAGTTATCTTGGAAGAAGTCTAATAGGTTTGAAAGGATCAAATCTTAAAGATGGAGGACTACAAGATGGGAAATATCATTAAGAACTATATGATTGAAATCTAGATTATATTGCAATAACTTGAAGAGGCAAGAGAAGAGATAAGAAAATCCTTAAGAAGAAGGAAAGAAATTGACATTAAGAAAAATGACACATTGTACAAGGAAATTGATACAGAAGGACTACTTGATATTAGAAAAACTAGTGACAGCGATGAAGTTATAGCAGAACTACTGGAGAAGAACAACATTTTGAGAAAAAGAGTTAAAAGGACTCAAGAGAGAATAAGAAACCCAATTATTAAGACTATATGAAGTGATAGAGAAAAAGAAGAAAGTAGAAGAAGCCAAAATCATGGCCAAAGAAGAAAAAAGATAAATTGACAACAAGACTTGAAGAAAGATCATTTGAAGTAGAGAAGCTTACAAAAAATTAGTTGGATATGATGAATCAGTTGATAATTGCAACTTAAGAAGTAAACTAGAAGGACATGGAGATCACAAGTTTAAGGTCACAAAATAAGAAACAAAAAAATGAGTTGAGGACTGAAAAGGAACTTTTGGAAAGAATGAACAAACCAAGTGAAGCAATCAAATACTTTTAAGAATTGATGAGATCACCGGGATCATCAAGAGATACTTCTCGACCAGGTTACACCAATCACCTTTTATCTATTGAAGAAGGAGAATCATCAAAGAAATGAAAAATCCAAAGGCAAACCCACATGTCATCATTGTGGAAAACCTAGACATACAACCAACATCTGTAGAAGTAAGAATGGTATGGAAACTTCTAAACCTAAGTTTATTGGTAATAGCTTCAATCAGAAGAAGGCAGGACACCATGCACATGAATGCAGAACAAAGAAAAGTGATTCAACCATAATACCTAGATTTGAAGCACATTGCTATAATTGCATAAAATATGGACATAGAGTGATAAAACTAAGATAAAATCTAATTGGATATCTGAGAAACAAACACATGTACCTAAGCAAGGTAACTCTCAAAATTGGGATTACAGTACATGTTATAATTGCCACTATTGTGGATATTATGGACACATTCTAGAGAATTGCATTAAGACACATTTAAGAGGAAATTACAAGAAATGGTTGAATGAAGAAATAGTTAGTTTCTATTGTCTCAAAGTTGGACATGTCAGTAGAAACTGTAGAACTAGAGCACCAATACCAAATAATAGAAATGATAAAATTAAAGGAAAATTTGAGGAAAAGAAACATGGAAAGAAATAGTGGAAGTTGGAAGTAGTGGACCAAGCAAAGTTGAGATTGCCCAATCCAATGAGTCAAGTGATCACACCACAACTAACTAAGTGCAGAGGGTATGTAGGAACTATAAATGAAATGATATATCTTACATCAATTCCTAACATAAAATGTACTAAAAGTTGACATCTACATAAGAAAAGGTGCATCAAGAACATATCTATTAAAAAAAGTGAAAGAGAATTAGTTACAACATGAAGTACCTAGCATCAATAATATAGTCTAGATTGACCAAGTATTGTAGTATAGACTGAGAACTAATGTTGACCGAGGTGATGTATTGACAGAATGAATTGGTATTAGCTGAGTAAAGTAACGTTAACTAAGTGTTTGTAGGTAAGCATGGAGAGAGACAAATATCATACACCTACCAAGTATGAACACATTTATTGTAGACTTAGTTGACAAATTGAAGGTAAATTATCAAGATTGAGCATTCATTTTTATTCACCAAGCAATTTTAGAGCTCACGAGTGATTCAAAGGTGAATAAGGTGAATTTAGTGACAAAGCAAGAGAATCACAGTGAAGCATTGGTGAATTTGATAAAATTAGTAAGCGTTACTTTCAGTGTCAAGTTAATTGTTTTCAATAATTATCAAAGAAAGTTTTGTTTTCATAAACCCTAGATTGAAATGGCATCAGCAAGTGAAATATTGAAAGTGAGTAATGCTCAACTCATGAGGAATGACCAGTATCCTCCACCAAATTTTAGAAATACTCTGAATTTTGAGAAGACTGAAGATGATATTGGCACCTTGTCATCAATTCCACTTAGGGTTTTGACCATTCAGGATGCGAGATCCTATTGCATGTGCAAAATAGGAGAAATTTGAGATTTCAAGATAAAGGCAACTTATGAGAAGTTATGCAACAATGGAATACTAAGGGATGAGTACACGATTGTTGCTGAGAAAGGGCTTACCTGTGCCCTAGGTTTTCCTAAAGTTTTCAAAATTGAATGGATAAAGATTGTCCTAAGCTATATTCATGATATGAAGGTATGGTTAGAAGTTGGACCAGTCAAAATTAATAAGGCCATAATATGCCAAGTTATCGGATACCCTACCTTGGATAGACTAAAGAGCACAAGGAACACAACACAAATGAGATTGAGAAATCAACCAAAGCAAAGTGGAATGGTTGAGGGATGTCAATTGATGGGATTGATGATCTTATGATTAAATTTTTAGTATGAGTGATAGCACACAAATTCTTCCAGTCTAGAAAATTGAACAATGTGCTCTGTGTTGTAGTAGACCTAGGCTACAAAATTGTCAAAAAGGATCATACTTATTATCTTGCCAAGCTACAACTATAATAATTGACATAAAATTTGGGAGCAATAAGAAAAGAAAACAACACACATATAAGTTTGGATCTTTATTAGTTTGTATATTTTCTATGTACATAACTTTTTTCCTACAGTGGACATAGTAGTATGGGATAGGAACAAGCCAACTATTTAGAGTAGATAAATGGTTTGATAAGTCTACTGGGAGAGAATTTTGAAGAAAGTATGGATAACTATTTTGAGGAATTCAAAAAAAAAAAAGAGAAATTGAATGCGGATTCCCAAATTTATTGTAGATAAATATTTTGATGAGATATATTTCATGGTAGATATAGATTTTTTTTATGCATAGGTAGTACTACCTAGAATTGCATGGTTAAGGTTGATGCCTTATGAGGTTAATGTTGATGAATTTATAGCAGTTGTGACTGCACTTTTGTCAAAAGATGTTGATGCAAATGCCAAGCCATTCAATACATATGACACAATAAAGGATCAAATGAATGCAGAGTCAAGTCAATCCAAGATATATAAGAAAAGGAGGAGGGGAAGTATTAAGGACAAGGATGGTGAAGAAGGGGAAGGATAAGAACAAATAGTTAAAGCTGAGGAAGGAAAAGACAAAGAACTAGTTATTACCGAGCCTAAGGAAATGATGTAGGAACATCTTGGGTTACACTTCCATCCTACATATTTTCCTTCTTTCTCATTGCTACCAAGTTTCCATGTCTTGTAGTGCTGAGTTTCTTAGTTGATGTTAAGTTCTCAATGGTTTCCAAATTCATAGTTGTTGCCAAGTTATTCTTTAGTTACCGAGTATTCTTTGGTTGTCAAGTCATCCTATGGTTATTGATCTTTATTTGGTTGATGAGCTCTCCTTAGTTGCCAAGTTATCTTTTGGTTTCCAAACTTCCTTGGATGCTAAGTTCCTTTGGTTGCCAAGCATTTTTGAGTTCACCGAGTTGCAACATTTTTTCTTGGTCTTTGTTTGCCAAGTTGTCTCTATAGTTTCTTGTTGAAGTTGACCTTTGCATTTAATTTTATGGTAGGTATTTTTTGAGAGCTGACTTGTGGCTTGTTCTAGCATTTAATATGAGAGTTTATTTTGGTTGTATTGCAATATGAGGACTTTTGGTCGTGGATGTATTTACAAAAGTCTTTGGTAGAGTTTTAGGAGGGATTTAGAAGGTAGAAGCATAGTAGGAGCAGAAGGAAGCTAAGATGTGAAGTTTGATCATTGAAGTTCAAATTTGATTTTAATGTGGCCATAACTTAGAAGGCCTTACAACTGGGCATGTATCTAATTATTTGATGAATATATGAAAGCATTTAGTCCTCCATCTCCTAAGTTTTCTATTATTTGGGATTTGTTTTTGCCATGTTTACTCTTGTAGGTGGTTGTATTGTTAGATGTGCCATGAGCCCTAGTTATCCCATCCCTCCCTATATCAAGTAGTATAAAAGCTCGATGTTGATCTTTTTGGAGATTGGATCATGTAGAATCCTAAGTTGATTTGGGTTGTAGGGTTGTAGATCTATAGATTTCACCCATAACTTGCAGATGGTTACAATCTTGTAGGAGCCTAATTGCGAAGATGGTTTGATGTAGATGAAATGCTAATAATGCTGTGTTAGATACATTGAGATAGACTGCAGCTATATTAGATGTTGTAGAGACAACCAAGAGAAGAGGAACACATCTTTATGATGTGAGTGATGACAAAGCAATAATACCAAACCCTAATCTAGAACCCAAAGAAGATCAAGATGAGGCAAGATTGTTGAGAGTGCTGTCTAGGGAAAATTCAAAGCTTGCTGTTGAAGTTGTTCCTTATGATAGAAAATTTGATACCAATGCTATGCCAGATTGGATCTTTGAAATGGAGAAGTTCTTTGAGTATGAAAACACTCTCGATAATAGGATGGTAAAGATTGCAGTTATAAGGTTGAAAGGACATGCTTCACTATGGTGTGAGCATTTGCAAGCTAATAGACAAAGGAGAGGAGAGGAGAAGATCAAGATTTGGGAAAAGATGGTGAAAAAGGTAAAGAACAAGTTTCTTCTTACTGATTACCAAGTTAGTTTGTTGAGAAAGATGCAAAATTTGAGATAAAGAGATATGACTATGAAGGAGTATATTGAGGAATTATATAGATTGGACATTAGATATAGACATGTGGATGATGATGTTGAGAAAATTTCAAGGTACATAAATGGATTAAGATTTGGAATTCAAGATGAGACAAGTTTTGTGAAATTGGAAAGTGCAGAGGAAGCATACCAATATGTCTTGAAATTTGAGGAGATCTTGACAAAGAATAAATAAAGACAAAGAGGTAGAGGTGGTAGATTCTAGAGAGGTAGAGGTAGATCTTATGGAGAAGGTGGCATATCTGATAGTTCTATGAAAGATAAGGGAAAATTTGAATGGAAGAATGTTGATAAAGGCAAGACCGAGTGGAAAGGTGGTGATTCCTATTGAGGAGGTAATGGTTCTTATCGAGAAAGAGGTAATTCTTATTCTAGAGGTGGTTTTCATGGTAACTGTTTCAGATGTGGTAAAGAAGGACATACATCTTTTGAGTGTAGATTTTCTAAAAGTGGGCAAGGTAACAAAAATGTTGTGGTTCAAGGAGACATCGAGGGTTTACCTAGTGGGCCTGAAGCTAGAGAAAATATGATGGTGAGAAGAACCTTATGTAATAATGGAAATGATGATAAACCTATCCTAAGAAGAAGTCTTTTTAAGACTAGATGTAAGATGGTTGGAAAATGTTACAAGGTTATCATTGATAGTGGAAGATTTACAAATTTGGCATCAAAAGAATTAGTTACAAAGTAGCAGTTACAGAAATTGGAGCATCATAAACCCTATCATGTTTCATGAATCAAAGATGAGCATAAGATATTGGTAAGTGAACAATGTCTTGTTAAATTCAAGATTGGACATTACTTTGAGGAAGTTTTGTGTGATATTATGCCTAAGGATTGTTGTCATATTTTGTTGGGTAGACCTTGGAAATATGATAGATATGCTATACATGATGGAAGATTGAATTAGTATACTCTTTGGGTGAATGGGAAAAAGAAAATATTACTGCCTTTGATTGAAAGTCTAGATGACGCTAAGTGTACTACTATGAGAACTTTCATGGTTAATGGAAAGTAGATTGAAAAGGAAATGAAGAAGAATCAAGTCTATTTTTCTATAATCCTTAGAAGATTGAGTTGTGCCACTAGCAACTGAGTATTAGAAAATAGTGCTATCAAGTGCTAGGCAGTGGTAATCGAGTGATAATAGAACCTAGTAGTAGTGACCGAATGCCAGTAGAAATTGAAGAATTATTGAATGAGTATAAATATATTGTTGTAGAGGATATACCTGATGGTTTACCTCTAATAAGAAGCATAAGTCATTGTATGGATCTGATTCCTGGAGCTAGTTTGCCAAATACAACACCATATCAATTGACACCTATTGAAAATGAAGAACTTAACATACAAGTGCATGAGTTTTTGGAGAAAGGTTTGATTAGAGAAAGTTTGAGTCCATGTGTTGTACTCATCATATTAGCACCTAAGAAGAATGGAGAATGGATGATGTGTACTAATTCTAGAGCTATTAACAAGATCATAGTGAAATATATGTTTCCTATGTTGAGGATGGATGACATAATGGATTGTTTGAGTGGAGAAAAGTATTTTACCAAGATTGATTTGAAGAGTGTCTATCATTAGATCAAAACTAGATAAGGTGATGAATGGAAGACTTCTTTTAAGAAAAAAGATGGTTTGTATGAATAGTTGGTAATGCCTTTTGGATTGACTAATGCACCTAGTACTTTCACGAGGTTGATGAATGAAGTTCTAAAAAGATTCATAAGTAAGTTTTTTATTATTTATTTGGATGATATTCAAATATTCAGTAAGACTAAGGAAGAACATCTTAAGCATGTTAGACAAGTATTGCAGAGATTGAAAGAAAAAAAGTTGATGATTAATCTGAAGAAGTGTTCTTTTATGCAAGAAGAGATTGTGCATTTGGTATTTTTTATTTTAGCTAATGGTTTGAAGATGAATCTTGAGAAGGTTAAAGCAATTTCAGAATGGCCTACACCTAAGAATGTGGTTGAGGTAAGATCATTTCATGGTTTGGCTAGATTTTACAGAAATTTTATAAGAAATTTCATTTTTAAAAATGCTATGACTAAGATAATGAGAGGAGATAAAAAATAATTCAAGTGGACATAGGGAGCTGATAACAATTTAGAGATTTTGAAATAAAAGGTTGCTGAGTTGCCTATCTTAGCTTTTCCTGATTTCAATAAGGTATTTCAAGTTGAATGTAATGCAAGTGGTAGTGCAAGAGGAGTTGTATTAAGTTAAGAAGGTAAACCTATTGCTTTCTTTAATGATAAGTTGAATGATGCTAAAAGGAAGTATTTTTTGTATGGTCAAGAGTTTTATGCTATTGTCCAAGCATTAAAGAAGTGGAGACATTATTTGATTCCTAAGGAGTTTGTGTTGTATACTGATCATAACGCTTTACAGTACTTGGAAAGTCACCATAAGTTGAATCAAAGACATATAAAGTGGTTGAATATTTGCAAAGTTTTACATTTATGATTAAACATATGAGTGGAGTCACTAATAGAGTTGTTGATGCATTGAGTAGAAGATGTTCTTTTTTGACCGAGATGAAGGTTAAAGTTCTTGGTTTTGATGAGATGAATGAATTGTATGATACTGATCCTAATTTTTCTGAGATGTGGAGAGAGTGCAAAGCACCTAGTTTGACAGAACAACCAAGTAAGTTTGATGAGTATTTTATTCAAGAAGGTATGTTGTTTAGGGGTATTCAATTGTGTATTTCTAAGAGTTCTATGAGATTGAATTTTATTAAGGAGAAACATAGTGGTGGATTGGCTAGACATTTTGGAATTGATAAGACATTGAGTTTGTTGAAGGAAAAGTATTATTGGCCTTAGATGTATAAGGATGTGCAAAGAGTTGTGGAGTTTGTCAAGTTCCAAAAGGAGTAAGTTAGAATATTGGCTTGTATACACCTATTACTATTCCTAAGAAACCTTGGAGTGACATTAGTATGGATTTTGTTCTTGGATTTCCTAAAATAGTAAAGGGATATGATTCTATAATTGTTGTGATAGATAGATTTTCTAAGATGGCTCATTTTATACCTTTTAAGAAGACATTAGATGCCAAGAATGTTGCTGAGATTTTCTTTAAGGAGATTGTTAGATTGCATGAATTTACAAAAAGTAGTATTTCTAACAGACACAATAAGTTTATTGGCTATTTTTGGAAGACTTTGTGGAAGAAGATGGGTATCGAGTTGAAGTTTAGTTCTACATTCCATCCACAAATAGGTGGACAAATAGAGGTTGTGAATAGAAGCTTCGGTAATTTGTTGAGATTCTTATTGGAAATGAATCACATAATTGGTAAATGGTATTAGCACAAGCTGAGTTTGCATATAATAATTTTGTGAATAGGAGTATAGGGAAGACACCTTTTGAGATTGTTACTAGAATGCAGTCTAGAGGAGTATCAGATTTTAAAGGATATTGTTGGTGAACAAAAGAGAAGTGAAGCAAGAGAAGAGTTTACTGATTTCATGGAGTCTTTGCATAAGGAAGTGAAGCTGAAGTTGGATCAAAGTAATCATAAGTATAAGGAGAATGCTGATAAGTCTAGAAGACATCATGTTTTTGAAGTTGGTGAGGAAGTGATGATTCATTTGAAGAAGGGAAGATTTCTTGTTGGAACATATAGTAAGTTGAAGATGAAGAAGTTTGGACCATGTAAAATCTTGAAGAAGTTTGACAATGGTAATGATTATGAAGTTGAGTTACCTAATGACATGGATATATCTCCTATATTCAATACAAGTATCATGAGTCATATGATAAAGTTGTTGTATCAGATGATTATCCTAAGAAGTAGATTGAAGAGATTGAACAAATATTAGGTCAAAGAGTTGGTAAAAGAACAAGAGGAAAAAATTAGTTTGAATATTTGATAAAGTGGAAGAACAAACCAATAGAAGATGCTACATGGATTTCTCAATCTAAGTTGGATTCATTTCTTTTAACCCTAGTTGTTTGATGCAAGAGAATTCTAGGTTGTACTGTATTCTACATATTTTCCTTCTTTCTCATTGTTGTCAAGTTGCAATTTCTTGCATTGTCCAGTTTCTTAGTTGGTGTTGAGTTCATAGTGGTTGCTAAGTTCATAGTTTGCCAAGTTATCCTTTGGTTGCCTAGTGTTCTTTGGTTACCAAGTCATCTTGTGGTTTATGAGCTTTCTATGGTTTCCAAGATCTCCTTAGTTGTCAAGTTATCTTTTGGATTTCAAGCTTGTTTGGATGCTGAGTGCCTTTGGTTGTTGACCATTGCTGAGTTCACCGAATCGCAACATTTTTGCTTGGTCTTCATTTGCCAAGTTCTCTATGTGTAGTTTCTTGTTGAAGCCGACCTTTGTATTTAATTTTGTGATAGGTATTTGTTGAGAGCCAATTTGTGGCTTATTCTAGCATTTAATATGAGAGTTTATTTTAGTTGTGTTGCAATAGGATAACATGTGGCCATGCATGTATTTAAAGAAGTCTTTGGTAAAGTTTTAGGAAGGATTTAGAAGGTAAAAGAGTAGTAGTAGTAGAAGGAAGCTAAGATGCAAAGTTTGATCATTGAAGTTTGAATCTTATTGTAATATGGCTATAACCCAGATACCCTTACAATTGGGCATGTATCTGATTATTTGATGAATATATGAAAGCATTTGTTCCTCTATCTCCTGAGTTTTCTATTATTTGGTACTTGTTTTTATCGTGTTTACTCTCACAAGTGGTTGGATTGTTGGGTGTGCCATTGGTCCTAGTTATCTCATCCCTCCCTATTTTAAGAAACCAAGAAAAAGAAAGTGATAATTGTTGATCCCAAAGTAAAATTTGATCTCGAGAAAGGTGTGGAGAAGGTTGCTACATCTCAAGATGCTAAAAGAAAATAATAACAAGATAAAAGATAGCCCAAACCCTAGCTTCCAAAACAAAAGAAAGTCTAGCAAAGAGGAAACATGCTAGTTCACCTAAGGAAAACATTCCTAAGAGGCCAAAGAGAAAATTAGATGGTGTAGTAGAGGAGGAAGAAGATGATGAAGACACAAAGTTTGACAAACTAAGAAAATTTTAGATTATGCCAAAACCACCTCCTACAAATGTAGATAAGGAATATCAAGAAATTAGTGAACTAACAAGCTTGATATGATTCAAAGACATTAATTTTGATTTGTTATATAAAGAAGATCAATAGAAACTTGAAAAATCTCTGATAGAAATGAGGACAATTTAAAACTGCACCTACAAAGTTAGGAAAAAGGTATTCTAGAATTTTTTTACAATAAGATTGATGCTAAGTGGAAGTGGGTATTATCCACTGAAAGAAAGATTAGGGAGACCACTTTAGCACAAAAAATGCCAGAGTTAGGAAAGACACATATGCCTATTTCCCTAAATGATTTTTTGAAGAACATCATGCTGAAAAAAGGGCATACAAAATCTTGATGACTCATGAAGTTGAACAAGAGAGCATGAATTTTTGGAAGGAAGCATTTGAGTTTCTCAATCCATTAGCTAATAAATAAGATGAAGAGGAAGAGGAAAGAGATGGAGAAGTCAAAGAAGAAGAGGATGATGTAGTAGAAGTTGCAAATTTTTTTGAGGAAATCAAGCAACTAGTAAAAGGATGCGAAAAACAAGATGTTGTCACTAGTGAAGACATTCCTATTTCATCACCAAATGATCATAATGTGTTAATGAAAGAAGACCTAAACAATTCTCAATCTAATACATCTTCACCTGAAACCTATCTAGTCTCGTTACAAATCATAGATTATCCAAGGATTGAAAGTACAAAGACTGATAATTTTGGGATTATGTTAGTTACTGATGATTCAAGTGTTGAGCAACAAGGCAAGGCTATAATTGTGTTCACACAATTAACTTGTATGCCTATATTTTTTCTAAGGTGAAGATAGAAGAAGTCAAGGTAATAAAGTCGATAGAAGAAAATAAGAAACTAAAAGAGTTAAAAGATACATAGGCTCTTATATAGTTATCAAGTGCAAAATAGAAGAACCATTGACAAGAATACCTAAAAAATAGGTGATACCTACTTAAGAGGAGAAAAAATAGGTATATAGATCAATTGAGAAGGGCAAACAATTGAAAATATCACTACCTAGTGATACAATTCCACAATTTTACATTACAACTCAATCAAAAGAGATAATAGATGAGTCAGTAAGTCTAGATGAGGTTATCACTTACTTCATGTATTATTTAAATAGCTTGACATTCGAGAAAATGTAGGAATTGCAAACTTTGTTGAGCCATAAGGAAAAGAAAGAACAACTACGGAGAGATCACAAAAAGAAATAGGTATTACATACTATTAAAGACATTTTTGTTGATGCATTTGGAATCACTAACTTGAATAGTCAACATCAAATTTTGGGTCAGTTAGTGTATATAATTGATAAGGTTTAGTCATAAGACATTGAGACCAATGAAAAATTGATTCAATGGTCTAAGAGAAAATTTGAGCACAAAGTTTTGGAGAAAGTATCTAGAGAATTTGTAAATAGACAAGTAGAGCTTGCTAATTTAGTCAAACAGTTAGAAGAAATTTTTAAGGCTATTCATTCTTTGTATATGAATCTCTGTGATGTTGAGTTCTTCACATTGGAGAGTCAACGATCTATTGATTTAATGCACATTAGCATGAGGGCTTGTACTATATCATTGGGCAATAATACAAGTTTAAGCTCACCCCTCATATAATAAGTTAATATTTGGTTAGCAGAGGATAGCTAAGCTCATGGCTCAAGATAGTTCAATAAGGCACAAATTGATATTAATAAAATTCATGTTGCTACCACATTTGGAGACTATTCAGAAGGAAGTGTCTATAGTGAAAAATATCTTGAAGAAAGGAACATATTTCACATATTGAAAGATTAACTAATCTAGTTGCCAAGCTAGAGATTTAAATTTAAGTTTTGGAAAAAGTAAGACCCCATTTGTTGCAGGAAATTGGGTGAAATAAGATATCATAAATTCATGCATTCACCAATATTATGTTTGTTTGTAATCCATCAAATTAAAATTAGAATTGGACTCTCTTCATTTGGCCTCAAATTGGGTAGAGTGAAATTCCTAAAAAACATGGAATAAGAATAGCCTATGCTTATTCCATGTTTTAATTAACTAAATTCAATTTCTTGTTGGGTCCATGATTTTTCTTCTTTGCTGCTCGAAGCACATTTGCTGCTTGAAGCACATTGGGGTTTAGGTCATTTCATCATTGTCAAGCATTTTCTTGTGTTCATGAGTAGAATCAGTATTTGCATCTTACTAAGTAGAGTTGTAGGAGGTGGAGGTATTTGCCTCTTGCCTCGTAGTGTCGTAGGAGGTGCTTTTTGTTGAGGAATAGAAGAAAGGTATTGTTTTTCTTGCTAAGCTAGGAGTTTTTAATTTTTTGGGATTTTATTAACTAAAATTGATGATGGGTTCTATTTTTTGTGAGTAGGTCTTGATTTCTAATGTTGCTAGGAAATATTTGCATAGAGCTCTACAGCTAGGGTTTCCCACTCTCCAAGTACCATGCTATCTTATGCTTCTAATATAGCTAAGCTAGGGATCTTCATATATAGGAAAATATAATGGGAAGGAGTATTTCTATCCAAAGATAGCTAGGGTTATCACCATTTCATTGAAAGACAATTTGCTTGTTATTTTCATAGCCACCACTTCATACAATGAGACTAAATGCCTTTTCATTCCAAAAAAGTTTTGTATGCTCGTTGGAAAATATCTGCAGAAGCTCTATCATGGTACATAATCGTGCATTAGAAAAGAAGCTATTTATGCGGTCCTACCATCTTTGGACTAGTTATCCTTGAAAGCTAACCCATCTACCACCAGCAATACAAATACCACATTAGCACAACACATGGTGTTGGTTGGTTGGAAAATTACACAATCTCTCATTAACTAATAACATGCCATTCATGGAGTTGTACTTCATTTCAATTAGTGATTTGTTGAAACCAACTTGTTTGCCCCTTCCACATTAACAAAGACCTCTTTGAAATTTGGGATGGCTTGTTTGGGGGCATACTTGACTGATTGTTTGGTAGAACATGCACCAGGCTTAAACTAGTCAAGTGCCCCATCATATTGCTAGAACAGATTGATGTTGGAGACATGCCCACCTAAGTTTTTATTGACTTATTAGAAAGCTAAGTTCTTTATCTCATTAGTAAGGGATGTTTGTAAAATGTAACAGGGAGACTACTTTGAATTCAGGGGAACTCACCCTTGATGTTTGTAACCTAATAAATTAGATCAATAGGCCACAACCCAATAACTATGATGATTTAGTTGTTTGTATGCAATTGATGGGATCTAAGTGGTTGGTAGGATCCAAATTTTAGATTTGAGGTTCCAAGTTATTAGGGCTTGTTGTTGTCTTATTATAGAAGCCTCATTTATTAATGTTGGTACATTTTATTATTTCTATTAGGATCCTTGTTATCTTTATTGTTTTAAATGTGCCAACATATTGACAAATCACATTCCAATATCATGATCTTTTTTTGCGTTCATGAAATTTATGTGTTATTTGAGTGGGCATTAGGGGCCTTACATTTTTTAGGTTCATCTATTAGATCTTTTATAATATTATCTATATTTATTCACAATAGTAGTGTTTATTTAAGAATTGAGAACACAATTTATGTAGGGAATTATTTTTAACTTTTTTTGGGACTCCATTACTTATGTTTGCTTTCAAGTCTTGTGTTGCTATGTTATTGAAGATGGCCCATATTTGCACCCATCTTATCTTAGCCTCCTTTTCCATTCCTATGGAATTTTGATGCTTTTGGTCAGAGCTCTTATAGATCTCAACCTAGCTTAGTGGTTAGCATGCCAATCCCCATCCATCATTTCCACTCATCCATCATTCCCGTGCTCTACTGACCCAAATTTATTGTCATGCCATATGTGTAGAATAGAGTTATCTTTTGCATGAAGAGGATTTTTGGCATACAAGTTCCTTTTTACTTTCCAATTGATATTGTATATACATTCAACTTTAATATAGGAGACTCTTGAATGCTGTGTGTAAAGGAATTGTATATGGATGATGAAAACTTCTATTTGGCACAGTCTATAGGCTTAAACCTGGACATTTGCTATTAAAATTCCCCCTAATTATTGTCAAGTGATTCCTAGATGAACTTTCTTCATACATAATGTGACGACACTCATGAATTGGCTGGAAATTATTCTCAAAACCATAATTTCCAAATAATAGATGTAAAACAAATAAGGAAGACATTGCCAATGTTTCTTAAGTCATATAAGTTATAAGATGGAGACATGATATATTTTTAATAGGAGATTTTGGCTAAGAATAGTTTAACATGCTATTAGCTTGAAATGACCCTTTCTTTTGGAGCAATGGTACAACTAATTGGGCAACTAAAGTAGAACTTTATTTCTAATGCTTTTCTTCCAAAGATTACTCTCGAGGTCATGCTTCTTTTATTTTAAAACTAAAATAATAAGAGCTCCTCTACATCTTTTATACTTGTAGGAGTTATCTCTCTCATGAATCCAATATATATATATAAATAAATAAATAAAAATGTTGACTCTTTATATCCAAGACAAGTTCACAAATCAAACAAAAAATCGTATTCATATTTCGGGTTCGATATTCCTTATGGGGCGATTGTATCAAAGGGGTTTTTGTTATTGCCTATATATACATAGGATATATTAACATCACTTCAATGTGGAGCCTAGTTTTTGGGAAAATTGTGAATTAGTCTTCTGCTAATAATAATATATAACGTATAAGTGATATATTGGTAGCTGGGTTTTTCTCATTCAAGTTGGAGGGTTTTCCCATGGTAATTGCTGATTAGATCCCTAAATCTATAAGAAATAAGAATTGTCTATCTAGATGCCTAAATGAATGTGTTGGAAAATGAGATAGCCGACCATCTTTATTATTAAGATACATTATATCAACCATTCAAACCTCTCAATATCCTTTGTACCCATTAAACCTTATAAGCTCTAAAGCCCTTAAAAAGTTTAGGAATTTTTAGTGTTCTGAAAATGGAATTGTGCATGTATATGAGCATAATTTAAATTGTGAAATCAAATTTAGTTTCATTTAAGTGCAATTTGAAATGTGGCCAAATAATAGAAGTTATTGATTGATAGACATATTCAGGTGGATACGTTATGTTTTGAAATCAATGTTGTATATAGATACCTTGTAACAATAATAATAATACAAAATTATTATTTGGTATGCTTTATAAAAATAAGTAACAATATAACATTAATATAACATAAAGTTGGGTGTATACAAAGTTTCCTTCTAAATATAATAATAAGTTATATAACCTGTTAAGATGTATAGGGAAAGCTTATAATTTAAAGGTTAATCTTCATGTTAGCAAACTGATTTTTGTTTTAGGATTCACTCTCCTCATCTTTGTTACTAATTTTTATCTAGGTCATTGATGGATCTTGCTAATGATCTAAGGATTCATGGTCTCATTGCTAGAAGGACTAGAATCATGCCTACTCTTGTAGTTGCTCTTGTCACCCTTGCAATATCAATTGTAGCATTTGCACAAGAAGCTAGAAGAGAGAGGCATAAGTGCAGAAGAGATGAAATCCCATTTCATAAGAGTATTATTCATTCAAATGAGACTAATTTTCATGACCAACTTCATATGAATAGAACAACCTTCTTTCGTCTATCCACTATTCTTAGGTAGAAAGGAATCATTGGAGATTCTTGCAACATCACTTGAGAAGAATAACTAATGATGTTCCTCCATACACTTGGGCATAATCTAAGGAATCGTAAGATTTCTCATAATTTTGTCACTTAGGAGAGACAATTAGTAGATACTTCCACAAGGTCTTGAGGGATATCTTAGTGCTCCATGCTGACTATATGCTGCCCACTGAGCCAAATATTCCTCAAATTCTTGGGAAGGATCATTTTGATCCCTACTTCAAGGTACCTCTCCTATTGACACATATTTTTTTATGTTGATTATTACTCATAATAATAAGTTTTTGAACACAAATTTGTAATTTGTAGGATTGTATTGGAGCAATATATGGGACCCATATACTGAATACTATTGATGTCAACAACCAAGCTAAATATCATGATAGAAAAGGCAACCTATCATAGAATGTTATGGGTTTGTGTTGCTTTGATTATAAGTTTCAATACATTCTTTTTGGTTGGGGAGGGTTTGCAATAGATAGTCATGTTCTTGCTTCTACTTTGTCCAGGTTAGATCCACTAGTAGTTCCCCCTGGTATGTGAAATCAACTTGTTAATGTTTGGTTCCTTTTATTTTATGATAGACTTGTCAAGGTTATATCAATATACTTTTTTCACATTTGTGTAGGTAAATTTTATTTGGTTGATGCAGGATATCCAAATGCACCTAGATTTATGGCCCCTTATCGGTGTACATGCTAACATCTAAAGGAGTTTTTGCAAAGAAAATATGATTAACTTTCCACGAGAGCTATTTAATCACTGACACTCCTCACTTTGGAGTATAATAAAGCATACATTTGGCATTCTAAAGAAATGTTTTCCTATCTTAAGGCATGCAACATTGTATCAAATCATGACACTGACTAAGATTGTCTTTGCATGTTGCATCTTGCACAACTTCATTACGATAGAGGAAGAAATTCCTTGTCAAGTTGAAATTGAAGAGGATTATCATGATGAGATAAATGTACCAATACTTGAAACATATGGGATGACTTAGTGAGATAGAGATGACTGAGGACAATTTTGAGATGAAATAGCTCAGAGGATGTGGGAAGACTATAGAATACAGGCTTAGTTGTAGTTGGAACATTACATTTTGTTGTAGAATATATATCAAAAGATCTTTTATATATATATATATATATATATATATAGACACTTGTGTGGTATTTCAAATGAATGAATTATATGTGACATTTTCATCATTATTATGGTTGTTAAATATGAACGAACGAATGAGTTTGTTTTCTGAATATGAAAAGATCTCACTCATATAGTCTTTTAAATCTAATGCATATATCTGATTTATTGTAACAGATTTCCACAATCCATAATATTCAATTTCTCACACACAATCTTACCTAGAAGCAGAAATTGTATATCTAATTTCTTATTATACTTTTAGCACACATATGTTTCATATTTGATGTAGTCTTTGTTTAATTTTTGGATAAATAATGTGGCTGTAAGTATATTGACTAGTGTGAGTTTGTATAATATTTGTTTATTTGACCATATTCAATGCATACACTATTGTCTTGTGACTTGTGTCTTCAATGATATTTAGTTTTTGTATTTGATGCAATCTATGTTGAATTTTTGGATGCATAATGTGGATTTATGTATATTGATTGGTGTGAGTTTGTATGATATTTATTTATTTGACCATCTTCAATGCATACCGTAGTCTCAAAACTTCTCATGTAGTCTTTTAAATATGACACATATATTTGATTTTTGATTATACTTTCACAAGTTTGATTATAGCTACTTATAATTTCATTTTTCCATACACATTAAGGTTTAATATTATATGCTCGAGTATTTTTTACCCCTTTTGTTATGTTCATTAGCATGGCTCAAGAAATGCAAGTCAGAAATGCACCGTCTTCTAAGAATAGGGTGCTATGGACTGGGGATATGGAGCACAAATTCCTTGAGCTTCAAGAGCAAGTGCAACTTGGTTGAAAAGGTGAAGGTGGTTTCAAAAAGGAAACTTGGACTATGATTGAAAGGCAGTTCAATGATGAGCCAAAGAAAAATTTGACCAAGGATAATTGAAGAATAAATTGAAAATAGTGGGACTTAGAGTAATGAAAGATTTAAGAAATACAAGTGACTTTTCTTGGAATGAAGGTACATAGTATGTAGATGTGGAAGATAGTGTTTGGAATGAGCTGTGAATATTAAATGGTATTTAATATTTATTTTTTTTAAGTATAACTTTATATTTGTAAAGTTAGTATTGAAAGACAAATAACTATTTCAATTGATTCCCCAATTACGGAGGAAAGAATTCAAAAAAGCAAAAGTGTATAAAAGGCAGCCATTCCAATACTAGAATGAGTTAGCCTTTATTGTCAAAAATGGCATGGCAAAAGGTACTACAATTGCCATGACTCAAGAGACACAAGAAGGGAATATTATGGATAATGCCCTCAATCTTGATGATAATGGGGATTTTAGCATACCAATTGATGTTGATAGTCATTTGGATGAAGACTTTGTTCAATGCAAACAATCAAGTGTAAGTGCTAGTCAAAGAATATCACCATCCTCATCAAGAAAGGGAAAGAGAAAGAAGGTGAGCATGGCTAGTTCGATGAATACCATTTGTGAAGCTATAAATAGGATCCATGAGGGCATGTTAAAGCCTTACATTATCAAAGTGGATGAAGAAGATTCTAAATTTGTTGGAGAGAAAATATATGATGCCCTCAAAGGCATTCCTGGAATTAGTGAACATTCAATGATAAATGCCTATGATAATTTTTTGGTTGAAACCAAAGAGAAAAAGGCTTCTTGAGAATGACCGAGGGAGAGAGAGTCAAATTCATATAGCTTAAGTATGGAGGACTCTAGAGTCTTTGTTAAAACTATTTCAATTTATAGTGACCTTTATATTTGACTGCTTCATAACATGCCTTATGACAACCCACATGATTTTTATCAGCTACAAAGATATTTTCCTTTCTTAATGTGTGCTTGTATCCATTTATAATAATCTTTAAATATGTCCATTTTTAAAATGAGGAAGTGTATTTTTCTTTCTTTGATGTTTGATCCAAACACCATATAGAACACATGCAGGTTTTTTGCTAACATGTGAAAATTTTGGAAATTTTTTCTCCTTGACTTGATTTCTAGTTGATATTGAAGATGTTTGTATGAAGTATGGAGGACTCTAGAGTCTTTGTTAAAAATATTTCAATTTATAGTGACCTTTATATTTGACTGCTTCATAGCATGCCTTATGACAACCCACATGATTTTTATTACCTGCAAAGATATTTTTCCTTTGTTAATGTGTGCTTGTATACATTTATAATCAGTTTTAAATATGTCCATTTTTAACATATAGAAGTGTATTTTTTCTTTCTTTGATGTTTGCTCCAAACATCACATAGAACACATGCAGGTTTTTTGCTAACATGTGCAAATTTTGGAAACTTTTTCTCCTTGACTTGATTTCTAGTTGATATTGAAGATGTTTGTATGAATGATGATGTTAGTCTATGTGGTTGTTTCTGTGGTTAGGCTGAGTTAGACCACATTCAATTGCCTTCTATGGTTCATGTATAACTACAAGTAACCATTCCTTTGCTTCCCTCTTTTCCCTATCCTACAATATGTTCTATTCCTCCTCATCTCTCCACATCAAGAATACCAGTACTTCAACTAAGTGCTCTAAAAAATAGTCATTTTCCTTCTGGAATTCTAGTTCCTTTTCAAAAAGCTTCTATTAGTATGGTGAGGGTTGTGTGATTGGAGATCAAGCCAATTTGAAAGCTTGTAATTGGCTTAAAGGGGCTGTAAGGGTTAGAAGATCAGATTTTACTTATGTTGGAGCTATATATGATGATACTTGATTCATTGTTGGGCATCAAGGTCCATCTACATTTTAATAATAGTTAGTTGTTAGCTCCATTTTGGTTTTGTATTTCACTTTTTATATTCACTACTTTTCCTTAAAAAATCAATTTACTTGTATCATTTTTGGCTGGGTGTACCAATTTTCAATTTGCTAATATAGCTCAGGTATTCGATTGAGGAAAGAAATTGGGAAGTTTTGGTTATTTAATTTGTAATTGTTGTTAAGCAGTCTTAGTTTAAACCTATCATCTTAATTGCACTTCTTTTGTACTTCCAAATTTCCAACTTTAATACTGAAACAACTTTGGCTATCCTTTATAATCTAAAATAGATGTTTTCTATATTATGCTTTGTAATTAGTTTCTATTGCTAAGTTCTCTTTGAATGAATTAGGGAATCCTAACAAGGCTACAAAAATTTATGAGAATGCATTGGAGGACACCCAAAAGATGTGAAATTGTTGGGGAGCTATGCTTTTTTCCTATGGAAGGTTGATTAATCAAAATAATGAGAGAGTATTTAGTATGCTTCTTTTTTCCCATGTTGTGATTCTACTTGTAGTTATAGTCGGTTTTGGTTCAATTCTTTCTTATGGGCTTTAGAGAATTTAGTAGTTTGTAAAGATTAAGATGTTTTAAGAGGAAGAGCTAACCAATTAGGGAGTGGTAATTTTCAATTCAATTGAAGCAAATTGTAATTACTTATTGAGGAAAAAATGACATTGTCAAATAACTTAGTTTGATAAACAACTAAATGCATTTTGTGTGTGGGTATCTTATGATGCCCCTCATTGTATCCTAGAAGATGTTCACCTATGATGTTGGATTAGTGAATTTGATAAACAAGTTTTCTCTCATGTTCACCTATGATGTCAGAGGCACTATAACATATTAATATATATTTATGTGTATATGAATCACTGGTTACTATTTTTTTTTATTGTGCATGCAGTCTATATTAGACGTTAGTTTTTTTTTCCTTTGATACTTATTGTGTATGTAGCGTGCATTTATTGTGCACATGGGGGAAGAGGTTAAGATGATACTTATTCATATCATCATAACCCAAAAGAAGTAAGCATCGATAACACAACACATAACACATAATTGTATCAAAAATATCATCTCTATGTTCTCTTCATGCCAAAATGTAGGCTTGGTCTCTCTTTATAGAATATCACATATCACTTTATATATTTCATTCTACATCATTCTTCCTTACATGGTAAACTAGTAGCAAGATGAACGAAACCACTTTACTTTTTAGTTAAGAAAGTTGTGTTCAAACTTCTAATATCAATATTAAATTAATGATGCCTCAATACAAATGTACTTCTAAAGTTGCAGGGTTGATGACTTTGATGAATGTTCCAACATGTCAATGTGGTGCTGGCCTATGTTTGTTAAAGACATCAAACACATTAAAAAATCCTAGGTATAAATTTTGATGTTGCCCAAATTCAAAAAATAGTTGTTAATACAATTAAATTTGTTACAAATTAGTGCAATGAATAAATAGTTATTATACTAAGAAGTAATGAATTTTTTTTTTGAAGGGACATGATGGGTGTGGATTCTTCGATTGGGTTACTGATGCAAAAAAAAAGCACAATGCATGATGAAGGAATAGAGTGCAAGTGTTGCAAGGCTATGAAGGCTGAAATTTTATTTTTATGACATCCTCTTTGCCTTATAATTTCACTTATTTTTTGGGAACATATGCAAAAAAGTACATAGCTAAAATTTGTATAAGGATTTTGATAAAACGACTAATATCAGATTTTATATCTTTTATAAATTTTGATAAAATTATCTCTAAAAAAAAAAATCATGTCTTTAGTCTTTAGTCTTGCCATTAATTGTATTTTTTAGTTTCTTTAATATATTTATGCATGAAATGATATTAGTTTTGATCTTTTATTCAAACTTATAATTATATTTAATGTTTAATTACAATATTGTTGATAATCAAATTATTAAAATGTAATCAAAATTTTAGAATAAGTAAATAATAGTATTAAAATAAAGTAAATAAATAATAGTATTAAAATAAAGTAAATAAGTAAATAATAGTATTACAATAAAGTACATTAAAATTACTTATAAGTAAATAATAGTATTAAAATAAAGTAAGTAAATAATAGTATTAAAATAAAGTACACTAAAATTAATGCAAACATTTACATGTGCATATAAATATTTAAATAAATTATTTATATTTTACCATATTTTTAAAATGATTTAAATCTAATATATAAATTATTTTTAAATACATAATAAATATACTAATATTACATAATTTTAAATCAAATTCAAAATAAGGGAGAATTGACATTCAATTTTTATTTACATTATAAGTAAAATAAAAATATTAAATTTATTGATATAAAGAAAATTATATATTTAATAACCAAATGACTTAAATATAATATATAAATAAATTTTAAATACATAATAAATACATTAATATCATATAATTTTAATAGAACTCAAAATGAGGGAAAATTAACATTAAAATTTTAATTTATATAATAAGTAAAATAAAAATATAAAATTTATTGATATAAAAAATTATATATTTAATAACTTAGTTTAATGTTTTTCCAAACTAAAAAACCAAACAAAAATAGAAAGTATAGTTTTTCCTTATACTAGTGGTTGTATTTCTGAGTTCCACAACAAACTCCATTAAAACGTTCGATAATTATGATCAATGTGGAGTGGGATGGAATATGCGTCCGGTAAATATAAATTACAAAAACTAATGCGAGCATAAACAATGAATCAAAATAAAGAAAAATAAACACTCCTTATTAATTCAATCATAATTATATTTAATTTTATGATAAAGTTTTTCTATTTTAAAAATTATTAAAATATTATCAAAATAAGTTTAAAAATTAACCTTTAAAAAAACTTATTCCAATTCCTATTTTAGTTGTGGAAACCAAACATAGAATATGCATCTATCAACTCCTCTTCTAGGACAACCAAACAAGTCAAAATAATATTCCAAAAGTTGTTTTAAGAATGCACAAACTCTAGAAGAGAGCTTATTCTAGCATAGATAAATTCCATGTTCAATAATTCTTGCAACCAAATGGGGCCTAAATGAGCAATGGAATAAAGGCTTTGTTGAGATTTTAGCAAGCCATCAAAAGTTTTTTGATAAGTATAAGATAGCCCCAAAAAATCGCAATCCATAAGTGACAAAAATAAGGGGGAAAATAAGAGAAAATAAGAGTATAGCATAACAAGGCAGAAATATACTAAAAATAAGTCACAAAATTTAGAGATTCATCGAATGAAATACTATCAACAAATCCAGATTATATAGATTGCGGATCCAAATTATAGTCTCAAGGGGAGTATTATTGTATGAAATGATAATTCATGATAAAGTATATTGTCCACTAATTTGAAAGATTGTTGATCTATACACCTAAGTTTCCTATTAGTGTCTAAACACTTAGCCATTTACTAGGCAAGGTTGGGTGGTCATCACTATGACCGAATCATCTAGTAAAGGCCAAGTACATAAGGACTTGTTTATTTTGCCGAGCACGTCAGAGATTGCCAAGAACCCCAGTTGAGACTGAGTGCATATATAAGATGAGCTTACCTAGTTAAGACTGAGAAAATTGTAAGACAATTTTTTTCGAGTGAATATAATAGATCAATTGTGTAGAAGCTGAGTGCCAACATGAATGTTAGTTATGACTGAGCATTATAACATTTAGATGCCAAGAAATATGAGTTTGTAAATCACACAAACACCCATGTAAATCATTTTTGGTTGACTTCTATAGAACATTTAATGATTGTAAAGATAGTTAAGATGGAGTTTATGCATCTTTACAAAAGGTATTAATCCCAAGGAAAGAAGACCAACCAATTAGAAAATTAGAAGGGAAATGACAAAAGAGATGAATTGTGAACCATTGATTATTATCCATAACTTTCAAAGATTATCTATTTAATGAGGGTTCTAACACTAGGATTATAAGTGTGTACGAAAGCATGGAGAATTAGTGACCAATATTGAATTGGTGAATGCATAAGTGAAGGAGTGAGCAAGGATAGAACAAAGCAAGAAAGGCTAAGTTTAAAATGAGATTGGACATAGAAATATAAGAAGTGAAGGATAGAATGGAGATATCAGATTAAGAGATCAAATTGATACATTGAACAAAGGAGATCCAAAATCAGATTTTAGAGCAAACCAAGGGCCAAGTATTGAATCAGTTTTAACTGATTGAGTCAAGGAAAATCTCTTCATAGAGTGATCCTAACAAATCTATTTAGAATCTTCTAATAGAGTCATTGATTGTAAGTGTAAAATTGTTTAACATGGTAAGACCTAACCATCTTTAATATTTTAATAGAGTGTACCCTTCACTAGGTAGATCATATATTATGATCAATACTAGAACCCTAATAGGTTAATTTTATTGTTAAAACAATTAAGATTTGTGGATTTCATCCCCACCCCAGTTTTACCTTCACATTTAAGTGTTTTTAGGTAGCCAAATAATTTGTGAACTATTTGTTGAAACTTTTCATTGATGTTATGTTCTAATTTCATTTCAGTATTACAATTTTGATGTTAGATATGAGATGAATTAGGTGTGAAATGAGTACTTTTTTTTTTTCCTTTTTTTTCGCAAATTAAAATTGAAACTCTTGATTCACTCCCCCTCTCAATATCTTCTTTCCCATTAAATCCTTCCAAAAATTTCAAAGTATTAATAGAGAGAAAGTGACTAGAGTGTATATATTTGTTCCTCTGCCTTTGGTGTGTATATATTTATTCTATATTAACTGAGCAAGATTGACCTTTTAGTATAGGAGGATATGAAAGAAAAGTAATAAGAAGGAAAGAAAAAACTTGTAGAGGAAAAATGTAATAATCCACATTAAGAAACTAATAAAGGAATATCGAACATGGAAAAAAAGAAGCAATAGATAAGTTGAGACATATACATTAAAACTATCCTTTAAATAAATCTCTGCTTATATTGAAAAACATACATGTCAAAAGAGAAAATGGTTGACAAAATGAGAACTACAAAAATATATGTGAATTATTTTCTACAACATGGGGTTGGGGAATACTCACATGATTTGAATTATTACAATATAAAATATGTAGAAGCACAACTCCTTTCCAAATATTGGGAAATCTAGATAAAGATACTAGGGTTTTAAAGATCCATGGTCCCCAAATGTCTCTTAGTAAATTTAATCATGAAAGGGTTTCTAACTATGCTATCATATTGAACCTGAGGCAAACAAATGGCTATGGAAAAGAAATATTTTTTGAAATAATAAAAATATGCTTTCTTTAACCCAAGGATTACTACACCACACCTAGGGGATACCCTTTTAGTCTTTGTCAGATTAAATATCCTTGGCAAGAAAAAATCAGCATCCATTATGTAAAAACCCTTAGAAGGAAAAGGTCTATGGGGAATCCCCATATCCTCATGCAATTCAAATATTTCTACTTGAGAAAATAAAGTACCTTTGGGGAAGAATCCAAGGAAACCTAAGAAGGGAAATGTAAAGGAATTCAAGGAAAAATTGAACTAGATACATCTTCAAAGGAATAAAGCCTCTAACAATGTAGATAGATCCACCCTTATTATCATCAATGATATATGAAACATAATCTAGGATAGATGTATAATGAATGGGGTTTTTGCATGCTAGAATGAAAATTTAGATTCAATTTCTTCTATCACAAATTGGTTCATAAATACCATCGGAGAGAAGGTAAGTATTACTATCCTTAACAATACGGTTCTTTATTTAGAACTTTCTACTATTTTGATATTGCTAGAGAATTAGTAAATGCAGGGGATATATTTTTCAAGGGTTTTAATGTGTCTTTTAGTAAATGGAAATCTAATTTTGATGACAATTCAATGAATATTTTAGGCTCTTACCAATAGATTAATATCATATATTACTTGGTTGAGTTATTGCATCTAAGAATTCTTAAGAAAATTGGTAATTCTATTGGTATTGTGATCAGTTTTGAAAAAAGATTTATGACTATTTCTATGGTGAACTTTCTTATTAAGAAGGTAAATCCACACTTGAACCCTATTAAAATAATTACCAACTACTTGTACAACTTTAATCTAAAGAACCACCATGGACAAGTTGGAGACATTTCCATGTTTAGTTCAACCATGGATGACAACTTTATTTTCTTATCCCACACAACTAGCTTGTGGTGACACTTAAAACCATTCATCTATCCAACCCAATGCACACATAGTGTAATGCCTCACCTAAAGATCCTTGGAAACAAGGATAAATAAGCCAAGATATTTTTTTTTAAACAAGTATGAAAGCACAAGACAACCATCATACATGGATCATAAAGATCGCAATGGAAGACTAACCAACAACCTAATACCAAAGATCTCCAAGCATCACTACTGACAAAAAAATAAACAAGAAAATATAAGAGATCAACCAAGCTAAGAGACAAAAGCCAACTCTTGAAAATTGGCTAAATCTGAAATCTTGAAGCCTTGAAGTTTCCTAGAATCTTTATCTTAGCTCGTAGAGGTTAGGAACCTATCTCAAAAGACTTATTGCATATATAAAAATATATCCTAAGTATAAGGAACTAAATATATATCAACTTATACTTAAAAAATATATTTTAAACCCCTTAGGAAATATATTTTGAACTCAGAAGGTGTGAAACCTAAAAGGGTGTCCAAAACCAACTTTTGAACTTTTCTCAGACAAGCCTAGCCCCCTTATTTTAAACCCCTTAGGAAATCTGTTTTGAACTAGGAAGGTGTGAAACCTAAAAGGGTGTCCAAAGCCAACTTCTAAAATTTTCTTAGAAAAGCGTAGGTACCTCCTATTTTTTGTGCAAGGCCAACTAAGACATATTCTTGTAGGAGGAAGTGCAACACACCCCGTAAGAAACTACCATCTATGTGAGAAAGTGCACCGAATGGCACAAGAAAGTACCTAGCCCAACAACTAAAATTAGTATTGGGTTTTGTGCGAGGAAGGAAAAGATGTGCCAAAAAACCCAACACACCACACGAGGATTTGCATTCTCACATGAGAAACTACAAGTTCGTGCGAGAATCCAAAATAACAAGCCAAAAAATAATAAAGGAAGAAAATAGAAAATGAATTCCTCCACATTGGGCAGTACTTGATCCATAATTTGAGGCATAAAAACTTGAACACACTACTAAAATACATAAACTATATCTAACCATCTAAACAAGTAGTGAAGGGAGAGTACAAAAGGAAACATCGCAGTGTACTAAAAACGATATCACAATGAGCAGAACAACCAAACTAAGTATGCAGTTCCTCCCAACCATAATAGTATTATAAGACCATCATGGGCCCTAGCCATCCCCCACACATAAAATCCTAAGCTATCAAATAGATCATTGGTACTATCATAAGAAGGACGTCACTACTAAAACATGCTACAACATAAGCATAACGAAATCTAACATGCTAAAAGTAAAGCATAAGATAATCCTACAAAGCAGATAACATTATCTATCATATGCTAATCATCATAATAAGGTAATGCAATAGTAACTAACATCATCTAAACATGATATACAAGCATCTCAATGAAAGCATAAATCACAAGAAAGCATACTCCAGAACCTGAAGCACCAAGTGAAAACATCCAGCAACGATCACACCAGGACAAAAGACCATCTCTATACTCTAGTCCCTAGTAGTGATATAGGTAGCTACGCCTCCCAACCATGTGGCACCTATAGGTCCACACCTACTATGTTGAGGGAGATAATGATCCAACCAAAAATACATGCATAGAAAACATCTATGGCTAACACACATGCCATGTAGTGTGATGACTAAAACCAAGACGTAGATAATGCATAAACTACAGGTCATAGTTAGATACTCAGTGGGCTACTAAGTAAGGGCTGACATCATGGAGAGTTGCTTGGCATTGACAAGCTCAAGCTTGGATCATGTGAATTCAACTCTCTTAATAGAAGGCTCAAGCATAGAACATTTTTCATTATCTTAAGTTTTATTCCCACCTAGTTTCATTATCTTAAGTTTTATTTAGTTATCACTTATATAAAGCTCCCTTTTCCAACCTATGGTGTCATGATCATTGGGCTATGAGATAGAAGCCCCCTCCAAATGCAACCCTACCCTAACCATGCTCATCCAATGATGAGTGACCATAGGCATGAAAATTCCCAACCCAACCCCAATCATTATAGCTTTTGAAAGTACCACAAAAGATTAGGACTTGCAAGTCTCTTGAAAAATGTATGCACATGTACTCATGTGTGGCACACCACCATCATGAAGATCATAACACAAGGACTAGATGAGAACACAAAGCAGAAAGTCACTTAATCAAAAATAGACTCATGAGGACATATGCAACATGCATCTCAATGCAACATAAAAATGCAATAAAGATCTGATAGACATCCAAATGGATCATCCAGGTCCATGATCAAACTCATGCCAAGAAAACTTGAGAAAATAGGGTGACACACAAAATGAGGTAAAAACCCCAAAATTTGAATTTTTTAAAAATTAAAACCCACTTTTCCTTTGGGTACATCCAAAAATAATTGAGTTTGGACACCATATGCAAAAATTGCCAGCATAATGGTGCAAAACCCCAAACCCCCATCCCAAAAATAGGGAAAATATTCATACTCGACCAACCCGATAGAACCAACAAATAGAAATTGAGGGGAACACTATTTCTTAGCCTCCTAACAAATAGTTACCAAAAATAGAAGCTAAAACAGAGTAGAAATGATAAAACAGGAAGGCCCTCCTACCTGATAGCAAAAGGGGTAGAATCTGAAACCCGCACAATAAAATAAATAACTTATCGATACTACCAAAAATCACAGCAAAGAAAGGTATCCTCGAGTTGGATCCAATGAGACTGATCTCGCAAAAATCCCATGCTCACAGCTCATAGAACGAACAAAAATCAAATCCTTCAAAAGAGGATTTTAGAAAAGCTCTCCAAATTTCTATTTTGAAAAAGTAAGAAGTGAATAATAAAACCCCTTTTTCAATATTTATTCACTTTTCAAGTTAATAGTCAATTAGGGCAAATAGCCAATTAGACTAGCTAGACTCTAAATTGACCCAAATGAAAATAAGTTATTGCTCGCAATGAGAATTCACCTAAGACAAAGCTACCAAAAACTAAATTTGAGAAGATTTAAAACTTGAAAACCCAAAATCATAGAAATCACTAAACAACTTTCACGACAATGCGAACCTCTAAATGCAGAGACATGCTCACTGGTCTAATTACATAATGCAGATGAGTTCAGATTTAATAATCACCAAAAGGTTTTAATTTAAATAGTTAAAATAAGAATATGTTGACCATATAGGGACGACATTGGTAAAATATGAATAGCTGAATCACTAACTCTGTGTGCCACTACTAGGGATATAATTCCTAGACACTAAAACACATGATCAAGTGCAATTGCATATAATATCATAGCCAAAGAAATAGTGCATTAAATTCCTAATTAATCCATTTACATCACTCCCATTTGCATAAAGCATAAAGAGACAAGAATGAAGTAAATAACCATAGCATAAAATCCATCACATAACATAATCAGAAAGTATGTCCAAGTAATAGATAATCAGATATCATCATAGATCTACTATCATCTCAAAATGGCATCAACATGCAAATATGATAAACTGAACAACATAGTAGTAAAGCATCTATGATACCAAATCAAAGTATAACATCCAACTCTTGAGTCATCACAAGGTACATAAAATAAGAGTATGAAATATCTCTCGAATCAAAATAGAAAAGGTACATACTGTAAACACGAGAGGTGCTATACATAGATCTTCTTCCAATATCTCTAATATACCCTGTGATGGCCAAGAATTAAAATCTATTCCCCAATATTCTAAGGAAGGGGAGATTGAGATAGTCTTGGTAAGAAAGCATCCTAAGTTTACTCTAGAACAACTAAATCTAAACGATAATAGTACAACAAAACCTAGTCTTGGAAGACAAATATGTTATCCACCAAGTGACATTGAGGAAGGGGAAAATAGTAGGAGGGGATGTGATTATAGAAAAAGTAAAAAATAGTTGCAATATAAATAATAGTAATCCAACACAAGATCATAATTCAAAAACTTTATACGACAATTGAAATATAACAATTGAGAATAACAATTTTGAGGAAAAGATTAATAGACTAAAGAAAATTTATGCAAATATAGACAATTAACAAAGGACCATATTTCAATGCAAAATGATATAAGTGACCAAATAATATCATGGGAAAAAGAGCATAAAGATTAGCTTAAATTAAATACTCAATCTCCCCAAATAAAAGTTGACAAAGATTATGAAAATAGATCTAAAATTGACATCAGACCCTTACAACTATTAAAGACTAATCTCGATTCAAAAAAGAAAAGGACTAGAATCTAGTAACTTACTTAATGTTTAGGATAAAGTAGACATTTTTTGTAAGGAAGATTTAATTAGGCACGAAGAAAAAATAATAGAAATATTGACATCTAGGGTTTTAAATTTCAATAACCAAGAAGCATAGTAAACTATCATAGGAGATCCATATAAAATGAACTATTCTGAAATTGGTAAAGGCAAAAAACTTCTTATTAAAAAATGTTCTAGACCTACAAAGTGCCATTATTTTACCATCTTTTGGTGCATGTCCTTTATGTCTTTGGCTTCTCTCCCTTGCATTCCAAATAAGATTCTACCACTTTGAATTGAGAATGCACGTGCAACAGGATTCCATATGCATGGACAATAGGTGGAGCTGAACAAATGCACCATGTTTACATTTTTCATATGTCTATAATTTTTTTAATTTATAGACCATCATGAATGTCAGAAATCTGGCATCTATGGCTGAGAGAACATCCTCAACAAGCTAGTAAATAAAAAGTCTTGATTTGCTTGCCTACTAAGGACATTTTTCTTTCCCATAAGAGTCAAAATTACAATGTTCATGATGGCCTATAACTAAAAATACCTAATTAAAGACCTCTAAAAAAAATGCAAACCTATTGCATTTTTCAGCTCTGCCTGATGTCTTATGCAAATGAATTGAGATTGTATATTAAACTAGGGTCTCCTTCTACATTGCCTAAAACCAAGAGATTGACATAGTTAACATCTAAAACTAGCACCATATTTACTAGTACGTTCCTATTGAAATGCAAGTAAAAAATAAACCTTCAATTTACCCTACTCCAAATATTAATTTACCATACAAATTTAATGTTATCAATTTAATTACTACTACATTTCTATTGACACCATACAAGCAAGACATGTGAACTATTTTATAGAATACCTCAAAGAAATGTGTTCTTGTGGTAAGACATGAGTGTGAGATTTGCATTAAATTGATTTGTTGAAAACACACACACAAGTATATGCACATGCTTGCAAATATATACATTGGAGATGCACATGCATGTAAATATATGTGGAGTTAGAAAGTTGTGATGCCCAAAATTAAGGTGTCAAGGTGTGTACAAACAAGTATTTGGTTCCAGGGTTAGGTATTTTAGACAAGAGGACACTCCTAGATGTATGGCCTAAAATAGTTAGATTCCTAATTGGAGTTACAAAGTTGTCATGCAATCATAGGTTAATATTGAGCTTCACTTGGTTTTGAGAATAGTTTAATATTCTCTACTAATCAGGGCCAACCATGTGAAGATGGAAGCTCATTTGGCTCCACCCCCAACATTAATCTAAATTCCCCATTAACATCTAAAATTCATTCATTCATTCATCTATTAATAAAATGTAACGTTCATGAATTATCACATGATAATATTCATTAATACATAATATTCATTGACATTCATTAACACACAATATTCATCAATATTTGTTAACAAATTATATAGTTTTATGAATATCCAATAGTACATAATTAAAACACTGAGACATAGATATCACTCATTATCAAATAAGTTGCATAAGTGAGAATCATATCTTTTTTAGTATTTTTATTTATTTTTTGCTTCCCTAAATTGTTGCAAAGGCATATCGATGTCATCATCATTTCTTCTCGCCTGTACACGCGATCTCACTGTCCTTTGCAAATGTGTGTCCTCTACAATAACAACTAAAAAGGTTAAATTAAAAATATATTATCATAATTGTTACAAGTATTTCAGTACTTCAAAGCACATACACATGGATCTCTTTACCTTGTCCAACCACATCATCTTGCCCGATGACTTGAACCTCAACACACTCATCAGGAACAACCTCTACATTCCTTGCAACTACAATACAAAATGTTTTATCGATCCCAACACATATAATAATCAAATTTGTATTACTAAAAAAAATTCAATTTAAAATGTTTACTTGTATTAATAATTCAATAATTAAAATTTGAATAGAAAATATATACCTTGAGTACTACAATGCTCATTTAAATTGACTCCAACATCACATTTAGATGGTGTATCAGGATTGGCAGGTTGCATTCCAATGTAAATAATTAGTGCACTTATCAATAATAATATACATATAAATACAAGAAAAATATTGATAAATGTTAATCATTCACTTTAATACATATAAATATATTCACTTAATTTTTTTAAACAAATATGCCAATAGTGGCATGTTGTGATGGTTAAGTTGTTGTGTTGTTATCTTTGCCATCAAGGTTCAAATCTAATGGGGATGGGGTCCCCTGTTTGTGGCCTCATTGGTTCATAGCTCCAAGTCAAAAGTGTTTACCCCTCTTTAAAAAAAATAATTTAAAAAAAAAAAAAAATGTAATCATTGTTTCCTTAAAACAAATATATTCACTTTATGTTAGAACTTAACATCAAGTCTGGAAATTGTTTAAGTATTCAATTTTCAATAAAAATAAATTGATTTATTAACTTGATTGACATATCTAGCAAAAGATCCTTGCACACTCATTTCTTGGAATTGTTCAACCACGACTATATAGCCTTGTTCATAGGCTATTTTCTTGTCCTCTTCATAATTTTTTAAAAAAACTCGAAGGCCTACATTTTTTTTTGGTATCATGAATATTTGTTGTAGTTAATTCATCAAAAGCAAATTGATTGAAAGATATAAATATTTTCATATGGTTTTTCATTTACTACTACTTACAATTTGTGCAACAATTTTTGAATATCCACCCGAGTCAAGCTTGTTTTTCCCATGCTTTTCCCATTTCTTGGAATCGTTCAACCACGACTGTATAGCCTTGTTCATAGGCTATTTTCTTGTCCTCTTCATAATTTTTAAAAAAAACTCGAAGGCCTACATTTTTTTTTGGTATCATGAATATTTGTTGTAGTTAATTCATCAAAACCAAATTGATTGAAAGATATAAATATTTTCATATGGTTTTTCATTTACTAATACTTACAATTTGTGCAACAATTTTTGAATATCCACCTGAGTCAAGCTTGTTTTTCCCATGCTTTTGTTTTCTTGTTTTTGTTGCCTTTTTTGTGTCAAGAAACCCATGTGAAGTTTGAAATATGTTATATCACACAAGTTAAAAGAGTAATTCGTACATAATTTCATTCTTAAGATTATCACATACCTTCTTTTGTTAGGTGGTAGTATTTCTCCATTATGTATTTTACTTGTCTCAATGACATCCCTTTTGAGATTACCCCACTCATTAATAGGAACATAGGGGGCCCTCTCATAATAAGGGTTGCATTCTATTTGGGACATGTATTTTTCCCTAATATACTTCAAATATTGGCCCACTTTCTCAAGGAGCCTAAGTTTCTAAAATATGTGGGGTCCAAATTTTTTTGTCATAGCCTCAATGAGTTTATCCTTTAACTCTTTATCTTGTAAATTCCACCTTTTAAGAAAAAAACTATTAGATTCATAAATGAAGTGAAGCTACCTTTTAATATACTTGAAGAAATAGATTAAAGGAAATTTGATCTAGCATTGAAATTAAAATATGATACATTTTGTGTATGGTCAACCCAAACATGCGCAAACATTCATCTTTAAGTTTTTCATAAAACAGACTATTCCCTACAAAATAATAGTGGGATTATTAGTTATTGCAATGGACTGCATTGGGGGGGGGGGTGGATAGTGCATTAGATTATGAGTATAAGATTGTATAGTAAAAGAAAGGATCAATCTTTAAATTACTTATAAGTTGGACTACTCTAAGGGGAAGTCCATCTTCATTGCTCATGAGCAATTAATCACAATTCTTTATTGTTCCCATTCATTTGACATGAATACATCTAGGAATTCCTTCATTTCCTCTTGCATAAAATGAACCCAATATGACAAAATTCCCCCTAAGAAAGAATAGTTCAAGCAAAATAAACACAAGAAAAATGAGAGAGAGAGAGAAAAAGAGGAATCTACGTACCAATAGGAATTGCCATTGCATTTGTGCCCATGCTACATGTTGCTTACATTGCAGTCAACATTACCTCTATGGTTCTATTCTTTGTAGTAGGTGGTGTACTCAACATAGGATCAATGCTAGGTGCTAAAACATAAGATTATTAGAGCATTAAAAAATATGGAAAACCATGGACAAGATTGTTAGAGCTATTAAATTTTTATTTTTGTTTGAGCAAAACACAAGCAGAGGATAGAACATGTGACATAATTGAACCACTTGAAGTATCTGCATTTGGGGAATGGCCCTTTAAAGTATTATGCATCCTCTATAAAAATAGCACATGTGAATTTTAGTTAATGACACAAATAAAAGAGTATACTATTAAAAACCATTGTTAAACTTTTTTTATAATTAAAAATCACATTAATACTTACTGTACAAGTCTAAACCAGGTGCATCAACACATTGTCTCTCCTCTATATTTCAAGATCCTAATGTTGAATTGATGTCAATCAAGTTAACTCTCTTGATAGTGCATGAAGGACCTTTTGTAGTGCAACCATATGATCAACCGTTGATGCAAAATCAATAATGAATGGATCCTACTCATCTTGTGGCTCCTCATGGGCTCCTTGTTCCTTTCCCTTTTTGTGATCAACACTCATTTGTGAGAGAAATACTATTAGCACTATATTTTACATCAATCCAAAATAGTAGTGAAGAATAACACATAATAAAAAATAGGCATTAACATTTTACCTTGTATCTAATTTGTATAACAACAATGAGTTTTACCTACAACTCCTAAAGGAGTAGAGACTCGAAGTAGTAAAGTGAAGTGGGAATCTAATGTGAAACTAAATGTTGGAACTCTAGAGAAACCTAGAAGGAAATCTTCTAGGAAAAATAGAGAGATAGAAAGTTTACAGAATATTGTTGATGGAAGATAGACAACTATTCTAGATTTTACCCCTAAAAAATAAACATGAAAATTATCACTTGGAATATTAGGGGATTGAACAATAGTCATAAACTTGATGTTGTTAGAAATTTTGTTAGGAAGCATAAGCCAAATATTCTTTTGCTACAAGAAACAAAAATGGAGAAGAGAGCTGAAAAAATTAATTCTTTTAATGAATACTATTTAAAGGCAAGTAGTTCAAAAGGAGCTTTAGGAGATAGTTTGATGTTATGGAAGAAATCCTACTTTTCAAGAACTATTTTAAATGCTAGTAAACATTTCATGGTGGCTAAAATTACTAGCATTGACCAAAATAATGAATGGTATATTGTCAACATGTATGCACCTAATATTAAGAATTTTAGAAAAAAGGTATGGGAAACTTAGTCTAATATAAAGAGTAAAGACTACTATAGTAGATGGATCTTCATGGGGGATTTTAATGTTCCTCTTTATCACCATGGAAAAAAGGGGGGTAATGTGAGTCAGCTAGATGGGAGACTGGATCTTATAGATTTCATTAATAAAGAAGGTTTAATGGATATAGATCTTCATGCTATAGAGTTTACCTGGAGTAATAAGTGGCTAGGTGATGATTGTATTTAGGCTTGATTGGATAGAGCTCTTATTTCTCCTAATTGGACTAAATATTTTGTATGTAAATTAGAGGCATTATCGAAAATTGGGTTAGATCATTTTCCTCTAATTTTTATTGCTGATAAGGTTAATATCAAAAAAAAACTTTCCTTTTAGGTTTGAAAAAATGTGGATGCAGCACCCATATTTTGAGCGTAAATTGGTTGAATGGTGGAATATAGATATTGATGGAATTTCTCTTTTTAGAGTGGCTTCAAAACTAAGAAATGTCAAAAAGGAGGTTAAAATTTGGAATAAAAGATGTTTTGGTAATATTTTTGAGAGCAAATCAAATATCAAGGAAGAAATGCAAAATATCCAAGATAAGATATAGAAGGAAGGATACACTCCTAACCTTGTTAGAGAAGAAAATGAAAAATTGGTGGAGTATCATGACATTGTTACTAAAGAGGAAATTTATTGGAGGCAAAGATCTAGATTAGTTAAAAATACTAGGTTTTTTCACATTTCTACTTTGAAGCATAGAGCTAAAACTCATATCTCAAATCTTAAGAAAGGAAATATGAACAGAGGAAAAGGAAATCTTGGAAGAGATGGTTTCCTTTTTTTTTCACTCTGATGACATCTGACTCTAATATTGACTCCATTCACCAAGTAGAACTTTTAAAGGTTATTCTATCTCTGATTATTGAAGAGCAAAATAAAATGTTAGGTGCTGTTCCTAAGGAAGAGAAAATTTTTAAGGTAGTTTTTTCCTTAGGAGGGGATAAGTCTCAAGGACTAGATGGTTTTCCAATGTTCTTTTTCTAAAAGGAATGGAAACTAGTTGGAAAAGATGTATGTGATGTTGTTAAAGAATTCTTTGGGGAAAAACATATGTTGAAGGAGATCAATTCCACTTTCCTTTGCCTTATTCCTAAAATAGTTGGGGCTGATTCTGTAGACAAATTTAGGCATATTAGCTTGTGTAATTATTTCTATAAGATTATCTCAAAAGTCCTTACTTCTAGGCTACTTTTTGTGCTTCTGTCTCTTATTATTGATCAACAAAATGGTTTTGTCCTAGGTAGGAAAATTCTTAACTCTATTATTGCTGCACATTAGAATATTCACTCTTTATCTTGTTCCAATAATTAGGGTTTTATTATGAAAATTGATATTGTGAAGGCTTATGACAAAGTGGAATGGGCTTTTCTTGAAAATATTTTATTGGCCATTGGCTTTAGTTATAGGATAGTGAGGGCAATTCTTCAGTTGATTTCTACTACCTCGATTGCAGTATTGGTGAATGGATGCTCCTTTGAATTCTTTAGCCCTTCTAGGGGATTGAGACAGGGAGACCCTTTATCCCCTATTCTCTTCACTATAATGGTTGATTGTTTGGGGAGGTATATTGGGAAACTAGTTTTGCAAGGGGATATTAAAGGTCTGCAACCTTCTTCTCAACCTCTTGCTCTCATGGACAATTTGTTGATGACACTATTTTCATGGGGAAAGCTGAAGTTAGGGAACTCAAAATTCTTAAAAAAGACCTCAGCCTCTACTCTTCTATTTCAGGTTAGTTGATTAATTGGAATAAGAGCTCTTTGTTTTTTATTAATACCCTAGTTTTAAGATAGAACAAAATTGCTAAAATTCTAGGGTGCTTAGTAGGTTCTTTTCCTTGTATTTACATGGGTCTCTGTTTGGGACATAAAGCTGTAGATTCTTTGTGGGAGGATCTCATTAAGAAGTTTAATAAGAAACTTTCTGGTTGGAAAGGTAATCTTTTGAGTCAAGCTGGAAAAATCACCCTCCTTAAAGCTTGTCTCTAAAGTATCTCTACTTATGCTTTGAGTCTCTTCATAATTCCAATTTTTTTTATGAATACTATTGACAAAATCCAAAGGAATTTTCTCTGGTCTGGCACTGAGGAAAGGAAGAGAATGGCTCTGATAGCTTGGGATCAATTTTGTAAGCCTATCAGGGAAGGTGGTTTGGGAATCATGTCAGTGTGAAGTATGAATAAAACTCTTCTTACCAAATAGGGATGGAGAGTGTATCATGATGATAAGGAATGAAGTACTATATGGAAACATAAATACCTTTTTCATGCTCCTTATTTATTTGATTTTCTATCATCTCCTAATGTTCTATCCCCTTCTGCTATTTGGGGGGCTGTGCAGGGAGCTAAGAACATCTTAAGTAAAGGATGCTCATGGAAAGTTGGAAATGGGCAGAAGATCAGATTCTAGGAAGATGTTTAGATCCTGGATCATCCTTTGATTGAGGAATTTGAGGATAGGACCCAAATTGATAAATGTAAGCAATTGTATGGAACTTTTGTGGGACATTACTGGTATAATAATAGGTGGGTTAGCCTTGTTGATATTAATCAAGATTTTCATAATATCTAGATTATGTTGAATTCTTTGCTTGTATCCCCTAAGGAAGATAAAATGATATGGAGTGCTGGTGTAAGTGGCTATTTCAAAGTTTCCTTTGTGTTCAAATATAAGGAGAAAGGTAATCACCCTTTATGGACTAGAGCTTGGATAAAAGGTCTTAATCCAAAAAATAATATCTTTTATTGGATTTTGCTTCAGAATAAAATTCTTACTCAGGACAACCTACAAAAGAGAGGCATTAATGTGGTTAATCAGGGTAGCCTATGTAAAGGAGGTTAGGAAGATAGAGATTAATTGTTGTTAAATTGTACTTATAGTAAAAAATTATGGAGTTCTATTCTCAACTTCTGGAATATTACTTGGGTACACCAAAACAATATTGAACACTATTTTCAGAGTTGGAATTGTCCATCTAAGGATAATGATGTTGGTTTCCTGTGGAAAATTACTCTTCCCCATCTTTGGTGGGGAATTTGGAAAGAAGGAAATAACATAATCTTTAGAAATAAAGAAATTCCCGAGTGGGTGCTTGGCCAAAACATTATCAGAGCAATAAAGGAAAACTTCAATTCCTAGAGAAAGTGTAATGAAGATTTCCAAATTGACAATCCAATGAATACTAAAGGTTCTAAAATGAAGAAATAAGATCAAAGATTGAATACTAAGTGGAAGGCTCCTCCTATGGGATGGATTAAAGGGAATTTTGATTGTGCTACAAAAGGAAATCCTAGCAAAGTAGGCTATGGAGGGGTTTTGAGGGATCACATTGGTAATATTATAGATGCTATTGCTATATCTATTGGTACTTCTACTAGTCATAAATCTAAGGCTATTATATCTCTTTATATGATGAGGCTAGCCGTGGAAACTGGTTTTTAGTACCTCTAGATGGAAGGAGACTCCTTGAATATCATAAATTTGCTTAATGGAAACATTTTGATTACATGGTCTATTGAATCTAGTGTAATGTAAATTAAATCCTTAATGGATAAATTTGATAAAGTCTTTTCTCTCATTCCTTCCAAGAAGGAAATGCTGTGGTTGACTGGATTACTAACCAGGCTATCTAGTGGGAATGTAGATGACTTGGCATGATGACCTAAGTAGGAGCATGGATTTCAAAGCTCTAATTAATTATGACAAAACTCATGCGATGGAAGGCAAGATCTTCTAAGATTAGCAATTTAATGATAAGTGGAGGTGGGGTTACGAAGGATAGTGTTATATTCCCTATAAAGTACCTAAAAGTGATTATTACCCCTGCTTGTGTTTTAATGAGCACCTTGGTTGTTTTAATGAACACATTGGCTTTTCTCAAATCTTTATGTCTCCTAGTCTGCTTGACTTTGGCCTTTCACAGAGAAATCATTTTTTTGGAAATGGGTAGGGAACTAAGAAAATAGGAACCAAAGAACTATAAAGCATAGAAGGCCAAAGCCTCTATTTTGTAGATTCTAGAGAATGGTAATGTCACTACTTGCTTGTAGCACCTTCATGGCTACAAATCACATGTCACGGAGGAATTCTTTAAAAAATAGATCAAAGATAGGGTTTCCATGCATGGGGCTACAGTTCATTTGTCTAAAGATTTCATTGTCGAAGTCATGGGGCTTCCTAACGAGGGCATAAAATTTAGCAAGGAAACTAGTATCTCCAATGATGCATTTAAGAAATTTCCAAAGACAGAAGAGGAGGAAAAAAATTTGGAGAAAAATGGTGACTTTTACGAGCTAAGTCAAATAAAAGCTATTTGGCAAGAAATCCTCTCATGCATCCATGAGTATTTTATTTTAGATGGTAGGGCAAAAAGAGTTCATATATTTCATTTTGTGTTCCTAAATCAATTTTAGTATAAGGATAAGATCTCATTTCCATTATATTTGAGGTTCCCCTTGCTTCAAAGCCTTCAAGACCATAGGAAAAAATATTCTTATCCGATCTTACATAAAGGGCTAATCCTTTTAATTGAGAATTATTGTAAGAGTAAGGCTATTGTATCATCCCCACCCTTTGAGAAAAAGATGCATTCTGTTAGTGAAACCTATTCAAGAAAGAGTAAGGGAGATGAAGGGGTTAGTGTGAGAAAGAAGAGTTTGAAGCAAGACATGCCTTAGAAAAATGCAAAGGAAATTACTGAGTTTGAGAATTTAGACAAAAATGATGAAATGAATATGGAGAATGAGGAGAATATGGATATGGGAGACTTTAGTTCAAATCTGGAGGCTTACCTTGGTAGTAAAGGTGAGACTAAGGAAAGTTATGACAAAAATATAAGGTTAGAAAATTTTGGAGAAGAGGATAAAAATCAAAGTGAGAAACCCTACAAGATAGGGAGGAAAATTTGGAGGAAGATACAGGGAAGGAGAAGGATGACTCAACTGGTAAGGATGCAATACTTTCTTTCCTTCACACTGCCAAGTTCAAGGCAAAATCCTCTCTCCAAGGTGATTCCTAGATGTACAATGAGTTAATGAATTTGAAAAGAAGAATGGGAAAGATGCAATAGGACCAAGAAACTAAATAGGCTAAGATCATTCAGCTAGAAGTTCAAGTTGGCAATATCCCAGAGAAGCTAAAGGAATATGAACATAGGCTCCATCTTTTGATCAAAGAGAGTGGGAACAAGATGGATTAGGTCATTTCAAGAATTTGTGTGGCTATTGCTAGCTTAGGTAAGAGAAATAATGAAGAAATCATGCCTCCTAGTAGGCCAAGCAAAAGAACAAGATAGAGTTCAAGGAAGAAGGCAACTGAGGCAATTGGGAGATTTGCTATTGACATTATCCAAAACATTATGGAGGTAGGCAAGGAGGTGGTGAAAATGATCAAGGAACTACAATAGTTGCTAGTGGTAATTTTGGTAATTGGTCTCTAGTCTGGTGGTAGTTCTGGTAAATCGTCTCTGGTCTGGGTTTCCTAACTAGTTTTTGTTCCTTTTGTTCAAAATCTAGGTTCTAGGTCCTTGTAAAACTTGGTTTCATTTAATGGTCTTATTTTGTGGTTTTAGGTCCCTGTAAAACCTAGTTTTGTAACTTTTATATTGTAGGTTTTAGTCCTTGTAAAACCTGATTGTGCTTATTTGAATATCTTTTGCTTTTTTGTTAAGAGTTTCGGGTGCCTTCAAAATCTATTTTTCCCTTAATCTAAAACAATGATTTTTACTTATTGGGAAGAAGAACTTCCATGCAAACCATCATTTTTGTGCTTATCATGTGGTTGTTTTAGATTATGGTAAAAATAGGTTTTGAAGGGACCTTGAAACCCTTTCACATCCTCAAAAAAGTTAAAAACAAGCCATCCAACAGGAAAGAGTCCTTAAACCTACTAGAAGCAGTACCAAAATCAGGTTTTATAGGGACCTAAAACCACTAAGAAAGTCTAAATAAAGTACCCAAGTTTTACAAGGAGCTAGAACCATCAGTGTAGTTTAAAAACTAAAAGCCAAAAAATAGGACCAAACACAGGAACCAGAAGTAACAACCAGCTAACAGGACTTGAACAGGAACCCGACCAAAAAAGAAGACCCAGGAAACTATTGCAATTTCGTAATCATCTTAACTACCTCCTTACCAATCTTAGCTATGTCCTAGATGGAGTTAGCATATGAAGAAGCAGCAACAATCAAAGCTTTCTTCCTCAAACTCTATCTTGTCCTCTTGCTAGGGCCCTCCGAAGATATGGTTCCTCCATTTTCTCTTTTGCCCTATGTCGTCATAGCTGCACAGATGCTTGAGGTTACCTATTCCATTTTTGTTCCACTTTCCTTGATGAGAATTCTAAGATTCTACTCATAATCCTTTAGTTTTTTTGGGATATCTCCCATTTGCACCTCCATGTGTTGAATAATAGCTCAGTCAGCCTCCTAGTTATGTTGCAAGGTATGCACTTTCTTCTTCAGCCCCATTATTTCATTATAAATCTAGGAGTCAACTTGAAGGAAAGAGTCAACTTTTTGTTTAGTAGAGTGACGGAAGGAAAGTTTGGTTTCCCTTACTGGGGAGTCACCCGCATCATCAGTAGTGGTGTGTGGTAAGGGGCCACCTTTATCAATTTATATCTCCCCATCCAAAGGCTCCTCCTCACTAGACTCTGTAGGAATATGATGGCTCTGGCCCTCCTTATCTTGTCCCTTAGTCTCCTTTACAGGAGTGGAGGCTATCCCCATGTTTTCCTCCTCACTCAAAATGGCTAGATCATCGATTAAATTTTATTTCTCTTTATCACCTCCCCCACACACAATATGAGTATCCTCATTATCAGACTTGCTCTATTTCGAGTTATCCTTAGTAGTATCTTCCTATCTCCCTTCCTCAATTTTGTCTTTCGTATCCAGATAACCATCCAGGTTAGAGCTAAACTCCCTAGCATCTGTCCCCTCCTCTTCCTTAGGGACATCCTTATCTAAGCCTTCAGTACTCTCCACCTCTGTATCCTCTTCCTTAATTTATCTTCGAGAGCTTGAGGATTTCAGTTTAGCCTTAATTTTCTCTTTAACATTCTCATCAGTTTTACCTTTTAAGGGTTTAGGATTCTTTTTTTGCCAGTGGACAGAGATGAAGAAATGGATTTATTTTTACAAAAACCCTCAATGAGAAAAATCAGACCTTCATGTAAGATGGGTCGAGACTGTTTCTTTCTATGGGCATTCAAACTTTGGAGCAAAGAAAACTGCAAATAGAAAGGGAAGGAAATTCTATCCTTGTACCTGAAATGGTTAAGAAAGACAAAGTGGAATTTGTACACCCTTATCATGTGGTTGTTGATCCATACTATTGCTCTATATTTCAAATAAAAATCATTGAGACATGTTAAAACATGTGTTCTTATTCTAAGTTACATGAATAATAGACAATTACCAAAATGTTTCAATTAAAAGAAGAGATTTTTTAATTTTTTTTTAAAAATAATTTTAAATCATGTACAAGTTCATTTTACTATTTAATACCATAATAGTAGAAATGTTACCAAAAAATAGTAATAATTTAATTATGTGTTGGAGTCATTGATTGGAGTTAATTTAAATGGTGCATAGTATGTACCAGCTCATCTATGATAGTGGCTTTATTTATATCTATGAGATTAAAATTGTAATAAATAAGAATCTCTTTGCTACCAGATATTAATTTTATCACACATACAAATACACAATTTCCCTCATGCACATTAAATATGCAGTTGGGTTTCTTCTTAGTTGACGTAGTTTGTGTATTGTTTATAAAACCTGTAATATATAGTTGCTATTTTACTTTGTTTACTAACTTTTTGTTGTATATAATTTTTTGTGAGTGCATACATCCACATACTTTTTTTTATAGCTACCTATCTATATCCAACTATCGTAATCATAACAAGGTCTGACATACTCCATCAATTTGACAACTTTTTTTGTAAGAGATCTATATGCCATCCATGGAAAATAGGCACAAACCATATAATTAGGATGGTGTTGTGCAATATATCCTCTCTCTAAAACAAAAAATTAGTGTTTAATGGAGGAAGTTCATCTGAGACCCATTGTTTATGTAGATGTTTATACTTAAAGGGTACATTAGACTTTCCTTTGCTCTCATCATTAGAAGAACATGACCCCCCTTAAGAAAGGAAAAAATTCATGCATTTATTGAATTTCTTTTCTAATATTTTGACCTCAACTCAATCTCCTTGATCTAGACATACTAAATGTCTCACTTTCTTATTTCCTTCCTACATTTTCCTTGCTGAAGGAAGACAAATCTGATAAATACCTATTTGCTGGTACCTACACTTCATGAAATGAGAGAGATAGGTGACAATGAGAGATATACTTTACAAATGGTAAAAGATATTAATCTCTATGGGGTGTATTGACTTATACCTAATGATCCATGAGACTGTGTGAGATTCTCAAATGAGCTAATGGGAAACAAGATACTGAGGGGGGGTGTGAATAAGGATCTTAAATTTTTGACATCAAAACCAATTTAATGAATTCACACCTAAATCATCTAATATAATAGATCTATCATTAAAACTATAGTTCTAAAACATAAATGAAATACATCACATCCATGAAATATTTCAATACATAACACAATGATTTGGTAACCTAGAAATACTTCAATGCAAAGGTAAAATTGGGGTGGGGATGAAACTCGTAAATCTTTAATATTGCAACAATTAAGTTAGCCTATTAGGGTTACAATGTTTGATCATAATATATGATGTACCGCATGAGGAATCTACCCCATTAAAATCTTTAGAGACTATAAGATCTCAACTTGTTAAAGAATTCTACACTCACAATGAAGGACTTTCTTAGGAGGTTTACATAGGTCTGTTAAAACCACTCTATTAAGAGATTTACCCTATCTCAATTAAAAATAACTGATTCAGTACTTGACCCTTAGTTTTCTTTGTAAGATGGTCTTGGGTCTTCTATTTTCTATATCTCTATTTTGATCTCCTAATTAGATAACTTTGTTCAATCCTTCACTGCTCTGATTTCTCTCTATCTGATTAGCTTTCAAACTTAGTCTTCTCATCTTCACATGCACATACACCTAGTCATTTCTTCCTTCATACTTGCATAAGTGATATGTCTCTTCCCCCCTGCCCCTCTCTCTGTCTGTCTATTTGTCTATTTGTTTGTTTGTTTGTTTGTTTGTCTGTCTGTCTATTTGTCTATCTGTCTGTCTGTCTGTCTGTCTCTGTGTGTGTGTGTGTGTCTCTCTCTCTCTCTCTCTCTCTCTCTCTCTCTCTCTCTCTCTCTCTCTCTCTCTCTCTCTCTAATTCTAGGGTTATAATACTCAATAAATGGATTTTCTAGGAAGGTTCTAGTTCTTGATTGATAGTAATACCTTTCGTCTCTTCTTCTCTCTTCTCATCTACTCTTTCTTTGCCTTACAACTCAACAAGGTTTGTAGCTCTTGCATTTTCTTGAGTGTGAGATTGTTAAAATAATACATAGGTAATATGATTACTTCATCAAGGCTTATTAACTCATCATCCTCACCTGACTGAGTCACATCTTGAGATCCTAAGGGCGTATCACTTGGTAGTGATAATTGTAGTTGTTTCCCCTTGTCACTTGATCTCAATCTTGGCTACTGCACTTGTGTAGGAATCGCCTATTTCATAGGTATCATAGTTGTATATTCTATAGCCTTTGCACTCAACAATTGAATAAAAGCTTGAGTAGCCTCTTACTCTTTTTGTATGACTTCTTCTACTACTGACTTAGTGCATGTGTCTTTTTCAAAATTTTCCCCTTTTTGCAAAATAGGCATACAAGTAAATGATGTAAATATAATTAAAGCTCTACCAAGTTTCATGGCACTTGTATCCTTTGTAACTAATGTCACATCAATATCATTAGTCTTCTTATTGTCAAGCTTTGGATAATTATAATATATAACAAAATTAGGTTAGTGAAGAGCTTTCTTGAATCTTTCATTAAACTTTGAATGTCCTCTTTTGTCACTATATTAAGATTTGGTGGAGGAGTGTCAATGTCATCTTATATTGTGACAATCTCTTTTTGTTCACATTGATTGACTAGTTGTTGAATCTCCTCAGTTAGCTTGGCCACTTCTTGGTCATAGTCATCTTCAAATTCTACTGTGTCTTGGCCTTCCTCCACTTCCATAGATGAAGCAACCTAAATGCTTCTTTCCATATCCGAATGTTATCTTCCCTAACTTCATGAGATTTATTCTTTAAAATATTATATGCTCTTTCATTCAGAATAAAATTCTTTTCATAATCTTTAAGGGCTATAGACATATGAGTCTTCCCCATATCTAGCATATCTTGTGCCAGTATTGTCTCTCTTATTTGTTTCTCAGTGTCCAGTGTCCACTCCCACTTTGCATCCACTTTTTTATGCAATCCTGCTAGAAATCCAACTCCCATTTCCAAGGGTGTATGTCTAAATTTGATCATCATGTCAATCATATCTCTTTCAAGCTTATCTTGATCAATATTATTCAAAGAATCATAATGAATATCTTTGAATCCTATAACACTTTGTGATTCTTTTAATTTTTCACATACCTTATCCATAGTCATTGGATGTAGTATCTTCACTTATATTTGGTCTCAAATTGTGATGGCATGCCATTGTAATTACAATGGTAACCTGTCTCCTAAATGAAATCAAGAGGAATTGGCTCTCGTCCAATGGGCATTAGACTTTTTCTTTTGTAAGTTATGATGATAAGGGCTATCATCACAATTATGATGGTCACAAGTATCATAAATTGAGCTAACAAATTGGAAAACCATTCATTTTCATCATCACATGTGTGATGGAAATATGTTTAAGACACTTTCAAAATTGTGACAAATATACAACAAAAAAGATATGGGTCCCACAACAAGCCATCAAAAACATCTTTCGCATTTGTGACAGTCATTTAGCAGGAATGCTGTGGGATCGACAACTAGCCATCACAACTGTGATGGCATGCTATATTAATAAAATAAAAGGTGGCAACTATTGAATAGTTATGATGTAGTCATAGGTTAATATTGTCATGGAATTGTAGGTTAATATTGAGCTTCACTTGGTTTCGAGAATAGTTTAATATTCTCTACTAATTAGGGCCAACCACATGAAGGTAGAAGCTCATTTGAACCACCCCCCCAACAAAAATAAAAATAAAAAAATCTAAAATATCTAAGAAAGGATCAATATTTAAAGTATAAGAAAGGTTCTAGACCTGTAAAAGTGACATCATTTTCCCATCTTTTGGTGCATGTCATTTTTCTGTCACATCCAAAATAAGATTTTGTCACTCTCAATTCAGAATGCATGTGCAACTATGTTATGTATGCATGGACATTAGAAGGATTTGAAAAAATCCAACACATTTACATTTATTTAATAGGTCTATGCAAACCTCTAACAAAAATGCAAACATGTTGGATTTTTTTAAGCTCCACTTGATGTTTGTATGCATATGAATTGAGATTGCATATTGAACTATGGCATCCTTCTATATTGCTTGAAACCAATAGATTTACATAGTTATTTGTCATACAATCATATGTTAATTTTGACCTTCACTTGTTTATATAATAATTTAATATTCTGTACTAAGTAGGGCCAACCACGTGAAGGTGGAAGCTCATTTGCCCCCCACCAAACCCCCACCCCTAAACATCTAAATTCCCTATTAACATCTAAAATATCTAAGAAAATATCAATCTTTAAAGTACAAAAAAGGTTCTAGACCTACAAAAGTGACATCATTTTACCATCTTCTAGTGCATGTCATTTTTTTGTCGCATCCAAAATAAGATTCTGCCACTCTAAATGGAGAATGCACATGCAGTTGTGTTCAAATGCATGGACAATAGGTAGAGCTAATAAAACACAACATGATTACATTTATTTAACATGTATATTAAGTTTTTAAAATTATAGGCCATCATGAACAATGTTCATGATAGTCTATAACTTAAAATACCTAATTAAGACCTCTAACAAAAATGCAAACCTATTGTGTTTTTCAACTCTGCCTGATGTTGTATGCATATGAATTGACATTTCATATTGAAATATGACATCCTTCTGCATTGTCTACAACCAAAAGATTCACACAATTAGTTGTAATAGAATCATAGGTTAATGTTGAGCTTCACTTGGTTTTGAGAATAGTTTAATATTCTCTACTAATAAGGGCCAACCACTTGAAGGTGGAAGCTCATTTGTTCCCCCCTACCCCCCATCCCACCCACTCTCCACCCCACCCACCCCCCCTCCCTAACATCTAAATTCCCTATTGTGTTTTTCAGCTCTACCTGATGTCGTATGCATATGAATTGACATTTCATATTGAAATATGGCATCCTTCTGCATTGTCTACAACCAAAAGATTCACACAATTAGTTGTAATAGAATCATAGGTTAATGTTGAGCTTCACTTGGTTTTGAGAATAGTTTAATATTCTCTACTAATAAGGGAAAACCACTTGAAAGTGGATGCTCATTTGTTCCTGCCCACCCCTCACCCCCCCTCCCCAACATCTAAATTCCCCATTAACATCTAAAATCTAAAGTACCTGGAAGGTCCTCATCACCTCCTGCTACTCTTAGGGGAAGTCCATCTTTATTGCTCATAAGAAATTCATCACATAGGTTCATCTAGGAATGTCCCCATCACTTCCTACACAAACTAAATCCAATATTAGAAAATACCCCCTAAGAAATAATAGTTTAAGTGAAATAACCACATGAAACATTAGAGAGAAAAAGAGGAATCTACTTACCAATATGTGTTTCCATTACATCTATGGCCATAATACCTGTTGAGTGATTTTTATTATTATTTTATTGTACCAAGATCTATTTATTTATATACATACATACACATATGTATATATGTGTATACATACATACACATATGTATATATGTGTATACATACATACACACATATATAGATATCACAAGTGCACAACAATGAGATGGAGAGATCACAAGAGCCTGACAAGAAAATGCAATAATCACAAGGGAACATACATATGCACATATATGTTAATCTCAAATTGGTTTTGACTAGTGAGTATCTATAAACTTAAGTCATTTACTTAGTTCATGCTGAAAAAGTAACATATGCTGAGCACAACATGTAAGTTAGAGCATGCCGAGTAAACAATGAGTGCTGAGTCACTCAATAGCCAAGAATATAGTATGTGCTAAGTGATTCAAATGCCAAGCAAGTAGTGCATGCTAAGTCATTCAGTTGTGGAGTGATAGCATTGAAGTCATAGTTAGTGTCAAGCATTAGGGACTTTAGATGCTGAGTAATAGAATTTTGACATTGTTGTTTGTATTGGCACACACTACTATGTAAACCATTTTTGAGCCATCTTAAGGATTGATTTATAATTTTTTTTGATACAAATGAATCTTAAGTGGGAATCCCTATGTATTACATGCATCCAATTAGATAAAGGGAAGGTTTAAGTTGTAATATGGGTTAATCACAACTGTTGATTCATACCTAACCCTAAGTCATCTAAGTATTCTTGAGGACAAACCCTAAACTTTTTATGAATGATCAGAGAGAGAGAGAAGGAGAGTTTGCATGCACAAACATGAAATTCATGGTGACCAATGTATTATGATCTGACTTACATTGTAGAATTAGTTAAAGGAGAACCAAAGAAGGAAACAATGAATAGTAGGGAGACATCTGATCAAGAAGGATCACGTACACATTAGTATAGAGGTGATTTGACATCAAGCAACAAAGTGACAATCAGAGGATCATTGCCAAGAAATTCTAAAAGGTGAATCAGTTAAATCTCTAAAAAAAGTAGTCCTAATAGGCTATATTGAAATCCTCTAACAAGGTGCTTACTTAATTGTGACTTGAAGTTCTCTAATCAGGTACACTTCTAACAGGGTGTTGAAATATTTTAATAGGGTAACATCTAACAGTCTTTGTAAGCTTTTAACAGGGTAGATCATGTTACATGATCAAACATTATAACCTTCATTGGATACACTTTATTACTACAGTAGTGAAGATTTGTGGGTGTCATCCCCACCTAGTTTTACCTTCTCATTGTAGGGTTTCTATGTAATCATATCTTGTGTCATATATGTGTGAATGCTTTCTTGTTTACATAATTTAGATGTATATTCTTTACATGGTATTTTAGTTTACTTATTGAATTGTGAGATGGATGTATGGTGAATGTTTTTATGGGTTAAAGTTTAAAGCATTGATTCACCACCCCTCTCAGAGTTTAACTTTCCTATTGTAATTCAACCAATACATACATACATGCATGCATGCATGCATAAATACATACATACATATGTGTATGTATGTATAAATAGAGAGAGATCTTTTTTAAGGTGCTAAGTGACTTACCTCAAGATCCTCCACAAAAATAATGCATACTAGGAAACGTGAGTAGAGCTCAAAAGAAAGTTTACAAAAACATATCATAGCAGATATTTTTAGAAAGAAACAAACCATAAGCTAGTTAAATGGGTCTAGATACTAATTATATGGGTTGATATATATGTGTATTTAATTGGGATATGGCTTCTGTAAGGGAATGAGACTCATGATTATGGCATTTACACAAAAGCAGAACTTTCTTCTTTAACTCCTTTCACTCAACTCTTCATTGAAGTTATTCTTCTAGTAATGAGAATAATTGATATAAATTCTTGGAAGCCAAGGGACCTTGAACCTCTGTTACATTCTCTATAGACATGTGAGAAGTTACTACCAATTTTAGTACTTCATAACATTCTGGATCATATAGTGACACCCAAATTAAAAATAACAGTATATAGTTGGGATACAAAGATCACAAGGGAAAAAATATAGATTCTTATAGAACTGTCATCATATTAGGTACAATAAAATGAATGACATGTAGAGATTAGAAGGGTATGATAATGAGATGCAAAGATCACAAGCGCATGACAATTAAATGCAATGATAAGAAGGGTACACCAATGAAATACTAGATTTGCACATGATACATACATACATACATACATATGTTGGAATTACAAGTAGGAAAGGTAAACTTCTAAGTGGGGGGTGAATCAAAAGTTAAAACATGAACCCATAGAACTTTTCACCACTCATCCATCTCATTCATTCAACAAATAAACAAAAATAATATGTAAAGCACATACATCTAAATCATGTAAACATATAAACAATCACACGTTTGACACCAGAGAGGATTACCCAGAAACCCTCCAAAGAGAAGGTAAAATTGGGGTGGGGATGACACCCACAATTCTTCACCACTAGAGTAATAAACTGTAGCCAATTAAGGTTACAATGGTTTGACCATAAAGCATGATCTGCCCTATGAAAGGCCTACTTTGTTAAAGGCTTACAAGGACTATTAAGTCCCACCTTGTTAGAAGTTTTCCTAGCTAAAGGACTTCAGAACATCCACTTGGAATGTCACCCTATTAAATGATTTACAATAGTCTGTTAGGACTACTTCGCCTAGGAGATTTAACTAAAATCACCTGATAGGATGTTTCAACATAGATCTGTTGGAAATATTCAAGACTATGCTAAGTTACTACGAGGGGAGGGGTGAATCAATAACTTCTAAAACTTTAACAATTTTAATCAAATAATCCAATTAGCACTTGATTCATCACATCTTATCTAATTGAATGCATGAGAAACTAAAAACATGAAAGTATCCATAACAATTTGACATAAATATTTGGTGACCCACAAACTTTCCAAATAGAAAGTAAAATTGGAGTGGGGATGATGCCCACAAACTTTAGTACTGTAGCATAAAGTTGGCCTGTTGATCACTTCTGATGATCTGCCTTGTTAGGAGCAAATAGGACTACTAGGTCCACCTTGTAAGAGGATTTACAAACATAAAATGAATTATGCACTTGATAAATAAATTTAAGAAAGATTGTTAGGTCTACCTTGTTAGAGGATTTTGACTGGTTCACTTGTTAGGATGAAGTAGTAGACTTTTGATTTGCAACTGAGTTTATTGATAGAGATTCCTTAGTGTACTAATCACCTTTCTATAATAGATATGTCTTTGCTACTCCTTATAGTGTTATGGCCTTGACAATTTGCTCTTTATCCACTGCATTCATAACTTGAACTTTTTGCATCCATATTCACATTACATTCATGCATACACACATTCACATTCTTACATTGGATATGATACAATACTTTACATATATATACCAATCCAAATATACATAATTACAAAGCCATCCATGATACAAATTAAAAAAAATATTACAAAGTTGGCCCATATGAAGATACTTAGGTTCTAAAGACAGATTCAGTGAGGTTTTGATATTTGGCATCCATTGTCAATGCTTGACATCATCATGCATTCAGTAGACATAAAAGCTCGGTCCATACTAATCACTTTTAAGTAATCTTGAACTCAAATTGCATTAGTGACTCAGTAGATATTGTGTAACTTGGCAAAGACTAAATCACTTGGTTAGCATAAAGTAGCTTGGTTAATGCTGGATTCACATTACATGAACTATGAACTCAGTAGACATTGCAATGCTTGATAACCACTGATAAACTTGGCATATACTAAAATGTATAGTTTGAATAGCTGGACTTCACACTAACTAAATTTTCTCGATAACTATTGGAATTAGTCCAAAGGACTCAGTAGCAATTGTAGAACTCGGTGGCTACTGAATTACATGGAAAACTCTATAAACTATTCAACAAGCTCAGTGGCTATACACAATCTAAATAAGTGTGTGTCACTAATAAAAAACTTGATTGATATATCAACAATCTCCCCCTTTGGCATTAGTGACAAAAACACTTATTTTTCAAAACCGAATACCTTATATTCATCACCATGTGATACTAGTTTGGTAGAGTATACTATATTTTTTTGAGATTTTTCAAAACTGATCTTTGTAAGTATATACAATATACTATACATCTTTTGCTACATACAACATGTATTACTGATACAAGTTCTCCACCATAGCATATTTCTCCCCCATACTATGTGTCTCTCTGCTCATGTCTTAACCAATATATCTTTTCTCCCCCTTTTTGACATTAATGCCAAAGATTTATTCTAACATATTTACGTAGAAACACCAAAATGGGATAAGAATTCAGAATGTACCTTGAGAGTGATTGCCAAGATTTTATCCAAATTTTCTTGCAAGACCTTGCATATATGGAGTGCAATTTGTACCTTTGCTGATAGTTCAATCATATGGTCTACAACAGAGAAGCTATTATCATGGATCAGAGTTTTTGAATATACAATATTTTTTTTGCATTGTATCCATGATTGGAAGGATCATGTTTTGTATGTCGATCAATGTTGATCAGATCCTTGCTTCTTCTCTTAGCAATTCAGCTTGCATATCTAACAAAAAACTAATTTTCTTGAAATGAGTAGATCTTGAACTAGGGTCAAGTTGCAACTGCTAAGCACTTGCCTTTAGATCTATATCAATTTTGGACAATTTGTCCTTTATTTCCTTTGTATACTTAGTGATGTCACATAGTTTCCCAAAAAGTGATGACACATTTGAACATGACACCTCAAGATTGACCAACATTGTAGAAAGCTCTACTTTATAAATGACTATTTGCTGAGCAATGTGCTCCAACACTTTACTATTAAATTTCTTTTCAACCTTTTCAACTAGCTTATCTTAACCATTAGTGTCCTCATTAAATTTTTGGAGTACTTTAGCTAGCTAATACAGAATAGGTTTAGAAGAATCAATCTCAATTCCTATTGCCTCTATCAAAATATTCTTAGCATCTTCAATGATCCTATACTCTTTGTCTTTCTCCTCTCTTAATCTTTGCTATTTAGCCTTTTTTTTGGAGGAGTTCATCAAATGTGTGCATTTGATCTGTAGAAAGATTGTAAATATCCCATTTGGGAATTACTATTACCTCATCTAAATCTCTCTTCCTCTATCTCCTTTCCTTTCCCCAAAAATTTTGTGCTTGGTTGAACCTTGGGCTCAACTGTCCTTGCACTTATTACTTTTGTATCGAGAATGGAAACAATAGTAGACATACTTGGGCTTGCAATGAAAATTGATACTGTACTAACTAATGGAATAATTATAGAAATGCTTGAAGAATCCAAAATTAATAAAGACAAAATTTTAGTATCCAAAATTGAAGTAGTCAAAATTGGAGAGCTTACCATTGATGCAGTAAAAACTGAAGAAGTCAAAATTGGAGAAGTGAAAATTGAAGATTTCAACTTGATAGATGAAGAAGGAGTCTGTAGCTTGGCCAATGAAGTGGAAGTCACTTCTATCAATGATATGCTAAGCTGAGTTGGGGCAAAGAGTGATTGGACATTTGATGTATCATTAGTAGTCACAACTAAACTTACTGAAGCTATCTCCATACTTGATGTAGTCAATGGTTCTCTCAGGGAGTGAGGAAGTGAGGCAATGACTACTACAACTATCTTGACTGGGTTAGTCTCCTCATCATCTTGCTTTTCTTCCTCAGTAGCTTCTTAACCTCGATCCTCTTCATCTTCTTCATTATCAAAGTGAGTCACTTCTTCAACATTTTCTCCCCCATGTTTCTTCTTATCTTCTTCTTCTTCATCATCCTTTACTTCAACTAGAAATTCACTTGGTTTATGAAGATGATAAATATTTTTCCAAGTATTTGTAGCATTTCCAACAACATGCTCAATGTCTTTGATCAAAACCAAACAAGTATTAAACTTTAGAGTCAATTTTTCTTCATTTTTCTTTAATGACTCTTTCACCTCAACATCTAATATGCTCAAAAGTAATTGCCTTAGGGTTTGTGCATATATGTCTTTGACTATTTGCATAGCAACATCCCATCTTGGCTTTATCTTCTCTAATAATTCACTGGGGACTTGAGAAGCAATTTGGTCTAGTGATTACTTCCACTTATCCATTTTATTTACCACTAGGTCTTCAACTTGCTTCTACTCTGCCTTAGTCCTAATCTCATATTTCAATGATTTAAAGTTTGTTATCCCTACTCCTTCTTCCAATTTGTTTAGCCTATCCTAGAAGGTGGGTGGAGGTTTGCTGAATACAATGTCACCTCCTTTCTTTTGTGACCTCATTGTGAAGACTATAGTGGATGACTTTGCAGGCTTGGTGATGATCATCTTGCCCTTTTTCTTCAAAGGTTCTCCTTTCTCAGATTCTTCCTCATCCTCTGCTTCTTCCACATCCTCAGCTTTGCTCTCAGTTAACAAGAGAGGTGCACTTAATTTCAGCTTTGCTATCCTTCTCTTTCCTTTGTTAACCTCCTATGGGAGATTACTTTCTAGCTCAATTTTGGCCTTGGATTCATCATAAGTTCCAAAATAAGGGCCTTGGGATCAATAGATTCATTAACAAGGGCTTTAATGATGTCCTTTATCTCATCAATGTTCACCTCATAGCCAAGAGGTTTCACCCATGTAACCCTAGGCTTAATTGCTTAGATATATACCTTGTTACTGTCCACCATGAAGCATACATCATCCTTATAATCTTCAACTAACTTCTTCAGAATCCTGAACCTATTGTTCATTTTCTCCTTGAATATATTTAAGTAGTTGCCCATAATGCTGGGTGTAGTTCTCACCCATTTCTGTAATATATTCATTTATTTGGTAAAGCACATGCATATCTTTTCTCATACTACAATGCCTTTAGAAGGGAAGAACTTCTATACATAAAAGAATAGGTAGGTTAACAATGAATCAAATTTTCACGGGTTGTTCTTTGATGTTCTAATACTTTCCATGTTTTTGTTGAACTTCCTCAACAATAGGTCAGCAAGGTCATATGATAAGTTGTTCTTAACCACTTTATATGCCAAATCCATGCCTTTACATGACACATTGTTAAGTCAGCTTGAACTACATATATTATGCATAATAATGTGAATTCCAAATTTCAATTCTACATCTATGACACTGCTGATTTTCATACCTCTACCATCCCATTCAGCTAGGGTTTTCTTTTCCAACTCTGCCTGACCTAGGGTTTTTTCCATTTTAGCTTTGGCTAGCATGGGGAGGCCAATGATTCGATGAATCATCTTCTTTGTTATCAGAATTGGTTATTCTAACCACAGTTGCCCATTATGCACCTGGCTAAGGATAAACATAATCCATTTAACTTGAAATTCTTAGGGCATATAAGGGATATGTGTCAACCCTTTGGCTTCTAGATGTTGATGCTTAAGTTTTAGGGTTCCATCAACACATAAATGACCTAGGGCATCATCCATTTCTAGAGTGCCAATTTCTTGAATAATACATTTGAAATGAGTACGAATGTCATTAGCAAGAAGTACCTTGGGAGGGATTTGGGATTGAGCTCCAGTTGGGTCTAGGGTTTTAGAAACTGTGGGAGTAAGCTTGAAATCCAATGCTTTCCATTCAACTCCTCGAACCAACATATCAGATTCTTTCTTGACCTTGCTACTGCTGGATGCCATTTTTGCTCAGTAGATTGAGAGAATTTTGAAAAACTTTTGTAGGAGATTTTCTATCACTTTGATTGCACTAAAAATCATTCTTCGCAATAGCACTTGAAAATTCACAGTAATAAATGACTTTGACCATGCCTTTTGATAAAATTTTCCCTTTAATGCTTGGTATAGAAGTAGATAAGTTGACAGATTGTCATCCACTACATGGCATTGATTACTTGATGACATCTTGATGACTCGATAACCATAAGTGCCTTTGTTACTCTTGATCTTGCTAGGTAGAGTCTATGACTCGACCTTACTCAGTAGAGAAGGTAACTCAGTAATAACTAATATCAATCTTGCTTAGTGATCCCTTTGTATCTTGTATATAGATTTGGATCTTTGTTACCTTTCAACTAGAATTGATTCATATGTCTTCTTTGATGGCTTGGTTCTAGTTCTCCCTTGAGAATTTAATTGGAAATGGTAGAGTCATCCAATTCTTGAGTGACTTGACCATCATTGCTTAGATTAGTATCCTCGATAGACTTAGGAATCCATTGCTATCTCATTTACTTTCAGATGCTATTAGCTTTTGCCTTCTTCTCATCTTCAATTCTGATAGTATTCATACAATTCCTTGCAAGATGACCAAGTTCTATACAAATGAAACATCTTTTAGTCATATCTCTTTTCCTCATATGATGTTTAACACAATTCATAACAATGTGTCCAAATTCTCCATAGTAATGACATCTACACTAGGTATTGTAGTCCCAACCAAATATTGCTTTCACATTTGCTCTGTAGGATTCAATGTCTTTGTTTTGCATTCTAATGCCTTGTGTCCATGTTTCTTACATTTATGAAAATTTCCTTCAAATCTTGGTTTCTTTTTGCATTCATTAGCCCTATGACCATGCTGATTGCAATTGTAGCATTTTTCATTGAATTTTGCTTTTCCATTGCTCTAAAATTTATTTGATGTATGACCTATCTTACCATAGTGATTGCAAGTAGCTCTTTGATTATTTTGATCACCTTGCTTGGAGGATTCACCTTCTTCTTTGCATCTAATTCCTACTTTTCCTTTTTGCCTATAGAGGTTTTGCTCATTGAGTTGATCCATGTCTACTTGCGATTTCATCATTCTCTCATTGATTTTCTTTTCAAAGCTTAGATCATTCCTCAATCTTTCATTGATTTATCTTTTAGATTTTAGATCATTTTTTATTCTTTCATTGATTTGTCTTTCAGAATTTAGATCATTCCTCATTCTTTCATTCTCAAATCTTAAGCTCATGATTTCCTCATTTGCATGGAATAACTAATCAATAAGGTCTTCTTGCTAAAGGGACTGGTTCTACATTTCATTGTTCCTTCCATCCATCTCTTCTTTTATCTCATTTCTCTATTCCAAGACTTCTCATAACCTTACTGAATGAATCTCTTATTCTCTTCTTAACTTTATTACTTCTTCTTATAGGGAACCATTCTTCTCTAGGAGTTCTTCGATTGCTTCATTTGCTTCATCTGAGCTACTTGAAGGGTGAAAGTCTTCAATTCTTTCTTTAATGTAGAGATGATCATTCATTTGATTTGCAAGTTCCTTTCTTCTTTTTAGAGATCGAGAAAGTTGCTCCTTAGCTATCTTGAGTTGGGAAATGGCCATATCTAGATCCAACTTTTCATTGTCAATAGCTTTGTCAAGTCTGAATATCTCTATATCCTAGATCTTTGCTCAAGCTGTTGAACTTTCTCCTAGGAACCACAAATCTTTGATACCAATTGTTGGAAATATTCAAGACTATGCTAAGTTACTGAGAGGGGAGGGGTGAATTAGTAACTTCTAAAACTTTAACAATTTTAATCAAATAATCCAATTAGCACTTGATTCATCACATCTAATCTAATTACATGCATGAGAAACTAAAAACATGAAAATATCCATAACACTTTGACACAAAGATTTGGTGACCCAAAAACCTTCCAAATAGAAAGTAAAACTGGGGTGGGGATGATACCCACAAAATTTAGTACTGTAGCATAAAGTTGGCCTGTTAAGGCTTACATTGATCACTTCTAATGATCTACCCTATTAGGAGAAAATAGGACTACTAGGTCCACCTTGTAAGAGGATTTACAAACATACAATGAAGTATGCACTCGATAAAGAGATTTATGAAAGACTGTTAGGTCTACCTTGTTAGAGGATTTTGACTGGTCATCTGTTAGGATGAAACAATAGATCTTTGATTTGCAATTGAGTTTGTTGATAGAGATTCCTTAGTGTACTAATCACCTTTCTATGATAGATATGTCTCTACTACTTATACTATTATGGCCTTTACAATTTACTTTTTAATTGCTACATTCATAACTTGAACTTTTTGCATCCACATTCACATTGCATTCATGCATACACACATTCACATTCTTACATTGGATATGATATAATACTTTATGTATATATACCAATCCAAATATACAAAATTAAAAAGTTAGCCATGATACAAGTTAAGAAAAATATTACAAAGTCGACCCATATGAAGATACTTAGGTTTTGAAAACTGACTCAGTGAGGTTTTGATACTCAACATTCGTTGTCAATGCTTGGCATCATCATGCACTTGGTAGACATAGAAGCTCAGTCCATACTGATCCCTTTCAAGTAGTCTTGAACTCAGTCTACACTAGTGACTTAGTAGATATTGTGCAACTCAAAAAACACTAAAATACTTGGTTAGCATAAAGTAGCTCAGTTAATGTAGGCTTTGCATCACATGAACTATGAACTCGGTAGACATTTCAATGCTCGGTAACCACTAATAAACTTAGCATATACTAAAATGCATGATTTGAACTGCTGGACTACACATTGAATAAATCTACTTGGTAATGACTGGAATTAGTCCAAAGGACTTAGTAGCAATTGTAGAACTTGATGACCACTTAATTACATGGAAAACATTGTAAATTGTTCAACAAGCTCAGTGGCTATACAAAATTTGAATAAGTGTGTGTCACTAATAAACAACTTGATTGATATGTCAACAAGATCTTGTGATTGGCTTTGGTTGCCTAATTAAAGATCAAATATGTATAGTGTTGTTCCTGATCCTTCTTGATCTGATGTGACAAATGATGTATCCTCTATTCTTCTCAAACTAATTCTACAATTCACTCTCGATAACTTCTAAGTCTCCATGAATGCTCTATTTGCACATGAAAACTTCACTATTCTTCTCCTTCAATTCCTTACATGCTCATATTAAGTTTAGAGTTTCATCCTCCTTAAGAAGACTAGAAGACTTAGGGTTAGGTATGAATATATGGCTAAGATTCATCCTTTTTGCCACTTAATCCTTCCTATTTTTTGATTAGCTACATGCAAACACATAGGGATTTTTCAAATAGATTCATCCTTATCTTTAAAGAATCAAAATCTTGCATTATGTCAGCTTGAAAATGGTTTACATAGTTGTTTGTGAAATAAAAAAAAAGTCCAATTTGTGTTACTCGACACTTGAAGTTACTAATGCTTGGCACATACTGTAATTCTATTTCTGACTTAGAACCTACTATTTTCTTGGCACTTAAATCACTTGACATGATCTATCTACTTATAACTTGATTGACTCGGTGCATGAGTGATTCAACACTCATTTCAACTTGGCATAGTCTTATATTTACATATTATACTCGACATGTATTACTAGTTTGACATAAACTAAGTAAATGACTTAAGTGTGTTGACACTCAATTGTCAAAACCAATCTAAGATCAATAATCTCCCCCTTTGACATGAGCGTCAAAAATATTTAAGTGTATAAAATTATCTAATCTTCTTGAGTATAATATATTCACAACTCGGCTTATACACAAAACTTCAAAATTTCAAAATTTTGTAATAGACTATATATCTCAAAATTTTGTAACTCCCCCTGAGTTTATGTGCCTAATTTGTAGCAAAAATCTATTCTCCATTCTGAGTAGATTTGTCCCTTGCTGATACTCTTTGTCTTCAATGTATTTTTAACTGATGCTCTATCATCTGATATGTACTTTGCTCTATATCTACCTCTATATCTATATTCTTCAAAATGTATATCACTGGGATAAAAAATTGATTTAGCTCCCCCTTTCATTGTCAAAAACTAATTTAGGCCCCCCTTTCATTTCTCTCTTCTTGCTTCTTCTTGTTTGCTCCTTCTTTGGTTTAGTTTCCCTTTTTTTTGTTTATCTCCCCCTTTTTGACACTTATATCAAAGGGTTTATAACTTAGAGTGTATTTTTACAAAAAGGATTTGTGGACTTACATGATTATTTTTAGAGTAGTATCCCAATTGTCACATGCAACATCCAATGCCTTTATTTGGATTTCTATCTCTACTGCAAGGTGAACTAGTCCATCTAATGTAGAAAGATTAGGATCTTTCTTCAACAAAGTTTCTACATATCCTAGTTCTTTATGAAGTATCTCCATATGTGGGGTAAGGGAGGCTTGGATATTAGTCAACTTGGCTCTTATATTAGCCTCTTCTACTGTTAACACATCTAGTTGACTTTGTGATTGAAGCAATGCATGAAAATGCTTCTCAGTCTGAGCTGATTTTTGAGGTAGTTACATACCTGAGACTTTTAATTTTCTCTCTAGACTCAGAATTCTATGGCTTGTTTCTTTAGTGAAGAGTGTGGGATCACATAGTTTAGTGTATAATGAGAATATGTTCTCAAGTACCTTCTTCACTTTCTCAATTTTTGTAGCCAATTCAACTTGTGTCAGTGCTATGTCACTAGATACCTTTTCATTTACTTTCCCTTGAAATCTCATTTTGCACCATTCCAAAAGTGTGGCATTAGTGTCCTGGGTCTTTATTGTTCACTTGTTCCACAATTTCTGATAACTATTCCAATAGTGGCTTTGATTCTTCAGGTGTTTGTAAGCTAAATGCATCTAAGAAGATGTCTTTAATTTCTTGTAATGTTTACCTCTTTCTATACTCCTTTCTAAGTATTTCCTAATTTTTCTTCTTTTCCAAGGCTTGTTGCATTATGCCTATCTATTCTAATGTTATGGTTGCATAATTATACTTAGGTATCACTATTTCTTCATCTAGAGTTACATCTCCATAATAAATTACCTTAACAACCTTGGAGGAACTTGAGCTTGGTGCTTATATTTGTAGTGGTACAACTTTAGTGCTTGGCTCTTGAAGGACTTTTGTAGGAGTGCCAGATGTTGGTAATGTTACTAATGCTTGAGTGACCTCTTGCTCCTTCTCCTTTGGTATGTCCTTACTTTCTTCAGATCTGCATCCATTGATCACAATGATTTGAATTGCACCTTGTGTTTGTGCTATAGGTACAAATGTGTCTTTCTATCCTATTTTCTCTGTTATGGTTTTCTTTTCCTCTTCTCTTGCAGTTTGATGCTATTCAACCAAATCAACTTTAGCATTTGTGTGAACCTTTGTGGATGTGTCTACTGATGTTTGTATTAAAGGTTGAGTACTAGTAGCTAAAGGGATGATAGAAGGTGGTTCTTGTGTGTTCATCTCATCCCTTGTAATGTCAGCTACTGCCTTTTGAAGTTCATCAACATTGACCAATATTGGATTTTCACACAATATAGCTTGTAGTGTGTATTGGTCAAGAATCTTCTTTAGGTCTTCTATGGTTAAATAATTGATGTTCTAAGCTGAATTATCAGGAACATCCTTAACAATTATAGTTTTTGTAGGCATGCTTGTGTCATATGGAGGGCTCATGCTAGGCATTTGTGTGTATTGCACACTTTGTTCTTCATATTTTTCTTTAGTTGTAGGCATGTTATCTTTTTTTTTTTTGGTATCTCCTCCATAGTAGTATCCTTTTCTATATCTTCTTCCTCCTTATCATTGTTGTCATCATCATTATTTCTTCCCTCAAAGGGATCTTCTTCTCCTTTGAAAGTTGTCAATCCATAGATCAATTTCCACATTTGAGTGGATTTCTTGACAACATCTTCAATATTATTCTAAAGGATGCTAAATGCCTTATATTTTGGTGCAAACTGTCCACCATATTTCTTATTTGCTTTGACAATTTTTCGTTTTGTCAAGTCTGGCATCACCTAGGCTAGAGTGGATTCTCTAATTTGTTTCTCCATGTTTAAACAATAATGCCACTTATTTTCAACAATAGTATACAAATCCTTAGGTATTGTATTATATAATTCAAGTGGAGTGTTCTTGAATTTAGATATCATTGTATATATTGATTCCTAAATCAAATTTTGTTCTTCTCTACCAAGTTTCCCAAAATCAATATTTTTCAAACTTGTCAAATCTACATTGTTTCTAACATTTTCATAGAGAATCTTAAGATCAAAGTTTGGTGGATGACTTACCACTCTAAACTAGCTTGTATCTTTAGATTTTGTCCTTTCATCATCAGTCTATGCAATGTATTTTCTCCTTTGCTTCTTCTACTGTAGCCCTTCTTGTTCAGTAGTCTTTGTCTTTTCTTTGGCTTGCTCTTTGGGCTTTTGTGTAGTGGCCCTTATGTTTCCCTTGGTTTTTGATGTTGTAGGCTTTGCTTGGCTTGGCTCAATAATCTTCTTTGCCTTTGTCTTTTCTTTGGTTCTACTTGTTCTGGTGCTTCCTTTTCTTCATTAGCACCTTCTTCTTCATTTTCCTCACCCATGTATTGGGTCAAAGCAAGAGGTTCTTGGGTTTTTTCTTGCTCTTCCTCTTCATCCTCTTCATCATCTTCTTCTTTCTCTTCACCTATACCTTCTCCAAATTTGGCCTTTAATTTTCTCACCAACTTGTCTTTCTTCTTCAATGTGGAGGCTGTCTTCAAATCTATTTCAACTTTGGATTTCATAACGTCATAGTTAGAAAATATCTTGGTACTTTTATCAATCTCCTCTGCTAGGAGTGTAATGATGGCAGTTGAGGCTTCATCAACATTGATCTCATATCCTAGAGGTCTTAACCATCTTACCCTAGGTACTATTGCCTATATTTATGTGTAATCAATATCTTCAAGAAAAAATATGTCATTTTAGTATTGTTCAACTATAGAGACAGGTATCCTCAACCTCTACTTCATAGTATTCTTGAAGTCTTCAAAATAGCTTGTCATAACTGTTTCAAAGTTCTCACCCATTTACTCAATATATTCATTGATTTGTATAGCCACTGATCTGTTGGTCTTCCAACCTATTTTACCAAAAGATGGGAATTCATTCTATACATAGAAAAATATGCACACAAGTATTGATCCAAACTTTCATTGTGCAATCTTGGTTTTCCTAATGGCACCTAGGTTTTCATTTATTTTCTATAGTTGAAGTTCTACAAGATCATAAGTATGATCTTTCTTGACAATTTTATAGCGAACATCAATTGCAAAGCAAGGTGCACTATTTAACTTGTTTTACTGATAGAATTTATGAGAGATAACCCTAACAAAAAACTCAAGTATAGGATTAGTGATGGTATCAATTTTCATTCCTCTCTTGTTCTATTTAGCTCCTGTGTTCTTCTCAATTACTTCTTTTGAGTCACTTCATAGAGTCTTTGGCTGGTTTAGGGTTGGACAACTTGTCACCCTATGAACAATTCTTTTTGAAATCTTGATTGATCCTCCTTCCAACCATCCTCCTTCCAACTATAGACATCCATCCTGTATCCTACTTAACACTATCTTGATCTATTCCATTTTGAACACTGTGGGAAAATCTAGGGCACGGTCAAACCCTTTCTCTCAACAATCTTAAATTATTCCTTCAAAATACCATTTTTACACAACTTATCATAAGCTTGCCTTATTTCCATATCACCTATAGCTCCTACTTTGTAGTTGTAACATTTTCTTACATTTTGGACCATTATGACCTTATGTGAAATCATGGATAATGCGCTTGATGGGTCATTTTTATAAGCAATGTCTGGGATGGCTTTAAAATTTGGTTGTTTGACCTCATTATTAACTAATTGGACATTAAAAATTTCTTTCTCCTTCACATTATTTGAACAGGAAGCCATTTTTGTCAAACTAGGGTTTAACAAATTTTAAATTGTGTAACTCAATTTATGAAGAATGTGTCAAAAATTTGATGAATTGGAGTTGGATTATTGCTGGAATCAGTGCAATCACTTCAAACTATATTTTGAGTCACCTCTTCACTTTGCTTGCTCTTGCTTGAATTTGTAATGAGAAAAAATAAGGTGAAAATTGACCTTATACCCTTCAAAACTTCACATTTAATGCTAGGTGCTTGTACAACTGTAAACTTGACGTTAACATGATTTTTGTTCCACTCAACATCTATAGAGACTTCCCTCACTCAACAACTATTATAGGCTTGGCTCTAACTATCTTTGAATAGTAGCTCGACATTCACTAGTATTTCACTTGACATACACTGAAGACTTTTAATGCTTGGCAACAACATGAAAACTTGAAGATTTAACCTTGAATCTTCTACAACTTCTTGCATCTTAATTCATGATAGTGTAATATTTTTAGCACTAATTTCTTTTGGAATTGATGTATAATGCAACACTTTAAGTATTAGTCCCACATACCTCTTGTTTTCTTAGTTTGATGAAGTGTGACCACTTGACCCATTGGGTGAAGTGATCCCTTCTCCATTTGATGTACTGACACCATCTTTCTTCTTCCATGTCTTATTCATCTCATTCCTAATGTATTCAACATATGCCTTGCCTTTAGCTTTATCAAATTCACAACTTGGTGCCTTGGACCAAGTTGGACAATGTTTACTGATGTGACCAATCTTGTGACAACTAAAACATGTGATTTGACTCAACCACCTTTTGTAATTATTACTAAAGTGAGTCCTAATGTAGCTTTTAGGTACATTTCCATATTCTTGACAATAGTAATAGCTATATCTTGTATTATAATTCCAATCATAAGAGGTTCCATAGCATCTTACCTTTGTTGGCTTGTTTGATGACTACACGGACTTGGATCTACATTCGAAGGCTCTATGTCCATACTTTTGGCACTTGTAGCAGTGTCCTTCAAATCTTGGTGCATGCATGGTTTTGATTCTACATTCATGTGCTTGATGACTTTGTTTGTTGCACTTGTGACAATGAGTCATGTTCTTAGGCTTAGCATTCTAATTTGTATTCTTACTCCTGCACACATTAGCAGTATGTCCTTTCTTTCCACAACTATGACAAGTAGGTTTGGAGTTCTTACCTCTATTGTTCCTTTCCTCAATAGCATTGGATGATTCTCCTTCTTTAGTGCTTGTGTAGCTCAATCCTGATGTGTCTCTATTAGATCTAGGGGATTTTAGTAGTTGGTCAAAGTACTTGATGGATTCATTTAGCTTGTTGAAACTTTCAACAAATTCCTTTTCTCTTTTTAGGTCACTTGCAGTTGTTCATTTTGCAACTTCAATGTAGTTATCTCAATGTCCTTAACATTCAACTCATGATGAGAATTCATCATTTGGATCAAGGTATCCAATTGCATGTTTGAGATCCTGGATAACTCTATTAATTTTTCTTCCAATATGTTTTCCAAAATTCTTTTGTCTTCTTCAATCATGGCCTTGTCTTCTATAGCTTTCTTCTTTTGTTTAGTTGCCTCACACAATAGTATAGCTTGTGATTCTTGCTCCAACTTGAGATTTCTAATCTCTTTAGCTTATTCTCTAGTCTTTTCCATTATATCTATAGCTGTTGCATCAAATTTATTCAAGTTACCATCTGCAAATAGTTGTGGTGTCAATCTCTTTGTATTGTGTGTTATTTTCTGCTATAGCAATCTTTTTCCTTCTCTTTAGGGAACTCTTCAAAGCATGGCCGGGTTCATTCAATTGATGTAGTATAAGATATATTTCAATCTTCTAGTTCTCAATGGTCTTTCCCAACTTGTAGACTTCCATTTCAAGATCTTTCCTCTAAGCTACACAACTTCTTCTGAGAACTTAACTCTAAAACCAATTATTGGAGTTACAAGTGTGAAAGGTAAATTTTTGAGGGAGGGGGGGTGGGGGGTTGAATCAATAGTTAAAACATAAACCCATAAAAATTTTCACCACTCATCCATCTCATTCATTCAATAGATAAACTGAAATAACATGTAAAACACATACATCTAAATCATGTAAACATATAAGCAATCACACATTTGACACCAGATATGATTACCCAGAAACCCTCCAAAGAGAAGGTAAAATTGGGGTGGGGATGACACACACAATTCTTTACTAGTGCATCAATAAAGTGTAGCCAATTAAGGTTACAATGGTTTGACCATGAAACATGATCTACCTTGTGAAAGGCCTACCCTGTTAAAGACTTACAAGGACTGTTAAGTCCCACCTTGTTAGAGGATTTCAACACCCTATTAGAAGTGTTCCTAGCTAAAGGACTTTAGAACATCCACTTAGAAAGTCAACCTGTTAAAAGGATTTACAATAGTCTATTAAGACTACTCTGCCTAGGAGATTTAACTAAAATCACTTGTTAGGATGTTTCAACATAGATCTTGTGATTGAATCTGGTTGCCTAATTAAAGATCAAATCCATATAGTGTTGTTCTTGATCCTTCCTGATCTGATGTGACAAATGCTATATCCTCTATCCTTTTTTCTCAAACTAATTCGGCAATTCACTCTCTATAACTTCTAAGTCTCCATGAATGCTTTGTTTGCATATGAAAACTTTACTATTCTTCTCCTTCAATTCCTTACATGCTCATATGAAGTTTAGGGTTTCATCTTCCTTAAGAAGACTAGAAGACTTAGGGTTAGGTATGAATCTATGGCTGAGATTCATCCTTTTTGTCGCTTAATCCTTCCTATTTTCTAATTGGCTGCTTGTAAACACATAGGGATTCTGCAAATAGATTCATCCTTATCTTTTAAGAATTGAAATCTAGCCTTATGTTGGCTTGAAAATGGTTTACATAGTTGTTTGTGAAATCACAAAAAAAAGTCCAATCTGTGTTACTCAACACTTGAAGTTACTAATGCTTGGTACATGTTATAATTCTATTTCTGACTTGGCACCTACTATTTGCTTGGCACTTGAATTACTTGGCATGGTCTATCTACTTGACAGTTGAGTGACTCGGTACATGAGTGACTCAACACTCATTTCAACTTGGCACAGTCTTGTATTTACATATTCTACTCGACATGTATTACTAGTTCAGTATGAATTAAGTAAATGACTTAAGTGTATTGACACTCAATTGTCAAAACCAATCTGAGATCAACAACATACATACATATACATACATACATACATATAAATAAAAATATACATACATGCATACATACATACATACATATACATGTATGTATGTATATATGTATGCATAGAGATCTTTTTAAAGGTGCTTATTAAATCTTAGCTACACAATAGTAAAATTGATCCAACTGCATAGATATTCCATAATCCAAATATTTAAACAATAAAACTCACTCAACCCATGCTAAGTGACTTAGCTCAAGATCCTGCACAAAAATAAAGTAGAGTTAATGGGTAGACTTAACCCAAGATCTTGCTAGCTGGAATAGTTGATTGTTCATTTTATTGTACCTAATCTAATGACAGTTCTACATGAATTTGTAATCAATCTAGCTAATGAACAATAGACCAATTTAACTAGGTTATGGCTTGGGCATGTTATATTCCAATTTATCATATGGTTACAATGTTGGACCATATGTTGGAGGCATCATTTTTTATTTGTGTAAGATATGGAGGAAGAGCAATGGTGTTGGAAAACATGAAAATTTAATAATACGAAGTCACCTTGAGGAACTTGTGTATGCTCTTGGTAAACATGTCATCAAAAATGTTCATTATGACCTTTTTTTCTTCTACATGTTTTTGTATGGAGCCTTCACATAGCTAGTGCTCACAAATGTCTACTTAAGAATGCATGTGAACCTGCAATGCACTGCTATGTGGTGAAATATGTAGAAAATCATATAGTCCTTTATCACACAAGGTCTTTTCACTTTGTGTACTTATTCATTAAGTTAAGCACCCAAGTTTGCATTTCAAATCATGATTTATCTATTTTGGGCTTAAGAACTGGTACAACAACCTAGATAGAGTACCTAAGAAGAGATGGCTCTCACATTTATTCATTAATAAAATATAGCATTCATTCATTATCACATGAAGTAAAAAACAATTATGAGTATCCATAAACTAATCTCATAATGTCCAAAGCTAACATCTAACATTATTTCATCCTTTAACATTCATTAACAATAACACATAAATACATAACATTCAATAACATGTGAAATAAGGTATTTAAACATGCCTCAACCAAACATGCCTCAACTAATTATGATTTAATTTTAGATCACCTACCTGATAAGTTTGGAATTTTGTTGTCACCAAAAATCATAAAATGTAAGAAAAATTGTGCCAAAAAGAGTGTAAAAAGATGATTATCATGTGCCAATCATGTGTTTTAGCTCTTTTGGCACAATCCTTACAATTTTTTGGCTCAATTTCCAATTGGTCAGTATGTGTTTTGAAAAATTATTATTGGATTGTGAGTAAGGAAAAAGAGAAATATCAAACTTGAAAAAGATGTACATAAAAGCAATTAATTTTTAAACTTACAAAGAGAACCATAGAATTATAAGAAACTATTGTGGTTTGTACTATTTGAAAATTATAGTCACAAGTGATAAAGTTAAATACCTTTGATTTAGAGAGCACAAGTAATGGAAATGAAGTATTGCAAAAGGTGCAAGCTCAACTACCCCCCTCCACTCATGTGGATGGCAATGTTAAGTAGAGAATATTTACATACATAGATACATACATATATACATACATGGTTAAGTGCTACCTAACTATGTCCAAGGTTACCTAACTATGTCCAAGACATCTACACACTGGAGGCATAATCTACCTACCAGGCTACCTACATACCCATATCCATAGGATCAAGGCCCTTGAACTACTCACTCTAACAAATATGTAGTTTTGGTTTCTAATTATTTTGATCTAGCTATATTTCTATAAACATTGGTGAGCTTTACTCACCTAATACAACTCTTCATCATCATACACCCACTTGTGTAAATCAAGTGGTTTTCTATAATTACCATATAGTAATACCCTAGTGCAGCCTTTGTGTTGTAGTTTATAGTTAATGTAAGGTTAACCTATATAGGTCCTAACTCACTCCTTATATAGTTACGTTTAAAAGCTTGTGACAATAATTAATGGGTCTAAATAAACCAGTCAAGTTAATGCTAAAACATAGAGTTTAGCCTTCTTTTTCAAAAAGCCAAGCACACTAGGTACATATACTATCTTAAAATATAAGCATCATGAGTTAACATATAATGTCTAAAAATAGTTAAGTGTTACCTAACTATGTTCAAGGAATCTACACACTAGAGGCATACTCTACGTACTAGGCTTCCTACATACCCATATTCACAAGATCAAGACCCTTGAACTACTTACTCTAATGAATATGTAGTTCTAGTTTCTAATTGTTTTGGTGTAGTTGTATTCCTATAACCACTAGTGAGCTTTACTCACCTAATACAACTCTTCACCATCATACACTCACTTGGGAGAATTAGACAACTTTTTATAATTATAATACCTTGGTGCAACCTTTGTGTTGTAGTTTACAATTAATGTAAGGTTAACCTATATAAATCCTAAATCACTCCTTGTATAGTTATGTTTAAAAGCTTGTGATGATACCCTTGGCCATGCTACCTGTTGAGTGAGTATTATTGTTAATTTTTTGTGCCAAGATCTCTCTATTTACATACATAAATACATACACACACACACACTCACTCACACACACACACACACACACACACACACACACACACACACACACACACACACACACACACACACACACACACATATATACAAAGACCACAAGGGCACAACAATGAGATGCATAGATCACAAGGGCATGATAAAAAAATGCATTGATCACAAGGGCATGACGATGAAATCCTAAATCTCCATTGATCTCCACAATCCACAAGATCTCTCTCTCTCTCTCTCTCTCTCTCTCTCTATATATATATATATATATATATATATATATATATATATATATATATATATATATATATATACATACATACATACATACATACATACATACATACATATACATACATACATATACATACATACATCTATATATGAAATTTTATCACCATGGAAAATTATATTTGATCTTGCTAGCTCGGAATAGTTGATTGTTTGTTTTATTGTAACAAATTTGATGATAGTTCTACAAGAATTTATAATCAACCCAACTAACAGAATTCGTAATCAACCCCACTAATAAACAACTAGACCAATTTAACTAGGTTATGGCTTATTTCTTTCTAAAAATACCTATTATGATATATTTTTCTAAAATTTCTTGCCCATTTTTTCTACTCTGCATTATTTTTGTGCATGATCTGTCACTTAGCATAGGTCGAGTGAGTTTTATTTTTTAATTATTTGGCTTCTGGAATATGGACTTTGTTTTATCATTGGCTTTTTTCAAGTCCTGATTTTAATGAAGTAAAAATGTGATTTTTAGGGTGGAAAGTACTATATAGTGAAGAGAAAACTTGAAAACTTGAATGTTGAAATGCTGAAATGAAAGCTATTGAGGATCAAACACCTATGACAGAGTCACTACACAATGTGAAGTTTATTTTAGATATAAAAAATAAAATAAAACACAACATAAATCATTCTCCATTTTTTTTGATTGTGTAGAGCTGCATGTGAAAGAGGGTCGAGAGCTCCTAATGTTAGTGGAGATTTCATTTTCATGCCCTTGTGATCACTGCATTTTGTTACCATGCCCTTATGATCTCTAAATTTCATTGTTGTGCCCTTGGTGGAGATCAATGGAGATATATGATTTCATTTTTGTGCCCTTGTGATATTTGCATTTCATTGTCATGCCCTTGTGATCTCCGTGCCCTTGTTTTGCCATTTCATTTCCATATCATGCACTTATGATCTCTATGCCCATTGCAACACTACAAAATTTGGGGTCAAATTGTGATGATAATTTGCAATGACAGTGTAATTTGTGGTGTTCAGGCCCAAATGTAGTAGTGCTTGCTCTGCGCTTTTCTTCAAGGGGAGAAGAGGTACCAATGTAAATGTTCTTTTCCTTTCCTTCTAAACATGTATCTCTTTATTTTTCAACCAGTAGGTGATTAGAGAAGCTTATATTTATGTATATGTATGTGTAAATATATATACATACACACATGTGTGCTTCTATGTATGTATGTATGTATATATAGAGAAACTTCTCTTTATATGTGTATGTGTATATATACATACACACACATATGTGTATCTATGTATGTATGTATGTATATATACATAGATCTCTCCATTCATATACATTTATACATACATAGACACACACACACACATATACATACACATGTATATATATGTATATACATACATACATACACATGTATATATATGTATATACATACATACATACATACAAACATATACATACAAAGATCACAAGGGCATGAAAATTAGATGCAAAGATACATACATACATACATAAATAAATACATAAATACATACATATATACATATATACATACATGCATACATACATACATACATCTGCATATGCAATTTTATCACCTTGGAAAACCGTATTTTATCTTTACTCAATCTCCAAGAGATAATACAATTTTGTAAGTACATATTTCTGCATACTTAGTTTGGTATGAATATTTTTGATTGAATTTTTTTGAGGAGAGTGTGTCTACTCATGATGATAATGGCTCCATGTATTGGGTCTTTAGACAAGAGAGACTTACAAAAGATTAGAGGTTGATTATGGATATGAGATGATTCATTTGTGATGATTCATTTGTGATGCCAATATATCCTCCTCCATGTTGAATTTATATATCATCAATTTACTAGATATAAATCATTGGACTTGGTCTTCTGAAAAGGTGGGACTAAGATATAAACCTCAAACAAGGGCTGCGTGCTATGGTGGGGTAGTAGAAAGATGGTTGTGTGAATGGTTGATCAGGCAAGTTGCAAAAAATTAGGGTATTAGTTGTAAGTAGTTTCATTAATTTGATAAGGGAATCAACTTTGAAAGTAGGATGATAAAAATTGGCATGTCCATCCTTATGATAGATGTCTCTATCTCATAATAAAAAATTATCTCAAACAAAAAATTATTAAATTATAAAACATATTAAAAAAGATAACTATTAGAGATCTATATTTGTGTTTTAGTGATAAAAAATATACAGTCTAATTTTAAGAAAAATAATAGTCTTAAATGTAAATGATTAAATAAAATAAACAAGAGTGCTTGTTGTAGTTGTATAATTCTAGTATTAGTGATTATGTTCAACAAAATGTTCAATAAAATAGGTGTGAAGTAACATAAATGGATCATCTACTCGATCCTATTATGACTTAATGTGAATGAATCTGATAATTACCTAGATGATATCATGCATGAGGTCTTTACTCAATCACCAAGAGATAATATAATATGTAAGTACATTTTTTTGCATACTTAGTTTGGTATTTAATAAATTTGATTGAATGTAAGGATAATTTCTTGTGTGAATTCAAATCATGAATGATTAATTTAATTTAGTACAAGTACTATGCAAGTCTATATGTATGCATGTAAAGTAGTTTATAGAGTGAATTGATATATATATATATATATATATATATATATATATATATATATATATATATATACATGCACATATGCATACAATCATCATAATCAGTTATCCTTGAATCTGACCAAAGCTATTATATATGAATGAGAGATACATGTTTAGAAGGAAAATAAGAACATTTACATAGGTATCTCTTCTCCCCTTGAAGAAAATAATAGAGAAAGGACATGGAGATCACAAGGGAACGACAACAAAATCCTAGATCTCCATTGATCTCCACCAACATTTAGAGCTCTCCACCAACTCTTTCGTGCATAGCTCTCCAAAATCAATAAAAAAAAATGGGGGAATGATTAAATGTCATGTTTTCTTTTCTTTTTTGTTTATAATTCACAATCCAAAATCCACAAGATATCTCTGTATACATACATACATACATACACACATACACATACACACATATACATACATACATACATACATACATACATACATAAATATACATATACATATACATATACATATACATATACATATACATATACATATACATATACATACACACACACACACACACACACACACACACACACACACACACACACACACATACATAGATGAAAACAACAATGCACTTTCTAAGAGTTTATAATTGTTCAACAAAATTAATTTTTTTTACAAGAAAATGCATCTAAAGAATTGTTAGCTAAGAAGTAATAACATGGTGTTGAAATAGTACAAAAAGTTCTTGACATGAGAGATCCACAAGTGAGGGTGTTAACCAATCTTGAAAATATGAATGCTGAGATGAAAGCTATTGATGATCAAACACGTATGCTAGAGTTGGAAAGCACTAAGAAGTTGATTTAGATAAGGTAGAGGCAGATATAAAAAAGTTTGATAATCAAAATTTAAGGCACAAGAGTGAAGGAGAAGCTCTTAGAAAGAGAAATGTTGGGCTATCATTTTGCATGATGTTTAATGGCAATAATCCTTTAAGACTCCTCTCTTGAAAAGTTAATTTGGGATCAACTCCAAGGTTTTGGGCGATCTTGTGATCTACTAGAATCTACTCAGTAGAAGATAAATGTGAGTGTTCACAAGGAGGCTTTTACTGGTTTGACCAATTTTGGACAAGATGTTGAATCTTCTTGCTATCTCAAAAGAATGACCACACAAAAAGAAATATATTTTTGTATTTTTCTATTTTTAATCAATGCACTTTTAACTATGCAACTATAAGAATGCCTAAATTAACCAAGTGTTTGTAAAAGAAAATAAAAAAGATAGGGTAATAAGAAGTTTTAGCAAATGACTTGAAAAGTAAATCCCTAATAGACACAAGCCATGGAAACAACATGTCTGCAAGTTAAGCCTATGAAAAGATCAGTAGGTAACCAATGAAAATAGGAGCAATGCTTCCTTAATTCCACTGATGCTATCATCGATGGGAATTCAATAACTGTAAGATGCTTCACTTTTCATTAGATTGCAAGGCCATAGAAAGTGTGCTCATGTGAGACAAAAAGATATGTAAGAACAATAGGTGGTCTCTTCTCCAACTAAGTACATTAGCAAAATTTGTAAACATGTGACAAACACTAGAACTAAAATATCACACGATCAAATCAACACAACAAAACTATTTTCTCCATTACACTCCATGAACATACATTGACAAAATATAACACACTCCAACATGAATAACTACAGTCAAAATGAAAGCACCAAAAGCATATATTATTGCATCAAAATAATGGCTTGGAATACATATTTAATTCTTCAATTTATAGGAGATCTTCTCCTCAATTTATGTTGAGAGTGAGAGATCTCTTTATGCAAATATATGCTTCTAAACTAATAAAAAAAAAATACTTATGTACAAACTGACTCTCTAAATGGTGCTAAGTAGGACTCCACCTGGAATGCCCCACTTAGAGATCCTTGGAAACAAGGATGAAATAAAAGCTAAGATTTTTTTTAAAAAAAGTATGAATGCACATGACAACATCATACAGGGATCACAACGATCACAATGGAAGACTTCACCACAATCCTAGCAACCAACGAATCTCCAAACGCCACTACCAAACTGACACACACAAACAAAGCCAAAAACAACAAACGCACATGATGAGGGCTCAAAAAATGACCACTCATCAACAAAACACCAAGTTGGGGTAGAATGCAGAAACCTAAAATTTGGTTAAGCCTAAAATCCTGAAGCCCTTGAAATTGGCTAAGTCTAGATTTCTAAAGCCCTGAAATTTCCTAGAATCTTTAACTTATCTCTGAGAGGTCTGAAACCTATCTCAAAAGATTTGTTGCATATATTAAAATATATCTTAAGTATAAGAAATTAAATTATACTTAAACAATATATTTTAAACCCCAAGAGACTAACTACAGAAACACACACAACAGAAAACAAAAAGCAACACCAAGGGATTGAAGAATACCTAAGAGGGTACCCCGAACCATCCTTGAAAAGTTTGGATTAGACTAAAAAGTGCCCGCTACCCACCCGCACAAGTTTCATAAAAATCGTGTGACACTTTATCAGCACTATGTGATACTTTACTAGTGTCATGTGACATTTCTCCAGAAGGAGGGTGACACAATCAGGGGTTGGGCAATACTTCTCCAAAGGGCATGTAATACTGGAAGTGTATCGTATGACATTTCTTCTGAGGGTGTGTGATACTTTAAAGTATTCTACGACATTCTTCAAATGGGTGTGCGACAATATATTATATCAAACCATGCTGACACATGGTCGCCCAGGGAAAATGCAAGAAAAATCTAAGGACAAACAACAAGCTAAAACATAGATAAAAACCTCCACATCAGGCAGTACCAGATCCACGTAGATCGAGTGAACACTTGAGTGCATAATCAACAAGATACCAAGATCAAGAAGGAGATACATCTATCCATATAAAAACTATAGTAGAAAAGAACGTACTGAAAGCAACATCACAGTGAACATAAGCAACATCACAATGTATAGAGATAATATCACAATTACAAAATAACCAAATTAAGTATGCGGTTCCTCCCAACTGTCAATAGCATCATCAGACCATCATGGATCCTAGCCATCCCTTGCATGTGACATCCCAAGCCATCAACCAAATCATCAGTATTTTCATAATAGGGATGTCACTACTAAAACATGCAACAATATAAGTATAAGGAATCTAACATGCTAGTATAAAAGCATAAGATAATCCTATGGTAGATAACATCACCTATCAGATGTTAAACATCAATAAGCAATAGATATGCTACTACAAAAATTCACATCATCTAATCATATGCTAAACATAATAATATGGGAATTCATCAAGTAAAATAAAATCATCTAAACATGATATCCAAGAATTCCAATGAAAGCATGAATCACAAGAAAGCATACTCTAGAACTCGAAGTATCGAGTGAAAACATCTAGCAACAGTCGCACTAGGACAAAAGACCATCTCTATAGATTAGTCCCTTGGAGTGGTGAAGGTAGCTATGCCTTCCAACCACATGGAACCCATAGGTCCACACCCACCATGCTGATGGAGATAATGATCCAACCACAAACACACATAAAGCACAACATCCAATGCTAACACTCACACCAGACAATATGATAGCTGCAACCAAGAACCTTAGATAATGCAAGGAGTACATGTCTTGGTCAGACACTCAATAGGCTACTAAGTAGGAGCTAACATCATGGAGAGTCGCTTGGCATCGAAAAGCCCAAGCTCGGATCATGTGTCCTCAAACTTAAATGGGTGCTCACACATTGTGTCCTCAAACTTAATTGGGTGCTCACACATTTTATTATCTTAAGTTTTATTACCATTCACACATTTTCTTTAATTATCACTTTTTTAAAACTTCCTTTGCCAACCCTATGGGATTGAGGTCACCAGGCTACAAGATAGAAGCCCCCTCCATATGCTACCCTACCCTACCCATGCTTGTCCTATGAAAAGTGCCCATGGGCATGCATACTCCCATCCTAATCCCAATGATCATAACTTTCGAAAGTACCATAGAAGATTAGGCCTCGCAAGTCACCTGACAAATGTACGTGAATGTACTCGTGTGTAACACACCACTATCACAAATATCATAACACAAGGATAGGATGAGAACACAATGCAAAACAAAACACCTAACCGAAAGCAACTCAAGAGGATGGATTCTACATGAATCCCAAAGCCAATAAAACCATACATCATAAAATGACTCAATCGGCCTCAATCTTAGAGTATGGATTCTACACGAATCCCAATGATGCAATAGGACCAAACATCATGAACTCACTCAACCGGCCTTAATCTGAGAGTATGGATTCTACACGAATCCTAGCGCTTATGAACCAAAAGAAAAGGTCTAAAAGAGACAATAACACCAGGTATAAAATCACTCAACCGAACACAACGTCGAGAGTATGGATGCAACACACATCCCAATGCAACATAAAAGTTCAATAGTGGTATGATTGATATCCAAACAGATCATCTAGGTACATGACCCACATTGTGTTGAGAAAACTTGAGAAAATAGGGCGACATGCAAAATGAGGTAAAAACCCCAAAATTTGGAAAAATTAAAAAATTAAAACCCATTTGGTCTTTGGGTACAAAAAATCCAAATATCCAAAAATAATCAAATTCGGACATAGTATGCAACAATGGCTAGCATAATGGTGTAAAACCCAAAACCCTCATCTCAAAAAATAAGGAAATGTTCATAGCTACCCAACCGGGTAGAACTAACATACAGAAACAGAGGAGAACACTAGTTCTCAACCTCCAAAAAAATGGCTACAAAAAATAGAAGCAGAAATAATAAAATAGGAAAGCCCTACCTCACAGCCAAAAGGAAAAAATGGGAATCTGAACCATAAAATAAATATCACGTAGAAGTAGCTAAAAATCGTGACAATTCAAGGTTTCTCCGAGCTGGATCCAAAGAGCCCAACCTCACGACGATCCCATGCCGATAGCTCCCACAACGAAAAAAATAGTAAATCCTCATGAAGAGGATTTTGGGTTTTACTCTCCAACTTTCTAATTCAAAAGTGAGAAGTGAGGAATTAAATTCGTTTTTGGATATTTATTCACTTTTCGAGTGAATAATTGATTAGGGAAAATAACCAGCCAACCTAGTTAAACCCTGAATCGACCCAAACAAAAATAAGCTATTCCTATAAATAGAATTCATCTATGGAAAATTTGCTAGAAATTAAAATAAAATAATTAAGAAAAATCCAAAAACCCAAAACATAGAAATCTCCTTAACAACTTTCACAACAATGTGAAACTCTAAATGCACAGACACACTCACTGGTCAAATCACATAATGCAAATGAGTTTGGATTTAATAATCATTGAAAGGTTTTAATTAAACATTTAATTAAGGATACGTTGACCATACCAGGACGACATTGGTAAAATATGAAAGCTTGAATCACCAACTCCATATGCCACTGCCAGGGATATAAATCCTACACACTAAACAACACGATCAAGTTCAATTGCATATAATAACATAGCCAAAGCAATAAATGCATTAAATCACCTAATTTAACCATTTATTAATTTATATTAAAATAATCTATTTACATTACTCACATTCACATAACGCATACAATGCAGGAATGAAGTAAATAACCAGAGCATTAAATCCATCACATAGCATAATTAGAGGTATGTCCAAATACCATATAACCAGATATCATCATAAAACACACTGTCATCTCAAAATGGCATCACCATGAAATATGATCAACTGAACAACATAGTAGTCTAAAATCTATGATACTAAAATCAAAGTATAACACTTGACCCTCGAGTCATCTCAAATGTAAAATATCACATAAGTAATAGATATTTCACAGATCAAAATATAACAAGGTAAATGTCTACAGCACAGAACCAAAGAATCCAACATGAACAACCCATTTCTAATTTATATAAGCATTAAATAATTATTGTTTAAAGAATCAACAAAAGGCACTTAAAAATCATAAGCAAACACAATCATAAACATGACTAATCACTGATACAGGAACCTAGTCTAGTGTAGCATGGTAAAAAGTACATAGTGTAATCTCTGCACACATCTCAAGGTAATCGTGAAACAACCTCATGATACCACATCGATCTTGGTAACCACTGGCACAAACCTTAGTGAACCAAAAATCACATCATAATCTCATAAATAAGTCAAAGCATAAACAAAGCAACTGATACAGAAACATAAATCCAAACACCTCAATGGTGTAGACCACTCATGGTCACAATCATAACCCATCACAAGAAAATATCAACAAGGTTGCATCCATTATGATGACTTACAAAAGTCAAATGGGAGAGGCACTACACCACCCTTGTTTATATCATTTAATGGGTGCATGAGCCTTTACATGTCTTAAAATAAAGAAAGCATGAGAGAATTATAAGAAGAAAGCCATCAATTGATGTAGGAGTCTCTAGAGATGCCAAAAATAGAAGCTCAACCTTCTTTGGATGTTTGTAGAAGTTGAACTACTATCAGAATGCATTTTTGGTGCATAGAAAGCTCTAAATTTGGAACTAGCAATTAACTATTGGTGCTCCTTAGGCTTCCTCAAAAAAATTTGGCACACCTTCGGAGAAGTGCACCTTTGGAAAGATGTGCCTTGGGAGACAAGGCTCAAAAAATGCAAAATTTTTCCCAACTGTCAAAACTAAAATTCTAGCTTTGGATTTTGTTCCCCTTCATACTAGAGCTATGTCTAGATGTTTGCTCTTGAATTTATCCACGATCTTTGTCACTTGGGTTGCATCCAAAAAATCCAAAGCATCATACTTATCTTTTACTATTTTCTGATAGTTGCCCACTTCTACACGAGTCTTCACAAAGCATTCGAGCTTTACATCCAATTCTAGCAATGTCTCCTCCATCTTAAATGCTTTTCTAATGTCTTCATTAGTTGAAGCTTCTTCAAAGATCTTTTGAAATTGTTCAATGATTGTTTGCACTGGTAGGAGTTTATCGCTTGATTCATCTTCAAAGATGTCAAGGCACTCATCACTATAATACTTCTCTACCTCCAAAATTTGCTCTTGGGTTTGATCCTTAAGCTTATGAATATCCACATGTAATGTCTCCATTACTTTATTACCATCCATAATTTATCAATCCAATCATCTATCTTATCTAACTCATCCCTCGTATATACGTCCATCAAAATACAATACCTCTAACCTTTTATTGACTGCAACACTTGAAGGTCATTTCTCCAGGTATGTACCTCATCCATCAATCCAAAATCCTAGTTTAAAATAGCAACCAATTTCTCCGCATTATTTTTCATATGGACAATAACTTAAAGTTCCCCTATATTATCTACACACCCTTTTCCTCAAAACTTTCTGACCATAACTGATAAGCCTTAAAAAATGGATCCACCTGTATAACTACCCCCTCTTTATCTTTCTTTTCTAAAGCTACTTCAGGAGTAACCTCTAGATTATCTAGGTCAATAGAACTGACTAACTCATGCAAAAATCCCCTCATGATTTCATTCTATTTTTAGAGTCTCAACAATTCAAACTTATCTTTTTTTAAGTGGTTAAACACTTCTTTTATTCCTATGGTGACCATCAATTTAGTTGTGTCCATAGTTGGCTTTCCCAACAAGACCCCTTTAGTCTGATAATCTTTTGTGGTTAGATCTTTAGTATCTACATGTAGAAAAGGGATGACAATGTGAGAAAACAAGTCTTGATTTTGATTCCTCATAATAAAGGCGAATGTTTGTGCATTACCCATAGGTAGCTTAGGTTTCTTTAGGGCTTCAACTAATTCTTTTGTTCCCTCCTCCTCACTACAAAACAATTGCCATTTATTCCTAAGCATCACCTCTTTATTCAAAAATCTTGGAGTAGTTTCCATCAAAGACTTATACTTAGACGAAGAGGCAGTTTGTTCTGCTAGACCCTTTCCCTTAACAGTTCTCTCCAAAGTCCTTTCTTTTTATGAAGGATCTATATCAGACATCTCTATGTTTGTTGAGTCCATAGTCCTTGCCTCTATATCTTGGGAAGTTTGTTGAGATTCTTCGTATATCTACCCCTCTTCTGATACTTCATCAATGAGTCTTTGTTGTGGCTCTTCTTCTTACACTAGTTGCACCTATTCTTCATTGGACAGAGAGAGAGGATTGGTTGAACCTTTATCCAAGAAAGATAAATTTTGACTTGATGATGGTAGGGTGCCTTGAAGTCCTTGTGATTGAGGTGGTAATTGACTCTAATCATCTTCCAAAGGCTGATTTGTTTGTGTATCTCTTATCTTATCACCAACAAGTTTAGTGGCCATAGGTATGAATTTAAAATCTGACATATTAAATTCATCATTTCCTTGATTCTCATCCTCTTCAATCCATTTCTGTAGCTCATCCTCCAAAGTAGTAACCTGAATAGGTTGTGTAGGAATGGATGGAAATGTTATAGTGGAGCTCCTTCTCCACTCTTCCTCCATGACCCTAGCAAGACAAGTCCTTTAACTCAAGGGAAGGTCATCTTCTTCATCTTCTTCATTCTCTTCAGTGATGGTTTCTAGAATTGAAGGAATAGGAATGACCCTTCTTATCACCTTTTGTCTGCTAGTTCTTCTTACTAGAGTCTTTGTCTTATTAGCTTTCTTAGCTATTGATGAGGAAGCCTCTTGAATAGGTGGAGATACTTCTTGTGCTTCTTCTTTCTCAACTGGAGACACTTATTGTTCACTTTCTTTCGATCCTTGCCCTTGTTCTAATGGTGGTACTTGTGGATTGTCCTAGACTTGAGTAGCTTCTACATTTCTTGGCTCTTGATTCTTAGGGGCTTGAGTTGCCTCCTGGGCTTGAGCTTGTTGATGAGAATCTCTCTTCCTCTTATTCTTTCCTTTCTGTGCCTTGAAGTATCCAACTTTCCTAACATCCCGATACACCATTTCTGGCCTAATTGGAGATTGGGCTGTGAATGTTGGTACTGTAACCTTCAAACCTCTTCTCTTTTCTAGGTGGGTTATGGCCTATAAGATAATTATTTCAGGAACTAGGTCCAACTTGAAAGGCTTCTTGATCTAATATTTAGTTAATTGGATAATATTACTTGCCCTATAGTTGATATATGAATTCTCCTCCCTATCAATCTCTACATTCATGATCGGTCAATCAAATATCTTATCTTACAAAGGATCCAAGACCTCTTCTATGTCTTGTTGAACCATTTTTAATGGGACCTTAACCTTCAAGACCTTCTCTACTAGCTAAAGAGTCATCCTACAATAATCCTTAATTCACATATCATAGTCATCTACCACATTCATCCAGTGATCCTCTATGGCATCATCATACTCAATTTGTTTTCCAACCAAATATTGGACTTTACCAATATTGTTAAAACAAAAATGAGGGGAGTTATAATCTTCCAAGGGACATTGATCCCATTGTGAATCAAAAGTCATTATGTCCTCCTTTTGTTTAAATCTAAAAGGACCTATGGTGATGGGCCATACCCAAGTCTTCTTATGCTAGTTCCCCACTCTTCTATATGCAGTGAGTTGCCTTGAGATCTCCAACAAAATGAGTCTATTAGATAGATACCTAGGGAACTTCTTAGGATTTACCATTGTGCCTACTACCCTTAGGTAAGTGAATGTCTTAAACTGGATGTAGTAGGCACCTATTTCTACAATTCTTGTTGCTACCTCTATTGACATCCTCTTTTCATAATCAACTTCAATGAATTTGATTATTGCAAAAATGAGAGTGTCATTCACAATCCAATACTCTTTTCTTTGATTTGAGAATTTCTTCTTCACCAGTTGGAGATATACCACATACAACCAAGCATTAGCATCTTACATGATTCCCCTCTTAAACAATCCTTGGTAATCAATAGTCCTTGTTTCTAATAGATATTCCAAGTATGAGGTCATATAGAATCTTGGATCAATTTTGATGGCCACCAACTATTCATCCAAATTATCACTAAGCATTGTAACCTAATCAATTGGCATCTTTAATATTCTGATGGTTTTGATGAAGTGTACCATCCATATGTTTAAGTATCCTACTACTGGTAATCCCATGATCCTGCTAATGAGCACTATAGAATTTCCAATATCATCCTTCATGTATCCTCTTGTCATATCTACTATTCTAGCTTTTCTTCCCACATGCATCCTATCAATCAAATATGATGATTGAATAATTTTTATAGCTTCTTGTTCATGATCCTTATACCATATTTCTACTTGATGATATGTTAGTCTTATATATTGGTCTTCCCTCAGAAGATGAAATATTTTATCAATGTTCTTGGGTCTTAGATCAAGAAGATCTCTCAACTTATACTTTTGACCACCCTCTCTTTTGAAACATAATTCTTGGCCAAAGCCATAATTAACTAAGAAGATTGTATTGAAACTAGTTGTAAAGCTACATTTACTAATCCCAATCTTATAAGTGCAGACATCATTGGGGACCTCTCATTTGGTTTATTTCATAGAAGCAAGAATGCATTCTAGTCAATATGACTCATTTCTGTATATCTGATTTCTAAATGTGAATCCTAAAAAGGTGATTTGGACGGAATACCCTAAAACATGAAAATAATTGGCTTAGCAGCAATCTTTGCTATGAGGAAGGATAAAGAAGAATCCATTATATTTGTTAAAAAATAAAAGCCTATTAGTCCAAAAGGTAGAAAAGTATATTTTAAACAAACTCTAATTGCTAAAAAACTGACCTAGAACCCTAAAAACTCAAAAAACACCTTAAAACCCTATTTCTAGCTCTGTTATGCAAAATGTGGTGCACCTTACACACCTTGCAGGGTGCACTAGGTGCGCCTTAACTCTTAAACAATTTTAACACCAAATTATATGCACCTTAATTTCTAAAGGTTTTAGTCTTAGAAACAAAAAATGGTGCGCACTTGCACACCATTCTATATGATTATCTTAAGTTTTGGTAAGGTGCACATAAATGCAACTTAGATAGGTGTGCATATGCACACCTTACATAAGATTTGTGTTATTTAAGTTTTCTTTTCTTAATGAAATAAATGTACACACCTTGCACACCTTGGGTAGGTGCGCAAGATGCATACCTTTATGCTTAGGTTTTTCCTTGTGTGTGCATGTGTAAGAACTAAGGAAAATGGTGCAACTTGCTAGGTGCAAAGGTGCAGTATAGAGAAATGAGAAGAGAAAATGCAATACAATGGGGAGGGGGATCTCAGGCTTTTATAGGCTTGAGATAGAGCACACCTCTTGAAGGTGCACACCTACATGCACATCCAAGAGAATGTGCTTTGAACTAGCATGGCTAGTGCACTAGCACACCTTTAAGGGTGTGCTAGGTGCACTAGTGCACCCTTAACAATAAAAATCACACTTTACTCTAGAAATCTCTAAATCTGAGATTTGGATTTCTTAGGTAGAAGGTTAGGCTAGTCACAGACATTGCATAGAGCCCTAAAAAAGGCTCAGTGTTAGGATTAAACCATAGATAGAAATAATAATTACATGCAAATATAGATAATATCAGAAAATAATAGATTGCACAAAAGAGAACACAAGACACCAAGATTTAACGTGGTTCACCCAAACCCTGGTCTTGTCCACAAAACAACAAGTCTAATATTATTACAATCTAATGATTACAACCTTATTACAATCTGTAATCCCTTATAGCTCAATACTATCGCATGAAGCAATTTTCACATCACACATTATGAAAACTCCTAACCCTAAGCTCTTTTTATATAAGAATTTTTACCACTTTAGGGTTATAATTAATAATTACATGTTGGTTCAAAATATTGATAAAATAGGGCCCCAAAGAATTATGAAGTATGTATAGTACTTCCCTAATCAATCGCCAAAAACTAATAATCTCCCACTTGGGAATTAATTAGACTCCACACTAGACAACAATCTCCCACTTGGAGACTGATCCTATAGCAATATCACAACCACATGGGGCTCCCACTAGATCAAACCACCTTGGAATTTTCTATTCTTTTATTCTTGTTCACTCTAGAAAACCAATTGAAGTTGAAGAGGAGTTCAACTTCTCCCTTGTTGATACCTTTGTAAACATATCTACTAGCTTGTCATCTATATGCATCTTGTCTAACTTTAACTGTCCATCATCCAAAAATGATTGAATGAAATGGTACCACAACTAGATGTTTTTTGTCTTTGAATTCAGAGAAGAATTCATTGCAAGACAAATAACACTCTAACTATCTATAAACAAATAATTATCCCTCTAAGGGTGTCCCAATTCTTCAAGAAGAACTGAAGCCATATCATCTCCTTGGTTGCCTCTGTAGCAGCAACATACTCTACGTCTATAGTGGATAAAGCATTAACCTTCTATAAATGAGAAACCTAGCTCACTATTTCCCCACCAACAACAAATATATAACCTATAGTACTCCACCTGGTATCATTATCCCATGTCAAATCTTAGTTAACACATCCTTGTAAATTAGTACTAGAGCCCCCAAAGTGTAAACACTTACTGGATGTACCTCTAAAATATCTGAGAATCCATTTTATTTCATTCCAATGCTCAATTCTTGGATGACTCATATACTTGCTAATGAATCCCATTGCATGTGCAATATATAGCCTTGTACATAACATAGTATACATAAAGCTTCCTACAACTAAAGCATAAGGTACCTTAGACATCTTATCCTCCTCTTCTTGTGTCTTGGGACACATCTCCTTAGTTGACTTCAAATGAACAAGTAAAGGTGTGCTGACAACATTAGCATTCTCCACAGAGAAATGTTGCAACACCTTCACAATATAATCATTCTGAAATAATGGCAATTTCCCATTCTTCCTATCTCTACAAATCTTCATACCAAGGATTTGTTTTGCTGCCCCCAAATCCTTAATAGAAAATGCATGTGCTAACTGACATTTCAACCCCTTAATATGATCCATGTTATACCCAACTACAAGCATATCATGAACATATAAACATAAAATAATGTAGCTATCATCATCCAACCTCTTAAAGTAAACACAATGATTTGAATGACACCTACTATATCCATGCTCATGCATAAAATTGTCAAATTTCAAATACCATTTCCAAAGTGCTTGCTCAAGCCATATAAACTTTTCTTCAATCTGCAAACTAAGTTCTCCTTACCTTTGACCTCAAATCCTTGTGGATGAGCCATATATATCTCTTCATCCAAATCACCATGAAGAAAGTTTGTTTTTACATCAAGCTGTACTAAATGCAAATCTTCAATAAACACAATACTTAAGATAGTGCAATTATAAGTCATCTTAACAACAAGAGAAATATCTCATCAAAATCAATGCTTTTTTTCTATGCAAATATTTTTACAACTAACCTAGCTTTAAATCTTTTCTTACCTCCATCCTCTTCTTTTAACTTGCAAACCCACTTATTCTACAAATCTCTTTTACCTATAGGAAGCTTGCATAAACCCCAAGTTTTATTTTTTAGCAAAGAGTCCATTTTTTCTTTCATTGCAAACTCTTATTTGAATCTTAGTATCCACTTGCACAACTTCATCATAACATTCAAGTTCACTAGCATCTATTTGTAAAATAGAGTATAAAGAAGGAGAAAATCTTACTGGAGGTCTGCTTAGCATTGTTGAATGTCTAACATTCACTAGGATGTGGTATTTTTTGTTTTAGTTGTTTCACATCGTAAGGAATTTTTAGAACATCATCTTTTGAAGTATCATCTAGCACTACATAATCATCTTCTTTCTTCTCATGTTGCTGCAATAGATCTTTGTATAACACTTTCTCATTGAATATGACATCCCTGCTTCTTACAATTTTATGATTTTAAAATCCCAATGCCTATAACCAAATTCATCAATACCATATCCATCAAATACACATTTTTTAAACTTAGCTTCTAGCTTGGTTCTATTTTCAGAATCTATATGAGCAAATGCTTCACAATAGAAGATTTTGAGAAAAGAATAAATCACCTTCTTACTAGTCTATGTTTCCTCTAGAATAGCACAGTCTAAAGGAGTAGAGGGAACTCTATTAGTCAAATATATAATAGTATTGATAACCTTTTCCCACATGTTTAAGGGCAACCCAATATGTAACCTCATGCTCCTTGCATGCTCCATTATTGTCTTGTTCATGTGTTTCACCACTCTATTTTCCCCATGGAGTCATTGGAATCATTTTTGTCTACAAATACCATTAGTGGAGAAACAACCTTCAAATTCATGACTACAATACTCACTACTATTATCAGATCTATAGAATTTTAATTTCCTACCAGTCTCATTTTCAACCAAGCATTTCCATTTCTTAAAAGTTTGAAATACATCATATTTCTACCTAAGGAAATAAATCCATACTTTTTGAGTTGCATCATCAATAAATGTAACATAACAATGAGAGACACCAAGGGGAGATACCTGAGCTGGTCCCCATACATCTATATGCACAAGCTCTAATCTCTCACTTTTATTTTCCTTCCCACTCCTACACAAAACTCACTCTTTTGTTTTCCATACACACAACTTTGACAAAAATCCATATTAACACATTTCGGACCTAGTAAGATATGATTTGAATGAAGTACTTTCATACCTTTCTCACTCATGTGCCCAAGTTTATTGTGCCACAATGCTATATTAGAATCTATAACAACTATTTATTCTCCCTGATCAACTGCAACAACTATTCCTAAACATTCATTTTTTCCTAAAATAATCAAAGTAGAAGTAACAATATGCCCTATACAAAGATATAAGGTGCCTACTTTCACACCTTTTGCTACTGCAAGGAAAACTTTTGAAACCTTCTAATTTTTATCATTAAAAGTAAATACACAACTTTCATCATTGAGTTGCCCTGCTGAAATTTAATTCCTACTCAGCTTTGGAACATGTCTTACCTCATGTAGTAGCCAATGATTCCCATTCTATAACTTAATCTTAACTTTTTCCTTTTCAAAAAATTATGATGATATGTTCTCAGAATTCTCATTAAGTATATTACTCTTGACTCCAGGTTTGATAGGATAAGAATGCACCATTTTGTGTTGCTTAACCACTTTAGGCATGCTATTAAAATTTTGTTTCCTTTCTTTCTTTTCACCGCCATGTCTAAGAATATTGAGGGTTTCAAGAGAAAACCCATCACTAATCCTTCCCTCCACGAAGGCCTTCTCCTCTTGGTTTATGAGTTTCTAAAAGCTCAAACCAAGGGAAAAACCCTCGACGACGCTGGCAATGCTTCTGAGGACATTGCCAGTTTGAACTTTGAGGATGTTCAAGTTGTTAAATTAGAGGATGAGGATTATTCCACCAAAACCATCTCTACTGCCCTAAACCCCCACTTTCCTAGATGAAAGAGCCCTAGAGGTCTCCCCTCCATTCTTCCCAAGCCTGAGCCCTTGGAGGTGAAAGATGATAGTGAAGAAGAAGAGGAGAATAAGACTGAGTTTGAGGATAAGGACAAGGTGAAGGGGAAGGACACTAGGAAGGATAAGGAAAAGGGGTGGGGGAGAGACAGGGAGGAAACCCTCGATGCTCCCCCGAATAATCCTAGAAAAAGAAAAGCGAAACAAGCCCTACTTCAGGAAGATCCCATCACCTTAACCTTCGAGACCCTTGGTCCTATCTCGCCCTCTTCCTTGCCTAAGGAGAAGACTATGGAAAAAATTGGGGAGGTGATAACAAAGGATAGGAGGAGGGCTTGGAGGAATTTTAACATGGATACTGCTAGGTTGGGAATTGTCAGAGAGCCAATGAACATCCAAGTGATGGAGGACCTCGACGACATAACCCATTATGATGAGCTCATCGACCCCACTCTTCTATTCTTGTCTGATAACATGCAGGAATCTGACTTCAACCTTCTAAACAACATGAAGAATGACTTGATAGATAACTTCCAATCTATCAAATGGTTGTTTTAGGAAATTGAGGCTCTAAAGGAAAAGATTATCCAAGATAGCAGCCAGAGCCCCCGCAGAGTCCAGGAGAACATTGAAAGGATGAATGACCATGATGACAGCCAAAAGCACTGCAGCAGCTAGGACTCCAAAAATGATCAGGAGGATAGATTTTCTTAGGTTGAACAGAAATTCCAAAGATTAGACAACACCATCTAGATTCTAACTAATCAAATTGTGGACACTTTGCACACTTCGAACGAGAACATTGTCAACTTGGGTGATACTCTTATGAGAATTAACATTGGGGGGAACACAGGGAAGCTAACTAGCCAGAACATTGGTAAGGAAGAGGCTAATCTGAATGCTGGTAGGGACCAGGTGGTTCATTTGGACTAGGAGGAAGCCTAAAACATCAACCAGGAAGGAGTAGACAACTAGAAGGATAATGAAGTTGTAGAAACTCTGCAGGATTTGGATAAGGAGAACCATTAGGTTTGGTTTTCTTTGTTAATCTGGCAGTTGGATTTCGCCTCCTAGCCTCTGGGCTTTTGTTTCTTTTTGGTTGTTGGTTGCTGTTTCATGTTTTGCTGGACTTTATGGTCTTAACTTTTATTCTGTAAAACTTTTGGGTTTTAGGTCCCTATAAAACCTATTTTCCTTAATCAAAAACAATTTGATAGGGTTCATTATCTCCCAAACAAACAAACCCAAAATCCCATTGGACATAATCAATGAAATAACCTCTATGAGGTGTAGCATGAAATGAAGCACCAAAAACTAAAACCCATGAATCATCAATACTTTCTAAAGATAGAAGAAAAGCATCCTCTTCAAATTTGTTACTTACCACATTTGGCTTCCTTGTTCCCTTATGGTTTATCCCCTTCATTGTTCTTTTGAATCTAGAAATATTTCTTCTTATGCCCTGGTTTTCCATAGTATCGACAATCTCTCAGTCCTTTAGATTGAGAACCCGTTACCTATGAATTTACTCTTGATTTCCCATGATTTTTGGAACTATTTCCTCCCTCAATTGTTCTACCTCTACTTTGTGCATTCAAAGCACTTCTTGATGTAGATTCACCCAAGGTTTTCCCATGATTTTCCTCACTCAGAATAACACCAATCACATCATCATATTTTAGGGTATTAGATCTAGAAATAGAATTACTCACATCCATTACCAAGCCATTCCAAATTTCAGGAAAAGAACATAAAATCAAGAGAGCCCTAATTTCTTCATCAAAATTAATACCTATAGAAGCTAACTAACTAGAAATAATATTAAACTCATTTAAATCACTACAATAGATCCACCTTTTTCCATATTCATATTAAATAAATGCTTCATTATTTGAAGTGAAGGTCTTTTCATACAATTTTGCTAGGGTTTCCATCAACTCATCCATCATCTTTGCTTTTTTAATTTTAAATGTCACTGAATGGTGCTAGGCATAATTGAATGCTTCCAAGTGCCTTTCTATCTAAAATATCCCAATCCTCATTTGTCATAGTTCCTTGGTTCTTAGTTTTTCCTTCCAATGACTATCATAAATCCTTTTGATAAAGATAGTCCTCCATTTGCATCTTCCATAACTGAAAGTTCTGCCCATTAAACTTATCAACCCTCAACCTACCCTTATCTGCCATCACTTGCACTCAACCTTGAGATGTTCTTGTAGAGGATAAATGAAAAAATAATGTCTGTCATGCCCATAGTTCTACAAGGCAAAAACACAACTAATTTTTCTTTTGATGTAGAAACTGAAGGTAAGAAACTTAATCTATCCTTAAACTTGGATGCAATGAAGTATGATACTGGAACAAAGTTTGTTTTACTTGATATCTAGTTTTCAAGTTCCCCTATAAGGTATTCACTATATTGCTAGTTACTATATGTATAACTATGTTGAAATCTAATGGTTATGAGCCCATAATATGAGGTACCCTGATGTGCAAGTAAATTCTACAAGGAAAAAACACAACTAAATATTTTTTGATGTAGAAACTGAAGGTAAGAAACTTAGTCTATCCTTAAACTTGGATTGAATGAAGTATGATACTAGAATGAAGTTTGTTTTACTCAAAATCTAGTTTTCAAGTTCCCTATGAGGTGGTCATCGGATTGCTAGTTACTGTATGTATAACTACATTGCAATGTAATGGTTATGAGTCAATAATATGAGGTACCCTGATGTGCAAGTGAAATTTCAATTGTGATAGTGTAGTGGTAAAAGCTCTAGGGATTGCAATGAGAAGATGTTTAACCAATTAATCATCCATTTCATTATTTGTATAAAAACATTCCCTTAATGAACTTCATGCCTTTTTTTTACTTCAATCATTTTGATGATTTACTAACTAGACACTGCTATCTAGGCCGCAACATTAATTATTCAATAGTTTTGTTATTTTAATTTTAATTTAATACCTTTATTATTATTATTATCTTTAAATAATCATATCTCTTTTTATTGGTACCTATAGGGGAGTCAGTTAAATTACTAAATTCATCTTATAAATCAAATGCCTATTCAGTATAACATTTTTGCTTAGTAATTTTATCAATAGATCCTAATAATCCTAATTAAATAGAAAGCATTCCCTTAGTTCTTTCTAAATAACATACATTTTTAGTTAGTCAAGAACTTCCACATTTTATATATTTATATTAAACATAATCCTAGAATTACTAGTCTCTACCCATACTTGAAATATCAAAACAAACAAATTAATAATGTCCATATATATTTTTTGTTTTAGGAAAAATTCACATTACTAGTTATTTCTATGTCTCACCCATCTATACTATGAATCTTAAATTCTCAATCTCCTAAAATAACATATAATTTTCTTTTTCAAAATTTCATTCTTTCTTAATAATTTTCCTAGCTTTCTAAAAACTAACATCTTTTATTTATACTTATTAAAATACTCTAACCCTCCCTTAACAAGCCTAAGCTACCCCCTATTACTCCTTTCACTTAAATATATATTTTCTTCAAAAAAAAACTTTTAAAAACAACTACCACACTTTCTCCATGCCCAAACTAGGTGCCTAGGGAGGTACATAGTCATGTCAATTCATGACATGTTCATAAACTTTTTTTTAAACATTCAAATCAACTCTTTTCTACCTGGCCCCCTAGAGTGGAGTCACGTGAAAAGAGGAAGGAATGGGTTGGCATCCTTCTTCCAAGGCACCAAGATATGGTATTAAATGCCCCCCTTCATTAGAAGTAAGGCCACCCACATCAAGGGTGATGAATGTTGTAATTTAATTATTATTTTTTAAAATCAAACCAAACCATCTTGTCCCCATAAATATGTAGGCCACCCCCTAGGTTGGGGAAAATGATATTTGATTTTATATTTTTATTTAGGCCCTAGGTTAATGAGTAGGTTGTCATGTACTAAATTTTCTTGGGTTACATTCTTGAAGAGCAATAAAAAAATGATAGTGACTTAATTTATTTTTTTTAAAAATGGTGTTGGTAGGGAATATATTACTATATTCTGATAATATTATTTTATTGTCTACATTTTTGGAAGAGGTCTTTTTCTTGAAATAGCATACATTTTCCAGCAAGTTAACAAGCACATACAAGCCTTGTTGTTGCAGATAAACTTATATTGTCTAATTATCTTCACATCTTCCCTATGGTTACCCATAACTGAATTGTTATGATTTGGTCATTTCATTATGAATTTCAATGCTCATTTTATATAGTGAATTCTATAGTTGATATATATATCAACTTTCTCATTACTAACATTTAAATTTGCAAGATACATTTATATGAGAGACAATGTAACATCTACATGTAATTCTATGATCTCAAAAAAAAATTCCAGTTGTATTGATGATATCTCTATTATGAGTACATGTTCATTATCAAATTTTGAACAAAATCCACACCCATATGATCCAAGATTGAATACAATTACTTCCACATCTTTCATACGAGACTTGAAGAAATATGAATAACAAAATGATACCATCCTATTAAACCTCCCAATGTATATCATGGTACAAAATCTCTTTTCTTCAATACATTTTATCCAAGTAAGGAAACAACATCATCAAAACAATGAAGCTTTTCTTTCATGTTCCTCTCAAGACTTACATTCAACACAATATCAAGCAAGCAATAGGGTAATGAAATCATCATATCAAGGCACACAATGGAAGGACCTTTACAATCAAGGTAGTTCATAATATCTCTATTGGCATATGCTTGAAACCAATAACATCATTCCTTCAATACAAATAAATTCACTTGACAAAACAAAATGGAGTTATCCTCCATTGCAATACAAATACAATAATATGCTCTTCTTCTATGCAAAGGTAGAAGTTCACAAACTCGAAATGTCCAAGGATTCAAAAAAAAACTTGCAATTAAAGGAAAAATTGTAGAACCATGGAGGCTCACCTCCTAACCTAGTCCTCAAGAAGGCCACCCATTGAGCTTGGGAAAACAAGGCACAAATGATTGCATACAATACGTTCACATACCATGCATGATCACAACAATATAACAAAACACTACACAATACATTGCAAGAAAACCCAACCCAAGGCTTGCACAAAGATTCAAAAATTGAATCAAGTTATAGGGTGAAGGTGGGCTCTCTCCATGAGGAGGATTTTCAAACAATGATTCACAAAAATGCACATATTCTCATTATCAACATGCCTTTTTGAGGCTCGTAATGATTTCCCTCTTCCCACCCCTCCTTATACCTCACAAAATGCAAGAAAGCAAGAAGTTCACAATCCATTGAATGCATAAAAATCATCTCCACACATGGGAGAGTTCCTCAAATACATGAGTGAGCCCAACTAACCCCTTCACCCAAGTATCTCTTCCCTCCCAAGGGTGAGTGATGCTTCACACCCATTACACAACACACAACATAAAACAAGACAAGATTCAAGGAAGAAATCACATAAACTCTCACATGCAACACTCAAACAAAAGATATTTTTCACAAATCACATCTAGAATATACAAAATTACCATGAACACCATATCAATTCTACATACAATTGAGAACACCATAAATCATGGGTACTAACCTCACTGCAAGCAATGGAAAATGGAAGGTTGTAGTAGAGCTCCTTATCCTCCTCCTCCAAACCCTAGTTGTCTCTAAAGATAGAGGGTGGCCAAGTGAGTTTCCAATTTAGCCATGCCTCTATATATCACTCTCATTTTCGGATTCAATAAAAAATACATTCTTTTTTGGGTCTCCTAGGTCTTCTAGCCACCCTAGAGGTAGGTATGTTCTATTTTCAAATTTCCTATGGTGGTAACCTTGTTCTCTTTACTAAGTTAGATTTCTCAATTAAAGTATTTAACTCAGGATAAGGTGGCCACATGATCCATCATCAAAGAACATGTCATTTTTTCATAATGAGTACAAGTGTCAAGTGACACACACAAAATTCACTATACATTACACATGATACATTCAATATCTACACATGAAACACATACTACACATATACATCTTATGTTTACAAAATACATACATCACAATGAGGTTTCACCTTGGTAGAGTCATATTAACATATGTTTATACCTTGTTTCCCCATTTAGTTTCCATGGTTCCTTTCCTACACACTAAACTCGAGAATCCGTAGTCTAATGAAAAGTCACATATAAAATACATATGAAAGTAAAGGTACATAATAATTTTGTTCTTTCATCATTCACATATAAAAAATTCCATAATTATCTTCCTACTCTCCATCATTTACATATAAAGTATTTAATTATTAATCTTAGAAAACAACTACATGTTACTAACTTTCCTAACAAGATCAAATTAAGCATTTGAAACACATCATAGTTTCATTTCTTATCATAAAAGTGAAATACTGAATAAATATCCATTAATCCATCAACTATGCCAAATAAGTCCTAATACATATCATAATGGAAGACCACAAGGTAAATATCATTGGTTAAGTAGCAAAATTCATTGTCCACCAATTATCAAAATATATGTCAAGATATCCAATCCTAAATAGCAAAATGGAAATATAGTATCTATGCTATGATGGGTTAGGGTGAGGCCTCACATCCTCCCCCCTAGGCATGAAATTTCTCTGGGAGTTCATAAAAAAGATAGGGGTACTATGCTCTCATCTATGCTACATCCTCTCATGATACTATGAACTCATCATAATAGTCCCACTAGACTCTAACCTGGTCCAACTCTCTACCCCGAAGTGAGAGGGTCTGCTGAGCCAATATGTGAATGGGCTCCAAGGCTATCTATCTATCTGACTTCACCTACAATGAATCCTAATCTATGAGGTGAGACTCATGATAAATATACTTCCATAATATAGAAACATGAAATACATCATGGATACATGATAGGCTAGTTAGTAGGGCTAGATGATAGGAAACTAGTCCTATCCACTCCAAAATCTTGAAGGGTCCAACAAAATGAGGTGCTAACATAGACAATTTTCCATAATAGATTGGACTCTTATGAGGTTGCACTCTTAGGAATACTCTATCACCCACCATATACTCTCTATCTACCCTCTTGGCATCTACATACTTCTTCTATCTATCTTGGGCCTCTCTAAGTCACTGCCTAATTTGTGTCACTTGTTATTCCATGTCCTTGACCAACTATGGTCCAATGAACACCCTATCCTTGATCCTATCCCAACTCAAAGGTGTCTTTTAGGGTCTACCATACAAGGCTTGGTAGGGTGGCATACCAATGGAGGAATGATGCCCATTATTGTAGGAAAACTCTGCAAGGTGTAAGTATTCTTCCCACTTAACCTAATTATCCATCACATACATCTACAAAATATCCTCTAAAATCTAATTCACCCTCTCTATCTATCCATATTTTTGAGGATAATAAGTAGTACTAAAGTTGAGCCTGGTGCCCAATGTTGCCTGCAATTCCCTCCAAAATGATGATGTAAATAAGGAGTCTCTATCTAAGATGATCTTACGAGGAATGGCATGAAGTCTAACAATGTCTCGCAAGAACACCTATGCAACTATAGGAGCAGTGAAGCAGTCTGAACCAATGAAAAATTGGCAACTTTGGTCAAGGTGTCAACCATCACCATGATGGCATCATGGTGACGAGAATACATCGAAAGACCAAAAATGAAATCCATGGAAATAGTGTCCCACTTCCACTCCAGCATCTCATGGGGCTATAAGAGTCCACTTCGATGTCCATGTTTTTCCTTAACCCTCTAACACTCAAGACATCTAGCTACAATATTAGCTATCTACATCCTCATACCCAGTCAATGATATAGTTGTCTCAAGTTGGCATGGAGTTTCTTAACTCTAGGATGTGCTACATAAGGTGCTCGATGAGCCTCAAGAATAATCAGCTCATACAAGTCTCTTATGGAGGGTACATAGATGTGCCCTTTATGTTGTAACAATCCCTTAGAATCCAACGAATAATAAGAAAATTTACCCTCAAGAGGTCTTTGAGAGTGGATTATTTGGCAAAATTCTACATAAAATTTATCCTCTAGTAGGTGGTGCATAATACGCTCCCTCAAATCTATGCCTATAACCATGGAAGTGAGCTCATGATGTCGTCTATTCAAAGCATCCACTTCTATGTTATCCTTACCCTTAATTTAATGCACATCAAAATAATACTCACATAGGAACTCCATCCATCTCCTTTGCCTAGCATTAAGATTTGGCTATGTAAAAATACACTACAAGCTCTAATGATCTGAATGAAGTTCAAATTGTCACCCTAGAAGAAAATTACGCCATCGTGCTAATGCATGGACCACTATTGTGAGCTCGAGATCATGAGTAGGGTAATTGAGATCATGTCCCTTGAGTTTCTTGAACTCATAAGCTATGGCTCAACCCTCTTGTATAAGAACAACTCCAATTCCATCCAAGGAAGCATCTGTGCATACTACAAAGGCCAATGAGGGGTCATGTACTGCTAGAATGGGTGCACTAGTGAGTGCCCTCTTAAGCTTCTAAAAAGCCTCCTCAAACTTTTCTATTCACTCAAACTTATTTCCCTTTCTTTGAAGAGAGGTAATAGGGTGAGCTACCTTAGAGAAATCTGCCACAAATTGCCTATAGTATCCTGCTAATCCCATAAAACTTTTGATCTCTATGACGTTAGTAGGTGCTAGCAAATCCATAATGGCTCAAATCTTGGATGAGTCCACTAAGATCCCATCACTTGATATCACATGACCTAAGTAATGTACTTCCCATTTGAAAAAGGCACACTTTGACAAGCTACCATAGAGCTAATTCTCCCTCTACCGTTGAAATACTCGTCGTAGGTGCTCTTCATGTTCCTGCTCATCACAAGAGTAGACCAATATATCATCTAGGAACACTACTACAAAATTGTCTAGGAATGTGTTAAATACCCTATTAATGAGGCTCATAAATATAGTTGGGGCATTCATTAGGCCAAAAGGTACCACTGTGAACTTGTAGTGACCATATCTCATACAAAATGCAAATTTGTGGATGTCACTTTCCATGATGCACAATTGTTGGTATGCTAACTTAAAATCTATTTTGGAAAATACTCAGGCACCCTATAACTAAAATCAATCCTAGGTAGTGGGTATCAATTTTTGATAGTTACCTTATTCAACTGTCAGTAATCAATGCACAACCTAAGTGACCCATCCTTCTTCTTAACAAAAATCATCTGTGCTTCCCAAGGTGACATGTTGGGTCGGATATGTCCCTTCTCCAAAAGTTCCTCTAGCTAAATCTTAAGCTCATTAAGCTCATGGGTGGTCATTCTATAAGGTGCTCTAGATACAAGTTCAGCTCCTAGTACGAGATCAAGATGGAAATCAATTGCTCTTGGTGGTGGCATACTAAGAAGCTCTAATGGAAACACATCTACAAACTCCTATAATTTTAGATAGTCATTGAGGCAAGGTTCCTCCCCTACATCCTCTTCTCTATCACTGATGGTGATGGCAAATAGCTGACACCCCTTCTACATGCACCACTTAAGCTACATGGTAAAAATCATATAGAGGGATACTAGCTTTTGAGTTCCTGAAATCACCCTAGGTGTACCATGGTCATCTACACACTCAATTATCTTTTGTCTATAATACATCTCAGTGCTGTGGGCACTAAGACAATCCATGCCAAGAACTACATCATAGAAACTCAATGGAGTAATATGCAAGTCTAATGTGGTGAACATGTCTCCAATCTGAATCAAACACTCATAGATCAAGGAATCAATTGACACCCTAGCCCCTAAGGCTAACTCAACCTCCCAGTCAACATCTTGTCTAGCTACCACTAGCTTGCATTTCTCCACTACAAATGGGGATATAAAAGAGTTTGTAGCTCCAGAGTCAAAAAGTATAGTAATCTCATATCCTCTAATCATACCTATAGCCTCAATCATCGTGACATGGTGCACGGCCTGGTGGTTATCAACCACTGCAACACCCTATGGGATCTGCCCATATCACCTACTATAGGCTCTAAGGTGGCTCCTTTTTGACTGCCTACTATGAGACCCTATGGACACTCTCTTATAATATGACCCTTACCACTACAAGCATAACATGGCCCATGGGTCTAAATTTGTACTCCCTATGGCTTGGACTACTTCTGACCCCCAGTCTTACTAGACCTACTAAAGTCTCCCCTGGAGGACTGCTAAGTCCTGGCTGGCTATGTATACTAGTTCTATGGCCTCTGATCATGTCTAGGGCCTTGTGATTACCACTTTTTGGGCTTAGAGCCCTGGTAACCCTGAGATAAGCTCTATCTAGTGTCCTACTAGCCTTTCTACTATGTTTGTGGGGCCTTTGAGGACCTTGCTGAATGGCTTTGATTACCCTTCTAAGAGGGTTTCTACTGTGCTGGCTATTGGGAGGGGTTTTAGTTATGAGACCTATCCTGAGATTCCTGTCTGGTATGAATATCATTAGCAACCAATGCTATCTCAATTGTGTCTCTAAAAGTGGTAGGAAATGCCAATCACACTAATCCTTAGAGAGATAAGTTAAGACCCTTAATGAACTAATGGATGCATAGCTTCTTAGCTCTCATGTACTCCACATAAAGAAGTAGCTCTAAAAACCTACTCTCATACTAGGCCACTGTGAGACCCCTCTACTAAAGATCATGGAATTCCTCAAATTGCCTCTATCTAAAGTGCTCTAAAAATATCTATTCCTGAAACAGTCCACAAAGGACTCCCATGTGAGTGTCTCTATGTCTACTCTTCCTATGGTCTCCTCCTACTACCACCAAGTGGAGGGATCCTCTCGTAATAAATGTATGGACAGTCATCCCTTGAGATTGCTCCCATGGGTATGTAATCCAAAGCACCTCTATAAACTCTATAACCATGCCTCAGCATGGTTCCATTCATGTTACCAATGAATATGGGTGGCTTGAGTCATAATAGGTCACTAATCTCATCCCTAATATCTTGGGGTGCTCTCACTGATGCTCGCTCTAATGTAGGGGTTGGCTTGACTTGATGTATTGATGCTTCCCCTTGTTCCTTTACATGTCTAGGTGGGGGAATTCTACTCCTTTCCTTGATATTGGCCCCATGCTCTTCTGCATCATGCTATCTTGGCTGTGGAATGATAGGTGGTAACATCTACCGTACTACTCCAATTAGATTATTAATAGCATTCAAAACTTGATCAAGATTTGGAGGTTGCATTGGTGGGGGTCCTCCCACATCATGTCCTGCACCCTCTTGGCCTACTAGGTTTTCTCTAGGACCCCTGACCCTCTGATGACCATTGTGGGTGACTGCAAGCATCTTACACAAAATTTCAATTCATAGGTTAGACATAATGGGTTAGTCTCCTAGTGTTGAAACCAAATGCTTTGATACCAGAATGCCATGCCCATAATTCTACAAAGTAAAAATAGAACTATTTTTTTTTTGATGTAGAAACTGAAGGTAAGAAACTTAATCTATCCTTAAACTTGGATGTAATGAAGTATGATATTGGAACAAAGTTTGTTTTACTCAAAATATAGTTTTCAAGTTCCTTATGAGGTGGGCATCGGATTGCTAGTTACTGTATGTATAACTATGTTGCAATGTAATGGTTATGAGCCCATAATATGAGGTACCTTGATGTGCAAGTAAATTCTGCAAGACAAAAACACAATAATTTTTTTATTTATGTAGAAACTGAAGGTAAGAAACTTAATCTATCCTTAAACTTGGATGTAATGAAGAATGATACTAGAACAAAGTTTATTTTACTCTAAATCTGGTTTTCAAGATCCCAATGAGATGGTCGCCGAATTTCTATTTAACATCATCAAATTTCCAGAATCCATTTGTAAATAAGAAGTTTTTTGGATTCGATTGTGTATGTTTTTTTACCATCAACATTTCAAATCATACTACATGATCCATCATCAGGATGTGAAAGAGTAGGATATATGAGATGGTAAAAAAACATACACAATCGAATCTAGAAAACTTCTTATTTACCAAATTGCTAGTTACTATATGTATAACTATGTTGCAATGCAATCATTATGAGCCCATAATATGAGGTACCCTGATGTGGAAGTAAAATTTCAATTGTGATAGTGTAGTGGTAAAAGCTCTAGGGATTGCAATTAGAAGATGTTAAAAAATTTAATCATACATTTCATTATTTGCATAAAAACATTTCCTTAATGAACTTCATGTCTTTTTTTTTACTTCAATCATTTTGATGATTTACTAACTAGACGCTGTTATCTAGGCCCCAACATTAACTATTCAATAGTTTCGTTATTTTAATTTTAATTTAATACCTTTATTATTATTGTCTTTACATAATCAAATCTCTTTTTATTAGTACCTATAGGTGAGTCAGTTAAATTACTAAATTCATCTTATAAATAAAATTCCTATTCACTATAACATTTTTGCTTATTAATTTTATCAATAGATCCTAATAATCCTGATTAAATAGAAAGCATTCCCATTAGTTCTTTCTAAATAACATATGTTTTTAGTTACTCAAGAACTTCCACATTTTATATATTATATTATACATAATCCTAGAATTACTAGTCTCTACCCCGACTTGAAATATCAAAACAAACAAATTAATAATGTCCATATATATATTTTTTGTTTTAGGAAAAATTCAGATTACTAGTTATTTCTATGTCTCACCCATCTATACTATGAATCTTAAATTCTCAATCCCATAAAATAACACATAATTTTCTTTTTTAAAATTTCATTCTTTATTAATGATTTTCCTAGCTTTCTAAAAACTAACATCTTTTATTTATACTTATTAAAATATTCTTACCCTCCCGTAACAAAACCTAAGCTACCCCTTATTACTTCTTTCACTTAAATATATATTTTCTTTTTAAAAAAACTTTTAAAAATAACTACCACACTTTCTCCATGCCCAAACTAGGCACCTAGGCAGGTACATAGTCATGTCAATTCACGACATTTTCATTATTTAAAAAGAAAAAAACATTCAAAAAAACTCTTTTCTACTTGGCAACCTAGAGTGGAGTCACGTGAAAAGAGGAAGGGATGGGCTGGCATCATTCTTCCAAGGCCCCAAGATATGGTATTAAATGCCCCCCTTCATTAGAGGTAAGGCCGCCCACATTTAGGGTGATGAATGTTTTAATTTAATTGTTAAAAAAAAAAACTCAAACCAAACCATCTTGTCCCCATAAATATACAAGTTGTCCCCTAGGTTGGGGAAAAGGATATTTTATTTTATATTTTTATTTAGGCCCTAGGTTAATGAGTAGGCTGTTATGTACTAAATTTTATTGGGCTAGCTTCTTGAAAAGCAATATAAATATGATAGTGACTTAATTTAATTTTTAAAAAAATGGTGTTGGTAGGGAATATATTACTATATTTTGATAATATTATTTTATTGTTTGCATTTTTGGAAGAGGTCTTTTTCTTGAAATCACATACATTTTCCAGCAAGATAACAAGCACGTACATGCCTTGTCATTGCAGATAAACTTATATACTCTAATTAGCTTCACATCTTCACTATGGTTACCCATAACTGAATTGTTATGATTTGGTCATTTCATTATGAATTTCAATGCTCATTTTATATAGTGAATTCTATAGCTGATATATATATGAACCTCCTCATTTCTAACATTTCAATTTGCAAGATACATTTATTTGAGAGACAATGCAACATCTACATGTAATTCTACGATCTCAAAAAAAACATTCTAGTTGTATTGATGATATCTCCATTATGACTACATGTTCATTATCAAATTTTGAACAAAATCCACACCCATATGATCCAAGATTGAATACAATTACTTCCACATCTTTCATATGAGATTTGAAAAAATATGAATAACAAAATGATACAATTCTATTAAACCTCCAAATGTATATCATGGTACAAAATCTCTTTTCTTCAATACGTTTTATCCAAGTAAGGAAACAACATCATCAAAACAATGAAACTTTTCCTTCATGTTCCTCTCAAGACTTACATTCAACACAATGTCAAGCAAGAAATAGGGGGGTGAAATCATCATATCAAGGTACACAATGGAAGGACCTTTACAAGCAAGGTAGTTCATAATCTTTCTATTGGCATATGCGTGAAACTAATAACATCATTCCTTCAATACAAATAAATTCACTTGACAAAACAAAATGGAGTTGTCCTCCATTGCAATACAAATACAATAATATGCTCTTCTTCTATGCAAAGGTAGAACTTCACAAACTCAAATGTCCAAGGCTTCAAGAAAAAACCTACAATTAAGTGAAAAATTGTAGAACCATGGAGGCTCACCTCCCAACCTAGGCCTCAAGGAGGCCACCCACCGAGCTTGGGGAAACAAGGCACAAATGGTTGCATATAATACATTCACATACCATGCATGATCACAACAATATAACAAAACACTACACAATACATTTCAAAATAACCCAACCCAAGGCTTACAAAAAGATTCAACAATATAATCAAGTTATAGGGTGAAGGTGGGCTCTCTCCATGAGGAGGATTTCCAAACAATGATTCACAAAAATGCACATATTCTCATTATCAACATGCCCTTTTAAGGCTTACAATGTCTTCCCTCTTCCCACACCTCCTTATACCTCCCAAAATGCAAGTAAACAAGAAGTCCATAATCCATTGAACACATAAAAATCATCTCCACACATGGGAGAGTTCCTCAACTACATGAGTGAGCCCAAGTAACCCCTTCACCCAAGCATCTCTTCCCAAGGGTGAGTGATACTTTACACCCATTACACAACACACAACATAAAACAAAACAAGGTTCAAGGAAGAAATCATATAAACTCTCACATGCAACACTCAAACAAAAGATCTTTTTCACAAATCACATCTACAATAAACCAAATTACCATGAACACCATATCAATTCTACATATTAAGAACACCATGGATCATGGATACCAACCTCACTCCAAGAAATGGAAAATGGAAGGTTTTATTAGAGCTCCTTATTCTCCTTCTCCAAACCCTAGTTGTCTCTAAAGATAGAGAGTGGCCAAGTGAGTTTCCAATTTGGCCATGCCTCTATATATCACTCTCATTTTCGGATTTAATAAAAAATGCATTCTTTTTGGAGTCTCCTAGGTCTTCTAGGCACCTTAGAGGTCATTATTATCCCCCTAAATTAAAGTATTAACATGGGTAGGGTTTATTTTTATCACAAATTCACCTTAGAGCTACTTTATGACCCTCACAATGCTAGGTATGTTCAAATTCCAAATTTCCTATGGTGGTAACCTTGTTCTCTTTACTAAGTTAAGCCAATAAGTCAAATTTTTGAATTAAGGTATTCAACTCAGGATAAGGTGGCCACATGATCCATCATCAAAGAACATGTCATTTTCTCATAAAGAGTACAAGTGTCAAGTGGCACACACAAAATTCACTATACATTACACATGACACATTCAACATCTACACTTGAAATGCATACTGTAGACATACATCTCACATTTACAAAATAAACATATCATAATGAGGTTTATAAATTTTATAAAGATTCACCTTGGTAGAGTCATATTAACATGTGTTTATACCTTCTTTCCTCGTTTAGTTTCCATGGTTCCTTTCCTACACACTAAACTCTAGCATCAATAGTCCAATAAAAAGTCACATATAAAATACATATGAAAGTAAAGGTACATAATAATTTCATGATTCCATCATTCACATATAACACATTCCATAATCAAATTCCTACTCTCCATCATTTACATATAAAGCATTTATTCATTAATCCTAAAAAACAACTACATGTTACTATCTTTCCCAGTAAGATCAAATTAAGTATTTGAAACACATCATATTTCTAGTTCTTATCATAAAAGTGAAATAATGAATAAATATCCATTAATCCATTGACTATGCCAAATAAGTCCTAATACATATCATAATGGAAGAACACAAGGTAAATATCATTGATTAAGTAGCAAAATTTACTTTTCATCAAGTATGAAAATATATGTTGAAATATCCGGTCCTAAATAACAAAATGGAAATACAGTGTCTATGCTATGATGGGTTAGGGTGAGGCCTTACAATGTTGCTCTGATACTAGTTGTTAGAATTAAACCACATACATAAATAAAAATTACACACAAATATAAATAATATTAAAAAATAATATATCACACAGAAGAGAACACAAGATACCAAGATTTAACGTGGTTCACCCAAACCCTGGGCTATATCCACCAAACAAGTACAATATTATTATGATCTAGTGATTACAACTTGATTACAATTTGTAATCCCTTACAACTCAATATCATTGAAAAAAGCAATTTTTGCATCACACATTATGAAAAACCCTAACCCTAAGCTCTTTTTATACAAGAATTTTCACTGTTGTAGGGTTATAATTAATAATTACATGTCAACCCAAAATCTTGATAAAATAGGGCCCTAAGGAATTATGAAGTATGTACAGTACTTCCCTAATCACTCACCACAAACTAACACTCAGACCCTAGACTAGGGGTCGACAAAATAAAAAATTAAACTAGGGGTTCCCCATTTCTAAGAGAAATGGGGTGCGTGTTGTGAAAACCACAACAAGAATGAGAAGGAGCAGCTTTAGAAAGAGATTGCATGATAGAAACAACAACTAGACAACATAGAGGATATTATGGGAGCCACTAGATAGAATCCAAGAAACTATTGTGGTAGGTACTATGACATTGGAATCACTTGCAAGTGTCTTTGAGAATTTTCAATCCAAACATCAAATTCTTATAAGAATGTTTCAAGTATTGGCATAGTCTCCCTGCAATGATCTCAAGTTCAAATTCTTATAAGAGTGTTTCAAGGTTGGGAACCACTTTAACATCCTTTGCATGGTTTAGAGGTAATGTCATTTTGGTAGAGGCTTCTATAGGGGAATGAGCCTCATGATTATGAATTTACATAGAAGTTGAGCTTTCTTCTTCAAATCCTTACACTTAACTCTTCACTAAACTTATTCTTCAATTCCATGCATATGCAATTTAATCACCTTGGAAAAATATATTTGATCATACTAGCTAGGAACAACTAATTTTTCATTTTATTGTACCTAATTTGATTATAATTCTATAGGAATTTGTAATCAACCTAGTTAATTAGAAACTAGATCCATTTAACTGGTTATGGCTAGTTTCTTTCTAAAAATATCTGTTATGATATGTTTTTGTAAAAAATTTTGTGAACTCTATGCATTTTTCCTGGTCTGCATTATTTTTGTGGAGGATGTTGAGGCAAGTCACTTAGCATAGGTTTAATGAGTTTTTATTTATTTATTTGGATTCTAGAATATGTATGCAATTGGATCAATTTTTCTATTGTATAGCTAAGATGTAATAAGCTTCTTTAAAAAGATCTCTAAATATACATGTTCAGAAGGAGATATAAAGAGATACCTATTTAGAAGGAAAAGATACCAACATTTACATACAGCTAGGGCATGACAAAAAAATCACAACAAGAGCACAATGCAACAACAAAATCACAAAGCAAGGGCATGACATGGAAACAAAATCATAGAGCAAAGGTGTAGAGTAAGGGCACAACAATGAAATACATAGATGACAAGGGCATGACAACCAAATTGTAGAGCAAAATGATAGAGCAAGGGAACAACAATGAAATGTAGAGATATATACTAGGAATGAAATGTACCAAGCACATATACATTATCACAAGGCTCATTCCCTTGCATAAGCCATTCACTAGTTAAATATACATATATATCAACCTAGCTAATCAACAACTAGACTCAGTTAACTGGTTATGACTTGTTTCTTTCTACAAATATCTTTTATGATATGTTTTTGTAAAATTTCTTGAGAATTCTACCCATTTCTCTTAGTTTGCATTATTTTTGTGGAGGATCAAGGTAAGTCATTTATCATGGGTTGAGTGAGTTTTATTTTATTATTATTTGGATTCTGGAATATGCATGTAGCTAGATCAATTTTTTTGTTATGTAGCTTGTTGTAATCTGATTGAAAAAGTTCATTGTATGAAAGATATTGTTGCTACAAAATGTGTTTAATTATTATTTTGTCATTGATATCAAACTTTCTATTTGCTAGAATGGCAATTGCTTATAAGATTTAAGCACTATCACTTAGTTGATTGATGAAGAATCAATAAAATGTAACAAAAGCACCTAAGGGAAAGGTTGAGTTATGGTTTTGTAATGAAGTGCAAAGATTAGTTAAGACAATGATAAAGTGATGTATTGAAAATATACTTGAAGATGAAGAGGTTGGCTACACTTAGAAACTATAGAAGAAGAATTTGTAATATGACTATCTACAAAGCTTGATTAAATTCATCAGAAGGAGCTGAGCAAGCTAGTTCAAGCCAAGAAAATTTTCAACAAATGCTGAGTAAAGATCAAGTATCGAGTGAAGATCAAGTGCTGAGTTATGTTCATGTGCCAAGCATCAAGAACTCAATAAGTGCTGAGTTGCTACATTATTTGAAAAGTTGAAGATTCACTTGATCTGTGCTTTCATGGTTGTTATCTAGAATTTTGTGAAGCAGATAGAAGATAAGAATGATGAGCTAGTGGCACAAAACTCTATGTAAAACATTTTTGGGAAAATACAATTAGATTCTAGATGAAGTTTCTAGATAAAAATGAAATATGAGATAGATACATTGTATCCTACCTAATCTATTGAAACCCTAAAATTGGAGAAGGAGAATTGAGTAGGAAAATTATTCTAGATTTCTATTTAAGGAGTCATAAGGTCATGGAGAAAAAGGTTGGTCAAGTATGAAAGCATGAAGTGTTGAAGAAGGTGCTAAGGAGGAAGAGAGCATAGAAACTCTATTTCGATAAGTGACCACAGAGATGATTGAATTGGTATGATGAGCAAGAAGACTCAAGGAAATGAAGCTTGAGAGGAAGACAAGCTATTAGAGCCACAATGATTAAAGCCAAGCAAAGGATTGAATTGAAGTATGATCTTAAATCTACAAGATATGTTTTGAGTTGTATTAGATCAAAAGCCCTTATTGTTATTCTCTAGCAATTGTAACAGTTAGTATAAATCCTATGGACTTAGGTTGGTTTAATAGCCATGTTGTAAATCCTTTAATAGGGTGACATTCCAAGTGAATGTTCCAAAGTCCTTTGATCAGGCCCACTCCTAACAATGTGGTGAAATCCTCTAACAAGGTCACATTTAATAGTGTGTTGTAAGCCTTTAACAAGGTAGGCCTTTAATAGGGAATCACTTCAGAAGAGTGAAAATTAAGTAGCATGTTACTGGTGGTTTTTCTCAAATTGGGTTTCCATGTAAATCACCGTGTCATGTGTTGATCTTGCATGTTTTATTCCTGCATGTTGATTTGCTGTAACTTGCTAAGATGGTTGTTTTAAGCTTGGATGCATGAATAGTTTAATGGGCTCACTATAATTAGTGAAAAAGTATTATTAGGGAATTTAGACTTTGGATAACTAATTCACCCCCCCCTCTTAGTTATTCTAAAACATTTCCAACAATTGGTATCAGAGCATTACTGCTAGTTTAGTTTAAAGGAACTAGAAGTAGAAAAGATCAAAATACCTAAAAGAGAAGTTCCTAAGCTCAACAAAGACAACTTTGTTACATGGAAAAGTTTGATGAAGCTGCATCTTGGATCCATAGGTGATTATACCCAAAATTCAATTGTTACTAAACATGTTGATCCAACTGGTACTCTTACTACAGAAGATTTGAAAAACAAATAGGAACTCAATCAGACAATGCTGGAGATTGCTTCTGCACTCAACTACGCTGAATTTGATGATATCAAAGGATGTAACACTGCATTCAAGATGTAGAAAGCCCTATCAGACATTTATGGAGGAGATCAAAATGTCTAAAGAGCAAAAAGAGAAAGCCTTAGAGGAAAGTTTGATGACATGAAAATGGAGGAAAGTGAGAATGCTACTCAGTATGCCTCTAGAATAAAGGAAGTGGTAAGTGCAATAAGATGTTTGAATGGTCAATTAGATGATGATACTATTCATAGTAAGTTCTTAAGAACCTTGCTCCCTATCTATGCTATTAGAGTATCAGCTATACAAGAGCTAAGATGTGTACCAAGAAAAAATCTAAGTTTTGAAGGTATAGTGGGTAGACTTAGTGCATTTGAGTTACTTAACTTTGACAACTATAGACTTGAGAATGTTGAATCTAGTTTCAAGGCCAAGCTATCACTAAAAGATACTGAATAAGTGAAATCAAAGAAGGGAAGAAAGATGAAATATGTATCGAGTGATAGTGGTATTGATGAGGAAGATGTGGAACAATTGGAAGCATTACTGGCTAGAAGATCTCACAGAGGCAAAGGAAAATTCAAGGGTAAGCTCCCTATCATTTGTTTCAATTGCAATGAAGTAGGACATATTGTTGCAAGGTGTACATAGAAAAAAGATTATGAGGAAGGCAACAAGTACAAAAATAGAAGAGAAGATGATAAAAGAGATTAAAAAGACAAAGGTAAGAAGTGCTGTATTGCTGAAGAGGATTATGATGATAATGATGATGAAGTTGTTTATGCAACTGTGAAGGACCAGTCTAATGGAGAAGAGCCTACAACACTGATAACATGTATGAACAAGAATGATAGATGGATCATAGATAGTGGGTGCTCACATCACATGATAGGAGACAAAAGTAAGTTTGTTAACTTTACTTAGTATGATGGAAATAGTGTTAGATTTGGAAATGATCCTCCATGTCAAATCAAAGGAAAAGGATCCATTAAGCTTACAGAGAAAATTTCATTTGATAATGCATACTATGTTGAAGGACTAAACTAAAATTTGTTGAGTGTCTCACAGTTAGGCAATGTAGGGTGCAAAGTAGAATTTGGGAACAAAACTACAAAAATCTATGATATTGATGGTAAATTGATAGGAAAAGGAGATCAAACAAGAAGTAATCTATTTTATCTTGATATGGAAAATGCTTCTTGTTTTATTGCAAAATTTGATGATGTGTGGTTATGGAATAGAAGGCTATGTCATGTCAACTTTGATAATCTGGTCAATATCAACAAAATAAAGAAAGTTAGAGGTTTACCTAAACTGAAGAAGCCTAACAACATCATGTGCAAACAATGTCAGCTAGGAAAGACGACTAAGTCAAGTTTCAAGAGTAAAAACTATACATCTAAAGAAGTACTTGAGTTAGTTCATACTGATTTATGTGGTTCAATAGAAGTGCAAAGCTAAAAAGGAGATAAATATATAATGTTGTTTGTTGATGACTATTCCAAGATGATGACTATTATGTTCTTATAGCAAAAATTTGATGCTTTTCAAATGTTTAAGTGGTATGTTGCTAGAGTTGAAAAGGAAATAGGAAAGAGTTTGAAATGCCTAAGATCAAACAGAGGTGGAGAATTCACATCAAATAAATTTGAGATATTTTGCAATGACAAAGGAATCAAGAGACAAACATCAGCTCCTAAAACTCCCCCATAGAATGGAATTGCTAAGAGAAGAAATAGATCTGTGATTGACTGTGCTAGAACATTGATGATGGAAAAGACCGTTGCTTTGAAATATTGGAGAGAAGCTATAAGTGTAGTTGTTCACACATTGAACTGAGTACAAGTCAAGAAAGGTATAAATGCAACACCTTTTGAATTATGATATGGTCACGCACACCCAATGTAAAGCATTTCAAAGTATTTGGTTGCAAATGTTTTATCCTTAAAGATACTAGAAATGGAAAATTTGATGCAAAAAGTGATGAAGGCATATTCCTTGGTTATTCCACTCGAAGTAAAGCATATAAGTGTTTAAATACTAACATTAACAAAATTGTGGAAAGTGCAAATGTAAACTTTGATAAGCATACAGAAGTCCAAGTTGAAGAACCAAAGAGATTAGATGAATACAAAACCTTTGTGTATTCTTTGAAGGAATGCCTATTGACGAGGATGATATTAATCAAATTGGGATTCAACAACAAATTTCAGTTTCAACTGAGTCACAACTAGTGAATGTCTGGCTGCATTTAGAAGCTGAGTTGTAGAATGAAGAAAATGCACATTCTGACTCTGAAATTAGTACACATGAAAGAGATGTAGGACTACCAGATAGTGATGTGCATAGTGACCCTAAATCTGAAAGATCAAACATGGAAACAAGGACAGAACCAAGATTATCCAAATATGTGAAGAGACATCACCCTGCTGAATAGATAATTGGTGACAAATATGCAAGACCAATGACAAGGAATAGACTAAGAAATGAATCATGTCTATTAAGGAAATTTGAACCTAAGACAGTGTATGATGCATTAAAAGATGGTGACTAGTATAAAGCTATGGAAGAAGAGATTGATCAAATAAAGAAGAACAAAACTTGGAGTTTAGTTCCCAGACCGGCTAACAAGAATGTGCTTAGCACCAAGTGGGTATTTAGAAACAAGCTAGATGAGAATGGTGAGATTACTAGAAACAGAGCCAGACTAGTATGTATGGGTTATGCTCAAGAAGAAGGATTAGACTATGGGGAAACATTTGCCCCTATTGCTAGAATGGAAGGAGTAAGAATTTTACTTGCATATGCTGCATATAAAGGTTTTAAAGTCTATCAAATGGATGTAAAGTCTACTTTTCTAAATGATATATTGGAAGAGGAAGTCTATATTGAACAATTAGAGGGATTTGTTGATAAGAACAATAGGAATATGGTTTTTAAACTACATAAAGCACTCTATGGTTTGAAACAAGCACCTAGAGCATGGTATGAGAGACTTCACAAATATCTTGTCAAGATAGGATTTGAGAAAATAGTTGACAACAACAATCTGTATATCAAGGAAGAAAAAGGTAAAGATGTTTTGATAGCTGAGATCTTTGTTGATGATATAATATTTGGAAGAAAAGATGCTCTATGCAAAGATTTCATTGATTAGATAAAACATGAATTTGAGATGTCAATGTTTGGAGAGATCAAATTTTTTGTTGGATTACAAGTACATAAATTAAAACATGGTATATTTTTAACCCAATCAAAATATATCAAGGAAATACTCAAAACATTTGGTTTAGATGAATCAAAACTAGTGAGTACACTAATGGCGACAGGACATAAGTTATCTAAGAATGATGATTCAGCTGAAGTAAACTAGATAGTGTATAGATCCATGATTGGAAAGCTACAATATGTTGTACATAGTAGACCAGATATTGCTTTATCTATTGGAATAGTGGCAAGATTTTTTGTAAACTCAAGAGAAAATCATCTTATGGCTGTTAAGAGAATAATGAGGTATCTAAAAGGTACAAATGATTTTGGTTTGTACTACAAGAAGGCTGAAAAATTTGATTTGAAGGCCTACACTGATGTAGATTGGGGAGGTAACATAGATGATAGAAAAAACACCAGTGGAGGAGCACTTTTATTAAGAAAAAGATTAGTCACCTGGACTAGTAAAAAGAAAAGTTTTACATCACAATCCATAGAAGAATCTGAGTATGTTGCTGCTGCTATAAATTGTACCAATATTGTGTGGATCAAGCATCTATTGAAAGGAATGAAGGAAGAAATAACTAAACTTGTGATACTTTATTGTGATAACACAAGTGCTATCAACATATCAAAGAACCCTATGATGCATGCCAAAACAAAGCATATTGCAATCAAGTATCACTATGTCAGAGAATTGGTGGAAGACAAACAAGTGAAGATGGAATATATCAATACAAAAGAAAAAACTGTTGACATCTTCAAAAAACCATTACCTAAAGATGCATTTGAATATTTTAGAGGTAAGTTAGGGGTGATACCCCTAACCAAGGCTACTTAAGTAACAACAAGACTGCCCTGCATCAAATGAGTTGATTGTTCAGATGATATAAGTTGATGCAGAGGGTACTTACTTTAGGTTTAGCCTAAAGTAATCAAAGTATTAACATTCCAAACAAGTCACAAGCTAGGTGACAAAGGGAGATATTGGAAGTTTTTGTAAATGCTACACATTAATGATAAGATGCTAAAATAACGTGTCTTTGGCATTGTTGTCAAAGAGGGAGAAATAATAGAACCTGATCAAATCTAGAAAAGAGGGAGAAATAGCTACAATTGGTAAAATCCCTAAAATAGAGAAATAGCAGAAACTAATCAGATCATGAAATGAAAAGGACAAGAGATATGAAAGGGAGGAGCAGAAGAAAAGAAAGAAATCAAGATGATAGATCTTAGAAGGAGTAGCTCAGGAGATTCAGTCAACAGATAGATAAGAAGGAATAAGATCAGAGGGAGATACAAAAGTCAACAAGTTTTATTTTTGGGATTTGACTTAATATTTTAGCCTAGTTAGAATTTTGTTAACTTGGTTGATTAGTCAGCTTTGGTTTGGTTGATCAGTTTGGTTTGCCATCAATGCCAAAGAGGGAGATTGTTGTAATTTGATTGAAAAAGATCATTGTATGAAAGATATTATTGCTACAGAATGTGTTCAATCATTATTTTGTCACTGATGTCAAACTTGCTATTTGCTGGAATGGAAATTTCTTATAAGATCCAAGCACTATCACTTAGTTGATTGATGAAGACTCAATAAGATGTAACAAAAGCACCTAAGGGAAAGGTTGAGTTATGGTTTTGTAATGAAGTGCAAAGATCAATTAAGACAATGATAAAGTGATGTATTGACAATATACTTGAAGATGAAGAGGTTGGCTACACTTAGAAACTGTATAAGAAGAAGTCATAATATGACTTTCTGTAAAGCTTGATTAAATTCATTAGAGGGAGCTAAGCAAGCTAGTTCAAGCTGAGCAAATTTTGAACAAATGTCGAGTAAAGATCAAGTGCCAAGTGAAGATCAAGTGCCGAGTTATGTTCATGTGCCGAGCATCAAAAAGTCAATAAGTGCCGAGCTGCTACATTATTTGAAAAGTCAAAGATTCGCCTAATTTGAGCTAACATGGTTGTTATCTAGAATTTTGTGAACCAGATAGAAGATATGAATGATGTGCTGGTGGCACAAAACTCTATGTAAAACATTTTTGGGTGAATACAACTGGATTCTAGATGAAGTTTCTAAATAAAAATGAGATATGGGACAGATACATTGTATCCTACCTAATCTATTGAAACCCTAAAATTGGAGAAGAAGAATTGTGTGGAAAAATTATTCCAAATTTCTATTTAAGGAGTCATAAGGTCATGAAGAAAAAGGTTGGTCAAGTATGAAAGCATGAAGTGCTGAAGAAGGAGCTAAGGAGGAAGAGAGCACATAAACTCTATTTCGATAAGTGACCATAGAGATGATTGCATTGGTATGATGAGAAAGAAGACTCAAGGAAATGAAGCTTGAGAGGAAGACAAGCTATCAGAACTGTAGTGATTAAAGCCAAGCAAAGGATTGAATTGAAGTATGATATGAAATCTGCAAGATATGTTGTGAGTTGTATCAAATCAAAAGCCCTTATTGTTACTCTCTAGAAATTGTAACAGTTAGTATAAATCCTATGGACTTGGTTTAATAGCCATGTTGTAAATCCTTTAATAGGGTGACATTCCAAGTGAATGTTCCAAAGTCCTTTGACCAGGCTCACTCCTAATGGTGTGGTGAAATCCTCTAACAAGGTCACATTTGACAGTCTATTGTAAGCCTTTAACAGGGGAGGCCTTTAATAGGGAATCACTTCAGAAGAGTGAAAATTGAGTAGCATGTTACTGGTGGTTTTTCCCAAATTGGGTTTCCACATAAATCACTGTGTCATGTGTTGATCTTGCATGTTTTATTCCTTCATGTTGATTTGTTGTAACTTGCTAAGATGGTTGTTTTAAGATTGGATGCATGAATAGTTTAATGGGCTCACTATAATTAGTGAAAAAGTATTATTAGGGCATTTAGACCTTGGATAACTGATTCACCTACCCCCCCTCTTAGTTATTCTAAAACATTTCCAACATAGCTAAGATGTAATAAGTACCTTAAGAAAGATCTCTAAGTATATATATTTAGAAGGAGATATAAAGAGATACCTATTTGAAAAAGAAACCAACATTTATATACCCTTGAAGAAAATCAAAGAGGTAGGGAATGACAATGAAATCACAAAGAAATGGCACAAGATGACAATGAATTCATAGAGAAAGGGCATGACATGAAAAAAAATCACAGAGCAAGGGCATGACACTGAATCATAGAATAAGGGCATGACAAAAAAACACATTGATGACAAGGGCATGATAACCAAATCATAAAGAAATATTATAGAGAAAGGGCATGACAATGAAACACAAAGATCACAAGGGCATGCCAACGAAACTGTAGAGAAAAGGTAAGACAAAAAAATGGAAACATCACAACAACAAAATCATAGAGCAAGGGAAAAACAATAAAGGCAAAGATATATCATAGGAATGAAATAAACCAAGCACAAGGGCATGAAGATGTTTAGAGCTCTCCACCCTCATTTGGAGATCTCCACCTTCTTTCAAACACAAATCTCTACAATCAAAACAAACGGGGAATGATTTATGTCATTTTTTTTCTTTGTGTATACTTACACAAGCATCATAATTACAAATGCTTATATTGGTATTGCAGTGACGTCAATGAAAATTACAAAAAAAGACATGAAAACCACTACAAATTAGACTATCATTGTAAATTGCCATTGCAAATTAACCCTAAATGTTTGAGTTTGCTGGGTTCATCAGACTCAATCTTCTCATCATATTCCTCCTCCTCTTGTGCTATGATCAATTTTCTCCTTGAATTTCCTTGTGGTAGATGCTTTTGTATTTCACCTGGTTTCCTCTTCTTTGATGGATGATATCTTGGACTTGGTGATAATCACCTTGCCCTTTAGCTTTTGAGGTGTCACCATTCCTTGCATATCCTTCTTTTGTTTGGCCTTTACCTTTGGCTCAATAAAAACAACCTTTTTGTTCTTGGTAGCCTTAAGCTTTGAAACAACAAGTTTATTTCCTTTTCCTTCCTAAACCTCTATTTGTTGTCCAAACCCTTCTCCTTCTTCCTTAATTCCACCCTTGGCAATCTTTCTTTTTCTTTGCTTTCCTTCTTTGGCTGTGCTAGATTCAACAGTCAACTTGACAATTACTATTTCATATGTTCCAAATTTCTTGGCACTTGCATCTATGTCTTCAGCGAAAAGTACAATGAATGTTATAGGAACCTCATCTACATTCACTTTGTAGGGCATTGGCCTTAGCCATGCTATCCTTGAAAAAACTGCTTGAACATAAACAAAATCTATATCTATAATAAAATATATATCATCATACTACTTATCTACAACTAATTTAGGAATCTCCATTCTATTCCTCATTGTTACTTTGAATTCTTCAAAATTGTTGTCCATTATTACTTCAAAATTTTCTCCCAATCTTCCAATTAAATCACTAATCTACTCCATAGCCATTTGATTTCTATCCCAAGCAATTATTCTAATGGTAGGAAAAGTGTTTTGTGCATAGAAAAAAAATTAAAAAAAAAAAAAAAAATTTAATTAAATATATATCTATATTAATAAAGATCCAAACTTATAAGAGACATTCTTCACTTTCCTTACTGACTCTAAATTCTTTGTAAGTTGGTGAAGTTGCAGCTCTTGAAGATCATAGGAATGATCCTTCTTGACAATCTTGTAGCCTGAATGTACTACTACACATGCTACACTATGCAACCTACTAGATTGATAAAACTTGCATGTGATCACATGAATAATAAATTCAACTAATGGGTCCTCAATTCTATTAACTGACATACCATAACCATTCCACTTTTTCTTGGATAGATTTTCAATTTCATTTTTTGTTATGCTTCGTATATTTTTTGGTTTATCCAAGGTAGAGTACCTAGTTGCCCTACAAATGATAGCCATATTTATCTTGATTGGCCCAAATTCTAACCATATTTCCATGTCATGAATGTGGTTGAGCATAATCTTTATCCATTCAACTTTAAAAAACTTAGGAAAACCTAGGGCATGGGTAAGCCCTTTCTCAGCAATGATCTTGTATTCATCCTTCAAGATTCCATCAACACATATCTTATCATAAGCTGCTCTTATCTCCAAATCCCCAATTTCTCCTACTTTACATGGATAACAGGATCTTACATCTTGAACATTCAACTTTGGGTTGAATTGATGATAAAGCTCCAATATCATCAACGTTCTTTTCAAGGTTTACTAAATTTTTGAAATTAGGTGGACTTTGAACATTTATTATTTATTTATTGTACTGGTTATGATGCAGAGGATGAAGGATCTACCGACAAACTTGCAAATTCAAGCACAATATGGACCCAAACCCCTATGTTTCAATGGTGTTCCCAAATGCACACAATGCCACCAAAGACTTCAAACTTGGATTTACCTTCACCAAGAGTTTCCTCCACCTCTACACACCTTAAACAACTTCAACCAACATGTTTCTAAGGTTTCCAAACCCAGAAATCTTCAGTAGATACAAAAAAGATCAGTTTTGCCCTTTACTATGCTATTCTCTTCTTTGGATCAGCAAACCCTGTTTTCTTGATTTTTCTCTAAGACTTTCCAAAAAACCAAGAAAATAAATAGGCTTTCCAAATACCCTTTTCATATTTTTATAACATATCAAAAAATCAGATATCACTCCTTTGGAATGATTGTACGGAACATGGCAGTTTGTCTCAGAATTAAGCCTAATTAGGCCACTTTTACAAAGCAAGTACCCTTCAAACTTGCAATCCGACTTAATCCTTTTGAATAGTCTCTATTAATGATCTAAATCAAAGGAATTTCAAGATTATAGGTCTTGGTCACACTCCTAAACACCCAATCCTCAAAACCCTCCTTAAAATGGCTTAAAAACTAGGGCCTGCTTGTTAAAACCCCAAAACTCAATTCCAGAACTTCTCCCTCAGCATTAACCATGAATTTACCTTGTCTTCAAACATTATCAAATAAAAAATATACCTTGTTAAGCCAGATGTACGGCTGCATAACACCTAGCACTCATTTGGGTACCCAAATTAATCCTTCCAGCACTCAACTTTGCATTTCTTTCACAGTAACCTGCAAATCTTCACTTTTCTTGCATTTTCATGATTATTTAGACATGTTAGGGCATTTAGGGTCCATCCCATGGGTTAGATGTACAAAAACTAGGATGGTACCCTCATTTCCTATTGAAAAATCAAAGCAAAACTCACAGTTTCAGCGTGACAGCAACAATAATAACTGTAATTTGATAAGAAACGTCTCAAGATGGATGCAAAACCTCTTAATAACACCTTGCCAAAGTAAATAACAGATTTCTATATTCAAAGAACCTCTAAATTGCAAGAAAACTTCAAATTTTCATTTATTCACAAGGCTGTCCGTACAAATTCTGTGTGTTTTCCGTACAAACATTGTCTCTCCTCTTCCATATGGCTGAGACATATTAAATAAACCTTAGAATACCTGCCCAACTAACCAAGTTGGTTGGAAATGCTTATTTAATCAAACAAATAGCAAGTTACTATTTTCCCTCCAAAACTAAATTCAAATTTCAAACTTTGCTTTCTATGCATATTTCAGCATTCTAACCTATGCAACTGATTTAAGAATGATCCACTGACCTTATTGAATAAAAAAAAACATGAAACTACTTCCTATTCTACCCTTCATGGCTCATATGCCATTTTTACATCATGTTGCCCGTAGGGCTTTATTAGGACCTTTGACCTTCAATGCACTTTGTTTGTTACAATATGCCATTATTGGTCTTAGAATGTTCCAATTGATCTTCAAAGAGGTCCTTGATCCATTGTCTTCATCTGGTATCAAGGTGTTCTTCATTGTCTTGATAGGTGCTTCTGCACCAGGTTACTAAAATCTCTTTGATTACCTTGAAATCTTCTTGTAAAATCTTTTGATCACTTGGGGAATGAAAATGAATGTCCAAATTTGATAAATACCTTTAAATTTTCATTTTAGGTTTGCATTTAGTGTCTTCATACTTGGTTTGTGTATGACAGCTAGTTCATTTTCCATTTTAACTTGGTCAAGGTTACTCACTCAATTATTACTAATTCATTTGGTCAATATATTACCTTCCTTGATTACTCAGCTTGTACAACAAGGATTAGTTAATACAGATTGTACAATTGATGCTCGGTACTCTATAATTTTTAAAAAAAGTTGTTAATGCATCTTATACTTATGCAAATATGAACCTTTATGACTTCTATGCTGGGAATTGATGTAAAATATAAAATTGAGTATAAGATTCCTACATACCTTCCTTAGAGAGATGTGATGTGATCATCTAATCCCTCAGATTGGGTGATCACAATTTTATCTTGTCCACTACTTCCAGCTCTTACTATCTCTATCCATATTTTCTTTCTTTAATGTTTTTCATTTCTATTACTCGGTGCTATTGCTGATGTTCTAGTTTTGTAGTTTCTACTGATATGTCCAACTGTAATATAACTAAATCATATCATTTTTTCTTTTAGTCACTTCTTGTAATTTCCTCTAAAATGTGTTTTTATGAAATTATTTGGAATGTGTCCATATTCTCCACAATAGTGACAATTGTAGAATTTATTGTAATCCCAATTGTAGGAAGTGGCTTTCCTTGTTGTATGAGTTTATTTTTCAAGTATCTAGTTTGATTTTTTTTTGAATCTGCACTCATGAGCTCTATTTCCATACTTTTGATAGTTGTAACAATGAACTTGAAATTTATATACATTTCTAATTGAGTCATTATTCTTTAATTTGCATTCATATGTTTGGTGTCTTTTTTTCTTGCATTTAAAATAATTACCACTCAATTTAGTCTTAGGAGTTTACATACCATTTTTTCTTCTACAAATTTTGGTTGTGTGACCAATTTTTCAATAGTAATGACATGTAGGTTTTCCTTTGGATTTTTAATTTCTCTAATCTCCACTTTTGGATGATTCTCCTTCTTCAGTAGATGAAGAGTGCTTGTTGTATCCAAGTCCAAAGGTGTCTTTTGTTCTAAGTGACCTCAAAAGTTCTTCAAAGTGTTTAATTTCTTTATTTGGCTTATTCAATATCTCCATGAGTTCCTTTTCATGCCTAAACTCACTTTTCAATTGCTCATTATGTAATTTTGGATTTATGATCTTCAAATCCTTTTTATTTTCTTCTTGATTTGAAATTACTAATTAATTTATCATATCTAGTTGATTATTTGTAAGCTTCTGTACTTCAAATGGTATCTCTTCAAGTATGATAGTCATCTATCTTTTGTCTTCTTCATTCATGAGCTTGCCTTCCATTTATTTCTTCTTTTGTTTCTTTGCTTCACGTAGTGTAACTGATTGAATTTCTTGCTCTATCTTGAGATCTTTTGCTTCATTTTATAGGGCACTATTCTTCTCTAGTAATTCTATCAATTCTTAATTACTATTACCAGTCTTTCCACTATCAAGTAGTCCTTCTATTTCAACTTCTTTGTATTGAGTATCATTTTGTAGAATAGCGATCTCTTTCCTTCTTTTTAGGGTCTTCCTCAACTCTTCTTTTTCTGCTTCTAATTGTTGCAATATGATTTGGATTTTGATAATCTAATTCTAATAATTTTTCCCATCTTATGCACTTCCATCTCCATTATTTGATCCTCTCAAGCTATTAGGCTTCTTGATAAGAGAACTAATCTTTAATACCAATTTTTGGAATGAGTTAATGTGAAACTATTAGAAACAATAGTCCACTAAGATAACCAAAAGGTGTGGGGAGGGGTGAATTAGTTATCCAAAAATTAAAACATATTTATCTTCTTTAAATAAGCTTAACCATTCAACCAAAGTAAACAACAACCATAACAATATGCTCATAGACAAATACACAAGATATGTGAACAAGGGAAACTCTTGATTAGAGGAAAAAACTCAGTGGAAATGATGCCCACAAGATGATGTACTAATATAAATATTCCTTGTTAGAGGATGGACCCTATTAGGAGTTTATTACAACATTAAGTATATATGAATCCCTGTTAGGAGACTTTCAATCCCTGTTAGGAGATTCCAACCCTGTTAATAGTTGTGCCAATCTTATTGGGAGTTGTAGTATAATGTATGCAAGAAGAGACCACTACCCAAACATGTAATTTCAACTACAAGAAGAGCTCATTGCTCAAACAAGTAATTTACTATTATGTTCCTCTTTCCTTTATTCTATCAACCAAACCAATCACTATCAAACCTTTTAGACCAAGTCATTTACTTCAAATCCAAATATCAAACATTGGATCACTCAACAAAACTTCAACAATGAAGTTTCCCTCACTTCTACTCAACTCTGCTCAACTTCACATTTTGCTCTCTTTGCTGCTTACAATCACTTCTCCATGTCACAATTCCATGTCATATGATAAAGGAAAATGTCCTTCCTTTATATTAAGTCCGTAAAGTAATTCCCTGAGTCGGCTATGATACCTTCTTAATTAATCATTATAGGACCATATTAAGAACACGTTACACTTAGCGATAACATTAATCTTTCACCTTGCAACTTGAATATATTTTCGTACATGTAATATTATGATGAGATAACTTAGCCATGTCATCACCAACATGCCTTTTTTATATCCTCAACCTTGATTCTTAGAATAACAACTCTACTAAGAGATATACCAAGTTTACTAGAACATGCCTCTATAAACTCTATCTCAGAACAAACATCAAAAAAACTTACATAAATTCTTCCATACTTATCATTTCTTCATCCAATGTTAACTACATATACTTGATACTCAGATGTATCTCCTATAATCTCATATAGTGAGAATACTCAACTAGTCATTGTATCAACTTGATCTTTCCGTTGTTCTTCTATCAGATACCATAGAAGACTGCTATGTTGACATCAATGAACAACTTAGTAATTAATGTAACATATCATCATGGTAATATAACTAAAAAATTTCTCCATAGGAATATCATCAACATTCATACTTTTAATAGAAACAAGATACTGGGGGGGTGGTGGGGGTGAATCAAGATCTTAAACTTTTAACATCAAAACAAATTTAATGAATTCACACCTATATCATCTCATATAATAGATTTAAAAAACTATAATGATGAAATATAAATGAAATATATCACATCCATGAAAGATTTCAACACATAACATAATGATTTGGTAACCCAGAGACACTTCAATGTGAAGGTAAAATTGGGGTGGGAATAAAACCCACAAATCTTCATTGGTGCAACAATAAATTTAACTTGTTAGGGTTATAATATTTGATCATAAGATATGATCTACCTATTGGAAATGTAATGCAATATAGGTGATTGAAAGGGGTGGGGGGTGAATCAGGAACCACTTAAACTTGAATCACTTAAACCACTTTGTTATACTATCTAATCTACTTGTATGCATGAAACATGAAGCATTAAAGTAACAACACCATAGCACAATATTTGGTAACCTAGAAACTCTCCAAGTAGAAGTTACAATTGTGGTGGGGATGATACCCACAATGCTTCACTACTATAGTAATGAAGTTGGCCTATTAAGGCTTAAAAATGATCACTTTTGGTAATCTTATTCTGTTAAGAGAAATAAGGACTGTTAGGTCCACCTTGTGAAAGGATTTATACAATACAGTTAAGTATATACTCTATTATGAGTTTTTGCAAGGGAATTTTAGGTCCACTCTATGAGGATATTTGGGACTAATGCACCTATTAGGATGAATTAGTGGATTGATTGCTATAATGCAACTTTGATTGCTGATGAAGATTCTTTAAAGTAAACTGATCACCTAACTATGATAGATGAGTCTCTTCCTTTTTTGGGAATGCTTTTAGCCTTCAAACAATCTTCTCTTCCATATTCACTAATGCTTGAATGATTATATAATTAATATAATCACATCTGGATAAAAAAAATACCTCATATTTATATCCATCCAAATAATTCCTTCATAAGTTAGCTACAACACAAATAGTTCCAAAAATAATAACCAAGTTGGCTGAGTGTTGTAACTTGGGTCTAATTTCTTACTTAGGTGATCTTGGAAGCACTCATGCAATACTATCTTCTTGGCTAACTTTGGCACTCGGTAGACACTAGATGCTTGGTTCAAATTGATCACTCAGTAGACACTTCTAACTTAGTTAACACTTATCTTCTTACTTGATTATCATCTTGGAATAATTTTTTTTTTCTTACTCAGTTCACATTGGAGCTTGATAGACATTGTCAACTCAGTTGACACTATAGCTCAATGTGAACTGTCAACTTGGCTGACACTATAACTTTATGCAAGGTTAACTTGTTTTCATGAATGCTTTGTGAACTCAATTAACACTGCATACTAGTAACTTGGTTCCATTTTGTCTTTGCATTATGAATTTGCATTATGACTAAGTGTTTTGACACTAATTGACAATATGTCATGCAATGAGATTAACACTACCCTGTGAGGGGTCTATCCATTAAAATCTTTAGAGACTATTAGATCTCACCTTTATAAATTATTTTACAATCAAAATGAAGTAAGGATTTTGTTAGGAGGTTTACATAGGTCTGCTAAAATCACTATGTTAAGAGATTTAGCCTATCCCAATTAATAATAACTGATTCAATACCCAACCCTCTATTTTCTTTGTAATTTGGTCTTGGGTCTCCTCTTTTCTATACCTCTTATTTAATATCCTAATTTGATAACTCTATTTAGACCTTCACTACTATGATTTCTCTTTGTCTAATTTGCTTTCAAACTTAGTCTTCTCTTCTTTACACATGCATACACCCAATCATTTCTTCCTTCATACTCATATACGGAATATGCCTCTCTCTCTCTCTCTCTCTCTCTCTCTCTCTCTCTCTCTCTCTCTCTCTCTCTCTCTCTCTCTCTCTCTCTCTCCCTCTCCCTCTCTAATTCTAGGGTCAAAATCCTCTCTAATTCTAGGGTCAAAATCCTCCTTAAATAGATGTTTTGTGAAGGTTATAGATCTTGATCAATGGTTTACAATTCATCATCTTTTTTTTGTTTCTATCTTATTTTCTGATTGGTTGAATTGAATGCCTTGAGATCACTACCTTCTAAAATGATGTGTCATCACCTTCTTAGCCATCTCTACAAATATTAAATGTCATATACAAGATGGCCAAAAAGGATTACATATGTCTGTACCATTACAAACTTATATGTCAAAGATTAGCTACTTGACACTTAAATGATCTGATGTTCGATCATGTAGATTTCTTCATGTTAGCATTTAGATTCTATTTATCTACTTTCTCAACAATAATTAATTTTTCAATGTGCTCAACCTCAACTATATTTCTTAACATGTACATTTTCTTGGTCTTAACTAAATACTTGACAATCACTATCTTGCTCATTATAAGCTTTGCACACTCGACCTGTACTAGATAACTTGGTCACAATGATGACCCTATAATCTTGCCTAGTAAATGGCTAAGTATTTGGACACTAATCAACAACATAGGCATAGAGATCAATAGTGTAAGGGGTTTGAGTTTCTACATATGTAAATCAATTTACTTATGTTAGCTAAAAAGTTCAAGATAGGTATACTCAAAATTACATAGTCGACAATATGAATAATATTAAACCATCATAATCATTATATATTTTTTATTCCTTACCTTTACTTTATGTTGTCAATTAATAAGTTGGGTTGATGATGTTTGCAATCAAATACTTGTTTCTACCAAGAGTGGAAACATCAGACAAAAAATAAACATGAAATCAACATCAATAATGAATACATATTTATCACATCGAATATTAGCATCACATATGAATTATAAATATTAAAAGATAAATCATGAGTAAATCAAAGTAATCATTGATATATCAAGAACTCAATATTGAATAGCATAGGTATTTATCATACAACTATATATTTCATTCATTTTATTGATATTCTTCTTCATCCATCTCATCATCAGGATAATTTTCATCATCAACATCACCACCACCACTGTTGTCATCTTTATCATCATCATCATCATCATTGTCATCCTCCTCCTCCTCCTCCTCATCATCATGATTAGTAGCAACATCATTGTCATCTTCTTCTTCTTCAAGAAAATTTACATTAGGAACATCATCAACTAACTCTTAATCATGATCATCATCTACTTTATCTTCCACTTCTTCCTCTTCCTTTGTATCTTCTTCTTCCATCACATTATAATTTATTGGACTTCCTCTTGGATCATGTCTAACAAACAATGACTAACCCAGTTTATGTGGAACCTCTAAGTAAAATACTTACTCACATTGGCTTGGAAGAACATAAGACTCATCTCCAAGTGGCTCAAACAACCTTGTATTAATACTTGGAAATCATTTGTCATGTTCAATAATAGTTCTATTAGGATCATTTTGATTGAGTCGTAGTCTATACTATTTGACAATGAAGAGATCTAATTTGAAGGAATTAAAGGCACAATCAAGTATATCAACCAAAATGCCATAGTACAACTATTTCTCTTACAAGTACAAGGAAGGAACTTTGTATAGTTCTCTTACAACTATTAAAGTTCTATTACAACTATTTCTAAGTTTCTAAGTTACAATATTTAAAACTATGCATAACTAGATTTATGCTTGAAACTCAATTAAAATCACTTTAACTTTTTATTATTCAATTCTCAAATCAAAAGAATATTGAAATGCAGATAAATAAAATAAATAAACTTAAGATCACACTAATTTCGTCAAGATAACATTGTTCTTCCTTTGGTGTGATGCTTACAAAATAAATAAGATAAAATTTGAAAATGCATTTGATTGGTTTGCATAAGAATGTAAATTAGGGTTTGATTTACATAATGATAAGTATTGGATTAAATATGCTAATTGAATAAACCTTTTGACTGGCAAGTCCTAAAGGATATATAGGCATATGCTTTTATCTTGAAATTGAAAATACTATACTACATGCCTAAAAAGGTAACAAATACAAATAAAACTACTAGAATAGGATCTTTCAATGACAATAAATTAATTCATTACTAGTAAAACTAGGAGATACAAAATAAACTAACAAATAAAAGAAAAGCTATAAATAAAATTAAAGGTTGGAATGACGAGGAGTCCTACATAACATTATAGAGAAATGGTAATCTAATTATTATTCAAATTTGAAAAGCATGTATTTATTATAAAATCTTATTTTTTCATGCTATCAATAATTAGATAGTAAAAATAGGAATACAAGAAAACATATAAGGACTTAATCTACCTCCAAACATAATAATGAAAAAAGTGTCAAGAGTTTCTAATGAAAAAGACAAGCACTTTAAAATTTCATAGATTATGGTTGGGATATCATTCCCTCTATTGCTAATAATGTCATCATGGTTGGTTTGACATCCTTATTAATTTCTTCAATCCATATTAATTGGTCCAACCTTTGCATTCTTTACTCTTGGTAAATGCATAGAGGTTCATATCTATGGAAATCTATCACTTTTATCCAATTATCCATATTTGTTAGTATAAATTGACAAGAGACATTAAACAAAGGTGAAGGCATTATGATCAAAGGATGTTTGATCATTTGATCATCATTTCTATCCACAATCTCTCATATTTTTGAATTATGATAAGCACATTCCTAACCCTTTTAACACTCCAAATTTTATTGTTAGGATATATAGGCTCCATCACCATCAAGGGTATTGAAATTGAATTGAATCTCAACTTGCACTCCATTTAGTACCATGTGAGACAAGTCATTTTATACATATCATGTGATACTTTTGGTGAGCTTTTTCTTAGATATTAACCTGATGTAAGGCAATTGAGAAATGATATTATACCTATTTCTACTACAATTGATTCATGGAATTTATCCCTTATGGGAAGCCTCTACTAAAACTAATTTATGGAATTTAACCCTTGTGGAAAATTCTAACATCCTTCAGGCTTCTATATATCTATCCATATGTTCTTTTACATTATTTTCTTAGCATATATATTTTTCACAATTACAAGATGATTCTTTGCTAATTTTTTTGATTTATCTTTTTTATTATAAAAACCCTACACACTTTGGTGCATATGATCTGATGCATATGTAATGCATGATTATCCCTCTAACTCCTTTTTATCCATTCACATAATTCTGTCTTCTCAAATTATTTTAAGAATCCCTACATTATATATTAACGAGTGTGAGGGAAATTGTTAGTTAGATACATTGATCATGTATAATACATTTTTTGGTGTTAATTTGCATTCAAGACCTAAAGAATAATACCAAAATGATGCTTTCATATTGTTGTCAAGTAAAAGAAACATTTTTGATCAATATGCATGTTGAATTATTGAATCAATGTAGATTTCTACAGAAGAGATATGTGAAACACTGGATCTTTGAGAATAATTGAAGTGTGACATTGTAAGGACTTATAACTACACCTTCATTTCTTAGTTAGACATAGTTGTTGTAACCAACCTTTGTTTCCCTTATCATTATATCTAGTCTTTTTTTATTTTTATTTTGGAGTATATATTGTAAGAGAACATTAGTTAAATAGACAACATTGAGAAAATTTACTATCTACTTTAAATGAAGACTGGGAGGCAGGGATGAAGTCCTTTCTTAATAATGAATGGTTGATTAGGAGTGGTGCCATTGGGAGTGTACATAAAGTATTTTTAAGTGAAGGATTAGTTTTTGCAGTAAAGAAACTAAAAATATTAGGCCAAATAAAAAAACCTAAAAAATTTTGATCTAGAGATTTTATGTCTTGGGAACCTTGGACATCCTAATCTTGTTACACTTTAGGTATATTATTTTTCATCAACTATGCAACTCATATTTTATATTTTATTCCTAATGATAATCTTTACAATCATTTGCATGAAAGGCATCTAGAGAATTCACCCTTGAGTTGCGGTAGATGTTTTAATATTTCCTTGGGAGCTACTAATGCCCTTACATATCTCAACTATGATTGTAAGCCTCTCAGAACTACACTTTAATATCAAGTCAACAAATATTCTCATTGATGATGATTTTGAGCCCCATATATCAAATTATAGACTTGCCAAGTTACTGTCCATGTTAGAATCTTATTTATCTCGAAGTAGAAAATTTTATATTATTGTTGGCTATGTTGCACCAAAACTTGCTTGACAGAGTTTGAGCTCAAGATTGTTAATAGAAAAATATGATATCTATAGTTTTGTGGTGAATTTGATGGATATCATTACATGAAAAAGACTAGTTGAAAGCCTGATTCTAAAGTGGCATTTCCTTATGAGTATGTGAGATCCTCTCTTGAACATGGGGATGTAGTAGCATATATTGATCTAAATTTACTACAACAGTCTCATAACGAGATAATGCAAGTCTTGAAATTAGGACTTATTTGTACTACCCAGACACCTTTTGAGAAGACCCAACATGATAGAAGCCATTCAAGTTCTTGAGTCAATTATGCCTGATTTAGAATTGCAATAAGAAATAAATTTTTCTATGCATTTTGGGGGACTTGGATTCGACTTCCTTTGTAAACTGCAAAAAATATTTTGGTTTTATGCATATTTCCATCAAGATTTTTAGTTTTTTAATTAAGTTTTTTTTGTATCTATTTAAAGTTCATTTGATTTCTCTTATATCTAGTTTGATGCTTATTTCCATCAAGATTTAGAATTTTTTTGTTATTTATTTGTTCAAAGTGTATTTGATTTCTCTTGTATTGGACAATTTATGCAAGAGCATAACTAAAAGTATAGCTTGAAATTAATTTTCAACTCTTTCATCAGCTTCAATTTGAATTTCAGTTGAGGGATATTTAATTTATAAATGATGCAAAATGGTTCTCCTAAATTTGGTCCTAAGAATATGTACAATATGAACTCACTCCTATTTGCCTTGTATTTTCTAGAAATAAATCCTCTTTTTGTGTCTTCAGAAAATGTAGTCTAACAAGCATTTTGTCTCCTTTCTAGATGGAAAACATGTTTTGGAGGAAACATACAAGGTATTGGTAAATATCCTTTAAGGTGAGATATGATCTCATATTCTACCCTAATCGTCTAAAATCAATTCAGTAGAATGGTCTCCTCTAGCTCTCTACAAAGATATAAAACAATAACTAGCATAAAGATTAAAATAACTACCACACCTAGCTAGATGGGAAGCTCAACTTTTCCCTGAGAATGACTCCACCTTTTTATGCGCACAACTTGATTTAGGGAAAATGAGAAATGAGCCCTATTTTTTTTTTTAGAATCTTGCAGGTGTCAAAACAATGACAACATATTATAGATTGATGACATCAGGGAAACTTCCAAAAAAAACATAAAATTCACACACAAATGATATTTCTATTGTAAATTGGTTTCATAATTTGACCCCAAACATTGTAGTGTGTGGAAAGAAAGGGCATACATCTAGTGTGTTTTAGTTCAAGTAGATTACACCTATTTAGTAGTGTACTTTTGAAGGGTGCTATAACAACTACCATCATTATGAATATATCAAACAATATTATATGTCTCATTTTAATGAGAAAAGAGTACATGGATGTTGCTACTATTGCAATAGGTATGGACATAGAGCTAAGTGCTACAAAGTGAGAGCCAAAGACAACTAAATGTCTCCCAAGGAAATGATTCCCACTAGAAGGGATAGATTTTCTACACTGGTTTGCACAACCTATGGAAATGATGGTCATTCTACAACATAATGTAAATTGAGGATGAACCCAAAGAATAACATTAGAGCATGGAAAGGTACTAGAATGACCTGCTACATCTTCTACAAGATTGATCATCTTTCAAGAGATATTAGAAACAATAGAAGGCTAAGTAAAAATCCCCCAGTTAGGAAAGAGAAGAGCAAGATTGTAGAATAATTGGAAAATAACTTTACCACCAATTAGATGAATAAAAGTGAAGTGGATGGCAAAGCTAAGCTAGATGAGGTTATAAACTCATCATTAGTAGTGAGACCTAGCAAACTAACTAAGATAATGAATATTATAGTGGTTAGATGATAAAAATATTATTCATAAATTGGTCCCCTAGTCTAAATTGGTAAAGACCACTTTAAAGAAGAGAATATGCTAATGCTAAAATAGGGCACAACCTGTTGATGAAAAATCAAGGGGGAAAAAGTAACCATTATAGATAGATCAAGAGCACTGATGAAAAATGTCCTATGGTAGGTAAAGTCTTTTATCAACCCCCATAACCCTAATATTATAATTTCACAACATAAATATGTTGATTGTAAATTATATGACACTTTGTATAATTGAAATCACTACAAAACCTTAAGAGCTCAAAGGTGAATCTACAAGAGTTTTATTTACAAGAAGACTCTCCGACAATCCTGCATAGCAGTCACTAAGAATCAAGAAATAAAAATGGTAGAAGAAGTCAACAAGGTCAATTTGATCAACACTTGACAAAGTGATCATCCATATTACAAGACCATCATAGCTAAAGGAAAGGATGTGGAAGATGAAAATGCACTATCATCACTTCACATTGATGTCTTACTTATGGAAGATGCAAGTGTGTACCTTGAGGTTGAGATTTAGGACATAGGTAACAAGGAGATGCAAGATCTTTATAGCATATTTTTCTATGAAGGAGTATTGAAGGATAGATAGGAAGATCTGGAGAGTTCCATGCCGAGCAGAGAGTTGGACATACCCAACTTCTTTCATTAATAATGGGTAAGGTTTATGTAGTGCCTCTCCCATTTGACTTCTATAAGTCATCCTGATGGACGCAACCTTGTTGATCTTTTGTTGTGATGGGATCATGTTTGTGACCCTGAGTGGTCTACACCATCGAGGTGTTTGGATTTATGTTTCTGTATTAGTTGCTTTGTTTATGATTTTAACTGATCTATGAGATTATGATGTGATTTTTGGTTCACTGAGGTTTGTGCCAGTGGTTACCAAGATTGATGTGGTATCATGAGGTTGTTCCATGATTACCTTGAGATGTGTGGAAAGATTGCACTATGTACTATTACCATGCTACACTGGACTAGGTTCCTGTAGCAGTGATTAGTCATGTTTATGACTATGGTTGTTTATGTGTTTTAAATGCCTTTTTAATGTAGAGTAATCAATCATTATTAAATGCTTAAGTAATTAGAATGGATTGTTCATGTGGAATTATTTGGTTATGTGCTATGGAAATTTACCTTGTTATATTTTGATTTGAGAGATATCTATTCTTATGTGAATCTTTATATTTGAGAGGACCTGAGGGTTAGATGTTACACCTTGATTCCAGTATCATAGATTTTAGAATACTATGCTGTTCAGTTAATCATATTGCATGATGATGCCATTTTGAGATGATAGTGTGTTTTATGATGATATCTGGTTATCTAGTTTTTGGACATACCTCTAATTATGTTATGTGATGGATTTAATGCTATGGTTATTTACTTCATTCCTACGTTGTTATGCTTTATGCGAACGTGAGTGATGTAAATAGATTATTTTAATATAATTAAATAAATGGTTAAATTAGGTGATGTAATGCATTTATTACTTTGACTATGTTATTATATGCAATTGCACTTGATCGTGTTGTTTAGTATGCAAGATTTATATCCCTGGTAGTGGCACATGGAGTTAGTGATTTAGCCTTTCATATTTTACCAATGTCATCCTTGTATGGTCAACGTATCCTTAATTAAATGTTCAATTTAAACCTTTCAATGATTATTAAATCTGAACTCATTTGCATTATGTGATTTAGACCAGTGAGCATGTCTGTGCATTTATAGTTTCGCATTGTCATGAAAGTTGTTAAGGAATTTTTGTGTTTTTAGGTTTCAAGCTTTTTAATTGATTTATTTTAATTTTTGGTAGCTTTACCATAGATGAATTCCTATTTATAGGAATAGCCTATTTTCGTTTGGGTCAATTCGGGGTTTAACTAGGTTGGTTGGTTATTTGCCCTAATCGATTATTCACTCAAAAAGTGAATAAGTATCCAAAAAGGAATTTAATTCCTCACTTCTCACTTTTGAATTAGAAAGTTGGAGAGTAAAACCCAAAATCCTCTTCATGAGGATTTATTGTTTTGTTCGTTGTGGGAGCTATGAGCGTGGGATTGTCGTGAGGTTGGGCTCATTGGATCCAGCTTAGCAAAACCTTGGATTGCCTCAATTTTCAGCCACTTCTACAGGTGTTTTATTTTCTAGTTTAGTTTTCCATTTTACCCTTTTGGCTGTGAGGTAGGGCTTTTCTAGTGTTCCCCTCTATTTCTATATGTTAGTTCTACCCAGTTGGGTGGGTATGAACATCTCCCTATTTCTTGGGATGAGGGTTTGGATTTTTGGGCCGTTATGCTGGCCATTTTTGCATACAGTGTCCAATTCCTTTTATTTTTGGATTTTTAGGGTTTTTGAACCCAAAGGCCAAATTGGTTTTAATTTTGGAAATTTTCTAAAATTTGGAGTTTTTACCTTGTTTTGCATGCCACCCTGTTCTCTCAGGTTTTCTTGTCACAATGTGGGTCGTGGACTTGGATGATCCATTTGGATATCAGTCAGACCACTTCTACACTTTTATTTTGCATTGGGATGCATGTTGCATCTGTACTCTTGACGTTGTGTTTAGTTGAGTGATTTTATACCTTATGTTATGGTTTCTTTTGGACCTTTGCTTTGTTTCATGGACACTAGGATTCGTGTAGAATCCATACTCTTGGATTGAGGCCAGTTGAGTAAGTTCATGACTTTTGGTCTTGTTACATCATTGGGATTCATGTAGAATCCATACTCTCAAATTGAGGCAGGTTGAGTGATTTTATGATGTATGGTTTTATTGGCTTTGGGATTCATGTAGAATTCATCCTCTTGAGTTACTTTCGATTGGGTGTTTTGTTTTGCACTATGTTCTCATCCTGTCCTTGTGTTTTGATCTTCATGATGGTGGTGCACCACACATGAGTACGTGCATGTATATTTGTCGAAGGGCTTATAGGTCTCAACCTTTCATGTCTTTTCTAGAAGTTTTGATCATTGGGGTTGGGATGGGAGTATGCATGCCCACAGGCACTTGTTGTAGGATGAGCATGGGTAGGGTAGCATATGGAGGGGGCTTCTATCTTGTAGCTTGGTGTTTATGGCGTCAGAGGTTAACAAAGGATAGGAAGTTTTAAGTAAGTGATAACTAAATTTAAATGTGCGAGTGTTGATAAAATTTAAGATAATGCAAAGATCCTCATTTGTGTGATGGTTCCAAGGGAGTCCCTTGAGAGTGTTGCCACACGTGATCCAATCTTGGGCTTTTGGATGTGAAGTGACTCTCCATGATGTCAGCCCCTACTTAGTAGCCTATTGAGTGTTTGACCAGGACTTGTACTCCTTGCATTGTCTTAGGTTCTTGGTTACAACCATCATACTTTCTGGCATGAGTGTTAGCCTTGGATGTTCTTTTGTGTGTTTGTGGTTGGATCATTATCTCCATCAGTATGGTAGGTGTGGACCTATGGGTTCCATGTGGTTGGGAGGCATAGCTACCTTCACCACTATTAGGGACTGGTGTATAGAGACGATCTTTTTCCCTAGTGTGATCGTTGCTAGATGTTTTCACTTGGTACTTCAAGTTCCAGAGTATGCTTTCTTGTGACTTATGCTTTCATTGGAATTCTTGGATATCATGTTTAGATGATGTTAGTTTACTTGATGCATTCCCATATTATGATGTTTAGCATATGATTAGATGCTGTGAATCGTTGTATTAGCATATTTATTGCTTGTTGCTGTTTAACATGTGATAGGTGATGTTATCTACTGTAGGATTATCTTATGCTTTACTACTAGCATGTTAGATTTCCCTATGCTTATACTGTTACATGTTGTAGTAGTGATGTCCCTATTACGATAGTACCGATGATTTGGTCAGTGGCTTGGGATGTTATGCACGGGGGATGGCTGGGACCCACGATGGTCTTATGATGCTATTGACAGTTGGGAGGAATCGCACACTTATTTGGTTGTTTAGTTCTGAGATGTTTTTTTGTTCATTGCAATGTTGCTTTTGTTCTCTTCGATGTTTATTTCATTATGTTCTTTGCTACTGTAGTTTAGATGGATAAACATTCATCATTTTGTGTTGTTCTTGTACTCGAGTGTTCATTCCTCAAACATTTATGGATCCGATACTCCCTGGTGTGGAGGTTCTTTTCTCTATTTTGGTTATTTGTTAGTCTTTTGTGTTTCTTGAAGTGTTTTCATGTTCTTTGGGTGGCATTTGTTCAACATGGTGCGACATTAAAAATGTACCACATGCCCATGCAAACTGTGTCATACGATACTGTAAAGTATCACATGCCTTCTTTATAAATGTCATACGAAATTGGAAGAGTGTCACACGCCTTCTTGAGAAATGTCGTACGACACTGGAAGAGTGTCACACACCTTCTTGAGATATGTCATACGACACTGATAAAGTGTCACATGCCTTAAGGAGAAGTGTCACCCTCCCTTAGTAAGAAGTGTCACATGATTTTTTGTAAAAAATTGTACGAGTGGACATAAGGCACTTTTCATCGTGTTCCAAACTTTTTAAGGGTTGATTTGGCTACCCTTTTGGGTGTTCTTCGACCCTATGCTATTGCATTTTGAATTCTGTCAATTTCTCTTGAAATCCAATTTTTGTGTTTCATTTTTAGTCTCTTGGGGTTTAAAATAGATCGTTTAAGTATAAGTTGATGTATATTTAATTTATATTTTAATATATGTGATGAATCTTTTGAGATAGGTTTCAGACCTCTCGGAGATAAGGATTCTAGGAAATTTCAGGGCTTCAAAAATCCAGACTTAGCAAATTTTTAGGGCTTCAGGATTTTAGGCTTAGCCAAATTTTAGGATTCTGCATTTTACCCCAGCTTGGTGTTTTGTTGATGAGTGGTCATTTCTTGAGCTCTCATCTTGTATTGGTGGTTGTTGGCTTTTGTTCGCACGTGTGTGTTGGTACTGGCATTCGAAGATCTGTTGGTTGTCGAGATTGTGGTGAAGTCTTCCATTGTGATCATTGTGATCCTTGTATGATGTTGTCATGTGCATTCATACTTGTAAATAAAAAATAAAAAATAAAAAATCTTGGCTTGTATTTCATCCTTGTTTCCAAGGATCTTCGGGTAGGGCATTACAGTTTATCTTAAATAAAATTCATGAGAAGTAACATGGTTGCACAAACCATATAGGATTAAAAAGACCCTAGTAGGAAGGGTAATAGGTTTCAATGCATCTAGTATTGATCTATTGATGGATTTCATATCAACAAGGCAAGTGGCTTCAATCACTAAAGGAAAGCCAACCTAGGATGGAACAAATTCAATAGTGGATGAGATCCTAGATCCAAAGATAAGTTTTGTAGCCATAGTGTTGGGGTATAATATGTGCCACACAAGTAGGGAAAATTTCATCCCAAGAAACACAACATATTAAGTATTTCAAGCCATAGAAAAAATTGCAAATTGATCTATGCAAATATCTACATAGGTAGATAATGAAAAACCTAGGCAATATTATCAATGATTAAAAGGATCAAACCTTAAGGTTTGAATCAATATTGGTATGCATATTTTTCTACTTGAGAGGAGAATTTCTTGGATCCCCACTCAACAAATGGAATGAAGCCTAACTAGTCATGGCATATATATGTGAACTCTACAGGAAGTTGGAAGGAAAGGGAATACAATATTTTGGGAATACTTCAAGGGTTTCTAGAAGGAAATGAATTAGAGAGAAATGATACCCACTAATTTAGTGGAAATCTTCAGAGATAAAATTTATTTCTTGGCAAGCATAGACATGTGCATTGCATGTTTAGTTTAACCAAGAAATCACTGATTGATGCTATTCAATTATGAAGTAAAGGAGGTAGAGGAAAGTCCTATCATAGAGTGGTTAGGAGTGTTAAAAGAAAGATCAATCCTACCAATATTTGGCACTTCTATAGAGATAAGAAAAAAAGCTCTCATAGAAAGAAGAAATCTCAATAGTTAATTCCACAAAGAGTAACCAAGAATCAAACTTCAAGACTATTTAAAACAATATCATTTAAGATCATGAGAAATGAAGAAATGGAAGAAGATCTAGCTATGAGTCCCCCACATGTAACTCAAGCTCAGGAGGAAGAAGAGTCACCAAGAACTCAACTAGAGACTGAATCAAAAGATGATGTAGGTGGAGAAAATGTAATTACATAGGATACCAAGGAGGAAAAAGAAGAAACATCAAGGGAACCCAAGAAAGGTAAGAAGACATATAAACTGGTCCCCATTGAAGAAATTGTAAATGCCATTGTTAAAAAGCATGATTACTCGATTTTATAGAATAGATTTTCAAGATTTTCTAAAGAAAACAAGAACAAAACAATAAAGGCTGTATTGGAAAGCATGAGAGAAATTGAGAGGAAACCATATGATATTAGATTGTTAGTACCCAAGTAATTAAGAAAAATATTAAATGAAAAAAAGTACAAGCATGAAAGATTACGAGAAAATGGTACATGACTCTCTAATAAGGACAAGACCCAAATTTTATCAGTCTTAAAAGACATTGTGCATGGAAGTATACAAAGAAAGGTTCAACAATGAAAAGGATGTGATAGACATCATAACTAGTAAAACTAGCCAAGCCTAGGAAAGCATCTCTCAACATTGAAAAGAAATGACACAAGAAGTACATAATTACTTAAAGGATAGTTAAACTTAATTAGGCATCAAGGAACCATCCGAATCCAAGACCAAAAAGGAAGTTAGGCCAAAATAATCAAAGGAAGAATAAAGTAAAAGGGTACAAAAAGACAAAGGAATGAAGGAAAGCAAATAGGAAACTCCAAGTCCTCAAAGGGATGAAGAAACACAAAAGGAGGGAAAGTAAGAGGAAACAAGTGTGACTTAAGGAGAGTTGATTGCACCACAGAAAGATGAAAGGGCACTTGTAACTAAAGCTAGAAATGCTAAAAAATTGGTAGATGTCCCACCAGTTACAAATGTTTATGTATATACTATTAATAAATGAGTCTAGTCTACACGTATGACTCAAAAATAGATTGATGAGAAAATCAAGGTAGCCAACATCACTATTGACTCATTACTAGAGAAGGATAAAGGTGAAAAAGAGGAACCACCTTAACTTGTTTAGATATGAGATGAAGATCCCTAAAGGAAAAGCCTCTAGAGTTCAAGAAAGAAGAAGAAGAAGAAGAAGAATAAGAAAGAGGTATGGTAGTTAAACATACATCCTAATATCAAGAGTGTCTAAGAGAAGGATGCATGGATAAATAGGCTAAAAGAGAGCTCCAAGCATGTATAGAATGATAGGTAGTGAGTTCTTTAGGAAGAAAAGAATTCCAATCATATATATGATGATATCTTTATACTTTTCATCCTCATTCCCAAGCTTTGAAAATGAAGGAGAATTGTTTGAGAATGATGTAGGCAAAGAACAAGAGAAAGAGAAACTAGATGCAACCATTTCTGAGAAAAAAATTAATATTCAAAGACATGGATCTAGAGGAAATCAATGATTACAAGAGACTATTGAAAAGGCAAGGGGAACTCATGAAATAAAAAAGAGAACAAACACTAGTGATCACTAGAAATATACTTTTTGAAATAGATTCAAATGCCACATATGATCCTAATTTGGATCTCATTAACCAACTCACTACTTTGGTTGATAACATCAAGGATACTCAAGAAAGTGTTAAAGAATAAGTGGAAAATAAGGTGGAAGCCAAGATGTTAGATAGGTTAGAAAATTTAGTAGAACAAAAGAAGGCCACTGTATAGGAGTCCAAGGAAAAAATGATAGATAATTGCAAGACTTAGAGCCAGTCATGTTGAAGACATTTGATCCAAGTCTACTATAACCAAAATTAGAGTGAAAGCTACACCAATCTTAATAGGATATGTATGAAATAAAAAGTCATTATAATATAGTCCCTAATTTTGTAGCCACTTATCTTTATAGGACATAATGAACATTACACCTCATTCATAAAATCAAAGAAGAACAAGATAAAAGAGTAATTAGACTGATGGAATTATAATGCATGCCATCCTTGACAATAGACATAATTCAATAACATATTGCAATTGAGATGCACTAGTTAGTAGAGCACCTATATACACATTGAGTGAACTCAAATTACTCCTAAACAAAAAGAGCGAGGCCATTTCTCTCTAAATTGAAGGTATCATGGGATACCCATTTTTCCACCAAACATAATTAATACAAATATGTATTTGAAAACCTATAAAATTCATTTTCATTGATAAAAAAAGTGGGAGAATGAGATGAAAAAATAAGGGGGAGAATCAAGAGAGTAGAGAAAGGGAAGAATGCTAATAGATGAAAGAAGGAGAATGACATAACAGAGAAGACACTAAAATGAGATATTAATATGAAGGAGGGAGATCAAAGAAAAGAGAAAGGAATGAATCTAGTGGAACAAAAAGGCAAGCACATTTTTAGGGGGGAGATCTAGCAAAAGAATGCTACATCTATATGTTAAATAGTAAAGTCCACCAAGATAACTGAGAGCAGGGAGGGGGTGAATTAGTTATCTAATTAATATAACTTTTATCAACCTTATAAAACTTTAAATATGTGAATAATATAATCAACAACCATAAGAAGATACACATACACAATAACACCAAATATGTTAACTAGGGAAACCCTTGATTAGAGCAAAAACTTAGGTGGGGATGGTACCCATAGAATGATGCACTAATATAAAAGTTCCTTGTAAGAGGAAGAACTCTATTAGGAGCCAATGAAATAAATTTAGTACATATCAATCCCTATTAGGAGACTTGGAATCCCTATTAAGAGATTCTAACCCTATTAGGGATTGTGCCAACCCTGTTAGAAGTTGTATAAGATAGATGGATGCACTGTCCAAAAAAATTCATAGGAAAAATAACCAAACTCATTTTCCAAGTAGTCTCTATATTATTTCTTTCATAATAATAGAAATGAAATTTAACTCTATAACTTGAACTCTTTATCTATACTCTTATTATGCATATACCACACCAAATATCTTCTCAGATCTCAATACTAGATCTTCAAATTCACAACACATTGATCTGTTTGATCACTTACACATATTTATTAACTTTTTATATCACTTTCATAATTTTTACCTTCACATGTTATACACATTCACCACAAGGAAAATAACCTTCCTTTATACCATACCCTCTAAATAATTTACTAAGTTTTTGATTAAGTAAAATAGGTTTTACAGGGATCTTGAAACCCAAATGTTTTTACATAATATCTAAAATAGAAATAAAAAGTAAAGTCCAGCTACTATGCATTTGCTTATAAAAAGCCAAAACCAAAAGACAAGTCCATGACTAGGAAACAAAAGCTAGTAACTCTAGATAAGGATGAAACAAAAAATTAAAACTAAAACTATTAGTTCTTCCTATCTAGAACTTGCAAAGTCTTTGCAGCTTCATTGGTCCTCCAATTGTCTGTGCCCACTTGGTCTTGGTTTTGATCATCGACTGGTCCCTTGGTCTCTTTCTTTTCTCCCTCAGCTTTCCCAAAGTCCATATTGGCCTTATCTTCTTTTTCCCTGCCAAATCTAGCTTCCTTCAGTGATTCACCCAAACTATTGATATTCTCATTTAGGGTGTTCAAAGTTACAATCACTGATTAGCCAAGTTCTGATTAGAAGTCTCCATACGTAGAACTCTTTTTTCAACCATTGAGATCCAATCCTCCTGGTCAACATAGTATCTCTGGTCACTACTTCTCATATGGCCATCCTTCTGGCCCATTTTCTCCTTGAGCTCTTCTATCTCATGAAACAACTATTTGATAGAGCAAAAGTTATCTATCATGGTGTTTTTAGCATTGTTGAGTAGATTGAGCCCATATTCTCTCACATTGTCAGAGATAGCATCTAGGGCTAGGTTAAGAAGTTCATCAAAATGGACTTTTCCATCTTTATCCTCCATCACTTGGGGGTTCATCATCTCCTTGACAATCCCCATCTTCACCATTTTAGAGTTGAAATTTCTCCATGACCCCATCTTGTCTTTTAGAACCACCTCCCCACTATCTTTCACTAGAGAAACTATCTTCCCTTGAGGCGAAGAAATAGAAGGGACAGGGCCCAAGATCATAGGAGTCTGGTCTTTTTTTTCTTGTAGCAGTGAAGCCTCCTCAACCTTCCTTTTCTTGGGGTTCCCCAACATAATTGTCATGTCCTACCTTTTCACTTTCCTCCTCCTTCACCTCTTCCTTCGACTCCATTCCCTCTTCTTCAACACTATGCTCCTCCTCCTCTTGTTCCTTAGACTTGGGTGGATTGGGGGTTAAACCCCTAGGGCTCTTTCTTTTAGGAGTAGTACTAGTAGAGGGAGAAAATTTCTCCCCTTCCAATGACTTCTTGCCTTTAGAGGGGGAAGTATCCTCATCTTTCATTTTTATACTTTAAACTTCCTCAAAATTTGAGCTCTTAGTTTCCTTAGAAACATTCCCAACTTCACCAAGAGATTTGCCTTTGGTCTGAATCTTTAGATACTCATAAACTAGGAGCAAACCCTCATGAAGGGCTGGGTCTGTAATGGGTTTCTTTTTAAAACCCTCAATGCCCTTGCTCATTGAAGTGAAAAGATAAAAATGAAAGGAAATCTTTATTCCATGCCTAAAGTGATTTAATAGAATGATGTGATGGGTTTTGACCCTATCCAATCTACTATCCAGAGGGTTATGATCCTATTGAATCTAGTATCTAGTGATTTAATGAAATAATTTACTAAGTTGACTTGACACTTTCCCTATTAATTATAATAGGACCTCATTAAGATATTACAATTCATTACATCATTTCATAATTACTAAACTATGTCGGCTCGTGGTAAATATAGCTTCTCACATGTGCAACCTCCAATCTTGCATACTCATTGACATCATCATTAGGCTATACATTGTTATTGTCTAACTTCTCTCATCATGACTCTATCCAAGTTATTAGAGATACAATACAAACATTAAGAAACACTTCTTAGGTACTTGATTTGCACACTATCCTCTATAAATCTTTGATAACTCTCGGATGTCTTTGACTCTCTACTTTCATACTTGTCAATGACATTAGGAAAAAATGTAGAACATACCCTCAACTACACTTGACCTCATCATCAATATAGAATATGTATAACCTTGATCTCTGTTTGCTACTCTACTAGTCTTTATAGAAACAATACTATGTTGACATCAATGACAAACACAATCATGAATGCAACATGTTAATCATGCTAAAAATATTTCCAATGATTAGGACAATCCACCAAAGGAATACTATTAGAATTCATGCTACTAATATCCCCCTTTGGCATTGATGACAACATAGATGAAAAAATCTAAGTTCGAAGAATAAAAAATCCAACTCTACTATTGTTGCTGCTCTAATATTTTCATATCCTCTTCATCAATTAAATCTGAAACTTATAGGAACAAATCTCCATGTGTGCTTCCTCATTGTTACATGTATGACATCAATTATTCACACTTCTACCCCATTGATATACTTCCCCATCAATATCTCATGAGAAATTCACCCCTGTACATACATACCGCACATACTATCAACATATTTTTTTCATGAAATCTCTTTTTCCATTGACATCAATGACAAAGGAATCATTATGAAAATCACCTACTCAAAGTCTCCAACTAATTCAAGTATTCAAAGAAACTATTTCATACTAGCTACCAAGAGTCCTTAGTGTTCCTACGCAATCATAGATACTCCTCCATACAAGAAGCATCAACATTTAATCCAAATAAATAAAAGTACTTTGTACCATTGGAGTAATGCACTCTTTGCATCATCTATTGAAAAATAGGTATGGGAATAACCCTAAGCATACCTTGAAAATAATCAAATGTATCCTTAGGAAAGGCTTCATAAAAATATATGTAATCTACTCTTTTATATTCACATGCTCTAATCTAATTTCTTTCTTTGCAAATTTCTCTCTTAGAATATATTACTTAATCAATATATGTTTAGTCTTAGAATGTAACACAAGATTCTTAGACATACTTACTATACTTGCGTTATCAAAATATATGATAACAAATTTTGATAACTCTATCTCAATATCCTTCAATATTTGTTTCACCCACACAATTTGATTACAATTTTTTGTTGTTGCTATATAGTCTACTTTTGCTATACTCTATGAGATAAATTCTCATTTCTTTCTTAGACAAGAAACCAATCTCCCTTCAAGGAAAAATTCTCCACTACTTGTACTCTTTCTATCATCCATAGTACCTACCAAATATGTATCGATATATACACATAGAGTAAAGTCATTTGATCTATCATACAACAAGCCAAAATTAGGTCTATCCTATAAATACATGAATATTCTCTTTTTTGATGTATAGTGTGATTTCTTAGGGTCTTCTTGAAATCTAGCTACTATACCAACTACATTTTCTAAATTTGGTTTGGTGTGAGTCAAATATTGTAAATCTCCAATCATGGATTTATTGGAAATATAAGAGGAGTAACTAAGAGGGGAGGGATAATTTAGTTATTACAAAAATATATCTCATATCCCTTAGATGACAGTACAAAAATAATTCTGCTGATGCTCAATAAACAAAGAAATGTTGCAACTTAGTAAATATTGAGAATTCTTGGTAATTACTTAACATAAAAATCTTAAGATGTAATATGTGATTACTTATTACTTGAACTTAGTTGCAAACATAGAAAAGAAATAACATCAACACATTTGACACCAAGATTTAACATGGAGACCCATTTGGGAAAAACCACTAATATCAACTAGTTACTATTTTCACTCTTTTGAAGTGAGCCCTATTAGGAGCCAACCTTGTTAAAGGTTACAAAACATACTATTAGGTCTGACTCTATTAGAGGATTTAATCACCCGATTAGGAGTGACCTTGTTAGAGGGATTGAAATAATTCAATAGAACTATTACCTTGTTAGAGGATTTAAAAATAGCTATTAAGCCAACTATGTTAGGAGATTTAGATCACCACTACAATGGTTAGAGAATAACAATGACATGACCTGATTTGGATGCAATTGAATTGCTGATTATAGATCTCTATTTTGGCTTGTATACTTGATCCTTCTTGATCAAATGTATCCTTTCAGCCGTACAAGGATATTCTACTTATCCTTCTAATTCACTTCCTTACTGCATCATTAAATCTTCAAAATCTTCCATGCATTCACATACACTTCACACTTTCTAATCCTCAATTTATATCTTTCATTTTGTCAAGTTAGATCATATACAACTTAGAATAATTAATATTCATCTTCTTGGTTGGCTAGAACCAATGGATAAATCAATTGAACTCAATATGCCAAATAATAAAGTCCTTTGATAGCTAACCTTTCTCAATAGACTCTAACTGAAAAATAATTTTTCTATGTTAACCAATTGAAAATCGGTCAACATTGCATACTAGAAAAGTTTGGTAACTAAGTGAGCTTGGTTAACACTGGTCTCATCCAACACTTTCTTCATTAATCGAGTGAGCTTAGTTAACACTCATCTTCTATAGACTTTCATTTGATGCCCAAGTGAACTCGGTAGACACTGCTTTCTAAACTAGGTAAAGATAGGAATGCTTAGTGGCCTTAGAAAAGTATCTTCAATGCCTAAGTGAGCTTGACATATGCTGACTGATAATGATATGACATTTTATGTAACATCAAAGACAATACACAATATTCAATAATCTCCCTCTTTGGCATTGATGGAAACACAACATGTCATATTACAATGTAACTTTGGAGTGAGCTTAAAAGGAATATATCTTTGGTTTCATTCTAATTCTCATTCATGAGAACTCCCTCTATTAGTATGAACTCTTTGTTCCTTTAGTTTCTCCCTCTTTGACATCTTTTCACTATGACAGTACACTTCTCTTTCTTTTCAACAAAATTTCTATGAGATATGATAGTATACTTCTCCCTCTTTGACAAAACATGCCAAAGACAAGGCTTGATGAAAGTCAATGTACCATAAGTACTAATTCATTTGCAATATTCCCTTGTCAATACTACATCACCTAATTGATCTTCAACATGCTTTGGTTGATGCATCACTAAACTTCATTTAGTGAGCTTCAGATAGGGGAATGACCCCTAGCTTACCTCTTAGATACAAAAATGCATTCTTAGGTAAGGGCTTGGTGAATATGTCTATAATTTGTTCTTTTGTGTTCACATATTCTAATCTAACTTATTTATTTTTCTCCAATTCTCTTAAGAAGTGATATTTTATAGCAATGTGCTTTGTTTTGGTATGCATCACTAGATTTTTGATATATTGATTGCACTGGTGTTATCATAGCATACGACTATTGGATCCTTGATCTCTACCTTCATACTTGTCATTAGTTGTTTGAACCAAACAATATTAGAATAATTAACTATTGCAGCCACATATTGTGCTTCTACTATGGATTGAGAGATACAATTTTGTTTCTTGCTTGTCCAAGATACTAGGCTTTTACCAAGAGAGAATGCTCCAACACTAGTTCTTTTTCTATCATCAATACTTCCTACCGAATAAACATCTGCAAATACTTTTAAGTCCAAATTGCCTCCTATTTTATACCATAAGCCATATTCTTTAGTACCTTTTAGATATCTCATGATTCTTTTGACTACCATCAAATGATTTTCTTTAGGATTTGCTGATAATCTTGCTGCCATATTGATTACTAATGTAATAGCAAGCCTTTTATGCACTACATACTACAATTTTCTAATCATTTATCTATATGTGGTCTAATCTACCTCTTTGGAATCATCATTTTAGGAAAGCTTATGTCCAGTAGACAGAGGAGTTCCAACTAGTCTTGAGTCTTTCATTCCAAATTTCTTTAGTATCTTCTTGATATATTAGATTGAGTAATGTAGATACTATCTTTCTTCTATTGAATTTGTAATCCAGCAAATAATTTTATCTCTCTAACCATAGACATCTAAAATTCTTTACTCATTTCTTCTGAAAATGCCTTGCACAAGTCATCATTTCCTAAGAATAATGTGTCATCAACAAATATTTCTGCCAACACAATCTTCTTGTCTGGTCCTTCTTTGATATACATACTATTGTTATCATTTTTTCTTTGAAAACCAATATGTACCAAGTAATTGTGAAGTCTTTTATACCAAGCTCTGGGAGCTTGCTTGAGACCATATAATTCCTTGTGTAATTTGTAGACCATGTCCCTTTTGCTTGGATCTATAAAACCTTTTGGCTATTCAATGTAGACTTCCTCATCAAGAATTCCATTAGAAAATATAGATTTAACATCCATTTGATAAATTTTAAATCCTCTATGAGCTATATATGTAGGTAAAGTTCTAAAACCTTCTAATCTTGCAATAGGAGAAAAAGTTTCACCATAATCAATACCTTATTCTTGAGAATAGCCTTTACATACCAACATTGCTTTATTTCTAGATACTTTTCCATCTTCATTTAACTTGTTTATGAACACACACTTTGTGCCAATTACATTTTTATCCTTAGGTCTAGGAACAAGAGTGCAAGTTTGATTCTTCTCTATTTTTTATATTTCTTTATTCATTGCTTCAATCGAACTTTCATTTTTCAAAGCATCTTTAATAATTCTAAGTTCAACTTTAGCAAGTAAACATGTACCCTTTAATTTTCTTCTTGCCATTATTCCATTTTATTTGTCTCCAATAATCTAATGAGGTGCATGATGCCTTCTGACATATTTTGCTAACACAAGTTCTTTGGATTTATTGATTTCATTATGACCTTCATTTTCAAGACCTGATTCCATTGTCTATGACTTGGGTCCATCAGACTCTGCTTTCTCTTGAAGTAGCTTGGTAGCTTCTGACTGTGACTTGGGTCCTTTAGACTATGACTTGGGTTGCACTGTCTTCAACTTGATAACTATAGGAGATTTAGGGGACTTGGGAGGTGAAGCCTCCTTTCTTTTACATAGATTTAGCAAGGTATTAGGTTCATAGTAAACAAATCTTTTGTAATCCTTAGGCTCTTTGCTGCTTTCTTCTTCACTCTTTTATGCAAACTCATCAATTCTCACATGTGCACTTTCTGTGATTTTATGAGTAGAAAAATTCAAACATTTGTATGCTTTACTTCTATAGGAGCATCCTAGAAATATGCCTTCATCACTTTTAACATCAAATTTTCTTTTTCTAGATTCTTTGAAGATGTAACATTTGCTACCAAATACTTTCAAGTAACTTACATTGGGTTTGTAGCCATACCATAGTTCACAAGGAGTTTGATTTGAGTATTTCTTCAACTTTACTCTATTCAAAGTATGAACTATAGTGCTGATAACTTCCTTCCAGTATTTGATTGCAACATTCTTTTCTATCATCAATTTTCTAGCATAATCCATGGTGGATATGTTTCTTCTTTTAGCTACACCATTCTGTTTTGGTGTACCAGAGGCTAATACTTGTCTTTTAATTCCTTTTTCAATGAAGAATTCATTGGAGATGAATTCATCACCTCTATCTAATCTTAAGAATTTTAACTTCTTTCCAATTTCTTTCTCTACTCTTGCCAAGTACCACTTGAATTTTTGAAAGGCTTCTAATTTTTCTTTTAGATACATTACAATCATCATTCTAGAATAATCATCAACAAAAATAATGAAATTTTTTTCTCCACTATAACTCTATATTCCAATAGGTTCACATAATCCTATATGCACAAGCTCTAAGGCTTCTTAAGAATGTTTTTTTCTTTCTTTTGAAACTAGTCTTTCCAATTTTACCAATTTGACAATTTTTGCATAGACCCATATCAGGTTTCTTCAAAATTAGAATACCTCTTACTCTTTTTTTCTTTCTTATTTTAACCAAATTATCAAAGTTTACATGACATAATTTTTTATGCCATAACTGGCTTTCTTCTTCTTGAGCAATAAAACATGAACTTTTATTGAGATTTCCTTTACTATCCAACAATTTGGCCTTTCCATCCACAAATTCTACCTTGAATCCAATGTTATTCAACTGTGTCACACTTAGTAGATTATGTTTTAGTCCTTCAACCTAATAATCATTATTACATACAAGTTCATTGGTCAAAGAGATATGACCTTTTCCTTTTATGTTACAAGGTTCATTGTTTCCAAATCTTACACAACCTCCATCATAATGTTCCATGTGTTCAAACTTTATTTTATCTCTAGTCACATGATGTGAGTAGCCACTATCAATAATCCATGTACTATTTTTGATAACATGAGAGATAAGTGCCATCTTATCTCCTTCATCATCAGATTCATCTTTTATAGCAATATATACCATTTCATCTTCACTATTATCAGAATCTTTAGCCATACAAAAAGATTTCTTACCTTTTTCCTTGTAGTTCCTATAGTTTTTGAATTCCTTCTTGCTTTTGTACTTCTTACTTTTCTTCTCAGCCTTGTTTTTTTGTTTGGACACTTAGCAACAATATGACCAACCTCTTCATAGAAAAATAGACTAGAGGAATCTTGCCTTTGTACTTTCCTCTACCTTTGGAGTATTTCTTTGAAGTAGGGCTTCAATAATTTCAAGATCACTGTCAGAACTTTCTTCTATTTCTTCTTCACTTCCTAATTGGTTGGCCTTTGATTTCATGCTCTTTTCTTGGAGTGAGAGTTTGGCTTTAAATGTAGACTCAATATTTTTGGAACTAGGAACATAGTTATCATAGTCATCCAACTCAAAAGCTATCAATCTTCCAGCTAGAGCATCTAAAGATATTTTATTATTTGGATCACATCTCATCTCTTTTATAGTTGATACTCTAATTGCATAAATAGGAAGAAGAATTTTGAGTACCTTGCTTACAATTGTTTTGTCATCAATTTCTCCTCCAGATGCTTTGATTTCACTCACACTTGCTTTGATTCTTTCCACATATTTTGCGATGTTTTCATCTTCTCTCATTTTCATTTGATCAAAATGACCTCTAAAACTTTTTTCTTTAGCTCTTCTTACATTGTCATCTCCTCCATAGATGTCTTTTAGTTTGGTCCACATTTCATGCACTATTCTACAATCTTTTACTTCATCAAATTCAATATAACTAGGAGTAGATGCAATATCAATCATCATGATGTTATGATTCTTCTTTTTAGAAATGTCTTCTACTAATAATGTTCTAGTAGGAGTCTTGTATTCAACATCAAGATATTTACAACCTAAATCACTGATAATCACCAGATGATATCTCATAAGTCCTTGCCATGCTACAAAGTTGTCTTTGTTCAACTTGGGAAACTCTCTTTTGTTAGACATCTTGATCTTTAACTTAGGTCCTTGAAACCTTCTCTGCAAGCACCAAAAGCTCTTATACCAATTGTTGAAAACATAAAAGGAGTAACTACGAGGGGAGGGGTGAATTAGTTACTAAAATAATATTTCCCAGATCCCTTAGATGTTAGCACAAAAATAATTTTACTGATGCTTGGTAAACAAACAAATGATGCAACTTGGTAAACACTAAGAATGCTCAATAATTACTTAATATGAAAATCTTAAGATGTAATTTGTGGTTACTTATTACTTTAACCTAGTTGAAAACATAGAAAAGAAGTAGCATCAACACATTTGGCACCAAAATTTAACGTGGAAACCCAATTTGGGAAAAACCACCAATTGCAACTAGTACTATCTTCACTCTTCTAAAGTGAGCCCTATTAAGAGCCAACCCTGTTAAAGGTTATAAAACACATTTTTAGGTGTGACCCTATTAGAGGATTTAATCACTCTATTAGGAGTGGCCTTATTAGAGGTCTTGAAATAATTTAATAGAATTGTCACCTTGTTAGAGGATTTACAAATAGCTATTAACCCAACTCTGTTAGGAGAGTTAGATCACTGCTTAAATGGATAGAGAGTAACAATGACATGAACTAATTTGGATGCAACTAAATTGCTGATTACAGATCTCTATTTTTGCTTGTATACTTGATCCTTCCTGATCAAATGTATCCTTTCAACTTTACAAGGATATTATGCTTATCCTTCTAATTCACTTCCTCACTACATTATTAGATCTTCAAAATCTTCCATGCATTCACATACACTTCACACTTTCTAATCCTAAATTTATATCTTTCATTTTGTCAAGTCAACTCATATACAACTTAGAATAATTAATATTCATCTTCTTAGTCAACTAGAAACAATGGATAAATCAATTAAACGCAATATGCCAAAGTAAAAAAATCCTTCGATAGCTGACCTTGCTCAATAGACACTAACTCAAAGACAAATTTCAGTGTTAACCAACTAAAACTTGGTCAACACTGCATACTAGAAAATTTCCTTTGGTAACTTGGTGAGCTTTGTTAATACTGGTTCCATCCAACACTTCCTTCATTAACCAAGTGAGCTTGATTAACACTTATCTTCTACAGAAGTTCCTTTGATGCTTGAGTAAACTCAATAGAAACTACCTTCTCAACTAGGTAAACTCAGGGAGGCTCAGTAGCCTTAGAAAGCTATCTTTAATGCTTGAGTGAGCTTGACATATATTGATTGATAATGATATGAAATTTTGTGTAACATCAAAGACAACACACAATTAAATTTATTTATTCAATATGATTTGTACTTCTTTAGCTCAACTGTAGGTGTCTCATCTTTGCTAGATAACTTGTGACAAATTATCATAGGTGTACCAACAGGCCTACAACTTTCCAAAAAAAATATTTTCAACAAGTATTTTAAATACAGAGTCTATGATAAGGAAATACTATCACTATTCTACACAATCTCTAGACCTAAGAAATATTTCATCTCATGAATCATACTCATCTCAAATTCATTCTTAATTTTATTAAAAAAATTGTCACTTGCTTCATCATTACCTCCCAAGAATATGTCATCCACAAATATCACAATAATCAACAATCCATTTTCAATCTCTTTTAAATATAAATGAATATCTATTGTATCTTTAGCATATCCTAAATTTTCCAAATACTTGTCCAACCTCACATATTAGGTTCTAGGTTCTTTCATTATTCCATACAATGCTTTCTTCAATCTACATACCATTTCTTATTCTACTATCAAAAGAAATTCTTCAGGCTACTCAATGTAGACTTCTTTTTCAAGTTCTCCATTTGGATATATTGACTTCACATCCATCTGATACACTTTGTGTTGGAAATATAGGATAGTATAGGTTACTAAGAGGGGAGGGGTGAATTAGGAACCAATAAAACTTAATCTTATTTCACCAATTGATCCTTCATATATATTATGATCTAATTGCATGAATGAAAGATTAAAAGTAATAAAACATTCATAACATTTTGACACAAGATATGGTGATCTAAAAACCTTCCAAATAGAAAGTAAAATTGGGTTGGGGATGATACTCACATGCTTTAGTATTATAGTACAAAGTTGGTCAGTTAAGGCTTACAATTGATCACTTCTGATGATCTTCCCTATTAGTTGCAATAAGGACTACTAGGTCCACCTTATTAAAGGATTTATGAAATATACAATGAAGTATGCACTTGGTAAAGAGATTTGCACAAGACTATTAAGTCTACCTTGTGAAATGATTTAACTAATACACTTGTTAGGATGAACTAGTGGCTGATCTCTGATTTGCAACTCTAATTTTTTGGTTGAGATTCCTTTGAGGTGTAACAATTACCTTGTTGTGATAGATAAATATTTGCTACTCCTTATACTGCTTGTTGCCTTCTTAATTCACACTTTTTCTCTTATTATTTCTCACATATATATATTTAGATGTGATACAATACATTTCATATATACCAATCAAAATCACAATTCATCAAAGTCAACTATAATACAAGTTTCACCACAATACACAAAGTCAGCTCAACTACTACCACTTGGGTTCTAAAGAAAAACTCAATGATGTTCTGATACTTGGAAACCATTATCAACACTCAAGATGATCATGCTCTCGATAGACATAGAAGCTCAGTTCATACTAATCACTTCCAAGTAGTCTAAACTCTGTTAGCACTGGTAACTTAGTGAACACTTTGAAACTCGACATATAAAATGAATCACTTGGTTGACACTTCCTAGTTGGGTCAACACTAAAATTGTGAGTTAAGTATAAACTAATCACTTGGTTGAGACTTCCTAGCTTTGCCAACACTAGATTCACATCATTGATACTACAAACTCTGTAGCAATTGTAAAACTTGGTAGAGCCTAGATTTCTCGGTTAACACTATAAATTGCAAGATAAGCTCAGTAGCCGATAACCATTTGACTAAGTGTGAGTCACTAATAAAAAAATTTGACCATAATGTCAACAATCTTCCGCATTAGTGACAAAAACACTTATCAATCAAAATTGAATTCTCAAAATCTCAAGTCCAAAACATTCTTTAGTCTCCATCTCGTGTCTTCAATTTGGTAACATACTCTATTTTTGAGATTTTTCAAAACTTGCTTTAGTAAAAGATGTTTTCTAATAATATATATATATGTATAATATTATGTTGCTCCCCATACATATACATATATTATAATTATCTCACTATATATATCTACTATCTTATCTTCTCACACTTTTATATTATATCTTATCTCATCTTCTCCCCTTTATATATCACATCTTCTCCCCCTTTTTGACATAAATGCGAAAGGTGTATGCTACATGGTGATTTTAAAATGTGACAAGAAGTTAGAATGTACCTTCAAAATAAATGCCATTGTCTTGTCCCAATTTTCTTGTAACACCTTGCTTGCATGAAGTGCAATATGTACTTTTGTTGATAACTCCATCATGTGATCAACTCTAGAGAAGTTATTGTCATGCATGGGAGTTTTGGCATGTGTAATGTGTTTCTATTAAGTTTTGGTGACTGATTAGGAAAGTACTATACATACTTCATAAATTCTTCAAAAAAATTTGGGCCCTATTTTATCAAGATTTTGGGCCAACATGTAATTATTAATTATAACCCTAAAGTGGTAAAAATAATTGTATAAAAGGGCTTAGGGTTAAGGATTATTTTAGTTTTATGATGCAAAAATTGGTTCTTGCAGTGGTATTGAGCTATAAGGGATTACAAATTGTAATCAGGTTGTAATCACTGGATCGTAATAATATCAGACTTTTTGTTTGGTGGATATAGCCAAGGGATTAGGTGAACCACGTTGAATCTTGGTGTCTTGTGTTCTTTTCTATGTGATCCATTATTTTTTGATGTTGTTTATATTTACTTGTAATTGTTATTTTTATCTATGGTTTAATCCTAACAAGTGGTATTAGAGTGAGGTTGTTTTAGAGTTATCCTCTATAGGAAAGTCTCACGGTTGAGTGGGAATGATGGTAAACAAGGGTAAGCTGAGGGTTGATAGGTTTAATGGACATAATTTTCAGTTATGGAAGATTCAAATGGAAGACTATCTTTATCAGAAGGATTTATGAAGCCATTGGAAGGAAAAACCAAGAATCAGGGATCTACGTCAAATGACAACTAGGATCTTTTGGACAGAAAGGAACTTGGAAGCATTTGATTATACCTGGCACCATCAATGGAATTTAATATTACAAAAGTGAAGATAATAGAAGAGTTGATGCAAACCTTAGAAAAATTGTATGAAAAACCCTCCGCTTCAAACAGGGTATTTCCTGTGAAGTGTTTATTTAATATGAAAATGATAGGAGGTGGATTTGTTATAGATCATTTAAATGAGTTTAATACTATTACTAGTCAGTTATCTTCTGCGGGTATCAATTTTGATGAGGAAATTAGAGCTCTCTTGATTTTGTGTTCTTTGCCTAAAATTTGAAATGGCTTGGTAATGGTTGTGAGTAATTATATTCCTAGATCTAGTACGCTAAAATATGATGATGTGATCGATGTTATTTTTAGTGAGCAAAATTGAAGGAAACTCTTAGGTGGATCTACATCAAGAAGTGCTTTGAATGCATAAAGTAGAGGTAAAATGATTGAAAGAGGAAGTAATTTCAAAAATCATGGGAATTCAAGAGGAAAGTTAAAGGGGAGGAGGTCTCAATCGAGATGACCAAATGATTACTGGTACTATAGAAAACTAGGGCATAAAAAGAAATATTGTTGGACTCAAAAGAAAAGTGAAGGAGATAAACCAGATGGAGACACAGAGGCAAATATGGTAAGTAACAAATCTAAAGAGAATTCTTTTCTTCTATCTTTAGAATGTGTTGACGATTTATGGGTTTTAGATTTTGGTGCTTCATTTCATGCTACACCTCATAGAGGTTATTTCATTGATTATGTCCAAGGGGATTTAGGACTTGTTTGTTTGGGGGATAATGAATCCTACCAGATTGTTGAAAAGGGAAAAGTTAAGATTAAGTTGTAAAATGGGAGTCATTGGCTACTACATGAAGTAAGACATGTTCCAAGGCTGAGTAGGAATTTAATTTTAGTAGGAAAACTCGGTGATGAGGGTTGTGTAATTACTTTTAGTGATAAAAACTAGAAGGTTTCAAAAGGTTCCCTTGTAGTAGGAAAAGGTGTGAAAGTAGGAACCTTATATCTTTGCATAGGTCATATTGTTCCTTCTACTTTAATTTTTTTAGAGAAAAAAGAATGTTCAGGAACAGTTGTTGGATTTGAGTAGGGAGAACAAATAGTTGTTGTAACTTCTGATACAACATTGTGGCACAATAGACTTTGACATATGAGTGAGAAAGGTATGAAAGTGCTTATTTAAAAGAAAGTTTTACTAGGTCTAAAATGTGTTAATATGGATTTCTTTGAAAGTTGTGTGTATGGAAAACAAAAGAGAGTGAGTTTTGTGAAGAGAAATTAAAGCTTTTACATACTGATGTATGGAGACTAGCTCATGTATCTTCCCTTGGCGTCTCTCATTATTATGTTACATTCATTGATGATGCAACTAGAAAAGTATAAGTTTTTTTTTATAGATATAAATCTAATGTATTTCAAACTTTTAAGAAATGAAAATGCTTGGTTGAAAATGAGACTGGTAAGAAATTAAAATCTCTTAGATTTGATAATGGTGGTGAGTATTGTTGTCATGAATTTTAAAATTATTGCTCCACTAATGGTATTCCTAGACAAAAAATTGTTCCAAGGACTCCACAAGAAAATGGAGTGGCTAAATGCATGAACAATACTATAATGGAGCGTGCAGGGAGCTTGAGGTTGCATGCTGGGTTGCCCTTACACCTGTGGGTAGAGGCTATCAATAATGCTATATATTTTATAAATAGAGGTCCCTCTACTCTTTTAGGTTGTGGTATTCTAGAGGAAGCATGGACTGGTAAAAAGGCGAGTTATTCTTTTCTTAAAACTATCAGTTATGAAGCATTTGCCCACGTAGATTCTAAAAATAGAACTAAGTTGGAAGCTAATTTAAAGAAATGCATATTTGTTGGATATGATATTAATGAATTTGGTTATAGGCTTTTGGATTTTGAAAATCATAAAATTTTAAGAAAAGGGGATGTCATATTCAATAAGAAAGTGTTGTACAAAGATCTGTTGCAGCAACATGGGAAGAAAGAAGATGATTATGTAGTGCTAGATGATACTCCAAAAGATGATGTTCCAACCATTCCTCATGATGTGGAACAATCATAAAAAAAATACCACACACAACAGTGAATGTTAGATAATCAACTAGACAAATTAGACCTCTAGAAATATTTTCTCCCTCTTTGTATTCTATTTTACTAACAGATGCTACTGATCCTAAATGTTATGATGAAGCTATGCAAATGAATACCAAGATTCAATGGGAGTCTACAAGGAAAGAAGAAATAGACTCTTTTTTTAAAAGTAAGACATGAGATTTATTCAAAATACCTATAGGTAAAAGGCTTTATAGAATAAGTGGGTTTACATGTTAAAAGCAAAGGATGTAAGTACAAAAGATTTAAATCTAGGCTAGTTGCAAAAGGATTTTCATGGAAAAAGGGCATTGATTTTGATGCGATATTTTCTCCTATTGTTAAGATGATTTCTATTCGTACTATTTTAAGTTTTGTGACTACTAAAGATTTGCATTTAAAGTAGCTTGATGTTAAAACAACCTTCCTTCATGGTGATTTGGGTGAAGAGATATATATGGCTCAGCCATAGGGATTTGAGGTCAAAGGTAAGGAGAACTCAGTGTGCAAATTGAAGCAAAGTTTATATGGATTGAAGAAAACAACTCAGCAATAGTATCTAAAATTTGACAGTTTTATGCATGAGCATGGATATAGTAGGTGTCATTCGGATCATTGTGTTTACTTTAAGAGGTTGGATGATGACAACTACATTATTTTATGTTTATATGTTGATGATATGCTTGTAGTTGGTTTTAACATGGATCACATTAAGGGGCTGAAATGTCAATTAGCACATGCATTTTCTATGAAGGATTTGGGAGTAGAAAAAAAAAAATTTGGTATCAAAATTTGTAGAGATAGGAAGAATAGGAACTTGATGCTATCTTAGGCTGATTATGTTGAGAAGGTGTTGCAATTTTTCTCTATGAAGAATGCTAAACCTATTAGCACACCTTTACTTGGCCATTTGAAGTTGAATAAGGAGATGTGTCCCAAGACACAAGAAGAAGAGGATAAGATGTCAAAGGTACCCTAGTCTTCATCTATAGGAAGCTTGATGTATACTATGGTATGTACAAGGCCAAATATTACACATGCAGTGGGAGTCGTTAGCAGGTATATGAGTCATCCAGGAATTGAGCATTGGAATGCAGTCAAATGGATTCTTAGATATTTGAGAGGAAAATCCAATAAGTGTTTACACTTTAGGGGCTCTAATACTAACTTACAAGGCTATGTTGACTTAGATTTGGTAGGGGATATTGATACCCAACAGAGTACTATAGGTTATATATTTATTGTTGGTGGGGCAGCCATGAGCTGGGTTTCTAGGTTACAAAATGTTAATGCTTTATCTACTATAGAGGCAGCCAAGGAGATGATAAGGCTTTAGTTATTCTTGGAAGAATTGGGATACCCTTAGAAATATAATTATTTGTTAAAAAATAGTCAAAGTGCTATTCATCTTGCAAAGAATTCAGCTCTACATTAAAAAACAAAAGACATATAGTTACAGTACCATTTCATTTAGTTAGTTGTGGATGATGGATAGTTAAAGCTAGATAAGATATATATAGATTACAATCCAGTCGATATGTTTACAAAGGTAGTGATAAGGGAGAAGCTGAATTCTTCTTCACCTTCAATTAATCTTCTATACCAAATAGGAATAATAGAACAACAAAGTCCATAGTGATTTGATTTAGTGGGAGCCCCATGTTGTAGTAGTATTGCTATCAGATTAGTTTTCAAGTGGGGGATTGTTGTCTAGTGTGGAATTTGATTAGTCCCCAATTGGGAGATTGTTAGTTTTTGGTGACTGACTAGGAAAGTACTGTACATACTTCATAAATTCTTTGAATTTTTTTTGGGCCCTATTTTAATGAAATTTTGTGCTGACATGTAATTATTAATTATAATCCTAAAGAGGTAAAAATACTTGTATAAAAGGGCTTAGGGTTAGAAATTATTTTAGTGCTGTGATGCAAAAATTGGTTCTTGCGGTGGTATTGAGCTGTAAGGGATTATACATTATAATCAGGTTGCAATCACTAGTTCATAATAATATCAAACTTGCTATTTGGTGGTTGTAGTGCAGGGATTGGGTGAACCATGTTGATTCTTGGTGTCTTGTGTTGTTTTCTATGTGATCTATTAATTTTTGATATTGTTTATATTTGCATGTAATTGTTATTTTTGTCCATGGTTTAATCCTAACAGTTTATGCAATGCATCCATGTTTAGAAGACTCATGCCTTGGATGTCTACAAGTGTGTCCCTTATCCTAGCTTCTTCCTTTAAAAATTCTACTTGCAAATTAGTCAGAAATCCAATCTTTGAATAATAAGAAGAACTATAGCTTGGGTCAAGTAACAACTAGTATGCACTTTCCTTCAAGTCTTTATCTATCTTAGATAGTTCATCTTTGATTTCCTAAGAGAAGATAGATGCATCACATAATTTGCTAAATAATAAAGTAACATTATTTGTAGAGGTTTTTAATGAGTTGAGAATAGTAGATAGTTCTATTAGTGTTTGAAAATGCTAGAGGGTTTTCAATTATCCCAATGAGAATATGACACATCTAGGGGCAACTAGCTCCTATTTTCAGCATGCCATTTCAGATACTGGGCCAACTATAAGGCATGACCCTTCTTCTACTTCAGGCTCTGCTAAACCTAGGTGGATAGACCTCAGATTCAATTGATACCGTACCAATGCAAAAAAAATCCCTGAATTTAATATAAGCAGATTTTACCCTTATTTCTCCTAATGACTCATGAAATGACACAGATCTACATTAGCTAAATTCAAAGCTATGAATCTCATAAGCTAAGTGAGGACATTCTATTATAGCTCTTCAACATGAAAGGGAAAAGTGTTTGATTAATAATGTTGATATCAACAAGACCCAAATATAAGCAACAAAACCTAATGATCCTATCTCTGATCAGTGCCTTATCTATTGGGAAATTAAATTAATTATAACCATAAATCTTCTAAAAATCTTAGACATATCTCTACATCAAGATCCCTGATCTATCCTTCACATTGTGAACAAACATCTGCCTCAGATTTGAATCTCATACTCAAATTATCCTGTCATGAAATCTGCAAACCCTGTGATAAACACCAAGCAATTACATGGCTCTTTGTTCCATCTACAAGACATTTTAACCACATACATTCCAAAATGAAATGCAACCTAATTCATGCTCTTGGTTCACAAATTAGAAAAAATTACACATCCATGAACATGAGACAAGATTCAGACTAAATTTAAAACCCTTTGCTGCACTTTATTTATTTTCCTTGAAACCAAATACATGAAAGACATACATAAATACTTCATAAATCACCTAACAAATATGAACTATCTACATTAAAACATAAATGCTGCTCATACAAGAAGAAATGTTGAAGAATGGTGTCTCAGTAGTGAGTGATTTTCTTCTCAAAACTGGAACTTCTACAAAGAGAAAGAAAAAGATAGATATAGGAAGAAGAAAATCTTGGATCTGATAAGGAGATGAAAAGTGTTCCTTTCAAATTCCTTTCGAAGAAGCATAAAAAACCTCTCTCTACCTTCTCTTTGTAACTAAAAATCAAATCTCATCATTTGGTCTCTACAAGGCAAAAATATCTGAGATATTTTATCGATCATCATAACTACTTTTTGATGCCAAGGTGAACTCATAGTAAAAGTGAAAAATTAGTTGAATATGGCCTTGAGGATGCAATATAATCTTTCCTAGCTTATTTTCACCACATTCAGGCTCCAAAAAGTCATCAAATCCACCCTCTAACAAACTCTGATGATTAATGATCAAATTTACCTATTCTGTTGCCAATGCCCTAAATTTTATAAATTGGCCTGTAGCTCAAACTGGTGAGCACCTGTGCAAAAACCAACCTCAAAGTCAAAAAATTTGGATTCTCCCAGTTCTGATAGTATATTGAAGTGCCCATTTTGGTTTAAAAATGCCCCTGTTATGGCCTTCTGAAGTTTAGACCTCTGTCTCATGACTTCCATAGTATTTTGCAAAATTTTAAAATTTTATATAGTTTGAACTATATAAACTTTCAGACTTTATTTAAATGTCTGACTTGCACATAGAACCTGAGAAGGAATAAAGTAAAACTTTATTTGGAACCTTTGAAATTCTTCCTCCCCTTCCAATCTGGGTCAAACTTGGTTGACCAACCTTGCTACATGTCATCTTCTGATTGGCTTGGACCTAGGCAAGTGCCACGTGTCACATTTTGATTGGCCATCCACATCAACGCCATGTATCATCGCCACCTTTACGCTTGCTATCTCGCCATACTATCATGCGAGCAACTTCTCCTTGGCGAGATAGTGAGGACTGTCGGATGTGTCACATGGCACGATCTCCTTCCTCTATCTGCGACCTTGCCACATCATCCTACTCATTGCCACTTGGCATGATTTGATTCATGCTTTCTATCCAAGTAGTACCTAGGTGCTCATTTGGCTCTCGTCAAGTTGTTGAGTTTTTTCTGGCAACTCGCTACCTTGCTAGCTAGAAATCCATGGATTTTCTAGCTAGCGACATAGTGACTAGCTGAATTTTTACTTTTTTGGTGCATTTGAAACTACTGACATCATCCTATTCATTATGCATGTTTTTTCAAAATTAATTACCTAGTCGCCTCCAACTGGCGTCATCTGTGCCCATCTACACAACCTTTGGCTTTTCAAAAGCCTTTGTCTCATAGACAACAATTTAATTGAACACTTTTTCATTTAAGGAGAACAAAAACTCCCTATATCCCCAATGTTGGATAAAAAGTTTTAATTGTTTCTCCTTTTTTGCACCGATGATCAATCCATATAAGGAAGTAAATGCTCCTCAGTGATTGAACTCTTCTGTGGACCATAAATTTGTGGGTTTAGACTACCATGTGGTGGGAAGCGCTCCAAACATTTTATAGCTACAGGATTAATTCTTGCAAGTGTTTGATGAGCAAACTCTTCATCTATCTTCCATGCGTTATCATTAGTGCTTATGATATTGGGCTTCAAAAATTTTAGGATCGCTTGAGAACTTGTATCCATGATCCCTTTCAACATCTGAAAGGGAATGATTGCTTTGGCTATACTAAGTGTAACATCACTTGTCAAGAAAAGTCCCTTACTGTAGAGACTTTTAGCCTTCTTCAAATTGCAGAAGTGCTTCTTTAGTATATTTAGATTTGTGACAAGATCAAAAACAAACTTTTTAGAGAAAGCTCCGATGAAATGGGATTGAAAGTCAAAGAGACTACCTAGAAGGAACCTCTCATTTGATGGATATAGAAGCTTGGATATAGAAGTGCTACCATTTTGGACTATGCCTTTGAGTCTCAAATCCATGATTTATTCTTATGGTATTGCGGCCAACCTTGCATCTCCTTGGATATGGGAGGTCATGGGATCCTCCAAGAATAGGCCTCTCAAGCTCCTGTGAAACGTGGATGATCCTTTGAATTTCTTGGGCTCAACCCTTATTCAAACCTGTGAGCTGCCTCTCCTCATTTTGGCATGATCTACTGCTTTGCTCTTTAAACTGCTAAGGGTGCCTTCTTCCACCTTAGCGTAGGTTTTTCTTACTTTGCATTGTGTGATCATCCTCTTATGTGGGTTGTCCCAACTCTGTCTACTTTTGTTTGGAGTGCTGCTTTTCTTATTGACCTACATGGACTTCCATTGAGTCTGCGTGAACTTTCTTATCTAAAATGTGAGGTGCCAATCTACCTCCCCTGCTCCTTGGCATCTTTCTTTATATGTTTTGAAAACTTTCTTTGAATGCTCAGAGTTCATGGTGAGCATTCTGTTAGTAATGACTTTGTTCTTTGCTGAGTTTCTTCAATCTCTACTTTGTTAAAAAAAATTACATCCTCATTCCTTGAATATAGACATCAAAGATGCACCTTCCAAGCCACCATATCAAATGTGTTAAAGCAATCTCCTTAGCCTTGGTGTCATCATTTCAAGCCACATGCTTTTGATTCCTACTGATGATATTGAAACTTGTATATCCTTTTATTTATTGAAAGAAACTAAATAATTATCTTCAACGTTTGCAACTGAGAATGACTTCTTATGGCTTGAAAAAACTTTGACATGGGGGTCCTTGTATTTCGTCAGAAGCAAATTGACTTGCTTCTTCAAAAAGTCAATATCATCTCATGTAACATACTCGAAGTAATACTCCATTTCCTTCCAAACTGGAGTTGATCATACAAGACTTCTTGCATTGTCAACATCTTTTTGAGCACCCCAAATCCCAACATCTTATCAATCTGGTGAAAATTAGTCAGGCCCTAAAGTAGGTCTGGCTAAATTTTTTTTCATTTCCAAACACCTGAATTATCAAACTGATCCACCAACTTTCTCAAACTAATTAGAATCCAATTCAAGCACTAACTGATCCTTAAAACTAATTTTTCATTTTATTTCAACTTGTCAACTTTGTGCTAGGAGGTTCTATGACTGGCCTTAAAAATTGACCCAAACCTTTGATCGGGCTCTGAAATCAAACATATTGATTCTCTGTTCCGTTGACTTGCACCATGTCAAATCTCATCTCATGAAGAATTCGAGGTCAAAAGATATTCGCTATCAAAGTCGACCTCTCAGAATTACCAGTATGTAAACATGTTAGAAAACAATAAATTGGGTTTGGATTTGGCTTTGAAAACTAGGCAAATGGGCACTTAAGAAGATGAAAAATGGGGTGTTGGTTCTCTGTCATGAGGACATTATGGATTTGCAATTTGAGCTCATGACAAATAACTAGGTGCAAATGGTGAACAGTCAAAGTAGGCTACTTAGAATTTGATGACTAGAAACACTGGCAGAAAAACATTTTTTGCAAATGGAATTGACCTGGAAAAGTGTGCATACAGATTCATCATGACTTGCAAATTGACACACTTGGAGTATTTTCAGTGGACAACACAATAGTACAATCCATTCAATCTTACCAATCACGAGTTTCAAGTTATGATGTCACGAATAGGGGTTCCAATCAATCTACAAATGCTGAGACCAGTAAAAAGATAGAAATTGTGTTTGGAATCGCGTTTGAAAACAGATCAAATAGATTCTTCATAAGTTGAAACTTGAAACATAACAAGTCTTTGACATCTACACTGCAATGCAAAAGGAATTTTAGCATTTTGATCAACTGGTCAAAATTTATAATATGTCAAATAGGGCTTCCCAGAATTATGTGCAATGCGCATCAACATGACAAATTTAAATGACCAACTTTGAGGGATTCAAAACCTAGTCAAACGAACTCAAAACAACTTGAAATTTGAAACATAGGTTCTCAGGTATGGACACAAGGCACTCCCAAAGTGGCAAGTCACAAAATTTTTTTGGGTGCGAGATATTCAATTGCAAACACAACCTCCTATCGCTGTTTGACACTTAGGTGAAAATGCAAATTTGGAACTAGCTCAAAAAAAGACTTAACGAAATGGCTCAAAAATGAAAATGTAACTTCATGGAACACTTAAACAGGCTGAATGGAAGGTGCTAGAAGCATTGAACACCTCTTAGGCCTCAACTTGATAGCCAAGTACATAGGCATTTAAAAGCGTTTATAGGGCTCAATTTTCTCAATAGTGCTCAAAATTCAGGCTACAATTTTGAGTGCCAACAAGTTCTACTTGATTTATTGCAATTTTTAGTGCCACTTGCTCCAATACTTTGTTCTCAAATTTCTTTTCTGCTCTTTGTAGCAACTTTTCTTATCCATTTAGATCTTCATTGAATTTCAGGACAACTACTAACTTAACCAAAATAGGTTGTGTACTATCAATCTCAATGCACAGTGTGTCTACAAGTATGTTCTTTACATCTTCAAGCACTTGGCTTTCTTTTCTTTTCTCTTCTCTAATCTTCTAGCTTTATTTCACAATAGTTTACCTATGATGTTCATTTGATCAAGATTCAAAGTAAAGATATCCCAATTTAGGATAACTATATCCTTATCAAGATCAATGTCTTCTTCTTTACCATTATCTTTGCTTGAAACTTTAGTATTCAGTTGAGGCTTTCTCTCAACTATCTTTGTACTTACTATTTGCATACTTGGAATTGTAACAATAGTAAAAATAAAAGGGCTAGAAACAAAAGTAGATATTGTAATGACAGCAGAAATACCTAGTTGTTGTGTAGCCAAATCTGATGATGGAGGAAGCACTACTTGTTCGGTAGATGAAGTGTTGATCACTTTAGTCGATATAGTACTAAGTTGAATAGGTGTAGAGATTGGTTTGGTGCATGGTGTTGTAGTGGTAGCCGCAACCAACTCGACATAGGCTTTCTTTGAGGTTGATAGCATTAAAGCTTTGCTTAGAGAGTGAGGAAATGAGGCCATCACTACTACTGCAATCTTCTCTATGTTAATTTCCTCAAAACTCTAAATCTTAGGGAGATTCTCCTCTATAGATTCCTACTCTTGCTGCTCACCATCTAGATTTACATCATCTATTTCTGTATCTATTTCATCATTATTGTCATTTTCTTCCTTGCCATCTTCATCATCAATGTCACTAACATGAACAACAAAATCACTCAGGTGATGAAATTTGTAAATATTCTTTCATGTAGCTATAGCTATCTCTACCACATGTTCAATGTAATTTACCAATATCATGCATCTTTTGAATTTTAGAGTGAGTTTTTCTTCATTTTTCTTCATGGATTCTTTCATCTCTTTGACACTAAGACTCAACATGAGCTGCCTTAGAGTCTATTCAAATATATCTTTTGTAGTTTTCTTAGCATTTTCCCATCTTGGCTTGATTTCTTGCATAAGCTCATTGGGAATTTGTTGTGCAAGTTGATTAGGTGAGTATTTTCATTTACCTAGTTTTGATATTATCATGTCTTCAACTTGCTTCTTCTCATCTGCATTCTTGGTCTCATATTTTAGAGATTTAAAGTTTTCCATTCTAGCTCCTGCATCAATTTCCTTTAATTTTTCTTGAAATGTAGGTGGAGGTTTCTTGAAAATGATTTCTTCAACATCTTCCTTACCTAATTTCAAATTCTTTCTTGATCTGGTTGCTCTTCTTGTGAATATTGTAGTAGATGACTTGGTGGGTCTAGTTATGATAACCTTACCCTTCTTCCTAGTTTTCTCTTCTTCTTCAGATTTTGTTTCTCTTACTTCATCTTCTACATCATCTTCTTCCACATCATCTCCTTTTCTTTTTATCAATAGGAGGGTAGAACTTTCTTTCCTTAGTAATGCTATCCTCTTCTTTCCTTTACTAACTACTTAAGGAACCTTGATTTCAAGTTCTATTCTACCTTTGGCTTCATCATTGTATATGAGCAATGTTAGTATCCTAATAGAAACCAAATTTAAATAAAGCTTCTACAAACTAAACAAAATTCATAAACTTCAAGATAGACTAAGATGAGCTCTCAATTGAGAATATGAGCCATTAATGGGCTCTCTCAATGAGAAGCTCTCTTGTTGAGTAGCTTTGTCTAAATAGATAGGATGTATGCTCAAGCTTTATGCTTCAAAAAGGGCTTCAAATGGAGTTGGAATTTGGGTGTGAGTGTATGGTTTTGATGTAAAATGGCTTCTCAAAATGGCATTATGACTTTACTTCATAGATTGTGTTATTTTGCAAAGGGGAAGGACCCAATTTATAGGCAAGAGGCTTGAGGGATTGAGGGCTAAGATGCAAGGATGACAAAAAGCTCATGGAGGGCTCAGATTTTATGAGAGGAGAGCACATGGATTGTGCTTCCTTACAGCCAATCAAGGAGTGACACATGTCATAGGGTGAGAGGATGGAGGAAAGGAGAAGGATGAGTCAACAAAGGAGGCTCAAGGGATAAAATCTTCATAAAGACCCTCATAATGGCTTGTAAGAGCAATAAAAGGGCTTGGAAGAGTCATTTATGGCCTAGTGGGCTTCATAAAGTTTTATGGTTGAGATATTTTGAGGGAGATGAGAGCAATTTTGACTTGGGCTTGATTAGGAGGGTTTTAAGCTTTCTTAGGATTGTGCAAATTATTAGATGATGGATTAGGATGGTTTAGGATTAGCTTAGGGATAGGAAAGTGGATGACATTTAATGAGGGTGGGTGAAGGAGGAGATATTTGTTAACTTTGGCTTGGGTTAGTAAGTCTTAACCCATGTTTAGGGAATGTGACAAGGTTAGGAGGGGATTAGGATTAGGTTTAAAGACATCTTCTAGAAGAGTCTAGACTTTGGATGAGGATAAAGACTTTCTAGAATAGTCTAGAACTTCCTAGGATGAGGATGAAGACTTTCTAGAAGAGTCTAGAACTTCTTAGGATGAGGATAAATTAGATTTTTGGGAAATAAATAAAATTTTATTTATTTCAAGGGTTTGTGTTGAGGAGATATTTATTAAAACCTTTTTAATAAACATGAGGATTAATATTTAATCTTAATTAAATATTTTGAGTTGGGATTAGGGGTAGGAAATGATGGGATTAGCCTTTAATCAAAATTAAAGAAGGATTAGAAGAATTTGAAAGAGGTTAGTGGTCTTAAGGAAATTGGCCAAGTTTTGGGCAAAAAATAAATTTTTTAATTTATTTTGGGTTTTTTGGTCAATTTATTAATTAAATAATTAATAAATAAGGAAATAATGTTTAAATAAGATTTAAACATTTTTGGGAGGGATTACTTAATTAAATATTTTTAATTAAGATAAAGGGATTTAATGGCATAAAAATAAATAAATAAATTAAATAAATAATTAATTAATAAATGATGATGTCATCAGGAATTTTTTAGAAAATAAAAATACTTTATTTTCTAAAGGTTTTTAGGTGTCTACAATCATAAGTACCAAAATATGCGGTCTTAGGATCCATAGGTTCATTCAATAGTGTCTCAATTATATCCTTAGTGTCATCAATGTTAGCCTTATAGCTTAGAGGCTTAACCCACACCACTCTAGGTTTGATTGCTTGAATGTACATTTTGTCATAGTCCACCATAAAACAAACATCATCCTTGTAATCTTATACAAGTTTCTTTAGAATTCTATATCTACTATTCATCTTTTCCTTAAGTGAATCAAATTAATTGTCCATGGTAATGAAAAATTTCTCACCCATTTCTGCTATATATTCATTAATCTGATATAAATTGGTACATCTTTTCTTTGTATGACTGAACCTTTTAAAGGGAAAAACTTTTGCACAAAGAAAAATAAACAAGTCAAGAGTGAACCAAACTTACACAAGTTGTTCTTTGAAGTCCTAATGCTCTCCATGTTCTTGTTGAAATGATTTAGCATTAGCTCAGCAGGGTCAAAGGACATGTTGTTCTTTACTACCTTGAGAGCCAAATCAATTGCCACACATGAGACACTATTGAGATGATTGAAGCTATAGATCTTATGAGATATCACATGAATTCCAAATTTCAGCTTCATGTTAGTTACACTACTGATCTTCATACCTCTTCCATCCTACTTGGCAAGAAAATTTCTTTCCAATTCTACCTAACTTAGGGTTTTGGTAAACTTTGCTTTGTTTAATATTGGGAGCCCTATGATTTGATGAATCATTTTCTTTGTTATTTGAATAGACTACTCCAATCATAGCTACTAGTTGTATACACAGCTAATAATAAACATTATCCATTTTATCTAAAAGTCTTGGGCATATGTGAAATGTGCATTAAACCCTTGGTCTCCAAATGTTGATGCTTAGGTTTCAAAACACCATTTACACATAACTTTTTCAGAGTCTCATCCATCTTTAGGGTTCCAATTTATTGTATTGAACAATGAAAATGTGAATGAATATCATTAATAAGTAATACCTTTGGTAGAATCTGTGACTGAGGTCCAATTGGGTTAAGTGTTTCTGCAATTGCTAAACTTAAACCAACATCTCAGATCCTTTCCTATTTTGCTGTTAGAAGATGCCATGCTTAGTAGAATTTATGAAAACATGAAAATCTTCAACAATAAACACATAGATCACTTGGAAGCACAAAAATTTCCCTTTGCAAATAGCTCTTTGAAAATTCACAATGATAAATGAATTTGATTTCCTTCCTTTTAACATATTTTCATTTTTTAATTCCCATAAATGCTTGGTACAACCACTTATTTAATGAAAAATTGACTTTTACTCAGTTCAATCTTAATGCTTAGTCTCCACACAATATTTTTAATGTATCTTGATGTTTCTCAGCAAGGTTTTGCAACTTGACCTAGCTTAGTAAGGTCTTGATTTTCCTAAGTCACTTGGTGATCCCTTTGCATCTTGAATGCAGATATAGATCTTTCCTTTTAGCTGGCTAAAACTAATGTAAGATGTCTCCTTTAGAGTCTTAACTTTAGTTATTACTATGGTAGATCAAGTTGAAAAGATTAAGTCACCCAATTCTTGAGTGACATGTGCTTCATGGCTTGGACTTGCATTCCCAATAGATTTCAAAATCCATTACTGCCTCATCTGCTTTCTGATGTTGTTAGCTTTGGCTTTCTTTTTATTTTCAATCGTTCTAGTGTTGATACAATTCTAGCAAGATTTCCAAGTTTTGTACAAATAAAACATCTTCTAATGGTGTCTCTTTTCCTCATATGATGTTTCACAAAATTTTCTCCAATGTGCCCAAATTCTCCACAGTACTAGAATCTACACCATGTGTTGTAGTCCCATCCAAATATAGCTTTCACAATCCATTCTATTGGGTTTAATATCTTGGTTTTGCATTCAGAATATTTGTGTCAATGCTTCTTGAACTTGTGATATTTACCTTCAAATTTAGGTTTCTCTTTGCATTCACTTTCTCTATGACCATGTTTATTACAATTATAACACTTTCCATTGAATTTCTCTTTACCATTACTTCAACATTTGTTTGATGTGTGACCAAACTTACCAAAAATTTTGCAAGTAGATCTTTGATTCTTTTGAGCTCCTTGCTTGGATGATTCACCTTTTCTTGTGTATCCTATTCTTGCTTTGCCTTTCTATCTGTATTGACTTTGCTCATTTAACTGATTCATGTCTACTTGAGATTTCATTATCCTCTCATTGGTTTTATTTTCAATGTTTAGATCATGTTGCAATCTTTCATTCTTTTATCTTAGATTCATCATTTCTTCATTTGCATTACTGAGCTGATCAATGAAGTCTGCCTGTTGAAGGGATAGATGCTAAATTTCATTGTTCTTTTCTTCTATATCTTCTTTGGCTTTGTCTTTTTCTTCCATGAATTCAAATAATCTTACTAACTGAATTTCTTGTTCTCTTTTCAAAATTTTAACTTCTTCTTGAAGATTACAATTCTTTTCCAATAGGTCTTTGATTGTCTCATTAGCTTCATCTAAATTTCTTTCTAGAAAGATATCGTCAATTCTTTCTTTAGTGTGGAGTTTTTCATTCATTTGTATTGCAAGATCTTTTCTTCTTTTCTTAAGTTTCCCAATAAAAAAATTCCAAAATCCATCTTTTCATTGTCAATAGCCTTATCTAGCCTGTATACCTCTATTGCCTCTAATCCTAACTCAAGCTTTTCAACTTCTTTAAGAACCTCAAAGCTCTAATAACAACTTTTGGAAATATAGGATAGGCTAGGTTACTAAGAGGGGAGGGGTAAATTGGGAACGAATAAACCTTAATCTTATTTCACCAATTGATTCTTCATATATATTTCTAATCTAATTAGATGAATGAAAGATTAAAAGTAATAAAACATTCACAACATTTTGACACAAGATATGGTGACCCAAAAAAATTCCAAATAGAAAGTAAAACTAGGGTGGGGATAATACCCACAAGCTTTAGTATTATAGTATAAAGTTGGCTAGTTAAGGCTTACAATTGATCACTTCTGATGATGTTCCCTATTAGGAGCAATAAGGACTACCAGGTCCACCTTGTTAAAGACTTTACAAAACATACAATGAAGTATGTACTTAGTAAATTGATTAGCACAAGACTATTAAGTCTACTTTGTGAAAGAATTTAACTAATACACTTGTTAGGATGTACTAGTGGCTGATGTTTGATCTACAACTCTGATTTGTTGGTTAAGATTCCTTTGAAGTGTAATGATCACCTTGTTGTGATAGATAAATCTTTGCTGCTCCTTACATTGCTTGTATCCTTCTTAATTCATTCTTCTCATCTTATTATTTCTCACCTATACATTTTGATGTGATACAAAATATTCCATATATACCAATCCAAATTACAATTCATCAAAGTTGGATACAACACAAGTTTGACCAAAATACACAAAGTCAGCTCAACTCCTGGCACTCAGGTTCTAAATAAAAACTTGGTGAGGTTTTGATTCTTAGCAATCATTGTCAACACTTGACATCATCATGCTCTTGATAGATGTAGAAGCTTGGTTCATACTAATCACTTCCAAGTAATCTAATCTCAATTAGCAATGGTGACTTAGTAAACACTATGAAACTTGGTATATAAACTAAATCACTTAGTTGACACTTCTTGGCTCAATCAACATTAACACTACAAACTTGGTATAAACTAAATCACTTGGTTGACACTTCCTAGCTTGGTCAACACTAGATTCACATCACTGATACTGAAAACTTGGTAGCAACTGTAGAACTCTGTAGAGCTTGGATTACTCGGTTAACATTGCAAACTATAAGATAAGCTTGGTAAATGCTAACTATTTGATTAAGTGTGAGTCATTAATAAAAAAACTTGAATGTCAACTCTTTGAACTTCTTACTTTCTATATAAGCTAAGAAAATCCTTACTACTTCAATCTTGAAAATAGGGGAAAATGTCTCTTCATAGTCTATACCTTGTTGTTGTGAATATCCTTTACATACCAATCTTTCTTTATTTGTCACAACCTAACTTTATTCATTGATCTTTTTTGTGAAAATCCATTTAGTTTGTAAATAATTCTTATATATAGGTATAGAAACCAATTCCCATATATCATTGTTCACAATCTAATCTAATTCTTCCTTCATCACTTGAATCTAATGATCGTCCTTGCATTCCTCATATGCACTCTTTGGTTCAACTTGAGAAATCAAACACAATTCTTCATGAACTCTATTTCTTGTCATAACTTCTTTTTCTTTGCTTCTAATAATTTGATTGGTAGGGTGATTCTTTGTCAAATTCCTATTAGATATAGGTGTTACTGACTTGACTCTTTATTCTTCTCCAAGCTCAAATCTTGGTTCTTCTCTTTGCTCCACAACTTGAATATCATTGTATATATTTTTGTTAATCTCAAATAAAGTTACAACATTTTTATGATAGGATTAGGATTAACTTCTTCTTCATCATAATTGTAATTCAACTTTCTTTCTTTGATTCCAAACTTTTCATCCACTTTTACATTTGTATTCTCTACAATAGTCTTAGTTCTTTGATTAAAATATCTATAAGTTTTTGTTTTCAATGAATAACCAAGGAACATATCATCATCACTTCTTGCATCATACTAACCAATGTCATAATCTCTCTTGATATAACATTTACTTCCAAAACTTTTGAAATGTTTCATTGATGGTGCATGTCCAAACCAAAGTTTATAAGGCATGTTGTTCCTAGCTTTTATAATCAGTACTCTATTCATTTTGTATACTATTTTTTTGACTACTTCTCTCCAAAATGTCTTTGATACATCATTCTTAAACATCATGGCTCTCGCTACTTCTATTATAGACCTACTTCTACTTTCAACAATTCCATTTTTCTCAGGAGTCATAGCTGTTGATATTTGTCTCTTAATGCCATTCACTTCATAAAAGGTGTTAAACTCATTCGAGGAAAATTATCCACCTCTATCAGTTCTTAAACATTAATCTTTATTCCAAACTCATTCTCAACTCTATTCTTAAACAATTTAAACTTCTCAAGTGCTTTAGAATTTTCTTTAAGGAATGATATCCACATAATCCTAGTAAAGTAATCAAAAAATCATTAAGTACCTCTCACCATTGAATCCTCTTGTCCTAGTAGGACCACTATGAACAATCTCCAATTTTACTATTGTAGTGAACTTCTTGCTAGGGAAGGATCTTTTCATCTTCTTAGCCATAACATATTCTTTGCACACTACACTAGTGGGCTTCAAAATATTTGGTAAATCTACTACTAGCATTCACAATATTATCAAAGTTTATATGATAACCTTCTATGCCACAACCAAGTGTTATCGGCTATTGCAACCAAAAATGTCATCTATGTAGGGTTCATTTGAAAAACATCACCTCTAGATCTTTTACTAGTGCTAATCAACTTACCATCTTTATTCTTGATAATGCATGTTTTCTCTATGAATTGTAATTGATATACCTTATCAACTAGCTATCCAACACTCAATAGATTATTCTTTAATCCATCAATAAAGTAGACATCATTTGTGTTAGTCTTTCCATCAAGAGTAATAGATTCTATCCCCTTGATATGACAAGATGCATTGTTGACAACTCTGAAAATCCCTCCATCGTGACTATTGAACTTAACAAATTTATTCATGTGACCGGTCATATTATGTGAACAACCACTATCTATAATCCAATCAGCTTTCTTTTTAACCTATGAAACTAGGGCTTTCTCTTCTCTAACTTCTATTTTAGGATGTTCTTCTTTTATAGCTACAAATCCTAGCTCATCATCATTTTCACTTTGAACTCTTTCATCAAACTCATCATCTTCATTTGCATACAAAAAATCTCTAGGTCTTCTAGACTTGAAATTATTATTATAATTTTCTCTCTCTTTTAGGACACTTAGAAGCATAATGACCAAATTCATTGCAAGTCCAACATTTTAAGATTCTCCACCATCTAGTTCTCTCTTACAATCAAGGCACTTCCTTCTTTAATCTTTCTATTCTCCTCAGATCTAGATCTTCTACTACGAGCATAGTCTACACTGGTGCTTTCACTTCTTGACAAGGAAGGGTGACCACTTAATGCACTAAAATAAGTTTCCACTCTAGGAAAATCTCTAATCTACTTCAATCTCACTTTTTTTGCTTCCAATGTTCCAAGAAGAGTCTCTCTAGTAAACTTCCCAGAGCAAGGAATCACTTACTCAATCATCTACACTATCTACTTGAATGGTGATGTCAATGTTTTCAAGATCTTCTATGTAATCTCATTTTCATATTTAGATCCATTACAAGACTTGATTCCTACAACAATTTTTGATATTCTGCCAATATAGCTTCTTACCAATTCATCTTCCACCATCTTAGCATCTTGAAACAAACATATCTAATCTTGTAACATGATTTTCTTAGCATTCTTATCATATTCAAAATTAGATTCCAAATCTATCCAAATTCTATGATATGTTTCTAAGAATTTTACCTAACTATATTCATTTTCAGGAAGAGTTGATGATAATGCTTCTTTGGCAAGAATTTTGCACATAAATAGATCTCTTTCAACTTCACTACATTCTTCAAATTTTCTTTCTTCCACAATCTTCTTTTCATTCTTTTCCATTAGACAATATCTAGGATCCATACATAGAAAATGTGTCTTCATCTTCTCTTTCCACCTATCAGAGTTAACTCCATGAAACTTAGGACTTTCTTTTTTTAAACGACCTTCCATTTATCTCCTTAAGCAGTTAAGCATTTCCTTTAGGGGGTGAACTAGTTATTTGATTAATATTGGCTTTTATCAACCTTATTAAACCTTAAATATGTGAAAAATATAATAAACAACCATAAGAAGACACACATATGAAATAACATGATATATTTGTTGGCTACTGATTTAACAGAGTTTGAACAACCAATTATGCAAGACAAGAATGTGTCTATGGGAAGCTAACTCCAATAATGAACACAATTTACCAAGAACCTAGGCCAACTATAGGGCTAGATCCTTCTTCTACTTTAGGCTTTGCAAAATCTAGGTGGGTGAACCTCTTAAGATCTAATTATGTGACTAGTGCAATGAGCATAATAACGATCTAGAATGATAGATAAAACCCCTAAATCTTCTATACTTAACCAATAAAATCACAAGCATGGAATAGCTAATAGCATGACTCATGAAACTGGAAAGCTAAGTGTAGGTTAAACTTTGAATAAATTTCAACATAAAAGGGAAAAATGATTTAATATATTGATATTAGCAAGATCGAGGTATGAGCAACAAAACTTAATGATACTATCTCTAATCAGTGCCTTATCTATTGGGCAATTACATGGATTATAACCATACATCTTTTGGAAATCCTTGACATAATTCCTACATCAAGACCCTTGATCTATCTTTCACCTTGTGAATAGACATCCACATCAATATAAATCTCATATTTAGGCTATCCCATCATGAAATCTGCAAACCCTATGATAAACACCAAGTAATTACATGGTTCTTTGTTCAGCAAGCAAGACAATTCAATCACATACATCCTTAAATAGAATGCAACCTAATTCATGCTCTTTGTTCACAAACTAGAAGAGATTACAAATCTAGGACCAAGAGATAAGATTTAGAATGAATTTAAAACCCTTTGCTATGTTTTATTTATCCTCCTTGAAAATGAATACATGAAAAATGTATAGAAAATAACTCACAAATCACCTAACAAGTAAGGGCTAGTTGCATAAAACTTAAATTGTCGTTCAATACAAGAGAGAATGCTGGGTGTGTGGCTTTCATAGCCTGAGAAGAGCTCCTAGAACTAGAAATTGAAAACCAATCAACAACCTTTTTACAGAGGAAAAGAAAGAATATATATGTAGAGGGTGATTCCCAGATTGAATTTGCAATTAACACGCGTCCCTTTAGAATTCTCCCTCAAGAAGCTAAAAAGAATCTCTCTACCTTCTCTCCTCAATTGCTAATCAAATCCCATTTTGTTTTTCCTTTCTAGGAGCAAAAACCTCAGCAAAATACAAAATTCTCATAACTGATTCTGGATATGTATTGAAGCCAAAACATCATGTAATTGAAGCATACTACATATAAGACCTTTTGAATATGTTTTAGATGTTTTGTCATTGAATTTTGCAACTAGATAATCAAAACACCCCTCAAAACACACAAATCACTCCTAAAGATGAAACCCCTTGTAGTGTGTACCAAGGAACACCTGTGCAAAAATTGACCTCAGATTCGAAAAGTTTGTCTATTCCTGGTTCTGATGGTATACTGAAGCACCTATTTTGAGCAAAAATTACCCCTATTATGTCCATTTGAAATTTAGGGTGCCACTCCATGGCTTTGCACATTAACAAGAATGCATTTGAAAAATTTAGAATACTTCTATAGTGTAAACTATAGAACATTCAATATTTTTAAAACAAAATTCAAATTTTTGTTTGAATGAATGGAGGGTATTATTATATATATATATATATATATATATATATATATATATAACTCTTTATACCCCCTCAACCACTTAAAAAGTACCACTTCTCATCATCTTACTGACCATCTATACCCACTCATCACGATGTCACTTCCATCTGTACTTGCTCATCACCATTTCACTGCCACCTCATTGTGCCACTTGGATATTCGCTATGTCACTATACTTATCGCGTGAGCAACTTTGCTAAGTGACATAGCGATAGTCACAAGATTCTCCATGTGGTGCCATCTCATCCTTCACATTCCACATCAACATTTTGACATGCATGCACATTCAAAATTTATGTTTCATGACCTCCAACTGGCAGATTGGGATCCATGCACATGAGCTGGCTTTAACAAAAGCCATTGTCTTTTTGACATTGCTTAAAGTGTGCGATATTTTATTTAAACAACATGAAATCCTCTATCCTTACAAATGTGGGATAATATTTTTAAAACTGTTTCTCCCTTTGGCATATGCTACTCCCTTCAAATGACATTGGTCTTTATCTTAGCATGGTATTTTCTTTATCTTTGGCCTGCGTAATCTTCTGCTGTCCCCTTTGCCCTTCCATGTGGGTGTCCATTTTTTACTATGGTCTTTATTCATGGAAATCCTTTTATCCAGAAATTACCTCATTGGACCAAACACCTAGAACCGTATGTGGACCTTCTGAATTTTTTTACCATTTTATTTGCTGTGGTCACCCTTCATGGTGGCTCCCTCTCTGGCATGTTCTGCCTTTAATCTATATGGGTCTGCTTAGGAATTAGTGGCTTCCAAGGTGGATCCCTTACCTCCTTCCATGTTTGGATTTCCTTGTATCTTTCTTGTGGACGTCTCCTTTTTACTTGACCTGTGGTGTCTCTTAAACTGCTACGTGATCTGCCCCTTTTAAACATAGAGCTCCTTTGTATGCTTCATGCGTGGGCTTTCATCTTTTAGCTATTTCATTAATTCATACAATAGAAGGTTTAGAACCAGATAATTGAAAGACTTAAGTTGTAATGCTCTGACAACATCATGAACTGCAACCTCTTTATTTTTTGAGATAGAGTTGCATAGAAATATTTTAAGAGTCCAATATTGCACGTTGTCTCTCGACTCCTTGTCAATTCTCTCTATCATCAACCCTCTTACTTCCAAGACATAGTGCAATGGCCTAAAAGGGTCAATCTCTTGGGAAATCAATGGAGAAAACTATCTAGATTTAAAAGACTCTTGACAACTATATCTCCTTTTCATAGATGGATGCAAAGTTTCTTCATTCAGCCCATCAAACTAATAGATATATCTTTCAAAAAATGTGAGGATTGGAAGATATTTGAATAGTGTTTCAAGTCTATGCACATCTAGATCATGGAACATAAAATATGATTTGCAAAATCTTATAGAGTAGACTTTGCACACTCCATGGCATTCAGTCCAACCAAAGGTGCATAAGCCATCCTGGTGCTTTGTACAAGAGGGTTAATCTCATTTGGAGCACTCTTGCTTCCTTCATATCTATCCTTGTATTGGAGTTCCTCATAGCCTTGTTTCATTTTCCAACACACTACCTCTTTTCCTTTTTTACAAAGCTATGAAAACTTTGATACATATTTGAATATATTCTTCCTTTTGTATTCTAATGTGTGCATAGTCCCTTACTTTCAAATGGAGTTAAAATACCAAATGTATGCTGCAAATTGTGTGATGACTTAAAACATTGTAAGACTACCCCTTTAAAAACTCCTCTAACCTCGGGTTCATATGTATGCAATTAGATGAAATTAGTTAGGCCCTAAAGTGGGTCCGACTAATTTTTTTTTGTTTCCAAATAGCTGAATTCTCAAAATAACCTACTGAACATCTGGCATTGAATGGATTCAAATTCAATCAATGAACCATCAATTAAAGCTCATTTTATCACTTATCTACAAAATGCCAATTTAACGCTAGAGGGTCCATTGACCGGCCTTAAAAACTGATCCAAACACCTGATCAGGCTCTAGAATCTGACTTACTGATCCTTTGTTCCACATACTTTCACCCTGTCATATCTCATCTTATGAAAAATTTGGGGTCAAAAGATATTGACCATGAAAGTTGACCTTTTAGAATCACCTACACATAAACATGTCAGAAAATAGTAAATTGTATTTAGATTTGGCTTCAAAAACTAGGCAAACTAACACTTAGGAAGAGGAAAACTAGGGTGTTGGTTCATAACCATGAAGAGAGTATAAATCTGCAATTTGGGCTCATGAAAAATAATAGGATGCAAATGGCGATTAGTCAAAGTGGGTTACTTAAATTTGTAGACTAGAAACAATGGCAAAAGAACATTTTTTGCAAATGGAAATAACTTGGGAAAGTGTGCAAATGGATTTGTTAAGATTTGAAAATTGGCACACTTGAAGTATTTTTAGAGTAGAATATAGTGGTACAATCCATTTAATCTCACCTATCATGTATTTCAAGATATAATATCATGAATAGGGGTACTAATCAATCTGTTCCTTTTGAAAACAATAAAAAGCTATAAATTGCATTTGAAAACTAATCAAATGAATTCATCATAAGCTCCAACTTGAAACATAACAAGTGTCTGGCCCCTAAAATGCAACACAATTTTTTTTTCTCATTAAGGTGAACTGGTCAAAAGTTACAACTCCTTAAATAGGGCCTCCTAGAATTCAGAAAAATTCATATTAGCATGACATTAGTAAATGACAAACTTTGAGGGATTCAAAACCTCATCAAATAGACTCAAGATGACTCAAAATCTAAAGCATAGGCTCTCAGTTATGGAAATTAGACACTCCCAAAGTGGAAAGTCATGAAACACTACTAGATGCAAGATATTCACTTGCAAACATAGCCTCATATCACTGTTTGACACTTAGGTAAAAATGCAGATTTGACACTAGCTCAAAACAAGACTTCACAAAATGGCTCGGAATGGCAATTTAACTTCATGGAACACTTAGACGCATTGAATGCATAGTGTTAGAAACATTAAACAACTCATGGGGCTCAAAAGTATAGTCAGGTACAAATGAATTAAAAAGTGTTTAAAGGGCTTGATCACTCAATGGTGCTCAAAATTTGGGCTATAATTTTGAGCACCAATAGTGGCTCTATTTGGGGATGCATGTCCCTTGTGGGCATGGTAAGGATTCAAATTTCTAGAAGAAGTAGACCATTCCCAAAACAACAAAAACTTTTTCTCGAACAACTTTATTGAAAGCAAGAAAAGAACTACTACTATATACAAGCGATGACCCCAGGCCACCGCTAAAAATAATTCTCCTATTAGTTTCACCAATTAGATCAGCATCTCAAAACTCATCACTTAGAAAAATTGAATCTACAACTTCACTTTCATAATGCATATAACAACTAGCTTGATTTTCTACAAATTGCTCATTATGAAAGTTTTGATCAGCATGCTCAAACATATCAGACTAGAACTAAAAATTTCCTTCATTAGAAAAATCATGCATGCTATCAATCTCAAATATGAAGGCTTCATACTCAACTTGGGGAAAAAGGTCACACATACCTTGAAATTGTGTTTCCTTATGCATAGTTGGATTGTACTCAAATGAACACTCTGACTTGTACTCACATATATCATCAATGTCAGAATCTAAAACTAATCTGGGATCTTCAAATGGTTCTTCACAATCAACAAATAGATTAATCTTTGCATTAAAGTGTCCATCATAAAACTTAGTACAAGGTGCGTGCTGAGCTTCAATAACAACCTTATTAAACACCTTATTCTCATCATGAGATGCAATCTCATGAATACTTTCACCATCACATCTGAAAGAAGATACATCTGATCTCTTGCAATAGTAAGACAGGGTATCATCATTAAACCCATCCTTAATTAAATCTGAAAGTTCCATGTCTTCTTCAAAAAATGGGTTAATAACTACATGTAATGATCCTTGTTGAACATCTTGACAAAACATAAGATGATCATCATTAGGATCTTCATCATATAAAGCATTAGTGTACACTTTAAAACCACTATCTATTTCATTTTCGTGAAGACTTTTAGCATGTGAAGAAAAATCAGAACCATATGAAGACTCAACATCTACTCCATCAACAAAGCATGAAGAAATTAAATCCATGTTTTTCTCATTGTCTTCATCAAGGTAACTCAAATGTCTTGCAAACAAATAAGTATTTATCTTACGAATAGGTGTTGATGCTTTAAAATTAGAATCACTTGTATGCTGATTATCACTACTTGCATCCCCAAGACATTCTTCTACACAATTAGGCAATCCATTCTTATAAACAACCTCTTTATCCTCGTATTATGTATACACTCTTTCTTTACAACTTTCAAACTCAAGCTGACTTGTACAATTTTGAAATGGAATTTCACTTTCAGATTTACAGAAAGAACTTATACCTTTACTTTCATAAGAGTGGAAACTTTTGTCATTGCTTTCTTCTTCCCAATTTGCATCTAATTCATGTGAAGACAAATATGTGCTATCACTGTCCTCTCCTTGACTTGAGTAACAACTCTAATCATTAGCTTCATATGATGTTTCTTGATTATACATTGGATCAACAACTTCACCATTATCACTTGACACATAACATTCAACTTCTTTGTCCTCATACTGAGATGAATACCTTCCCTCTTCGTGATTTGATATGTTTTCAACATAATGCAAATCATCAATAGAAGAATGAACAAATGAATTTATACCTTGCATGCATACTTTTTCAAATGAATCAACTCTATCATCTGCTGATGTAATACTAGAAACATGTGTATTCAATTTAGCAAGAATGAAATCATCTTTTCTTTGCAACAAAGAAACCTCATCTACACATGTTTTTAATTAAGAAACCTCATCTACACATGTTTTTAATTATAAAAATTCAACAAGATTTTTTACAATAGTAGCGGTATGCCTTCTTATAACTCCATATTTTAGATTGCATTCAACATCCATTGCAATTTCAAAAGCCTGATATAGACTTTGTGGTTGTTTATCCCTCAGTAAGAAACCCATCTTCTGGCCCAATGCACCCAAATAAATAGCTAAAAAAATTTGATCATGGGGACTATTGGTGCTCAAAATTGTAGCCCGAATTTTGAGCACTGTTGAGAAAATTGAGCCCTATAAATGCTTTTTGACGAGATTGTACCCAGCTATACCTTTGAGGCCCCTAGGGTGTTTAATATTTCTAACACCTTACTTTCAGTGCGTCTAAGTGTTATATGAAGTTAAATTGACGTTCCGAGCCATTCTATGATGTCCCATTTTGAGCAAATTCCAAATTTGAATTTTCACCTAAGTGTCAAACAACGACAGGAGGTTGTGTTTGCCTTTGAATATCTTTAACCTAGTAATGTTTCATGACAAGCCACTTTGAGAGTGTCTAGTGTCCATATCTAAGAGACTATGTTTTAGATTTTGAGTTGTTTCAAGTTTGTTTGACTAGGTTTTGAATCCATCAAAGTTGGTCAGTTACTGTTTTCATGCATTTGCACTTTGCAAATAATTTTGGGAGGTCCTGTTCGACGTGTTATAACTTTTGACCAGTTGACTAAAATGTTGAAATTTCTTTTGCATTGCATTTTAGACATTAGAGACTTGTTATGTTTCAAGTTTCAGCTTATGACGAATCCATTTGATCAGTTTTTAAATGCGATTCCAAATGCAATTTGTAACTTTTTACTGGTGTTAGCATTTGTAGATTTGCTAGAACCCCTATTCATGATGTTATATCTCTTGATCCGTGATAGGTAGGATCAAATGGATTGTACCACTATGTTGTCCTCTAAAAATAATATAAGTTTGCCAATTTTTAAGTCATGACGAATCCATTTCCACATTTTTCTAGGTGAATTCCATTTGCAAAAACCACTTTTCTACCATTGTTTCTAGTCTGCAAATTCTGAGTAACCCACTTTGAATGCTCGCCAAATGCGTCCTATTATTTTTCATGAGCTCAAATCTTAGATTTGTACTCTCCTCATGATAGAGAAAGAACGCCCCAGTTTTTGTCTCCCCAAGTGTCCATTTACCCAGTTTTCAAAGCCAATTCTGAACCCAATTTATTACTTTTTGACATGTTTTCTTGCAGGTGATTCTGAAAGGGTCACTTTGACAGCGAATATCTTTTGACCCTAAATTCTTCAAGAGATGAGATTTGATAGGGTGCAAGAATGTAGAACAAAGAATCAGTGGGTCAGTTTTCAAAGCTCGATTAGGTGTTTGGGTTAGTTTTTAAGGACAGTCAATGGACCTCCTGGTGCAAATTTGACAGTTGGTAGAAAATGATAAAATAAGTTTTTAGTGACATATCATTGGTCAAATTTATTCTGAATTAGTGCTAGATGGTTAATGGATCAATTTGACAGTTCAGGTGTTTGAATTTAATTTTTTTTTTTTAGCCGGACCCACTTTGGGGATCAACTAATTCTGTCAGATTGATAAGCTATTTGGAAGTGAAATAACTCAGAGGATGTTTTAATGACTATGATCATTAAATGATTGTGATAGGAAGTTGGATAAAATGGATCAAATTATTTGAAGTAATAAGGAGAAAATGGCTCTACAGGCATATGAATTATGAGTTACAATATTATGCACAAAAAAGTTGTCAATTTGGAGGATCATTGTAAACAATCGAAAGAATAAAAAAGATTGACAAGTTTAGGGATTTGCAACAAAGATTTTTGAAAATTTTTGCTCCTTAAGATGCAATTACTCAATTGTTGTTTCAAACCTTAGAAGAGGTTTGTTTTCCATTATTATTTTGAAAAATCTTCTCTTTTGACCTCATGACCAAGCCTTATGGTGAACTCAAGCTTGAAAGTCCAATTGTACCCAAAGCACCTCAGGATGATGAACTTATACCTTAAAAGCAATAATTTGATATACTAAAGGGTTTCCTACAAAGCTCTTTGCATCCTTTTAGTGAACTTGCAAATTTTAGATGGCTAGCACCTTCTACCTTGCACTAATGAATGAAATTCTTGCTAGAGTGTTGTTAAGCATCTTAGAAACTACAGCTGGTACCAAAGATGTGACACTAGAGCAAGAAAAGCTTCAAAGAGTTTGCAACATATATTGCCAGTTTGAAGCCCATAATGGAAGATCTTCATGCCAGAAGAGTAAGTATACATCCTAAGGCCTTGAGAACATGTTTCAATGCCTTGCATACTTAGCTATAGAAAATCTATAAGGTAACCCAACATTACAAATTAGGCAGTCATTTGCAATTTTTATTGTCATGTAGAAAATTGCTTCAGCAAATGAAAGAGATCACAAAGGAAATCAAAGATTGTTTGGCTCGATTGAGCTTGACATCATTAGAGATTTCCTTGGATGTTAGAAGTAAAACAAATGAGCTAGGTGAGAACATGTAAAAATTTAGATTTCAAAGCTGCTAAGAAAATTAAGAATATCATTCTAAAGATTGAAAAAGTGATCAAAGAGAAATAGAAGAAAGTTTCACTGCCATGGGCACTTGATAATTTTGAATACAATTTATTTGGATCCTAAGTAAAGGGTCGAGTTCAAGAAAGTGTCATGCTTCTGATATATTAGCAATTGTAGTGTGCAACATTAAAGGCCAAAATGTAGTCGAATTTCTAAAAGAATAAAGGGTTAGACAATACAACAATATCCAAAATGATAACAAAGTGTAGAAAGCTTAAAATCATGTATTGAGGGCAGCCAGGAGAGTAGTCTAAAAAATGAAGGAAACACCATATATGCAAAGTGCAGGGGAGGTGTCTTTTCTTGTGGTAGGGAGACACCAAAAGAATGGTAAATTCCCAGCATGAAAAGACATAGCAGACAAGGGGAGGAGTTTTCAAAGAGCCCCCACACAGTAGCAAGGATAGACAAAGTTTTAAAGGGAAGCCGCTTAGTGAAAAGGCATAAGAAGAGGAAAGTTTTAATAAATGAGCAAACAAAGCATCCAGTCTCCAAAGAAAAGTAACCACGCTACAAGAAAGAAGCCACTGCATAAAAATATAGAAGACCCCATGTAGATGGTAGGAAGAAGCTGCCAAACTGCAGGGAGTCGCCATGAAAAAGAGAGTCCACATTTTATCCATAAATACACCCCATGATATTTTCTACTGAATACATTGAAAATATTTTTCACAGTATAAGTAGAAGGGGCCTACAAAATGGTGATGCTGCAAAGAATAGAAGTGAGAAAAACATGAGGCAATGAAGGCCTACATTGGGCAATAGAAAAGACCAAGGGCAGTTTGGAGGATGAGGATGCTACAATCCGCATGCAAGGAGCAGTGAGGCTATCCCACACAACACAATAAAGATAGAACTCCACACATAATGGGACCATCCACATTAGTAGGAGAACTCACATGAGAAAACCAACCAATGCCATGAAAGGATAGAGGAACCTACGAGAAGCATTAAGACTTTTGTCCCACATGCTTTGCATGGGAAGATTCTAATATCTTTATAAGGATTAGCACTTAGTTCTTAAGTGTCTTAAGATATGCACTTTTGTAAGATTCTAGCTCATGCACAATAATTTTAAATGATGTACATGCAAATCAACACCATCAAAAAAGTAAAAATTTGGCTAGTCACTATGTTGCTAGCAAGAAAATCCAAGGATTTTTGGCTAGCGAGGTAGCGAGTTGCCAGAAAAACTTAGAAATCTGGCGAGAGCCAAATGAGTGCCATGGATCTAGCTTGTAGGTGTGTTAGTGAACTGAAAGTGACATGTGGTGAAGTGGGCAATGATGTGGTGAGATCAAAGATAGAGCAAGAAGATTGTGCAACGTGGCGCATCTGGCGATCCTCGCTATCTCACTAAGGAGACGTTGCTCGCGCGATAACATAGTGACATAGAGAGCATTAAGGTGGCAATGACATATGGCATTGGTGAGGATGGCTAGTCAAAATTTGACATGTGGCATTTGTCCAGGTCTGAGCCAATCAGAAGACAACATGTGGTGAGGTCAGTCAACCAAGTTTGACCTAGATTGAAAAAGCAAGAGATTTTTAAGGTTTCAAATTAAAAGTTTACTTTTCCTTCTTAGAAGTACGTGCAAGTCAAGAATTTTTTAAAATCCAATTGAGGATTTATTCTATAGTTTGACTTTTGAAAAGGGATAAATTTTTGCAATTTTATTGCTTTGAAAGCCATAAGCAGAGCCCTGAACTTCAGAGGGCCATAATAGGAGCATTTTTTTCAAAAGAAATAGGCATTCCAATATACCACCAGAATTGAGAGAATATAAACTTTTTGAATATGAAGTTAGATTGTGCACAAGTGTTCACCAGTTCCTGCTACAGGTCAGTTTGTGATTTTTGAGGCATTGGTAGCAGAACAGGCAAATTTGATTGTTGATCATCAGAGTTTCTTAGAGGGCGGATTTGAAGGCTTGTTGAATCCTGGATATGGAAGAAAACTAATCTGAAAAGTTTATTTTTCCTTTTGAGGTCATATAACTAATTTTCACTTTTACCATGCATTCAATTTCAACATCAAAAATCAATTATTTCTTCCAATCAAAATATCTGAGATTCTTTATGCCTTGTAGAGGCCAAATGATGAGATCTTGTTATTCAATTGGAGAGATAGGGTAGAAAGAGGTTTTTTGATCTTCTTGGGAAGGAATTCTGAGTGGACACCTGTCAGTTGTAGAATAAATTTGAGAATTCACTTCTTCCTATATCATTCCCTTTCTTTCTCATTAAGGGTTCTAGTTTCTAGGAAGAAAAAGTTCATTGCTGTGAGACCATTGGTTCTAGTATTTTGACATGTTTCCTTGATTGTGACACCATTCTTCAACATAATTCTCTCATGTGAATAGCAGTAGTGCAAATAATACAACACGTTTTGATATGTTAGTTGTTTTCATGTTTTAATTTTATGCATTTGAATGTATAGCTTCAAGGAAATGAATACATATGAGCAATAATTTCACTAGTTTCATTCTGGTTCTTGTCTCCTATCTCAACAATCTATAAGCCTTATGTGGTCTTGGAACAAAGATCTGAGATCCATTTGCATCCCCTTTAGGTTGTATGTTTGACGTATTTTTTTGTTGGACCAAAGGTCCAAGTAAATGCTTGATATGTTTAACAAGGTTATTGGTTATTTGAGAAGGATATTTTGTGAGAATGAGATTTGAATAAACAATGATGTCTGAATCACAAGGTGATTAGATAGATCTGATGTCTGGGTATACAAAATATGTCCTGATGTCATAGATGTATATTTTGAATTCATGGAATTGCCCAATGGATTAGGCACTGATCAGTTATAGGATCACTTGTTATACTGCTGCATATTTGAGATTGTGTTGAATCAACATTATTAATCAAACATGTTTTACCCTTTCATGTTGAAGGACTTAAATGATTAACCCTCACTCAACTTATGTGATTCATATATTTTCATTTAGCTACTGTATATCTATGTTATTGCATGAGTTATTAGGAGATATAAGGGCTTTATCAATAGTAAATAGATTCAAGGATATGTTTTGCACTGGTATGGTATCAATTGAATCTGAGGTCTACCTACCTAGGTTTAGCAGAGCCTGAAGTAGAAGAAGGGTCATGCCTTATAGTTGGCCCAAGACTATAGTCAAGTGTATCAGTCATAGGAAGTTTCTAGCCTTAGATGCATTTGTTTGGTTTCTTGGTTATTCATAAAACTGTTAAATTAGGAGCCAACAGGGCCTACAATTCTCAAGGATATCCATTAATGTTTTAGAAAACCTGTTATTAAATCTTGGGATCAACTCATCTTGTTCAATCTGAATTTCCATCAATCTATCCAACATTAATTTTACATCTACCCACCCATCAAATTGTTCAATGAAGGATGAACTTAACTCATCCCATGAAGAAATTGAAGCTATAGGCAAGCATGAGAACCAATCTCTTTCATCTCCTTTCAGAGTTTGCACAAACAACATCATCCATAGATCTTCATGGCACACATCAAAGTCATACATCAAGTCATAAATTTTTTGGACATGCTTCTTTTCTGATTGGGAATGATTCCTATTAAATTTGGCAAATACCCTCTGATTCCATCAGGGATCTCATTTGGGAAACTAGGTATGCCATCATAACAAAATGACACATATCCTTTGATATTCATAGATCTATAATTCTCACTAACTAGATATATACTTGATGAAGGGAAATTTGAAATTCTTGAAATATTTAAAACTCATTCACCATTAATACTTAGATTCACAACTTGTAGTAGATCAGAAAATACCTTCAACTTCAAACACACTTCACAAATTTAAATACAACCAGCTAAAACTCAATCCAATGAAGTGTATAAAACTTATCACACTATTTTCCTCCTCTTAGTGCTAAAACTCACATGATGGAGAATACTACCTCTTAACAACCAATTTTCATGAAAAGATAATAGATAAAAATAAAAATACCTTAAGATCTGGATGGCTGAAAGTTCTCTACCTACCATTTACAACAAAAAACCCAAAATCTCATCAATTCTTTACTGAAACTTTTGAACTAGCACATCTCAGATCTTTCAACCCTCTAAATGTTTCAACCGTTTTAGATATGTTCTTCTCCTAAAGTAACTAATCACAATTCATGTATAATACTACACTGGTAGATAGATTAACTTTGAGTCACCACTCACATTAAGTGAGACATGAATTGAATTAGATTTGAACAAAACTACAAACTGATTTGAAACAATAGTAGATAGGAGAAACCCTCTTCATATTTATCTTGAATTTGAAATCTCTACACAAAGTTGAAACATAACTTCTTCAACACCATTAGATCTAAATTACACTTCTCTTTTCAAACAAAAATTTCAACAACAAATTCAGATCTTCCCAAGAATGCACTAAAAGTTTAAATGCCACTGGTTGTAGAGATAGAGTCACCACTCACAATTGTGAGAAAAGATTTTGAAACACAAATTATTACTGATCTAATTCTAAACTAGACTTTTAGCATGAAATAAACTTTGCAAATGCTCAAACATTTTGAAAAGAGAACAAGATACTGATCAATCCTTTGAATTTGAAACTTTATAACAACACTTGCGAAGACCGAACTAATTGAATACAGACTTATAATATTTATAAAACATAATTTAAATCTAAGTCTCACAACATACTGCTGTAAAGGGATAAAAACTTACTGGGGTGCATGAAATTCAACAAGGATATGGAAAACACCTCACAACCCCACTGCTGTAGAATTTTTTTTTTTTTGTTGATGTATTGAATCTTCTTTAAATTCTTAAGGTTTGTCGATCACATAGATTCAATACACTCCCTAGTAGAGTCACCATTTTTTTGGTGACTCAGATGGGAAAAACCATACTGAAAATAGGACTGAGATATTCAATTAACACTAGATATTCCTGTCCTTTGAACAAAATGTATTGCCATCTTATCTCCCTAGAAAAGTCACCATTTTGTTGGCTCTTGATTTAATAGAGTTTGAACAACCAAGTATGCAAGGCAAGAATACATCTATGGGAAGCTATCTCCAATAATGGACACAATTTACCAAGAACCTGGGCCAACTAAAAGGTTAGAACCTTCTTCTACTTTAGGCTCTGTAAAACCTAGGCGGGTGAACCTCTTAACATCTAATTATGTGACCAGTGTGATGAGAATAATCAAGATCTAGAATAACAGATGAAACCCCTAAATATTCTATACTTAACCAAGAAAATCATAAGCATGGAATAGCTAAAAGCATGACTCATGAAACTGGTAAGCTAAGTGTGGGCTAAACTTTGAATAACTTTCAACATAAAAGGGAAAAATGATTTAATATGTTGATATCAACAAGACCAAGGTATGAGCAACAAAACTTAATGATCCTATCTTTGATCAGTGCCTTATCTATTGGGAAATTACATGGATTATAACCATACATCTTTTGGAAATCCTTGAAATAATTCCTACATCAAGACCCCTAATCTTTCTTTCACCTTGTGAATAAACATCTGCATCAATATAAATCTCATACTTAGGCTATCCCATCATGAAATATGCAAACCCTATGATAAACACCAAGAAATTACATGGTTCTTTGTTCCACAAGCAAGACATTTCAATCACATACATCCTTAAATAGAATTTAACCCAATTCATGCTCTTCGTTCACAAACTAGAAGAGATTACAAATCTAGAACCAAGAGACAAGATTCAGAATGAATTTAAAACCCTTTTCTATGTTTTATTCATTCTCCTTGAAAATGAATACATGAAAGATGTACATAAAATAACTCACAAATCACCTAACAAGTAAGGACTATCTGCATAAAACTTAAACTAATATTCAATACAAGAGAGAATGGTGTGTGTGTGGCTTTCATAGCCATAGTAAAGCTCCTAGAACTAGAAATTGAAAATCAACCAACAACCTCTTTACAGAGGAAAAGAAAGAATATATATGAAGAGGGCAATTCTTGAATTGAATTTGCAATTGATATGTGTCCCTTCAAAATTATCCCTCAAGAAGCTAAAAAGAATCTCTCTACCTTCTCTCCTCAACTACTAATCATATCCCATTTTGTTTTGCCTTTCTAGGAACAAAAACCTTAGCAAAAGACAAAATTCTCATAACTGATTCTGGATATGTCAATTTTGATCAAATTAAAGCCAAAACATCACATAATTGAAACATACTACATATAAGACCTTTTGAACATGTTTTAGTTGTTTTGTCATTGAATTCTACAACTAGATAATCAAAACAACCCTCAAAACACACAAATCACTCCTAAAGACAAAACCCCTTGTAGCGTGTACTAGGGAACACCTATGCAAAAACTGACTTCTATAGTGTAAACTATAGAACATTCAATATTTTTAAAACAAAATTCAAAATTTTGTTTGAATGAACACAGGGTATTCTTTTTTATATATATATTTTTAAAAATAAATCTTTATACCCCCTCAATCACTTGGAAAGCACCACTTGTCATCATCTTATTGGCCATCTATACTTGTTCATCACCACGTTACTGCCACCTCACTACACCACCTAGACATTCACTATGTCACTATACTTATTGCATGAGCAACTTCGGTAAGCGACATAGAGACAACTACGAGATTCTCCATGTGGCACCATCTCATCCTTCACATTCCATGTCAGCATTTGGATGTGCATGCATATTCAAAATTTATGTTTCATGACCTCCAGCTGGCCGACCAAGAGCCACACATGCGAATTGGCTTTCACAAAAGCCATTGTCTTTTTGACATTGCTTAAAGTGTGTGAGGTTGTATTTAAACAACATGAAATCCTCTATCCTCAAAAATGTGGGATAATATTTTTAAAACTATTTCTTCCATTGGCATATGTTGCTCCCTTCAAATGGCGTTGGTCTTTATCTTAGCGTGGGATTTTCTTTGTCTTTGGCCTATGTAATCTTCTGCTACCCCCTTTTCCCTTCCATGTGGGTGTCCATTTTTTACTATGGTCTTCATTCATGGAATCCTCTATGCAAAAAATTACCTCACTAGACCAAACACCTAGAACCATACATGGACCTTCTAAAAAATTTCACCATTTTATTTGTTGTGGTCACCCTTCATGGCAGCTCCCTCTCTAGTATGTTCTGCCTTTAATCTACATGGGTTTTCTTAAGAATTGGTGGCTTCCATGGTGGACCCCTTGCCTCCTCCCATGTGTGGATTTCCTTGCATCTTTCTTGTGGATGTCTACCTTTTACTTGATCTACGATGTCTCTTAAACTACTACATGATCTACCCCTTTTAAACATAGAGCTCCTCTGTATGCTTCATGCGTGGGCTTTCATCTTTTAGCTGTTTCATCAATGCCTACAATAGAAGGTTTAGAACTTGATAATCAAAAGACTTAAGTTGTAATGCTCTCACAACATCCTAAACTACAACCTCTTTATTTTATGAGATAGAGTTGCATAGAAACCTTTCAAGAGTCCAGTATTGCACGCCGTCTCTCAACTCCTTGTTAATCCTCTCTATCATCAACCCTCTTACTTCCAAGACATAGCACAATAACTTGAAAGGTCAACCTCTTGGGAAATCAATGGAGAAAAATTTCTAGATTTAAAAGACTCCTAACAACTATATCTCTTTTTCATAGATGGATGAAAAGTTTCTTCATTCAGCCCATCTAACTGATAGATATATCTTTCAACAAATGTGAGGATTGGAAGATATTTGAATAGTGTTTTGAGTCTATGCACATCTAGATCATGGAACATAAAATATGATTTGCAAAATCTTATAGAGTAGACTTTGCACACTCCATGGCATTCAGTCCAACCAAAGGTGCATAAGTCATCCTGGTACTTTGTACAAGAGGGTTAATCTCATTTGGAGCACTCTTGCTTCCTTCATATCTACCCTTGTATTGGAGTTCCTCATAGCCTTGTTTCATTTTCCAACCCAGTCCCTCTTTTCCTTTTTTACATAGATATGAAAACTTTGATACATATTTGATTATATTCTTCCTTTTGTATTCTAGTGTGTGCATAGTCCCTTACTTTCTAATGGAGTTAAAATACCAAATGTATGTTGCAAATTGTGTGATGAATTAAAAAATTGTAACACTACCCCTTTGAAAACTCCTTTGACCCTGGGTCCATATGTATGCAATTAGATGAAATTAGTCAGGTCCTAAAGCAGGTCCGACTAAATTATTTTTGTTTCCAAATAGTTGAGTTCTCAAACTAACCTATTGAACATTTGAGATTGATTGGATTCAAATTTGATCAATGAACCATAAATTAAAGCTCATTTTATCACTTATCTTCAAACTACCAATTTAATGCTAGAGGGTCCTTTGATTGGCCTTAAAAACTAATTCAAACACCTGATTAGGCTCTAGAATCTGACTTACTGATTCTCTATTCCACTTACTTTCACCTTGTCAAATCTCATTTTATGAAAAATTTGGGGTCAAAAGATATTGACCATCAAAGTTGACCTTTCAAAATCACCTACACATAAACATGCTAGAAAACAATAAATTGTGTTTGGATTTGGCTTTAAAAACTAGGCCAATTGACACTTGGGAAGACAAAAATTGGGGCATTGGTTCAATGTCATGAGGAGAGTATAAATATGCAATTTGGGCTCATGAAGAATAATAGGATGCAAATGGAAATAAGTGAAAGTGAGTTACTCAAATTTGTAAGCTAGAAACAATTGCCAAAAATCATTTTTTACAAATAGAATTAACCTGGGAAAGTGTGCAACTGGATTCATCAAGATTTGAAAATTGACACACTTGAAGTATTTTTAGAGTACAACATAGTTATAATCCATTAAATCTCACCTATCATAGATTTCAAGATATAATATCATGAATAGGGGTACTGATCAATCTGCTCCTTTTGACACTAGTAAAAAGCTAGAAATTGTATTTGGAATTGCATTTGAAAACTAATCAAATGAATTAATCATAACCTCCAACTTGAAACATAACAAGTCTCTAACCCCTAAAATGCAACATAACATGAATTTTCTCATTTGGGTCAACTAGTCAAAAGTTATAACTTTTCAAATAGGGCCTCCTAGAATTCAAAATAATTCATATCAGCATGACATCAGTAAATGACTAACTTTGAGGGATTCAAAAACTAGTCAAACGGACTCAAGATGACTCAAAATATGAAAAATAGGCTCTTAGGTATGGACACTAGACACTCCTAAAGTGGAAAGTTATGAAACACTATTGGGTGCGAGATATTCACTTGCAAACATAACCTCCTACCGCTGTTTGACACTTAGGTGAAAATGCAGATTTGACACTAGCTCAAAACAAGACTTCACGAAATGGCTCAGAATGAAAATTTAACTTAATGGAACACTTAGATGCATTGAATGCATGGTGTTAGAAAAATTAAACACCTCATGGGGCTCAAAAGTGTAGCTGGGTACAAATGCATTAAAAAGCGTTTAAAGGGCTTGATCACTCAATGGTGCTCAAAATTTAGGCTACAATTTTGAGTGCTCACAATATTAACTCAGGAAACCCTTGGTCATAGGGAAAACCTCATGGGATGGGACCCACAAAATGATGTACTAATATAAAAGTTCTTTGTAAGAGGATGGACTCTATTAGGACACAATGAAATACATTAAGTACATATTAGTCCCTACTAGGAGAATTTGAATCCCTCTTAAGTGATTCTAGCCTATGAGGAGTTGTAGAAGATAGATGGACCTAGGGTTAAAACATAGATAGGTGTCACCTTTTAGGATCTCTAAATCTATTTTGATCAAATCTCATTTCTCTATCAAAACTCAACTTTTTTCATACACTAAAAATACCCTTTTATAGATCTCAACATCAATATCATCATCATATAAATTTGATAGCATTTTGATGAGTTAAAATATGTTATAATTTCAAAATATTATAACATTTGAGAAGATGTTCACTCAAAAAAAGGAAAAAATAGCAAACCATATCAAAAAAATTTAAAATTTATATTTATCTCTAGAGGAGAGAGTCATCTTCAAGAATATGTAATTTTATTTTCATAAAAGTATACATTTGATAGGAAAGTTTTGACAGGAGGTAAAAAATGTTGGTTTTTGATAAGGTTGAACTTAAGTACTTGTAAAAAAGTATATATACATCAAAAAGCAATATTTTTTTTTAATTCCCTAGCTTTACATGTCATCTATAACATATTTTCAAATTAGAGCAAAAAATGATGATTGGCATATACTTTTTGATAGGAACTATAGCCTATATCTTTTGCAATTGAAAAAATGACTTGAAAATTGGAAAAAAAGAAAAAAATATTGCTCAAAAAAATTAAAAAAAATTATAGGCATAAAATTCATCCATGTTCACACATTTCATTAGTTTACATCATCTTAAAATTCAAAGCACAAATATTATTTTTATGTCATTTAAGTTGAACAGTTTACATTCTGGTATCTTTTTTCTTTATAAAAGGTGACATAGGTTTGTGCTTTTATTCCCCAATATCCAAACATCTTTAGGGGAAAGACCACAAAACTCACTATTCAACTAGTCTCTATATTATAACTTATAGAATAATAGAAATGAAATTGAACTCTAGAACTCAAACTCTTTCTCTATCCTCCTACCATGCCAATACTGCACCAAATACCTTCTTAGATTTCAATACTAGATCTTCAAACTCATAACACATGGATCCCTTTGACCACTTACATGTATGTACTAACTTTGCATATCACTTGCACAATTCACATTTGCACATCTTATACAGATTCACCACAAGGAAAATAACCTTCCTTTATACCGTATCCTCAAAATAATTTACTCAATTAGCCTTGAAGCTTTTCCAATTAATTATAAGAGGACCTCATTAAGATATTACAATTCATTACATCTTTTTGCAATTAAAAAACATTGTGGGCTCATAATAAATACAACTTATCACACATGTGACCTCAAACCTCATTAGGCTATCTACTGTCACTGTCTAACTTTGCTAATCATGATCCTATCCCTATTAATGTTGAAGTTGATGAAAGATCAATGAATCACCTACATGGAAACACTTTTTAGAGAAGAGAGAAGAAAATAGCTATGGAGGATGGAATTTCCATATCCATAGATGAGACATTCTTGATGAGAAAAAAGAGAGATTACTATTATCAAAAGTTAATTAATAAATTACAAAGAGAGATCAATACTTATAAAAGGAGATCAAAACACTAATATGTAAAACTTAGGTTGCATGATAATAATTAATAAAATAATTAATTATTATATGCCTAAATTTTAGCTTAAGTAAACTAGAGATAATAAGTGACTTAATAATCAAATCAAAATGATTTAATTAATAAGGTAATATCTTATTACTTTAACAAACCCCCCTTAAGATAATCTTATGGAGTAGCTAAGAACCTAGAAACTATTACTGGAAGCAAATTTGGGTCCTAACAAAAAAGTCCTAATGAGGTACCCAAGCACAACCAAAAATTTATAAAGAGGAAAAAAAGAGAAAACCACATAGGAAAAACCCTACTCCAAAAAGAGATGGAAAGAATTTTCTAGAAGATAGGAACAAAAGATGATCATAAAGAACACCACTGAAGCATGAAGCTACAAACACTACCAAATTTCTGATACAAAGAACCTCTACTATATAAAATATGACTAGGTAGTGAAGAATAAGTCTGAAGATCTGATCAATCAAATATGGAAGGTATCTTCATGGCCTCCAAAAATAAGAATGAAAGAATGTCTATATGGCAAATGATCCATCTCACCGAAATGCATAGGTATCCAACCACTACAATTTCCTAGTACATAGGATCAAATACTAAATACATAGCTCACTCAATTGACCCAAGAAATTAATACAACCAATATAACCATCCCATAATTCTAAGAGCTAAGACATGAATAATGAAACTAAATGCAATATCTCCTATAGAAAGAAGAACTAAGAACATTGAGAGGAAAAAATAAGTACAAACACCTATACTAGCATGTGTTATCAACACATCATGAGGCTAATGTCATGGAAGAAACACTCAATTGACAAAGAATATAGTGAACATGGTCAACATAAAACCCCCCAAGGCACTTTATAATGTAGTGTAAGTACAACAAAACACAAAGATGTCAAAGGTTTTGAAATGCAATAGAGTGGCACATTATCATAGTGCGTTTGCAAAAGTACTATAAAAGGATATAAAAAATAATCAAAAGAGACATAAGGCTAATACAATAAATAGTTCAACTAATGAAAAATCATCCAAAAAAAAAAAATGATCCCTGGACCTAAAACAACCAAGATATCCATCATAATGCAGAAAGAAAAAAAATTGAATGGGATGTGCTTGGAACAAAATCTAGAAATAGGATGTCTCAAAATATGTCTCTTAGAGTGAAAAATAGAAATTATAACTTTGACAACCAAAAAAGGCCACCAAATAGTACAAAAAATCCAAATAAATTGCACCATCATGACACCTCATAATCAACTTTTTGATGCTTCTTTTAGATCAAAAAATGAAGTTTAGATGAACAAGTTATGTCAAAAAAACCACAAGTAGGTCAAAAAGAATTGGAAAAGCCCAAAAAAATTACCACCTTAGGATTTGTGACAAAAAACCTTGAAAAATATACCAACTAATATCATAAATTACAATAGGAAGCATGTAAGTTTTGTACAAAAATATCTTGATTTGTGTGCCCAAAAGATCTCAATTTGCATGCCAAAAGTATATTGATTTTCATGCCAAAAATCACAAAATCATTGCCTTGGGAAATGTGATAAAAATATCAATTTTTGAATAAAAACTCAATTTTTGTACAAAAATTAGAAAACTGCTACATTGGGAAACATCCAAAGAAATAAAAAATTTGCCACCTCAAGCAATGTGCCCAATTTGGGAGCAATATTTTTTAGCCTCAAATTCTAGTTAATTGGAAATTTCTTAAATGAAAATGAGGGTTTTTGGGCACTCTAAGCTCAATGATGATGTTCATTTGGGCTGAAAGTGATCCAAAAATCAATGACCCCCTAGATTCAATACAAAATAACTCTAAAAAATGAAACCCTCTAAACAAAAAACATAGATATGAAAGCCAAGACAAACTTCTCATAAAAAAAACACGGGCATGAAGATCTGAAGCCCTAATACCATGTTGAAGTTGATGAAAGATCAACCCCACAACTTCTAAGAATCACTTGCATGCAAACACCTATCACAACAGAGAGAAGCAAAAAACTATGGAAGTTGGAATTGCTAGATCAATAGACAAGACATTCATGATAATAAAAAAGAGAGATTGCTATTCTCAAAACTAAATTAAAAAAATCACAAAGAGAGATCAATTGTTATAAAAGGAGATCAAAACCCTAACAAGTAAAACCTAGGTTGAATGATAATAATTAATAAAATAATTAATTATTATATGCATAAAGTTTAACTTAAGTAAACTAGAGATAATAAGTGACTAAATAATTAAATCAAAATAATTTAATTAATAAGGTAATATCTTATTACTCTAACAATTAAGAGATATAATGCAAACATTAGAAACTACTTCTCAAGTACTTTTTCTACACACTATCTTTAGTAGATCTTGAATAACTCTTGCATGCCTTTTAATATCTTCTTGCATACTTATCCATGACATCAAGACACAACATAGAACATACTTTAATTGTGCCTGACCTCATCATCAATACATAATCTGTACAACCTTGATCCGTATCTACTACTCGTCCAACCTTTATATAAACAATAATATGTTGACATCAATGATAATCACATTTATGAATGCAACATGTCTATCATACTAATAATCTCTCCAATTCTTAGGATACCCCCCAAAGGAAAACCATCAACATTCATGCTAGCACTATCTATTGGTGAAATAGACTTCACCAATAGATAGTGCTAGCATGAATATTGTAAGGATTATTTTTTTTAATGGATAAACTAAATGATAATTGGTTGAAGGAAGAAGATGGACTAAGTGTTATTATTAGTGGTAGAAAAGTAAACCGGTATGGAGTCTTGCACACCACACTAACATAAGTAGACAAGTATGCAAGATAGTTTAGATAGGCCATCAATGAAGTGAGTTACCATGCAAATGACTAGAGAAATATGGACATGGTGTATGTGATAAAATCCAAGAGTGAGATGACCTAAGTAGGAAAGGAGAAAGGGTACAATTGGTTTAGAAATATATTGGCAGGGCTACCAGTCTATATCCTAGGTGTAGGGGTCAAGAGTTTTTTATGAATAGACCATACATGGAATTCAAAATTTGAATTTGAAAATGAGCAGTTTAATTTGGTTATGGGTAGCTATTCCCTGATATTGTAGAATGAATATAAGATTTTTTTGAAGAAGTTGGTTGTTGATGTTTAGGAAGAGTACATGGAGAATCCAAAGAAAGGGAGAAGAGTGTGCTAAAGAATATACAAAGCTATTAGAAGGTTAAACTAGCAAGTGAAGAAGATACAATGATGAGCTATTACAAAAAACTATGGGTAGATATGAGACCAAAGAACTCACTAGGTGAACAAGAATATCTATATGTCTTTGAGAATACATAGTGAAGATCTACAAGGCAAGCCAATGCCACATTTTAAGTCTATTATATTATATTTATTTCTTACTATTGCATCTATTTGTAGTCTTGATAGGGAAACATTAATTAGCTTACTGTAAAATTCTCTAACAAGGTGTCTCTTAGAAGGGGACTTGTAAAATCCTCTAACAATGTAGCTTTCAAAGTCCTATGTAACCCTAATAGGTTACAAAAATTCCTAATAGGACATGTTTGCAAAAGAAATAGTTGTAGATCCCAACAAGAAAAAAATTTATGTGCATTATAAGGGCTAGTGGTTATATTATCATCACCATGATTTTCATCTTTAATTGAGGATTTTGTTAGAAAGTAAAGTCCATCAAGATACACATGTAAATAATATAACCAATAACCATAAGAAGATACACATACACAATAACACTAGATATATTAATTAGGGAAACCCTTGATTAGATGAAAAAAGCCAATGGGGATGGTCTCCAAAAAATGATGTACTTATATAAAAGATGCTTGTTAGAAGATGTTAACAATTAGCTAATGAAGATATGTAATTTTTGTCATTTATAGAAACACACGATGTACATGCTTATAGGAAACCTCAAAAATAAAGATACTTAGCTTTTGGTACTCAAAAATTGTCTAAGTATGAATTTGGTATACACTAGGGTATTATTTTGTATGTAACTTGTTATTGATGTCATAATATGACTAGCAAAGTTAGATGGAGATAGTATACTTGTTGATGATGACATGTCTAACCTTGGAAGTCAGTACGAACTGTATGAAAATGAGATATTTTTATTTTAGCAATGTAATAGGACAAACAAAATTAAAGGAAAGTAATTAATTTGTTTACAAAATAATTACTTCTCTAATTAGGGATGAAATCCTAGATGTTTACTCTAAGTTGGAAAAGTGTATTATGGTCTTAGCCAAGCCAACAAAAAATTATGAAAAGGAATGTGATAAGATGTGTGTTGTAGAATTGTGTGATATATTGTGATATGAGAACTTTCTATGAAAGCAATATATGCGAACTTGATTTTGTGATCCAAGATCAAACTAAAGAGGAAGTTATAGTACTTACATTTCAGAAGTATGATGATTTTTTTAGGTAGTGAGCTCTTCTTGTAAAACATGTGGGCTCATCTTCCATCTATTGTACTACAAATCATAACAGGGTTGGCACAACTCCTAATAGGGTTGGAATCTCCTAATAGGGATTCAAAGTCTCCTAAATTCTCTATACTAAATTTTCTCATCGAATCCTAATAGGGCCCATCCTCTAAAAAGGAACTTATATATTATTATATTATCTAGTGGGTATCATCCCCACCAAGGTTTTCCCTTGGCGAGGGTCTCTAGTTAAATAAATATGGTGTTATGAGTTATCTTTGTGCATGGTTATTGTTAGATATTATTTGTTACTTTAAACCATACATAACAAAGTAATAAAGTAATGTTGAAGTGTAATTCATATTTCTAACAATTGGTATTAGAGCATAGTTACTTAGAAGAGGCTTAATAGCTTTAGTAAGATCCCTATGGATATGGAATAGTTGATGAAGAACATTGAAGAGGCACTTGAACAAATTGATCTCCTTACTAAAGAAAGAGATAAGCTGAAGGATAGATATGAAGACTCCAAAGTATACATTGGACCATTGAGAGAAAAGATTGAACATCTCAAATCCAAGCCTAAATCTATTGAATCTAAAACTAGTGATGATGATTATTCAAAGCTAAAGATAGAGTACAAGATTTTGAAGAATGAATTGAAGGTTATGAATCTTAAGTTGACTTTGTAGAGTGATCCTAGCAAAATTGAAATTAATTTGAAGACCAAGAATGCAAATCTTAGAGCAAGTTTGGCAAAGAAGACATTTAAGCTTGAAACATTGAAATAAGATCATGAAGAACTTTATAAGTACAATACTATTGTGAAAGGTGAATTAACTCAGTGTAAGCAACAACTTGAGAAGCTTTATTGTAGAAAATAAATCTACTTATGATAAGAATGGTCTTGGTTATCTATTTAATATGTCTGTAAAGAAACTTGAGATTAGATCAGATCCAAAAGAAAAAGGGAAATTTGATGATAAGATTGAATCCAGTTAATTATCTAATAAACCTAATGAAGTTGGACATGATAAGGAAGTTGAGATATTGGATGAACCAAAGCAAGTGGAATCTCTTAAGGAAACTAGGTATGAATTTAAAGGTAAGTGTTTTTCATGTAATGAAATAGGCCATATGAAAAGAGATTGTGCAAATAAGTCATTTAATCATGTTAAGGACTTTTATTGTCATAACTGTCATGGTATGGGTCATAAAGCAATTGATTGTAGGAAACCTAAACATGATAATGATAGACGAAATAGTAGAATGTCTAGAAATACTAACCCTATAGATAGAAGACAATCTAATGAAAGGACAACGAGAGAAGGAAGACCTTATGAAGATAGAAGACAAATTGTGTATTATAAGTGTAACAACTTTGGACACATAGATTAGAATTGTCATGTACCTAATGATCAAAAAAATCCTATAAGTAGAACATCAGTATGTTAGTTATGTAATAACTTTAAACATATAACAAAGTATTGTAGAATGGATAGAAACTTCAAAGATAGAAGGAACAATGGAAGAAAATTCGGAAACAAAAGAATGATGGAAAAAAAGTTAGAAATGATAGAGGGAACCATGAGAAGAACTCTAGAACTAAGAAAGAGAATGAGGAACAAAGAAATGTAGTTAGTGAACTTTAAGAAGAACTCAATGAGGCATTTGTAAAAGGATTAGACAACTCAAAAGAAAAGTCAAAAGATGATGATATAGGAAGATCAAAGTCACTTATCGAGTTTGATTAAATTAAGTTGAATTAAGCTTGTTCAAAACACTAGAATTTAAAAACTTCATTCAAAGATCAAATTGTGGGTAGTGAAGTTGGAAAAAGTTGTATCAAGATAAGTTTAGATGGTACCTAAGCTCACTTGTAATTTGAAGCTTAACTAAACTAGTTACAAAGGAATTAAGAGTTACTATTATTATAGAGAAAGCTAATTTTGTAGAAAAAGATGAAAACTATATTTTTGCAGAGAATTTTGTGAAGCAAAGTTTTTTAGAACATTATCATGATGGGAGGAAGCTATAGTAAACTTTGGGTAGCATCTGAAGATCAGATAGAAGATCTTGATCAATTATTTGATTTCAAAATGCAATTGATGATTTTTTGTTTGTAAAGTATGCAATTAATGCAAGTTCAAGTTGAAGGAATAAATGGAGTACAAACTTAATTACCACTTCATTACAATTGCATCAAAAGAATAGAGCACTCAAAAGTGACTTGACAAGGTGATTTTGAAGCAAACCCTATTTTTAAAAGAGGTATTTTTATCATTTTTCCACATAATTTATTCAATAAAAGTTCATATTTGATAGAATAACGGATATGTAAGTAGTTCAGAATGTTGAAAATGAGGGAAAACTTAGATTGAAGGTTTTTTCCATGAAACCTGTAGAAGGAAATCCTAACTCAGCATTATCCATTGCTCTGAACAATGGAGTGTATTTGGAAGATATAGGAAGTTATCTTACCAGTAAGTTTTAACCTATTGGGAGTGAGTATATGAACACGGATATGGAATTAGTCTTTTTTCATGATATGACTGTGAAACCTAAATTTGAACACTTGAAGGAACTTGACCTATTAAAATATCATTTCTACCGAGAATTGGACACAGATCATACTAAGTAGAATACATGATGGAAAACTATGGATGAAAGATAGTGTAGTTGATATTTCAACTAACCTTATTCATGAGGTAACTACTCTTAGTAAACAAGGTAGTTCACCTATAGGTGAGAAATTGGTTAAGATGAAAGTTGAGAGCTGCACAAAGATGGTGTTTAATGGAAAGGCCATGGTGATCAACACCATTAAACAAGTTGATGTAAGATTCCTAAGTAGAATTATTACCTACTCTATATGTGCAAGTTCAAAGAATGATGAATTATCAACTGGATTAATCTATGTAGCATATAAGATATGTGTTGAGAAGGAACAAGTAAACCTTAGTGAAATTATAAGATGAACTTCTTGAGGACTTATAAAAGATCAAAAGGACCAAGAATGGTGTGTTTAGATTCTAGTCACTAATCAATCATTTATTTTTTCACATGCTTAAAATATTTCCATATTTATTAGTCACAAAGATTATGAGTAGTGAGAGGTGTACAATGGAGAAGATCATAGAAGTGTGTAGAAGACATCCAATAGATAAAATATTAGATAGTGGGAATTTGATAATGAAAACATTTTATAATGAAATGAGGCAAAGATTCAAAATTGTACCTACAATTGTAGATACATTTAAAGAAGATATTTGTGTTATGGTTGATACAAATTTTACATATATTTAAGTAGTAGAACTTAGGGAAACATTTCTTGATCCCTTAGGTTATGAATTGAGTGATGAAAAAATAGTTGGATACATTGATTTATTGTTGAAATCAAGGAAGGACCAAGAAGAATATAGATTTGGAACTTATGATGAGATTACCCAAACAAATCATCAAGCATCCTTGGAGAAAGCATCTCACAAGAAGATATAAATAATAATGAAGAAAGCTTTATCTGAGGCCAATATTCTTGAGAGTGAGTAACAAGTAGTCAAACAAGCTACAAAACAAGGTATATTGAATCTATAACCTTTATTAGTATGTGTTGCAAAGACATATTTAGAATAGAGCATCCCTTATGTAATAATGTCAGATGTTCTGAAAAGTGAGCTGAAGAGGAAATCAAAGAGATTAGTGGAAGCTATGACCACAAAAACTAAAAGGGTCAAACAACAGCCCACTAGACCAAGAAAGAGACAAAAGAAATTGTTGACAATTGTTGAGTGTAGTGAAGAAGAAGAAGAACAAGAAGTTCAACATACAAATAAGGTAACTACTTCTAAGTAGTTAGTAGGAAAAGCTCGACAACCCTAGAAGCCAAAGATAGAAAAGATAAATTCAGTTATTGCTAATGAAGACAACTTTGTGTAGATGAACAAATTTTAAAATTTGTATAATGACTTTGAGAAAGATTAGATTGATATCTCTACTGTGAGATGCATAATAGACAATAATCTATAATAATTACACTATCAATTTTTTTAATAAGGTCTTTAATTTCTATGATGCTTCCCTCAATACTCCAAGTTATTATACTCTTATTATTCAACATGTTTATAATATTGAGAAATCCCCTTCCAGCCATAAGTTCTGGACTCCAAATTCCACTACCATCCTTACTGTGAATAGAGTTGTCATAGCCTTAGCTTAATGAATAGTAGAATGGCCTATAGGTATAGCTATAACATCCACTACTCTACTGTAATGGTCTCTCAACACTCCACCCCACCCCTCTTTTCTAGGATTCTTTTAGCTAAACCATCAAAATTAGGTTTAACCCATCCTAGTAGGGAGATCTCTATTTCACATACTATCTTTGGCCATCCTATTTAGTTTTAATACCTTTACCATTCATAGGATCTTTTATTTGGCTTTCATCAAAAATTTTGTTCTAGGACTTGAAATTCTCTTTAATATCTCTAATAATATTTTGACCCAAAACCCAATCAAGAGTTTCCTTGTTTCTAAAACTTCTTTTATTCCTCTCTTTCCAAATACCCCATTAGAGATGGGGAAGTGATATCTTCTAGAGAAAACCAATTTCAACATCATTTATGGGGCATATCTAACTCTAAAAGTAGAGATCAATGTTATTATGCCAAACCTAAGAGATGTTCAAATATTGAAGAAGAAAACTCCAAACATTCTAGCTAAATTTACACATCAAAAAAAGGTGATTCCTATCTTTAGAATCCATCTTGCATAGATAAGATTTGTTGACCAAATAAATCCCTCTTTTTTGCAAGTTATCCAAAGATAGAATTTTATTTTGAAGTGAAGTCTAAAAAAAGATATTGATTTTAGGAATAAGTCCTTTGATCCAAGCTGTTGATATTTTTACATTACCAAGTAATAATGATACTTTTTACCAAGATGATGAAGATTAAAATAACCTAAGGATTAGCTACTTCCCATGATCAAGTAGAAGGTCTTTAGATCTAGACCCAGCTTCAACAAAATCATAAAAGATTTTCTACTCTTTTGGCTCTGCAAAACCAAGGTGGGTGCACCTTAGGGATAAAAGATTTCAAAGCTTGGTACTACATTCACATTTCATTCATTCTATGAAATTTTATAATATTATTCATCCCCTACAATAAATTGGTCACAATTCTTCACAGATCTAAAAATAATTCTGGGCAATTGTAGCTAATTAAGACTCAGAGGTTAAATGTAAACAAGTATTGACCAGCTATGACATTCTTCATACATTTAAAATAAAATTGATATTGATTTTTTAGATTTTTTCTTGACATCTATCTATGATCTTTTCATATGCTAACTAAAATAATTGATCAGTGCCTCATCCATTGGGATTCAAAGTCTATCCAATTTCTTGACCTAATTGACTATATTACAATCAATATCATCAACAATTCTACCTAAAACTCATTCTTACATAAATTGTTCTTACTACCTGGAGATCCTATCACATTCATTGAATCATTTACTCAATTTTTTGAATCAAAAGCAATAATGAATTGACATACAACTTATCCTAGTTGCATTAATCTAAATAAGCTTTGTTCATACAATCTCAAAATAACTAGCCAATAAAAATGGAGTCAAGACTCAGAGAGAAAAGATATGGGGACAATTCATCTTTTTATTAATTCTCTTTGAAAATTATGTAACATTGGATAGTAATCAAAACAACTCAAAACATGACACCATGAGTTTGGAAAATTAATGTATTCTCAAAATTGTAGAGAAAATACATCAAAGAGTTGATATCAAGAAAAATGGACCCGAATAGACTAGAATAACTAAAAGTTATACAATATATTGGACCCTTTCTCTAGCCTTGGAATCTCACTTATATAAAGTGAGATGCAACAAGCTTCAAGCATAGAGAATATTGACAATTGTCCTTAAGATAGAAAGATATTTACAAAGTTACTATCACAAAGGACAAAAATTGGTGCAACAAAATGTCCTTCATCATGAATATTCTCTTGTAGGACCACTTCTGTTGCACTTTTTATTTTCGAGGAGTTTATGATTGGTTTTTCTATTATTGTTCTTTCATGTGTGAGCATTGAACTTGCATGTGACAAGCCTTGTTCAAGTACCTAAAAGCTGAGCTGAACTTGGGATTCTCCATCCATGTCATCTTGAGATTGACAATCATAATTGGTTGTCCTATTGTCAAGTCATCTATTTGGTCCTTTGTGCTCGTAACTACAATCAATTTCTTACCCCTATCCTCTTCTACTTTTACCAATGTGTCAATTATTTGCACTTCATCTTGTTCCATTTTATGATCATCAATTTCAACATATTTCAATTGTTTTGCATGAACACAATTTGCCATCCACTTGTTAAAAAGTGTGTCATCTAGCCAATTAAAATTCATAATATCATGTTTTTTCTTGATCACATATTCTCCCAATTTGTCAAAATCAAAAAAGCATTCTCTCAAAAAATCATAAAATAATTGTACTTTTACAACTTCTTTAGTTGTAGCTACCCACCATGCACTTCTCTTTTCATTTATGACACTATTCAGCCAAAGACATAATAGGTCATTCAATTCCTAGGCCCATACTTCTTTGTTATTCAACTTATTCTTTTTATCTAGGGCATGGGGGAAGAGTCCAAAACTTTTACTCTTATATTTTTCAAGATAATTAATGATTCTCCTTTGTAATGTAGTTCTCTTATCATCAAACTTAGAGAGATCATTAGTCAATTGATAAATCTCTTCTATATGTTCACAAGATAGAGTAATAACTAAAAAATAATAAAAGATTGACATCTTTTTCCCTCCTATTCAACTTATTGACAATTGGATTTAGAGCATCTTCATTTGCTTTCAGCTCATCCCATATGTTTATTACCTTTGCTAATTGCTCATAAAATTTTGGCCAAACAATTTTATCAACTAAATACATGATGTCTTTCCTTAATCTATCCTTATACTAGATATCTAGCTCTACATTGAATGCCCACAGTTTACCCTTTTCTTCTTCAAAATCCTCTATAGTGTTATACTAAGGTCTCTCTGGTATGTTTGTAATTTCAATAAGAGGAGTGGATTTAAAAGGCTCCACTAGTGGATAAGGATAAGTGATCCTAGTCCAGGACTAGATTTCCCATGGTGCCCCATCAAATTATTTTCAAGCTCAATTATCTTTTGATCTTCTCTATTATAAGAAGCTAAAAATTTCTCATACTTATCCTATAAATCTAATATTTCCCTTTTATCCCTTTGAGTTGTGGCTAGGGTGAAGTTGGATGATCCAACACCTAGCTCTACAACCTCTTCACTTGTAGTATCTTCTACCCTTTTTACAATTAAATTTCCTATCAAACTGGTATCATTAAGCTGGGAAGAGTTGGTTCTGGATCCTTTCCTCATTGACCAAATCACTAATGCAACATGATCCTCACTAAACTTGACACCTTTCATCTCTTTCTTCACCTTCTCATCTACATTTAAAGTTTTGGTGATGGAATTAAAAAACATTGCATAAACAATATCTCAATTTGGTAGCATCAAAACTCGAGATGATTTTATCATTTTCCTCCCCTCTTTAGGGGTCAAGCTTTTAAACTCTTGCATCATTTCCTCCTTTATTTGGTTTTGTAGATCTACCTCCTCCATCTCAGGATGCTCTATTTTCATCTTATTACACCTTTCTTCAAACAATTTAATATTGGTCCTTCATGCAAACCGATAAAAGGCTCTAGATTTAACAAAACTGTCATCATAAATGAATTCATGGTTGGCTTATTCTAAAATAGGGTCCAAATCCCATCCTCTATAGTTATCAAAAATTAACTCAAGGCTTGGCATGGGAGGTTCTTGATGATTCCCCTCTTCTAATTCTATGGTAGTGATAAAGACTCTCTCTTGGGATCTGGATTGTTCTATCTACTCCTTAGTGAGTTGTTCATCTCCTAAATGTAATAGGGATTGAGTGGGTGAATATTCCTCTATTTGAGGTACCCTTTTTTCTTCTACCTTTTGCCTCTTGGGCATGGGATGATTAGGCCTTTCTTCAAAAACAACATTGGTTGACCTAACTATTTGTTTTCCTTTGTCCATTGTAATTCTTATTCTAAATTATATTATAGCTAGGTCTTCTTTGAATCACTAATTGCCCTAATCCTCTTGTAGCAGTGAAAGACAATTTTTTCATGACCTCTCAAGCATTATTAGGATAAGAATTAATAAAGAATAATTTCTTCTCATTCATAGCCTCCATGATCTCTAGAAAAGTGATCATCAATTTATTTAATTTATCTACCTTTGTCTTGGCATCTTCTAGAGGCTTATAATCCTTATTATAACAATTAATAAATTCTAATACCATAGAGTAAACTCTCCACTTCTCCTTTTTAATCTCTTGTTCTCAAAGAGAGAATTCATTCCTTATTATGTCCTCAGGGTAGTAAGGCTGATGATCCTTGGCATCAGTCTTAGCCCTTTGTCTCAATATATCAAATAATCCCTGACTATCATTAAAATGAACATGTAAGAAAACCATTTTATATTGGTTCAAAAATTTATACAAATATAACCAACCACCCTTCATGATTATAAACAGGTGAACAACTATGCAACTTGGGAAAATTGAGCCCCTAGACCGAATAGTCAATTGTGCTTCCTCCAATCCACTTATCTACCATAACATTTTAGCTATTCCAACCTTCAAAGGTACTTGGTAAGAAAGTACATGAGGAGTCCCTTGGAATCCATACATTCTAAAAATTGTAGATATAGGGTAAGTTATCATGTCTACCCAATTATGAGACATCTTCAAACCAATAGTGCCTTGGAAATTCTAGGATTGTCCCTTAATATGAGGTTTCTCAACTTGGATGTGAAGTACCTATCAAATCTAACAAAGCTAGCTTAATTTGCATCCTAGGTCATATTTGCACTCCACAACTAGACTGGTAGAGCTTCTTCCTCACATTCTCTATTTAAAACCATCTCTTTTTCAAAGTAAGTAACCCCTTTAAATAAGAACATATGCATCAATAATGAATAATGGAAAAATGTTCTCTCAACTTTTCTCTTTGCAATACCAACCAGTCATACATGAATCTCCTCTACTAGATAAGATGCAAAATTAAAGATGATATCCACACCAAAAGATGAGATCTATGCCATCATGTATATGAACTTTATGGGCATAAAATTTTATTCATCTTCACCAAAAACCTACACAAAGTCATGTAAATGTCTATGGCATTAGTAGTGAAAAATTCCTTCTTGAAAGGCTCTTTAATTGATGTTGTAACAAAGGTGAAATTTCCAATTGTGGCAAGGTATTCTCTTAATGCACCTTGCCTCACTTGATCGTTTTTAGATAGATACTCCTTTTCTAACCCTTGAAAGTCAATGATATCATGGTAATTTGTGACTGGCTCCAACCCAAAAAAATCTCAAATTTCTTCAACATTAATTCTTATAAAACATTCCCCATCTACTATCCTCACTATCCTAGCTACTGGGTCATAATTTTGGGCTATGGCTGTGAGAAGGTCTGAATCCATGAAAACCCTAGGGACTACTAATTTACCCAAATCAAACTTCCAAATATTTCCATGGGGGGTAAACAACTTCCTTTCTGAGAACCATTTCTTAAATAGCTAAAGCCTTTTTTTAGAAGTAATGGCATCCCTAATCTAATTCCCTTCATCATATAAACCATCTGTAATCTTGAGTCTAGGGTTCACAAGAATTAAGTTTTTCATTTGTGCTAATTCATTCATTGACTCAGTTAATTATTCCAGGAAATCATCATGTATATTCCTATTGACATATTCTACTTTTCTTGAAAAACCTTTCTTTGGAGGCATATTTGATGATAATAATGCAGAAAAAGAAAAATTATCTGAGTGATATACAAGCTGATATACTTACTTCTCATATTTCTTCTTTGAAATCTATAGTAAATCGCTAATGCAAATTTTTTTCATAATTCTACCAAGTAGGAAAAGATCTTCAACAAGTTCTAGCTCTTAGAAAATCAAAAATATGTTTGCACGAAGAAAATCTTTAAGTTTTGCAATATATCCTTGGGTTTTACTTTGCACGAGGAGCCTTAATAATCATAAATGGATCGTAGAGAAAAATAGAGAGGCACCACCTTCTACTTTTAAAAACAAGCCATTAGTTTTTTGAAAAATTTGATGATTGAGGAATAAAATCTTTAATGACTCAGTTTCAACCCTCCATGTTAGTAGTCAACCCAATTAAATCCTTCCATATAAGCCTTTTCTTTCAGTATTGGTGATTTACATTGGACCCACTTGTGTCTTTGGACATGTTTCATGCTCTCATTATGTCACCAAGGGTGAACATTGAGCAACTTCCTTTGGTGACATAGCCACAATTAGTGATGATCTTTGCATTAGACAATTAGAAATTAAAGAACAAATTTATTGTAAACAAAGTGGCCCATGGTAATTCCCTTTGGTCATTATGTTACTAGAAGTAAAGTTCATGCAACTTCCAATAGCAATAAGGAAACCACCGTCAATCTTGAAGAGATTTGATAATGCAGATCAATAGTACATTCCTTTTAGTGCACATCCTTAGCAGTATTTGACACTATGATAAATTGATATGTTGACAAGGCTATTAATAGCAAGTAAATTCACAGTGTCATCTTTAGGTTTGGTATTGCTGTATTCCTTTTTGTGGGTAGTCTTTATGTTGCCAATGGTAAAGTTCATGCAACTTCCCTTAGTGACAAGGTGACCACCATTAATCATAGGGAAACTTGATAGTGTGGGTCATTCACCTTGAAAGATTGTTTATTTATTAATTGGGTTTCACATGTAATCATTTCTTGGTCGCTATGTTGCTAGCAGTAAAGGGCATGTGATTTTTTATAACAACATAGCAACCACCATCAATCTTAAAGAGATTTGATGGTAAAGATTATTTCATGAGATTTAGTAAACACTATGAATAACCTTTTAAAACATTCCTAGAAATATAAAGCAGTAATTTAAAATAAATTCTCTCACTCAAATTAAATTGAAAGGGCACCTAACCCAAAAGTTTTTCTAGGGTAACATTTTAGTGAAACAAAATTTAGGAGTTTTCTAGGACTAAGAAAATTAAAAACACTAAACCTTAATTTTTACAAAAGGAACCTAGAACATTCACTTTGATATATATATTCAGAAAGGCATGAAGTGAAAATTTGACCAATAAAAGCTTTATCCCACATTGGAGGATTACTCGTGTTCTTAGATCTAAACATAGAAGAAACCTTGAAATAGCCTCAAGGATCAGTTCCCCATACCATAAGATCCTGCTAATGTGGATAAAGTCTACTAGCATTTAGGGCAATCTAGAAACTAGAAAAAAAGGACCAATCTTTGCAACATTAACCCACTTATTGTTAGTCCAGTAATTGTCCACAAAATCACCAGAAACCTATATACAAATTTCAATAGAATTCATATCCTCAAAGTCCTCATCTAAAGGGTGGTCCAAAATCCACTCATAATCCTAGAATTTGACCTTAGCACCTTGGACCATACTCCAAATAGAGGAAGAAGTAGGAATAATAGGGTAGGAAGAAGTAGGAATATTGATTTCTATGTTGTTTTTAAGCATGGAAGAATTTATTATTATTTTCATGTGATGGAGTCAAGGCTAGTATGAGCCGAGCTCACTATATTAGCCAAGCATGTTGAAAATCATATATTGGTTGAGCTTATGGATGTATAAGTGCTAAGCATTTATTACCAAATTTGAAGGGTTATATAGTCAATTTTTGTCTCATTTGTATCCACTAGAGTTTGAATAGCATAAAGAGATTAAAGGTGATTAGAAAAAAGAGATTCTAGTGTTTGTTGATCATATTTGACTAGTACTCAACACCATTCTATGGATTCAAGAGGTATTTAACAAGTGCCGAGTTATGATGTTTCATTTATCATAGACCCTAGGAAAGTAAAATGGCAGCTAGTTCTTTGTCAAATATTAGAAAAGTGGGGAAAGAGGTTTTCAATGTTCAATTGATAAGCAATGATTTTAAGAAACTCCCATTCCAAGACATTCATAAGATTAAATACAAGGGATATCCATTTGGTGTGCTATCTATGATACCACCAAAGGTTGTCATGATCCATGATGTGAGATGTTTCTATGCTAGAAAGATTAGAGAGGTAGGAAATATGGGAATTAGAGGTATCTATAGTCAGTTATGTGACAATGGAGTTTTTCAAGGGAAGAGAATAAGATTGTTGAATAAAAAGGGTTAGCATGTACCCTAGAATTTCCTCAAATGTCTAAAATTGAATGGATTTAGATTATTCTAAGCCATATACATGACAACCAAACATGGTTAGAGGGTGGACAAATCAGGATTTCTAAGTGGATTGTGCATAGGGTATCAGGGTATCCTACCTTTGACTGACCTTAGAGAATGCATAGTGATGCATGGGAGGTTAGTGAGAAGAATACATGTGTCATGTGGAACAAGAGAGGGATGTCAATAGACACTATCTTAGATCCCATTGTTGTTTTTTTAGTCAGAGTCATTGTCCATAAGTTCTTTTAGTCAAGGTGATTGAAAAATGTTTCATGTATGGTAGTGGATTTAGGTTACAAAATTGTGAAGAGAGATCATTCCTAGGAGATTTCCAAGTTACAACTATAACAATTATCAAAAAAATTGGAAGCCATTAGGAAAGCCAAAAGTGCATCTTGCAAGTTTGGTTCTTTGATTGTTTGCATATTTTTCTATGTGCAAAACATATTCCTGACCTTTGGTAAAGTTGCTTGAAAGACCAATAGGTCAATTACACAATAGATTATAAAATTCCTTAAGCAACTTGGAGACAATTTTGAATCAGTGATGACGAGTTATTTTGAGGATTTTAAGAAATCCATGAAACAAAGATTGGCAATTCATGTATCGTTAGTGGAACAACATTACAATGATGTGTGTTTCCTAGTTGATGTAGATCATACATATGTGAAAGAAACAATACCTAGGGTCAGATGGTTAAAACCCTTTCTATATGAGATCAATGTCGATCAAGCCTATAATGCCTCGCCAAAGGATCTAAAGAAGTAACCTAAAGTCTCACTAAGTTTGGTAGCATTTTTAAAAAAAAAATCATGAAAGTAATTCCAATTACAACTTATACATAGTAATGGAAGCAATAGCAACAATCTAAATGAAAGTAAACATACTTACATAACAGGTTACATTCTTTGTGGATCCCTTAATGATGAATAACATCTAAATTAACTATTATTAATGAATCCATCTAATCCACATAAACTAATAATGAAAAGTCCAATGTTCATTAATTACATTTTCGAATGCTCAATCATCCTCTGTACATGTCACAGGGTATGAAAGGCTTAAAAGAATATACATCCATGTAAATAAACTACATCATCATACTAACTCTAATCCATGATGCAATAACATAAATGAAACCACAAACCATACAAGATACATCATCATAATCATAAATCATCAAACATAATTAACTAAGTGCATGGTTCCTCCCAACCGTAAATAGCATCATTAGACCATCATGGATCCTAGCCATCCCTCCATGCGTAACATTCCAAATCACCAAAGAGATCATTAGTATTAACATAGTAGGAATGTCACTCCTAAAACATACTACATCAGATGCAGAAAGAAATCTAACATGCTACAACATATGCATAAAGAAATCTAACATGCATGAATAAAACATAAGATGATCCTTCAAAGCAGATAACATCATCTATCATATGCTAATCATCAATATAAAGAAACATACTAGTAAATAATATCCATCATAAGATCCAAGAACAAAATGAAGATAAATACCAACAAAGAATACTCTAGCCACGGTGTCTCAGATAGATCTCAAATGGTAAGAGTGAAAATGAACTACCATCTGACCGCGTGGAACCTAAATGGTCTACTCCCACCGTGCCGAGGAGATAATCTCAAGTCCCAAACAGGCTATCAAAATAACATAGCATAAATACTCTCCAAGTCCAAGAATCCTAAAAGTATACTAACTCAAAGATTCCAATTGCAAAATAACATCTAATCCCAGAGGCACACAAAGACATGTAGGAAACCTACTATGCAAGTGAGAAAGTGTCATTGCACGGATCATGCTAGAGTTACCCTGGCAGTCTCTCAATAGACCTCGGCCCCCTAGTGATCCCTGTGTGGCCACTAGTATCCTCTCATACTGATGAGGCATACTACAGAATGCAAGGTCGCAACCAAGCATTCTCTCTACTCCCATCCTAGTTTGTACTAGCACTCGAGGCATGGGTGAGAACATACAATTATCTTATTAGGTTCATTTAATCCCCATTTAGTGTAAATGTTTTCACTTATTAAAACAACTTACAATGAGTTACCCAGGCAGCAACTTAGGGCCCCGACCCCCATTGCAAGCCACTTCTTGACACTACAAGTAGATAACCTACCCTAAGCTCATGGAATCATAAATCACAAAATCACCATAGTCCTATACAAGAAACTGGAAAATACCAAAAGATAATCCATAAAAAGAGCATCAAATCTCCATGAGAAAATGAAAAGCATCCATAGATAATCATAACCACAAGAATTCTCTATTGGCAACTAAAGGTATCACTGATAATCAAAAGTATCCATTGGTTCTCAATAACCAAAATATATCTCAAAATCATACTGATCGAGGACTCCAAAATGGTTGAGTCAAAACATGTCACAACATGACATCATCAAGAAATAAATCAACATTTCAGTCCCATCATGGTGACTGGAAAGTAATCCAAGGATAACTGATAGATGACTCAAAAAATGGTTAAGTCAAGTGTCTCATACATATGAATCTCATCTTCACACAAGAAGACTGATGAGCAATAACAATCAGTAAATACAAACATCTCATAGAGCATACCATCACATGACCATGGTTGGGTTTATAAAGAATTGAGATCAAAATACATCATCATGACATCACAATCATAACCCCCTAGCCTTTGGTAGACATCCTATAATTGGTCAACACTAGTCAACCCAAAACCCAAAACAAGAAGCATAGAGAAAAGACAATGCAAGCACATGTTTGAGTTTGCTAAAATTACATAGTTGAATTCAGCATGGAGGTTTCAGTTTTTGTTTGCAAGTATACTTCAAGTATATAAGATTAATCATTTGACCTACAAGTCAACCCGTTTGTTCCCTTGATAGCATTATCCTTCCATTATTTAAAATTACATTCTAAGAATAACTGAAGGATAAATATTTACTCATTACACTAATCTTCATTGTCCCTTAATTAATATTATTCACTTTATTGATTTAATCTTAATTAAATCAATTAATAATGAACATAGGTATGACTCTTTTACCATTCTAATAATACTTAATTAAAACTCAACTAAATATTACTAAAATTTAGGTCTCTTAATTTAATCATTATAATAATTAAATCATCACTAATAACCATTAAAATATCTAAAGTCATTATTCAAGTCATTAGAATAAGGCTTATCAACTTTGATGTAGATATTTTACAACTTTATTAAAAGAATCATATCAACTAAAACTCTATTACATAACTTATTTATTAATTAAATTTAACTAACTCTAATTAATTAATTTAATTAATAATTACATAACCATACCAACAACACAATGCATATCAGTTGATTAATAACTAACTATAATTTATAAGTTAAAAGTCAACTATAATCGAATTCTCCAATATTAATAGTTCAATAATGACTTGTTATTATTTAATAACAAGTTATATTGGAAATCTTATTAATAAATCTATAATGACCACATTTTTCATTCTTTCAATGAATACTAATATTTCCTTAACAAATTTGTATTTTCGATAATCATTTCAGTTAAGACTCTATCACATAACTTAATTATTAATATCATAACTAATAATTCAATGATTATTAACAAGCGAGAAGACTCTCTACTACCTTGTGGCTATCTCGTTTAAAAAGTTGGATAAATTAAGTTTAACCCTCCCATTTAATTTTGATCTTCAATAAATAACTTACCCATTGAATTCCATTAATCAATTTGCAATTCTAATGAACCCAATATCATTAAAATTTAAGTATCAAAAAAATGTTGCTAACCATCAACATAACACTAGCCCTAAAAGAGTTCGACAATGATAACAAAAATGCAACCTAGGGGTAAGCACTACAAAGCCTCTACAATAATCACAACACTACTAGTAGAAGAAATTGAAAAACATGCTACATTTTTTGGAAACTATGATGAAGCCAAATCTAGAATAACCATTGATTTGAAAATAGCTATAGTTTTGAGAAAGAAAAATAAACTTGTCAAAAATCTTAAGGAGAGATTTGGTGAAGGTGAAGGTGAAGAAGAGGAAGAAGAAGAAGATGAAGAAGAAGAACAGGGCCAAGCAGCATTTAAACTTATCCAAGGTCTAGGTGAAGATTTTGGTGTTGAAGAAAAGGAAGTCAAGGAAGTACCTAAGGAAGAGGAGAAGAAAAGGAAAGTAGAGACTCAAATAGGGGAGAAACTTGAGAAGATTGTGAAGAAGTCATAGCAAAATCTAGTTGTACCTATAACTAGGTCAAGTATAAGGGCAACCATTTTACATGCTCAAGAAGTAACAAAGGCTAAAGGAAAGAGAGCTAGCACTGTAGCAGAGCCAAGCTAGCCTTCTCCAAAGAAATTCAAGAGATTCAGGAAGAAGTACACACCTCAGAAAGATTAAGATGAGGAAAAGATAGAGTCAGATGACTTGAGTCAATACAAAGTGGTAAGCCACAATTCTTCTTTTGACATTGACAACTTGTGTAAAAACTTTACAACCAATGTAGATTTATCAAGTTTTACACATGTTGACTTTGATAAGCTAGGGAGTGTTGATAAAAATAAGGTTGAAAAGGCCAATGATATGATGGCTACTTTCAAGAATACCCCTCTAGAGATTTCTAACTCTATACCTAAAAGTTTTTATGACAGAGTTGAGCAAAAGTGGTAATTCAACTTACAAACTGAGAGACAAATCAGGGAAACTACTTTAGCCCAAGTTATGCCTAAATTGGATAAAAAGATGACTGCTAAAGCTATGGAGAAGTATAAAGGGAAATTTTTTTCCAAATACTTAGCTTTCCATATTTTGAAAAAGAACATAGAATATGTGGTAAACTGAAGTACATCAATTTGGAAATCTATTTATGGGTTATCTATTCAAGCAAAAATAGAGAAAGTTGAAAAAGAAGAGAAAGAACCTAATAAGAATGAGGAAGATGAAGACAAAGAGGTGAATCCAACCAAGGAAGGTAATGTTTAGGGTACTAAAGAAATAATAGAGGAGGCAACAACTAAAGAAGAGTAGCAAGATGTGCAAGATACACATATGTTGAGTGCCAGTCCCCCACATGATGAACAAGATAATTAACAAGGCTCAGTGAGCACCAAGGATGTTCCCAATAAAAAAACATAGAATTTAAATCTTTTGACTAAAGATTAATTGAAGAAAATTTTGTAAGACTCTATTGATGCAACACTTTTATGTTGTAATATTGTATTGGTGAGAGTGGATGAGATTCAATAGGAAGAAGTTCCATCTATAGGGGAGATGTAAAAAGATACATCAAATGTGCCTCCATAAACTATAGAAGTAAAAGTTAAGGAATCATAGGATCTTGTAAGAGATCAAAGTATAAACTTGGAATAGAAGGACATTACAACTATGACACCATCTGCAATGCTAACAATTTTCATTTAGATGAAAGAGGAAAAATCAAACCTATAGTTACACTAGTGCCAAGCATAAGTAGTTCAAGTTTATCAACATTATTGACTATTGAGAAGGATTAAAAAAAAAAGTGTGTAAGGGTTAGGAAGAAATTATTGTACCTATTTCACCATCATAGGGTGAAGTCCAAAAGAAAGGAAACAAGACTAAAGAGCCGAAGTTGACTATTGAGCCTAAGGAATGAATTGTAATACAAACTTTGGCTACATTTCTAGTTTCTACATCTCCTCTTAGCTATCATTCTCTTCAAAGGATGAGTATACATGTCATACCATTACAAATCTCAAGGCCAAGTTCCAACACACCCAAGAGTGTTAAAGTTACATAATTTCAGGATGTAAGTTTAGATGAAGTGATTAAGTCACCAAAGTTTGATTTGAATACAATCACAATTGAAGAGATGAGCATTCTTCAAGACACTCTTCAAAGGAAAAAGAGGCAACAAATATTACAGAGGGAGCATAAGAATTTTTTTTTTGGATGAAATCAAAGACATTTTTTTATGCTTTTAGTCTCCAAAAATGAATGAAGAGAAGCCTATAATAGAGCAACTTGTAACTATTATGGACAAGATAAAGGATGAAGACCCAGATTCTAATGAAGACTAAGATAGGTTAATCTTGTAACCAAAATGGAAAGTGTGAAAAAGGTTTTAGAGAACATTTTTACTCTCTAGTCTCAGATATGGTGAGTGGGAGTGGGGAGAGTTCAAGCAGGAATCCAAATTTGAATTTTGCTATATCTGGTGAGCATTCTGTGGATTCCCCTATCAAATTTGGGGATGCTGATGATGGTAGGGTTTTGGTAGACTCAAGAGGGGGGCCCAACTAGATTAAAAAATGGTCTAGTTTATTTGGGGTATGACCTACTAGAAAGTCTTCTTTCTCACTTGTTAAAGATATCTCTATGAAGGATGAAGGTAAGATCTCAATTGAAATCCCTGATCAGATTATTGATAGTAATATTTCCTCTATGGACACTACTTTAGTTGGGCATTTCATTGGACCTATACCCAATATTGAAGATGTGCGAGCTTTTTCTCAAAAAATGGTGTTTGAAGGGCCAAGTTGACATGTCAGTGATGGCCAAAGTTTTTCTTTCCTTTTGTTTTTCTTATGAGGAGGATAAGCAGGATATCCTCTGTAGTAGTCCTTGGGTTATGGGGAGACATAACCTAATATTATAGAAATGGACCCCCAACCTTTACTCTCTGGATGATACTACTATTCAAGCCCCTTTCTGGGTGAAACTACATGGCCTCCCTCTTGAGTTCTAGGTGGAAGATGTGTTCAAGGGCATTGCTAATACTTTTGGGGAGCTCCTCTCTTTAGATCCTATGAATGTTTCTAGGAAGAGACTGAACTATGCAAGATTTTGTGTTGGGGTTTCCTATGGTGTGGATCTTCCTAAATCTATCTCTTTGAAATCTAAACTTGGTATTTGGGACCAAAGGATTGAGTATGAATCTATCCCTTTTGCATGCTTCCAATGTAAGAAAACTAGTCATTGGGCTAGAAATGTCCTTCTCTAAAAGGAAAGGCTAAGAAGATTAAGAAAGTATGGGTGAAGAAAGATCTCTCTAAGGGTGTGGGGGTAGATGTTGATGTGTTGGTTCCTCCAAAGGACCAATCTAAGTGCTCTAATGGTGATGTGGTGAGTAGTGTTCCTGTGAACCTCCTAAGATTAATGCTTCCCCTCAAGATCTTGGTGTAGTCTCACCTTTGGAGAAGGATCACCTCTACCTAGGTCCTATAAAAAATTCCTAATAGTGATAGCTTGGAGAGGAATCAAGAAGATATGGTGTATAGTTCTAAGAAGGGTAGGGTTTCTATTGAAGAAGGATCTCAAAATGAGATAGGTTTGCCTTTGCCTTTGGTACAAAAACCCCTAGATCCCATGATGAAGGATGGTAACTTTGTTAGTGGTGAAGTCAAGGACTTCTTACTGTTAGTCATGTTGAGGAAGTAATATGAGAAGAGGATAGTTCTGAGGCCAATTGGACTGCAGTTGGGAAATATTCTAAAGGCAAGAAGAAAGGTAGTAAAAAAGATGAGGACTCTACTCTAGTGAAAAATAATAAGAAAGAATCCAAACTTGATTCCAAAAATAGGGATTCAAAACCTATTAAGGGTAAACATGGTTCTTCATCTAAGAATGGTGGAGGTACTTTCAAGAATGGTGATGTAGGGTCTTCTCCATCTTCAATTGAAAGACCTTCCAATCTGCACAAAAGAACAACTGAGGCTAATAAGAGCATTGTTGATGGTAGTCAAAGAACCATCCTTGTATCAAAACATTTTCTTAAATTGTAAAGATAATTTCTTGGAATATTCAAGGGCTTAATAACCCTCATAAACATGACATTTTGAAAAATATTATTAGGGATAATAGGCCAAACATTTTTGTTATTCAAGAAACTAAGATGCGCAAGGATAAGGTGGAATGCTTGTCTATAATAAGGGAGGAAAGATTATTGGTAGTGATTCTAAAGGAGCATCAGGCGGTATGGCAATTTTTTGGATTAACAAATGGATTCAAGGGGAACTCATTTATCAAAATAGAAATATGATGAATGTTCATTTTTTTAATTTAAAAGAAAACTTTAGTTGGGTCATTACTAATGTTTATGCCCCCAATTCCAAATGGAGGAGGAAGGCACTATGGGAAGAAATTTCTAATCAGAGAAAGATTTTTACTAAGGATAATTGGTTGGTTATAGGGGACTTCAATACCTCTTTAAAGGAATTTGAAAAATGGGGAAGTAATCAGACCAATTTGGATAATAGAATAGATCTAATGAACTTTATTGATCTTTATCTTCTCCATGACCTTGATTTACATGGGATTGAGTACACATGGATGAATAGAAGAGCTAGTAAGGATCTTATTCAAGTCAGGTTGGATCATGCTCTTATTAGTAATGATTGGTTTCTGAATTACAAATGTGCACTCAATGCTCAAGTTTGTGTGGGATCTAATCACTACCCTATTTTCTTTGCTGCTAATGAAATTAATTTTCATAAGAATTTTCCTTTTAGATTTAAAAAAAATGTGGACTCTTCATCCAAATTTTGAGAACCTCATTAAGGAGTGGTGGGACATCAAAGTTGAGGGTACAACTATGTTTAGAGTGGCTACCAATTGAAAAATGTCAAGAAGAATATAAAGATATGGAATAAAAATACCTTTGGAAACATCTTTGAGAACAAAAAAAAGATTGTGGAGGAGCTTAAAAAAATTCAAGATAGGATTCAGGCTGATGGTTATGAGGTGGTCTCTAGGGAAGAGGAAAGTAGCAAACTAGTTGAACTTCATGATCTTATTACCAAGGAGGAGATGTTTTGGAGATAACATTCCCGAAAGGTCTTTTTGAAGGAAGGAGATTAGAACACCAAGTTCTTTCATTTGTCAAACTTAAAGCATAGGATGGCTAACAAAATTTCCAAACTCAATACAAATGAAGGTTTGACTAATAATGAAGAGATTATCAAAAGGGAGGCTATGGAGTTCTTTGGTAGCTTGCTATAATGTGACCTCGATTTGAATTTAGATAAGTAGAAAATGTTCTTGGAGAGCATTCCTTCCTGCATCTCAAAGGCCCAAAATTTATCCCTTACTTCCATTCCTTCTTTGGATGAGATTTCTAAGGTTGTTTTCTCTTTTGAGGGTGATAAAGCCCCTAGTTCAGATGGGTTCCTCTTTTTTTCTTTCATAAATATTGGCATATCATTAGGACTGATGTTTGTAATGGTGTGAAGGAATTTTTTGGTACTAGAAACATCCTTAGAGAATTAAATGGGACCTTTATTCCCTTATTCCTAAGAAGCTGGGTGCTAATAGAATGGATTAGTTTAGGCCTATCAGTTTGTGTAATTCTTTTTATAAGATCATATCTAAAGTTCTTACTCTTAGAATTATTTCCCTTCTTCTAGCTATCATCTCTAGGCAAAAAAATGGTTTTTTTCTAGGTAGAAAAATCTTGGATTCCATCATCTCCATTCATGAAAATATACATTCTCTTGTAGTGTCTAAGAAGGAAGGGTTTCTTCTTAAGCTTGTTCTCTCTAAATTCTATGACAAAGTGGACTAGAATTTCCTTCTTAGGGGCTTGGAAGTGTTTGGTTTTAATAAAAGATTCATGGACCTTATCTTCATGTTAGCTTCCTTGTCTTCTTTCTCGGTGCTTGTTAATGGTTCCCCTACTTCCTTCTTTAAGTCTTCTAGGAGCCTTAAGCAGGGGGATCCGATATCTCCTATTCTTTTTGTTATCTTGGTTGAATGCTTGGGGGGATTTGTGAATAATATGGTAGTGAAAGGGGACTTTGTGGGCCTCAACCCTTCTTCCTCTACTCTTGTGTGTTTGCACCAACAATTTGTTGATGATTCTATTGTCACAGGGGAGGCTTCGACCAAGAATGCTAGGAACATTAAGAAGGCATCAACTGATTATGTTATGGCTACTGGTCAAACCATAAACTAGAGTAAAAGTGTGATTTACTTTATCAATGTTAGTGAAGAAAGAAAAATAAATATTAAAAGGATTATTGGTTGTGAGAGTGGCTCCTTGCTAAGAATCTATTCAGGTTTACCTCTAGGCTTATCTCCTCTTGATAACTTTTGGAACTTGTTGATTGATAAAATACATTTGAAACTTACTAGTTGGAAGGGCTCTCTCCTTAGTCAGACTAGGAAGGTTATTGTTTTGAAGTCTATCCTTCAAAGTGTCCCACTCTATGCCTTGAGTGCTTTCAAAATTTTGAGAAAGTTGGCCCTTGCTATTGAAAAAATTCAAAAGATTTTCTTGTGGAATAGTACAAAGACTAAAAAAAGACTTCCTCTTATTGCTTGGGAGAATGTGTGTATTCCTAGGGGGAAGGGAGGGCTTGGTTTGTTAAGGATTTCTACTAAAAATGAAATCTTATTGGCTAAATTACTTTGGAGATGGCACAAGGAAGAGGGGGAATGGAGGAATATTTGGGTTAATAAATATAATAGGGACCACCTAGATTTTCAACACTTCCTTTCTTCTAATGTTGATCAAGGGAGTTCTCTGATCTTGAAGAATGCTCAACAATTTAAACATATTTTAAGGAGAGGGGTTAAATGGAAGGTGGGAAATGGAAGGAAAGTTCTTTTCTAGGAAGACATTTGGATCCTAGATTACCCTCTTTGTGTGATCCAAGGTGGAACGGGTATATGGAGCAGTGCAAGAATCAATATGGTACTTTTGTGAGTGATTATTGGAAGGATGATTTGTGGGTGAATCTTCTTAGGGTGGATCAAAATTTGGCTAAGCTTGCTAAGTGCTTGAATGCTTGCTTTCTTAACCATGTAGAGGATGTTCTAATTTGGAAAACTAATCCCAGTGGTATGTACTCTATTGCTTTGGCCTTTGCTAACTCTTTTGATGATCATGATTAACCTTGTTGGGCTATGGCATGGGTGAAAGGTTTGACTCCAAAAGTTAATATCTTCTTTTGGATTCTTTTGCAAAATAAAATATATTCTCTTGACAATCTTAAGAAGAGAGGCTTTATTATTGTTAATCGATGTGTTCTTTGCAAGAATGATGGGGAATCGGTGGATCATATTATTCTACATTGTCCCTTTAAAAAGAAGGTTTGGGATAAAATTTGGAGTTTAATGAATGTGGATTGGGTTTCCCATGGTACCATCCAACTATTCTTTTCTAGTTGGAAGGCTCCTTCCAAGAATGCTTTGATTATTAAATTATGGGACTTTATCCTTCCTTACCTGTGTTTGGGCATTTGGAAGGACTACAATGATAGGATCTTTAGAGGGATGGAATCCAATCTTGCTCAGGTTTTCCACAAAGTTAAGGTCCTTTTGATTAAAAACATTAAAATTTGTGGTTCTAGACAACAACCTTTTAATGAGTGGTAAAATGGGGTGCTTAATAACTGGAATATAAGGAGTTTGAGTATAATTATAAAGAATGCTAATCCAAGGGATAATGCTAGATGAGATTGTCCTTCGGTGAATTGGTTTAAGATTAACTTTGATGGGGCCTTAAAAGGGAACTCTGACACTATAGGTTGTGGAGTTGTTATTAGAAATTCTAATGGTGACTTTGTTAGCGACATGGCTATACCTTTAGGGAGTCAAACTAATCACATTGTTGAAGCTTCTGCTGCTCTTCATGGTCTTATTTATGCCAAAGGTATGAATCTCAAGAATATATGGATTGAAGGTGACTCCCTCAACATCATTAATTGTTTAAATAAAATTAATCCACCTTCATGGACTATTAGTGATATTATTTCCAAGGCTATTAACATTATTAATTCCTTCCAAAACTACATTATATCTCATAACTATAGAGAAGCCAATGGTTTAGCCAATTAGGCTTCAAATGCGGCATGTTTAAATGATCATAATATCATTTGGGAGTCATATGATACCTTTCCTCCAAATGGCCACGATCATGTTAAGCATGATAAATGGAGATCTCAGCAAAAATTCTTTAATTATGATGCTGTCAAAAAATTATGAGATTTACTCCTTTGGAGTGAGGTGGATTATAATTTTTAGAAAGGTGGGAATTTTGCACAGATTTTGGGTTGTTTCTTCCTTCCCTCTTTTTGATAGTGATGCTCACAGAGAGTTCTAGGGTTTTCAAAGAAAGAAAACTAGTGATTTTGGCATAGAGATTATGGGGGAAAAGAGGAAAAAGGTACAACTACCTAGCTACATAGAGTGGAAGAACAAGCCAGAGGTGTGGGACATTCTAAGGCATGAAAATTTCACTAGTTACATGGAAAGGCTCAAAGGAAATAACCCTGCAATTATACACCTATTTGTCAAATCATGGAAGGACAACTTTGTGATGGTCAAGAACTAGCATATGGATGTCACTGAAGAGGTCATTGCGGAGGCTACATGGTTGGATATGGATGGGATAAATTTTTATAGGGAAATGAAGCTCTTGGATAAGGCTATTGATGACTTTGTGGAGACAAAATAGGAGAGAAATTGTCTAGTTAAAATAGGTAGCTCATATTATAACCTGATCTCTGTTTCTCGTCCTCGACATTTTGTGCTCTTTGTGATTATGGAATACTTGACTCTGGATGGGAGATTCACAAAATTTTATGTTTATCACTTTATGTTGGCAAATCATTTCCAACATGATGTTAGGATCAATTTTCCTTTTTATCTTATGAAATCTCTTAGTATTTCTACCCAAGCCATCCAAAATGACCCAAATGGAGAGCATCTTTTCCATGTGGGTCTCAAGGTCTTGATTATGAATTTGTTAAAATCCAAAAAGGTTTTGAAATCTAGGACTTTGAAAGGAGCTAATCAGGATACAGAAGGGAGTATTCAAGAAAAGGGCTATGATTTTGAGATTCAAGATGAAGATGAAGGGGGTTTGGTAAGCTCGAAAAAGGGCTCGGGTGGAAGCTCAAAAAAGAAGAAAAAGACTATTGAGGATGATGATTTTGACTAAGACTAGGAAAGTAACTTTGTGGAGGAAATTTCTAGAGACCATTATAATAAGAGGAGTGGAGGCAAAGGAAAGGGTAAAGGCTATCAAGATGAGTGGATATCTCCTTCTACTGATGAGCCTCTAGCTCAATAGTTGGAGAGGAAAAGAAATTCCTTAAGGTGACAGGAGAATAGGTATAATACAAAGAAGAATGGGGAATTAGACAATGAGGATGATAGAGAATAGAGGCATATTTTAGATTTGGGTGATAAAGCTTAAGTTGGGCGAGGGTCTTCTAAGGGTTTATTTGGTAACCTAGGTTCTATTCTGAAGGAGATTGGTATTCTCAAGCATCAAATGTAGTTACTAGGTAAGGAAATGGAAAAATTGAGCAAAACTTCTAGAGGGGAGTGAACATTAGGCCAACATCTTGACAAGCTCTCAGAGGTTATAAGGAATGCTAAATAAGTGAAAAATATCATGCATAAGATTCCATTGATCAAATCAAAACAAAAGGTCATGGATAAGGATATTTGCAACATTAAGGGGAAGGTGTCCAAACTAGAAACTAGGTTGGGTAATATGGATAAATTGGTCAAACAATTGGTGGACAATGTGAGTATTCTCTTGAAGAGGAATGAGCTTGATAAGGGCTAGGATTCCCTTCTAGGGGCTGATACTTAGGGACCAAGTAAATGTACCCATGCTCACTCTAAGAAGAATGAGGAAATTAGTAAGAAGGACAAGGTGAAGGCTGCTGCTAAAAACATGCTAACTTTGGTGGATCAAGCTGTTGACTTGATAAAAACTTCTTAGCTAGTCAGTTGTTGTTCCTTTACTATTTTTTCTAGCTTTTTCTTATGTGACCTCTTGAATGTTTTTGTTGGAGGTCTGTCTCATGTTGTTTTTTGGATACTTTTCTCTGTTATTCTTTTCTCTTGCATATCTCTAGACTTCTATTGATGTAAAGGTTTTGGGTCCTTTAAAACCTATTTTTACTTAATCAAAAAAATTTCACTCTCTACACAAAGATATGCAATGTTAATATATTTGCTAAAGAAAATTGATAGGCTATTGACTAGCTGCAAGGAGATCCACAACTCACAGGTAGTACTTTAAAACTATCTCCTAGTAATAGTTAGATACACTTTCATAGGTTAGTAATGACTCAAAGTGTGATTTCCAAGTTGGTAGAAAATATGCTAATATCAAATCTACTTTGATCAATATCTAGTCAATGTTAACACATCACATGGAAGTGTTACACAGGGAACTAGCCTTTGCAGATACTTTGATGAGGAAAGATTCATAACTTTCTATACATGAAGGCTTAGTTGACCTAGCTTCTAATCTTGAAATATAGATTCATTCATCAAATGTAGCCTGTGATAACCAGGATGCAACATTGAAGATTACCATGGATCAACATGAACCATTCCTGACCAAACACACTATAAGTGTATAACCCGAATGACATAAGTGTCAAAAAAGGGGGATTATGAGGTTTTTGGGATATAAAGTTTTGGATATCTACTTACTTAGTAGGAGTAATGAATAGATAAAAACAAATATAATATTTACATAAGGGGGTGTAATGGAGCAATAAGGTATAAAGGATATACATAATTTTTGTAAATTTTAAAATTTTAAAATTTTGTATTGAAGCCAAGCAACAAAGAAACATTATCTAACTTATGCATTAGATAAGAATGTATATGCCATGAAAAAGTGTTTTTTCTACTCATGGGGGAGATTGTTAAAGTCAAATTGGTTCTGAAAAAGTAGTGACAAAATAGTTAGTCATTATGCAACAAAGATCAAAGATTGCTAAGCATAATTATTTATATAGTACATGTTGAGTAATATGACAGTTAGTGCCAAACACTTTCAGGTGTCAAGCAGTCAGTGTGTGCCAAGTCATTCAAGTGTTAATTCAATAGAAGGAGCCAAGTAAATTGTATATGTTGAGTGATTTTGGTGCCAAGTAAATAGAGTGTGCCAAGCTATTCAGAAGCTAAGTTACAACATTAAGAGTACAATGAAGACTGGGCATCAAAGCCTTTGGATGCTGAGCAAATAATTTATGACATATATTTTTATAATGGAAAAAAATTATATATAAACCATTTTTGGGCCAACATAATCATATTTTATGGTTATGAGAGATATATATTTAGTCATAGTATGAATCCCTATGCGATACATGAAACCAATTAGATTAAGGGAAGCATTCCGTGGCAATAAGGATCAACCACATCCATTGATTCTTACCTAATCCATCACCACAAATGTTTATAAAATAAGGATATCCCTAAAAGGTTTATGAGTGTGTGAGGAGATGGATTTTAAGAGTTTAAAGGGAATTCATGGTGGTTTAGATGGTTATGATAGAGATATACATTGCATAATTAGTTTGAGAAGAATGAAGTAAAGAAGTGAAAGGTCCAGGGGGAATATCTAATCAGGAGGATCAAGTTTTAAAGAGTAAGGAGGAAATCTAACATCAAGTAGAAAGATGCTAACTAAAGGATCATGGTGTTGAATCATTCTAACAGGTGATATAGAGAAAATCTCTTAACTGAGTAGTCATAACAGGATATTGTAAATATCTTAACCAAGTGCTTTCTTTATTGTAAGTTTAAATCCTCTAACAAGGTGAGACCTAATAGTCTTTTTAAGCCTTTAATAGGGTAGATCATATATTATAACCAAACAGATTGAATCCATAATAGTCCACACTTTACAGTTGTAGTAGTGAAGATTTATGGGTGTCATCCCCACCCTAGTTTTACCTTCTCATTGGAGGGTTTTTTGGTAACCAAATTAATTGTGTTATGTGTTATTTACTTTATGCTATGGATGTGATGCATGCTAAGTTATTTCAATTTACATGTTAGGTTATGAGATGGATGTTGGTGATATATTTTAAGAGGCAAAAGTTTTAAGTGTTGATTCACCCCCCTATCAGGACTTACTTTCCCATTGTTATTTCCAACATTTAGTTCCTATTGCATTCTTTTATTTACATCTAGGAGCCAATTCCCATGTCTCATTCTTCACAATTTGATCTAGTTCTTCCTTCATTGCTTGAATCTAATGATCATCCTCATATGCATCATCTACAATATTTGGTTATACTTGAGAAAGTAAACATAAGTCTTCATGTACTTTGTTTCTTGCCACAACTCCTTTTTTTTGGCTTCCAATAATCTGATTATCAAGGTGATTCTTTTTCAAATTCCTATTAGGCATTACTATTTCCACTCACACTTCCTTCTCTATGTTTAGATCTTGATTCTTTTCTTAGTTAAACAATTTGAACATCATTCTACAAATCATTGTTAGTCTCAAAGAAAACTTTAACATTTTCCATAACAGGTTTTGGATTATCTTCTTCTTCATTATAATGCAATGTTCTTTCTTTAACTCCAAAATTTTCATCCACTTTTGCATTTGTGTACTCAACAATATTCTTAGTTCTTTGATTAAAAGACCTATAAGCTTTTCTTTTCAATGAAGAACCAAGGAACATACCTTCATTACTTCTTTTATTAAACTAATCAATATCATCATCTCTCTTTATATAAGACTTACTTCCAAAAATTATGAAATGCTTTACTAAGGGTGTATGTCCAAACAATAATTCATAGGAAGTCTTGTTTGTAACTCTTCTAATATGAACTCTATTAGTTGTGTATACCTCTATATTGATTGCTTCTCTCCTAAATATCTTGGATACATCATTCTCAAACACTATGACTCTTGCTTCTTCTATTACAGACCTATTTATTCTTTCAACAATCATTTTTCTCAAGGGTTTTAGGTGCTAATAGTTGTCTCTTGATGCCATTTACTTCACAATAGCTGTTAAACTCATTTGAGGTGAATTCTCCATCTCTATCTAATCTTAAAAATTTTATCTTTACTCCACATTCATTCTAAACTCAGTTCTCAAAAAAATTAAACTTTTCAAATGCCTTAGAATTTTCTTTAAGAAATGCTACGCACATCATCCTAGTGAAACCTTCAACAAAAATCATGAAGTACCTTTCATCATAGAATCCTCTTGTTCTGGTAGAAACACTCAAATATGTATGAACAATCTCCAATTTTACTATGCTAGTGAACTTCTTGCCAGGACAAGAAACTTTCTTGTATTTTTTCCATAAAACATTCTTTACACACAATGTTAGTAGGCTTCACAATTTTAGGTAAATCTCTGACATCAAATGTTCTATGAGTGTTCACAATATTATCAAGGATTATATGGAAAAATATTCTATTCCATAACCAAAATTTATCCAATTTTGCAACCAAACATGTCATCTTTGTAGGTTTTAATTTAAAATTATTACCTCTAGATCTTGTACTAGTGCCAATCAACTTACCATCTTTATCCTTGATAGTGCATGTCTTCTCTATGAATTGCAACTGATAACCTTTATCAATCAACTTTACAACACTCAATATTTATGATTTAATACATCAAAAAAGTAGAAATCATTAGTGTTAGTCTTTCCATGAAGAGTAATAGGTCACATTCCCTTGATATGACAGGTTGGATTGTTACCAACTTCTGGAATCCCTCTATCATGATTACTAAACTTAACAAGCTTCATTACGTCTCTAGTCATATGATTAGAACAACCACTATATATAATCTAATTAGTTCTCTTTTCAACTTTAAAAACTAGGGATTTCTCTCTTCTAACTTCTTTTTGAGGATTTTATTCTTTTATAGCTACAAATCCTAATTCATCATCACTTTCACTATGAACTATTTCTTCAAACTCATCATCTTCATTTGTGTAGAAAAAATATCTAGGCTATCTAGACTTAAAATTATTCTTATCCTTTTTATCTCTTTTAGTACACTTAGAAGCATAAGACCAAATTCATTACAAGTCCAACATTTGAAAGCTCTCTTACTATCTAGTTCTCTCCTAACAAGTAGGGAAATCCTTCATCAATTCTTCTATCCTCCTCAAATTTGGATTTTCTCTTACTAGTATAGCATCCACTAGTGCTTGCACTTCTTGATAAAGAAGGATGAAAACTTAATTCACTAAAGGCTATTTTTACTCTAGGAAAATCTCCAGATTGCTTCAAGCTTTCTTCTATTTCTTCCAATCTTCAAAGTAGTTTCTCTGGTAAACTTTTCAATGTAGGGTATGACTAACTCAATCATTTGCACTTTTTTCTTGAATGGTGGAACCGCTGTCAAGTTTGTTAGGATCTTCCAAGTAATTTCATCTTCAATTTTAGATCCACAATAAGAATTAATTCCTGCAACAATTTTTGATATTCTACTAATATAGTTTCTTACAAATTCATCTTCCATCATCTTAATATCTTGAAATAAACATATCCAATTCTGTAATTTGATTATTTTAGCATGCACATCACCTTCAAATTTAGTTTCTAAATCTTTCCAAATTCTATTATATGTTTCTTAGGATTTTATCTAACTCTATTCATTTTCAAGAAGACTTGGTAATAATGCTTCTCTAGCAAGCATATTTCATGTAAAAATATATCTTTCAGCTTCACTACAATCCTTAAGTTTTCTTTCTTTCACAATCATCTTTCCATTCTTTGTCACCAACCAATACCTTGGAACCATACATAGAGAATTAGTCTTCATCTTCTCTTTCTAGCTATCATTGTTAACTCCATCAAATTTTGGACTTTTTTTTTTGAAGTGACCTACCATTGATCTCCTTAAGTTAAGATTTTCCTTCAAGGACCTAATACTCTGATACCAATTATTAGAAAGTAAAGTCCACCAAGATAATTGGGGGGGGGGGGGGGGGGGGGTGTGAATCAGTTATCCAATCATTACAAAATTTATCAATCTTATAAATCCTTAACCATGTAAATAATATAACAAGAAACCACAAGAACATATAGATACACAATAACATGAGATATGTGAACTAGGGAAACCCTTGATTAGAGGGAAAACCCTGGTGGGGATGGTACCCACAAAAAGATGTACAAATATAAAAGTTCTTTGTAAGAGGATGGACTTTTTAAAGAGCCAATGAAATATATTAAGTACACATTAGTCCCAATCAGGAGACTTTGAATCCCTATTAGGAGTTGTATAAGGTAGAAGGACCCACTATCCAAATAGCTTTAGGGGTAAGATCACTAAACTAAGTGTCCAATTGATCTCTATTTATTCCTTGTAGAATAATAGAAATGAATAATCTCAAACTCCTCTATCCTCTTGACTAGACTAATCCTCTTCTAATATTAATAATAGATCTTCAAACTTTGCATCCAATTAGTCCCTTGGATCACTTACTTACATTTACCAAGTACTTCACATATCACACTTGAATCCAAACACACTTCTTACATACTTTGCTAGAAGAAAAATAACCTTCCTTTATACCACATCCTCATAATAATTCCTTGAGTCGACCTTGAGGATCTCCTAATTAATTCTAATAAGACCTCTTTAAGATATTATAATAATTTTACAATTACACAACACTATCAAATCACATTCTTTACAAATTCTCACACGTCTAACCTTTTACCTTGCATACTCACTGATGTCATCATTAGGCTATCTACTATCACTATCTAAATTCACTCATCATGATTCTATCCCTATTAAGAGATCCACATCAAACATTAGAAACCACTTCTTAGGTACTCTATCTGTATACTGTCTTCTATAATTCAAGAATAACTCTTGCATGTCTTTGACTCTCTATATGTGCACTTGTCCACTTAATCAAGACATAATATATAATATGTTCTCAACTACACATGATCTAATCATCAATATGAAATCCATACAACCTTTTTCTCTATCTTCTACTCTACTAGTCTTTAGAAAAATAATACTATGTTGACATCAATGATAAATATAGTCATTAATGCAACCTGTCAATCATGCTATCCATCTATCCAATGCTTAGGATACTCCCCCAAAGGAATACCATCAGCATTCATTCTAACAAGTTTCTAGGTATAAAATTTATATGTTAACTTGATGAATGATTTTTTTTTGTGAATTGATTTTCTTCTACTTTACCTCATTTATCTTGGTTTTAGTTGTCACGTGTTTTACATCAAGTTTTTTTAGAGAAATAAAAAGAGTAACATATTTTTGAACTAGTAGTGATTCAATCCCCCTCATAGTAATGGTTGGAACCAACATAAGATCTTTCCATCTTGACTTAATAATCTCTTTTCATGCCTCATAGATCATTTCTTTCTCTAAATAACCATTCATTTCTTTCCTTTATGACTTTCATACTTTATATGTGATATTTTTCCTACTATAAATTATCTTGTTTACATTATGAATTCTCTTTTATTTTCAGCATACTTTTCTTGGAATTATATATCTATTATGAAGTAATTATCATTAGGGATGAATTGAATATTATATATTTCCTTCAAACTTGACGAACAATATTTGTGTACCTCTCTCTATCTCTCTCTCATCTAAAGATATACTTTCATCCATATAATGACATTTATTTATTACAAGACATTATTTTCCTATAAAGGATTGCTTATTTTAGTTTGGGATTCTCTCTTTTATAAGATGTGTGCCTCTCCCATTTGATTCTGTAAGTCATCCTAAGGGATGCTTTCTTGATTATCTTTCTTTTTGATGTGATTGTACTATGAATATTTACATCATTCTTGCACTAATCTTATACTATTGTGCAAATGAACTATTTAAATAGATTATTTTAATGAAATTAATTACATGTTTTAATTATGCAATTTTGTATAATTGTTTCTTTGGCTACTATATATTGTGCATCTACACTTGATTTTGTTTGTTTATTATGCAAGACTTATATCCCTAGCAATGACATATGCAGTTAGTGATCAGACCTTTCATGTTAAGCCATTGTCATCCCTGAATTGATGATGTGTCTTTTATTGATATTTTGATCCTCTGGTAATTGGTAAATCCAAATTCATAATGTATTATGTGATTAAACTCGTGAGTGTATCTACACATTTAGGAATCAATAGTGGTTGTGGAAGGTATCTAATTATCGTGATTCATGTCTTAAGGAAATTTTATATTGATTTAAGTTATTTTAATTACCAAAAACTTTGCCATAGTTGAATTCCATTTAATTGGAATTGCCAAATTTTGGTCTAGGTTGAGAAGGGATTTAATTTAGTGAGCCAATTATTTCCCTATTTTAATATCTCACTTTTAAAGTGAATATATATCCAAAAAGTGAGTTCTTTCTCACTTTTCACTTTTGAAACTTAATTTTGGAGAGCAAAATCCCAAATCCTCTTAAGGAGGAATTATAGTTTTGCTCATTGTGGGATCTATGCACATAATATTGTTATGAGGTTGAGGTCATTGGATCTAGCTCAAGGAGACCTTTGTTTGATGAGGCTTTTGGCAGTGACCATAGAGCAATTATTTTATCACATGCACTCTTGGTTTAGCCCTTTTGGTTGCGAGATAGGGCTCTCCAATTTTATTTCTTTCACTTCATTTTGGAGTTTGTTTTTGGTAGTAATTTTTTTGGAGGTAGAGAACTAGTGTTCCTCTCCATTTTTGTATGCTAACTCTACCCAGTTGGATGGGTATGAGCATTTTAAGCCTTTTGGGCTTAGGGTTTTAGTGTTTTAGGCCGTCATGTTGGCCATTTTTGCATATAGACTGTAGATCCATATTTTATTTGATATTTATGAATTTTATGCCTAATGGCATTATGAGTTTTAATTTTATGTTTTTGCACATTTTTGGGTTTTGGGCTCGGTTTGCATGCCACTCAGTTTTCTCAAGTTTTTTTTACACTAAAGTTGGTCATGGATTTAGATTATCCATTGTGATATCTATATAACCCAAGATGTATTTTATTGCATTGGGATTCATGCATAACCTAGACTCCTACCTACATGCTTGGTTGAGTGATTTGATATTTGGTGTTTGTATTGGGATTCATGTAGAATCCATGCTTTTGGATATAGGTTAGTTGAGTGAGATTGTTATTCTTTTTTATTTTTTGGCATTCTCATATCCAATCATTGCATTGGTATTATGTGATTATTTCATGAAGTTGGTTGTGCCCACACACAAGCATGTGCACATGCATTTGATGGGTTCTTTGAGACTTAAACTCCCAAATATAGACCAGTTGAGGGATTTGTTCATTTTGGGTTGGGTTGGGAACTTGTATTTCCTCTAGGAACTCATTGTGAGATTAGCATGGGTATGTAGGGTAGACATGTGGAGTGTTTTCTCTTGTATACCCTAGTTGTGTTTCGACAAGGTAGCGTGAAGAATTTCACAAGTGATTAACTAAATTAATAAATGGGTACTAAAGCTTAATATTAGATAAGTGAATGTTTATATAATTATTCCAAGGGAATGGTGTGATGGTTTCTTGAGGGATTCATTCCACACTAGTATGATGGTTTTTTGGGGGATTCATTCTACACCTGATATAACTTGTTCTTTTCGATGTCAAGTGACTTAAACTATACTAGAGTCCCTGCATAGTTATCCATAGTGGATCTAAATAGTGACCTAATGTATTGCATTATCTTCATCAACATATAGATTTTGGTATCATGTTCTTGATTGGTGTGTGTGTTAGCCATGGGTGATTGTCTTTTGTGAATGTGGTTGGAACATTATCTCCAAGTGAACATTATTGCCTACAAGTTCCACATGGTTGGGAGGAGTAGCTACCTATACCAATGCTAGGGATTGGTGTATAGAGATTGTCTACTTCTAGATTGAGGCTAGTACTAAATGTTCACTTGGAACTTTGGTGTATCCAGAGTATGTTCTCTTGTGACTTATGTATTTATCTTGGATGCATTGATATCATGTTTAGATGATGTTAGTATGTTTACTTAATGCATTTCTTTATCATGATGTTGTATCGTATTGTTAAATGAGATTTCTTACCACTATTTGGATTAGTGATGCTATTGGTAGATTAGCATGTTGGATGTACTTGTTCTTATGATGTTATTTGTGGGTTATTGGTAAGAATGATCTCATGATACAACTCCAAATATCTTGTTGCAAACATGAGATTAATGCTTGGGGGATGGCTAGAGCCTTTGAGGTCTCATGACACCATTATAAATGGGAGGAAACCAACATAGGTGTTTTTATTTTGGTGGCTCTTTGCTTGTGTTTTCCTTACATGAGTTAGTTGATTTATGTACATGTATGTTTATTAAAATGTTGCTTTTTGCATGATTACATTAGATGTTAGAATTAATTGACATCCTTTATGCTCTTGAGTGATCATTCCTCAATTTACGTGGATCAGATACTCTCCGGTGTGGAGGTTTCTTGCTTTATGATTTATTTTTACCTTTTTGGTTATGATGTTGGTTGTTTTGTCGCCTAGGAAGGGATTCTCTCTCACAACTTCATAAAGTTTCACATGAGGATGTACCCTCTCATGCAAGGATATATCCTATCCTGCATGAGGTTGTATCCTATATCCTACACAAGAAGGCATTGTCTCACATGAGAAGTGCATTCTCCCATACAAAAAAGAGTACTATCTCGTATAAAGTGACGTATTGTCTTGTGCGACCAAATGAATTATCTCATTCATAGCTAGGTAAAGTCTTGTGCAAGCTTTTAAGGTAGTGTTTCCTCATGTGAGAAACAATGGGCGTTTAGGTTTGGTTGAAGAAAGTTTGGAAGTTAGTTTTGGAAACCCTACTGGGTTCCACACATAGATTTTATAGGGGGTATAAAATATATCATTTAAGATATATTATAATATATATGACAATTCATTTGAGATAGGTTCCAAACCTCTCTGAGTTAAGATAAAGATTCTAGGAAATTTCAAGGCTTTAGAAATCTACTCTTAGTCAAATTTTAGGGCTTTAGGATTTTAAACTTAGCCAAATTTCAAGAGTCAACATTTATCTTTTAGCATGGTGTCTAGTAGATGAGTAGTTGCAACTTTGAACCCTCATCTTGTGCATGACCATTTGAGGGTCTCTGCTTATAATTCTTGATTATGTTATGGTTAGTTGGAAATGGACTTGTATGTTTAACCATGCTAGGAACTTGTTCTTTGGGGCTTAAAAAGAACATCTCTCTTTGTGTATTCTTGTGATTCATGCGATCTTTGATTTTGAGTTTGGTTTAGTGCTTGAGGATCTTTGGAAGTGTTTGTAAGACTTTCATTGGTGTAGGTGAACATGTGAGTTTAGCCATGTTCCCTATTCTTATCACTTTATTTGTATGTTTCATTCTTGCATTGGGTTACTTCATGTTGTAGTTAGGTAACTTATCTTAAGAAAAATAATTATTCAGTGCATGTTTCATCCTTGTGTTCCAAGGATCTTTGGGTGAGGCATTACATTTTTTATCACAAACTCTTATTTATTTTCAAAAATGTATTGATTATAAGAATATTACCTTACTTTTCATTTCGAAGTATCTCATCCTCCATCAAGAATCTATTATTTCACTTAGAAATACATGGCCAAATGAGTACATTATTGTTATCTCCATTTTTTATATTTTGAAGATGTTATCTTTGTTGAAACACTCCTCTTAAAGGTATATGTATTGCAGAAAATATATCCCCTTTCAAGGGCCTCTACCTACAAGAAAGTTATCATTTGATAATTATCTATTGTCTTATCTCATAAAATTAAACACTTTAAATTGAGTTTATGACATATATTTTTGCTTTAAGGATATATGATCATTGTCACAAGTAGGTATCCTTGTTTCTCATTCTTATGATGTCTCATATTATTTTCATTATAAGGAGGGGTGGGCTGGGGGATACAAAAACCTCCCTTGTACTATGCATACAATATTTTGTTCATTGATCTACATGGAAACATGCTTTCATAAGAATGATCACTTTTCATGTATTCACATAGAATTTCCATAAGAATAATCCTTAAATATGGATTCACAAGAAATTTACATAACACTAATCCCTAAACATAGATCCACATGAAGATAATTATTTCTATAATATTGGTCCTCTAAGCTACCCTATGTGCAAAAAGACTTTCAAGCCACCACCATCAACATAATTTTTAAGGTAGAGATAAATAGAATAATAGAGCTTTTAAAACATGTTTACTAGTTAAATGGAAAAACTAAATAAGACTTGTAGATATAGGGTTCCCACTTAACACTAACATTGAAATACAAGAGAAATAGGGGCTTCCAAACATAACTTTGAATATAACCCAAGTTATATTAGTAAAACTCAAAGGGATGAAGGGATACTACTACTAAAGCCAAATTATATAAAGGAATTATGCAAGTAATCTTTCATGCAATGCTAATTGATTCAATATGTGCAATAAAAAATTAAAATTTAACCAATTAACTTAATAGGAAGTGTAAGATATATCTAGGTACTAAATATATACAATCATCCCAATTAAGATATGAACATAGGTCTATGTTAAAAGTGAAATAAGTGATAAAGTGCTTACCTCAAAATGTGTAAGGGAATGTACCTTTCTCTCTAAAAATCATGGACATGAACTTTTGACTACATTTTCATTTGGAGATCTATGATCATGGAAGAAAACCCAAAAAGCCCTACTTTTCTCAAACTTTCAGGAACTAGCCAACTTGGTGGTAAAGTGTCTAGCCACCTTATAGGGGAATTTACATGTTCCAAGGAAAATGTATAAAAATTAATCCTCATATTTGGAGATCTCTTGATGAATATTTTTAAGATCTATAACCACAAATCAAATTACCTATTCCTACATATAGTAAAACTTAGTTTTTATTGTGATTTGATGAGAGCTTGATTTGATGAAGCCTTAGATTGAGGAATGAACCATGTAATTGAGATGTAAAAATACTAATAAAGGAAATTATAGCATTTAGTAATGCTGAATATATCAATGAGAAATAAAATTACATTTTTAGATGAAATTAAATTTGATATGTGATCAAGTATGCGCTTGTAATGGACTTGACTCAAAGAAACCAACATAAATTCACAAAAGTAAAAGACTTATGAATGTGAATGTATGTGATGTCTCTTGATGTAAGAATAATAAAATTTATTGAATTGAATCATATATCTCCTCCTTAGAAGAAAAACTCTTCTACCACCTTGAAAGAAGAAGATTGATAAAATAATGAAATGCATGATCTCGATGAATACTTGAAAATTGTTGTTAGAAGTCTCATGAAAGAATTATGTTTTTTCTTGGTTTCTTGTAGAATATTTTTGTAAAAATTAAGAGCCTAAGCCTCCTTATGTACTATTTTTTGGGATAAAAAATAAAGCATGCCAACTAGGGAACACGATTAAACAATTTAGATACTCAAGACACTTTGGGCCTAGGGATTCAAAACCATCTAGGAAGAGGTCAATTGGGGTCATAATATTCTATAATAGGTAAAATTTGGTTGACCTATTCCCATAGAGGTCCAAAAATAGAGGCCCTCAATTTCTTAGATAAAGTGTAGAAAGATATGGGAAATAACAAAGCAACCCAAAGATATGGCCAAAAAGGTGATAAAATAACACCTTAAAGGGCCATGTTGGAAGATTAGAGATGACCTATAAAATTTGAGAAATATTGAGTGAAGATAAAGAGACCAAAACCATGTTGAGGAGGGCTAAAAGGTCTCAAAATTAAGTGCTTCCATTTTAAGATTGCACATTTAGCCCCCACTTTATCACGAGTGTGATGCAAGTTTTTGTTTGAGGTTCTACAAGTCATGTATGTTAACTAGATATTGTATGTTGTGTGAGTATTGCTGAACAAAAATGTTGGCAATCTCATCAAATGCCTTGATACTAGTAGGCAACCTTCAAAACCATTCCATGGCTTGACCACCTAGAATCTATGGTAATAAATGCATGAGATACATTTGATTGTGCATGAATTCCATATAAAAAGCATCAAATTCCCTCAAATGATCTTGGGGATCGAATGTCTAGAAGTATTTGTCATATTTGGGGAACTCAATTGCTCTTGGTAAAGGATGCATGTCTAAACTTTTTTTGAAAGGAAATGGACAAAGAATTTCTAAGGTGTATGTTTTCGTTGGTTTATCCTTGTCACACATCATTTGGGCTAGTTGTTCTTGTATGACCTTAAGTGGTTTTTGTAACTTGTATGTCTTAGTTTCTCCCTCATGTATGATAGTTGTTTTAACATTACGATGTTGAGGTAGTTTTTCTCCTTCTTGAATGAGCTTGTGAAAATATTTCTCCTTTTCTTCACTAAGCAAGATCTCCATAACTTTTTGAAAGTGTTTATCCTTATGACATTTTTCTATATCTTTGAGAGATATTTGTTCAGTTTCCTCATACTCATTAGTGTAGTTGTAAGGTTCTTTTAGTCTTTTATTTCTTTGGTGATCTTTTCCTCTACTATGCTCTCCATTTTCTTGGTCTTGATCAAGCATTTTAGGAGTGTAGAAGGTTTCAGTGTATTTTATTAATGTTATCGCTAAGTGTAACATGTTCTTAATGAGATCCTATAATAATTAATTGAGAAGGTGTAACAACTAACTTAGGGAACCATTTTCATAAAGGAAGGAAATTTTCCTTTATCATGTAGGGATGTAAGTGAATGATTGTAAGAAACATGAAGAGCAGAATGCAAAGATAAATAGAGCAGAGTGAAGTTGGAAAGAACTTCATTGCTGAGGTTTTATTTGATGATCCAAAGTTTATTATTTGGATCTGAGGTTTATGACTTGGTCTACAAGGTCTGATAGTGATTGGTCCAGTTGACAAGACAGAGAAAATAAGTTAAAGTATAGTATAGATTTTTGGAAATATTCAAGATTATGCTAGGTTACTAAGAGGGGAGGGGTGAATCAGTAACCTCAAAAACTTTACCAAATTAAGATCTTAAATGCAATAATACAATAACCATTTAATTCATTAAGTCAGATCTAACTGCATGCATGAGAATCTAAAAACATAGAATATTCATGGCACTTGAACACAATAATTTGGTGACCTAGAAACCTTCCAAATAGAAAGTAAACCTGGGGTGGGGACGATACCCACAAAACTTCAATACTGCAGCATAAAGTTGGCCTATTAAGGCTTACAATGATCACTTCTGATGATTTTCCCTATTAGGAGCAATAAGGACTACTAGGTCCACCTTGTTAGAGGTTTTACAAACATACAATGAAGTATGCACTCAGTAAAGAGATTTTACAAAGATTGTTAAGTCTACCTTGTTAGAAGATTTGGACTAGTTCACCTGTTAGAATGAAATAGTAGATCTTCGGCTTACAACTTGATTTCCTGATAGATATTCTTTGAAGTACTAATAACCTTTATGTGATGGATATGAATCTATTGCTCCTTTGCTGATATGGCCTTACAATATTCTTTGTTGTTGATTCACATTCACATGCTTTCTTCCTTTTTCTCATACACACTTCTCATATATTTTCCATCCATACATCTTAGATATGATACAATACATTACATATATATCAATCCAATTTACAAAATTACAAAGTCAAACAATATACAAGTTAACACCAATATTACAAATTCGGCTCAAATGAAGACACTCAAGTTCTGAAGACCGACTTAGTGAAGTTCTGATACATGGCATCCATTGTCACTACTCGACATCATCATGTATTCGGTAGAAGTTGAAGCTCAATCTATAATAATCATCTCAGAGTAGTCTCAAACTCAGTCTAGACTAGTGACTTGGTAGATACTGTGTAACTTGTTAGAAACTAAATTACTTGTTTACCATGACTTCACTTGGTAAACACTAATCATCACATGGCTTGGTTAACACTAAATTCACTTCACATGAACTACTAGCTTGGTTTGAACTATGAATCTTGGTAACCACTAAACTGCTTAGGTTGAACTGCTAGACTCCACACTATGTGATTCTACTCAGTTTGAACTATAAAGCTCAGTGGCTACTAGATTAAATGGCAAACACTGTAGACTATTCAATGAGCTTGGTAGCCATACAAAATCTGAATAAGTGTTTTCACTAATGAAAAACTTGACTTAATGTCAACATAATTATTCTACAAGGAATAGTTAAGAGATTAGTTGGACAGTGAGTTTAGTGGTCTTTCCCTAGAAGTTGTTTGGATAGTGGGCCCTTCTGTCATCCATAACTCTTAATAGGGTTGGAATCTCCTAATAGGGATTCAAATTTTCCTAACAAGGACTCATATGTACTAAATTTTGTAATAAAATCCTAACAGGGTTCATCCTCTAATAAGGAATATTTATATTAGTACATCATCTTGTGGGCATCATTCCCATTGGGGTTTTCCCTCTAATCAAGGGTTTCCCTAGTTAACATATCTAGTGTAATTATGTATGTGCATATTGTTATGGTTGCTATTTACTTTAGTTGAATGGTTAAGATTATTCAAGGTTGATAAATGTTTTAATTATTGGATAATTGATTCACCCCCCTCTAAGTTAGCTTGGTGGATTGTTTCTAAGAATTAGTATCAGAGCATTAGGTCCTTGAAGATAAAGCTTAACAACTTTGGGAGATCCATGGAAAAAATATTCAAAAAGGATAGTCTGAAGTTTGATGAAACAAATTATGATAGTTGGAAGGAAAATATGAATACACATCTACTACATATGGGTCCAAGATAATTGATCTTAATAAAAATAGAAAAGACAATTATTGCTGAAAGTTTCTTGGAGACTTGTAGCAAAGATGAGAGAGAACTTTTCATGTGTGACATGAGAGATAGAGAACACTATTGTCTGCACTTCCTAAAATTGAGTACAACCCAATAAAATCACTTGATACTTCTCATAAGATTTGGAAAGCTTTGGAAAATAGTTTTGAAGGTGATGGAAATTCTAAGAACTTGAGGCAAAAAAGTTGGGATTTTACATTTCAAGATGCTAAAATGATGGAAGATGAATCTATATGAACATATTTAGGCATGATATCAAAAATTACTATAGGTATTAGATCTCAAGGAGGAACTGTTGTGGTCTCCACAACACACACCCCATTCCTTACTAGAAATGGGGACCCCCTACTTTTTTTGACTCTTGGATTCATAGTTCGGGAGTTGAGAGAGGAAAACTTGGTTAAATAAGTTAGAATTTTGGTGCTTAAAAAAACCAAAAAAAAAAAAAAAAAATTTAAAAAAAAAAAACTAAAAAGAAATAAAATTATTAAAAAAAAAAAAAAACATCATCAAATCTCTTGCGTGTGCGCACATCGAGGCACAATGCACTTTGCAAAAGAGAAAGGGTTATAAAACCCTCTCTCCCCTTCTTGACTTTCTCATTTGTGTGTGCAAGAGCAAGGAGGGAGAGGTATGGAGACCCTCCCCTCCCCATCTCCATTTTTTTTCTTCTTCCCTCTCAAGCGTGTGTGTGCATGCATGAGAGGCAGTATCTGACCCGTATTGTGCGCGCCCTTTGGGCCGCATGTGTGAAAGTGCCACTACACGTGGCTATCGCTGCAGTGCCCTTTTGGGCACGTGACACGGTGTGGTGTGTGCCCTTTGGGCCAAGCAGCATCGTGCCCTTTTGGGCACACAACACGGTGCTATCCACGCCCTTTGGGCCGCAAGGCTACCGCGATAGTGGCGCTGTGCGTGCCTTTTGGGTGCATGGCACCACTCGCTCCCCTCTCTTTTTGACATGCACGAGGCACGTGCCGCCACACCTCCACCCTTTTTTAAAAAAAAAAAAAATTAATTTTTTTTTTTTTTAGTTTAATTTAGTTGTAAGAGAAAAAGAAAAAGAAAAAAATAAAATAAAATAAAATAAAAAAACAATAAAATAAATAAGTTTTCTAGGACATTTTTTTAAAAGTTTTTTTTTAATATATCCAATAATTAATCATTTTTTTTGTCTTTTGAGATGTGCAGGTAATATAATTAGATGGCATCGACATCTGGATCAATAGCAAAACCAATTGTGTACAAGTTCCAAGGCATAACCCCAAAATCATGGTTACACGATGAATACTCTGAGATCAAAGACACATAACTTGGACACATGAACTTGGGAGAGTTCTTGAGAGTTTGTATCAACCCAACTAAAAGATCATCTTTGAGATCTGCCTTAATCTATTCTGGATTGGTAAATGCAGCATCACATCCTGAGACTGTGTAGTTAGCTAAATTGATTATGACCCTATCTCGACATTTTGTTCCTGATGAAAGGGTGGTAAAGAGCATCACTGGGGAAGTGGTCTTAGATCTATGACCTGATAATATCGAGAGGGTTTTTCACCTACCTAGAGCTGATCAGTTTATCAGGCTTTCATATGAATCAACTAAGAGGTGGCATAAGGATCATTACTAGGAGGCCATCGACATCATATATTCCTCATACTTCATTGAGAAGCCACCTCGGGGGAAAACAATCAGCAAAGTAGATATGACTCGAGGATACATGAAGGATGACATTGGATATTCAATCATTCTCCTGAGCAGAGTTATGGGATTGCCTGTAGCAAGTCATCTCATTCCATTCATGGTCAACTTCATTGAGACCATTAGACATGTAAAGATGCCACTGGATTGGGCCACCACACTTAGTGAGAACTTGTGTGACCAGTTGCGGATAGTAAAGGACAAGAAGAAGTTCTATATGACTTCTTATATGGTATATCTTCTTGCAGCGAGAGCCACCGACTATCCCAAGTTGTACAAGAAGGGCAGTATATAGGATCCTAATGCATGACCGTATATAGTCTATCCTTAGCTAGTTAAGAAGAAGCTCTCACCGCAAAGCAAGGAGTACATAATTGTGAATGATGCCTTCATCTTTGCTATCATTTGATTCATTGAAGGGGATTATGGGAAGAGATTGTCTAATGAGGCCACGGCACAGATCACAGCTCTCAGTGCATATTTCATCTAGTTCTGGACATTCACATATATTTAGGTTGGTGGTGCATCCATCCATCCAAAGAAGCTCCCAAGATACCCAAGTGACAAGTTGGTTCTAATGGAAATTTCTTGACAGATTGATTTAGCTTATGAGAGGATCAAAAAACAACGGAGGCCTTGTTGGGATTGGCCTTTTGTAATAGGAGCATACCAAGTAAAGAGAAAGTAGGATATCCCAACTTTTGAGTGGGAATGGGAGAATTATCCTATTAAAGAATATAACTCTCCCCAGCCATTCTTTGACAATGTTGGTAAAGTGGAAAACTTGGTAGGAAAAGAGTTCTATCACAAGGATGCCATTGAAGATCATTGGATGAATGCCACAAATGACTATGATGTTCATATCAGGGACTATTGTAGAATGACTTTGTATTTAATGGAGAAGGCTCTCCATTTGACCATCCCAGATGAGATAAGGCTACAGGATTCACAGGAGCTACTGGATCCCTTATTCAATATAGATAAAGTTGGTGAAAGGCCCATCCTGAATGTAGAAATTGATAGAGAGGAAGGAGATGATATTAATCATTGAGCGAGACATGCCATCAGAATGACAAAGAGTTGGATCAAGAAACCCTTTCCACTTGATCCAATTTCAGATACATTGATATTCCATGCACATGCTCACCTAGAAAGGGTAAAGGGGAAGAAAGTCACAGTTCCTATCTTTGTGCTCCAGTCTCCTATTAGGCTAGAAATAGTCTACCAACTTGATCATCTAGTGGGATACTACCATCCTTTAGAGAAGAAGAAGGAAAAGAGGAAGAGAGCCTCTCCTCAGAAGATTCAGATAGAGCATGTTGAAGAACAGGCCCCTTCATAGCAACAAGAATCTACTCCTCAGGAGCCCCAAGACTCTAGAATTTCTCATATCCAAGTTGATTTTCCATTAACTCCTATTTTTTTGAGCCAACAAGAAGAGGAAGAGATTCTAGAGACATCCATTCATCTGATGCATGAAGAGCCCACTTCTCCTATGGTTCCACAAAAGCAAAAGAGGGTCAAGGTTAGAAAACAAGAGGCAAAGAGTTCATAAAATATTAGTGCCTAATCGCTCTATTCCTGAAACCATTCTTGAGGAAGAATCAAATGAGGGGGAAATAGAGTCAGATGAAGAGGAGGAGCAAGTGCCTCTACAAAGGAGAACTCGACTGGCCAAAGCCATAGAATTGGAAAGAAAGAAGAGTATCACAAATACCCTACCACCCACCCAAGCTGAAATGGTAGAACTCTCTTCTTCAAAAGATGAAGTACAATGATGGGTGAATGAGAAAAGGGAGGTAGGTGATGATGTTCTCTCCATCCTAGATTTTGATTTCATGCGAGTGGGTACAAAATTGGTTGGAGATAAGATTAGAGATACTCCTACAGGTGAAATTCAATAGCAAGATTGGATGCAGATGCCAACCAAGACACAAGGTCCTCATCCAACTCCCCCATCTTCACCTCAAGTTATGATGGTAGATAAGGTTTCAGTGACAACTCCACCTTTGAGTTCAGAAGAACATGTTTAGAAGGAATCGTCATTAAAAGGAGAACCAGAACCAAGGATTATTGATGAGCCCTCAAAAGAGGAACATGTAGTAGAATGTATACAACAACCTTCTCACAAAGTTGAGGATCAAACTACGAGATCTATAGAAACAGAGACTATAGAAAAAGAACCCTCACAACAGGATACTCCAAGCAAGAGTGATAAAGGGAAGGACGTAGTTGAACACATACCTTCATCATCCAGAGCCAAGATTATAGAAATACATATCCCAAGATGGTTCTGAAAAGAAATAATGAGAAGTGCTAAGCATCAATTCCTCACTTCAAAGGATGATATTTGTGACATTGTAGAGATTTTGAACAAGCCTAACTCTCCATTACATGATGCAACACCCTTTGCATTCATTACTACTACTCGAAACCAAGACTTATTTGCATAGGTGGCTCACCCTTCAAAAGGTATAGATGAAGAAGCTATTAGCCTTCAGGACTATGAAGTGAAGGATATCATGTTAGGAAAGCCTACACGGGATACTTCCTGACAGATGATGACTATGGGAGTCAAGGAGCTTCTTAACTATATGGAATAGGATGAGATTGAAATCAAAACACTTCGAAGGCAAGTTGAGATCTTAAAAGGATATTTAGCTGAAGTTATTGGTCCTCTTGATTCTGAATGCCATTCTTAGAGAAGGGGAAGGTGTAGGGCTCAGTCCATTTTTGAGAGCTTGTTAAGATTGGCGAGATAGCCTTGAGGATAGGGGTGTCACTATAATCAAAGGAAGTATGAAGTTATTGCATGCTACACAAGAGAATGTTGATAAGATCGTGTCAATTTTGAGGTAGGACTTTAGTATTATGGATGAGGTATGGGTATGGAGCAAGGATTTAAAAACTCTACAGGCCATAAAAGGGCAAAGGTACCACATTCTAATTGATGTATATACCAGAGAAGAGTTAGACATGATAGATGATTGGATAGAAAAGATTGTAGATGGAAATAAAGTGATGGAAACATTAGATGATGAGATACATAGGCTCAAGGACCAAGCCTGAGAGAAAATTTTGGAAGCAAAAAAGTTGTACATTGATGCATGCTTGGACATTTTTGAAAATGAAGAATGAGAGAAGATTTTACCAGTTGAGGTAATTGTGGAGAATTTTGGAAAGGCTTTAGAGGAAGCATCCAGTGATGAGGACATCAGACAAGCCTTCAGGATAGAAGAAGCATTGTTAGAGTTGGACACCATAACTTGAGATTTTGTAGAAACTCGAATTGAGGTGGACGACTACAGAAAAAAAGGTCAAAGACAAGTATGAGGCTTTGGATCTTCCTGATGCTACTAAGATTATTGAGATTACAGTGAAATTCAAGGGAAAACATCCAAACATATCTTTAGGATAAAGATGAGAAAAACCCAGATGCCAGAATTTCAATTTTGACACTTAGTAAAATTTTGAGATTTTGACCTAGTCAAGGTCCACAGCTCCGTAGCTTTGCAATTTAGAGTTGCACTGACAGTTCACTGCTAGTTCCAAAAATAACACTTTCCATGCATTGGGATCACATTTTGATGGAAAGTTAAATCCGACACACATCAAGTGAAGGGCCAACTTCTATTTTTGGTGTCTCCATGCACTTCTAGTTTGACTGATGGCTTCCTCCTACTTTCTCTCTCATGCTTTCATTATTTTTGACATGTAAAGGGCTCATGCATCTAATTAATGAATAAAATATGGATGGAGTAGATTACTAGTTTGTATATATTTAGTTTGTTTTAATATTTTAAAAGCATTTTATTGTGTCAAGATATCTCTCACTCTCAACACAAATTGAGGAGATGATTTCTTATAAATACCCCATTGTAAAATGTAACAAGGGCCACTATTATTATGCAATAAAGTTATGATTTTGGTGCTAGCATTCAGAGAGTAGTTTTTCTTGCCTGAATGTGTCATTGTTTTGTGGATTTTATTCATGAGATTTTGATTAAGCCAAAGATTTATTGCATTGTTTCTAGTTGTGCGATCTTTTAGTTTTGGTGTTTGCTACAGATATATGAATTCTGTTGACATAACGAGCTTGAGAAGAGATCACCCAATTGTGTCTACATAGCTTTTTATCTTGCATGAGCACACTTTTCATGGCCTTGTGATTTGATGAAGAGTGAAACATCATTCAATTTATTAAAGATTCTCACCGATGATTGCATCAATGGATTCTAGGAAGCGTTGCTCCTGTTTTCATTGGTTTCCTACCAATTTCTTCAAAGGTTTAACTCGCAGCATGTTGTGTTGTGTAGCTTATGTCCATTTAGGAATTTCAATTTCAAGTTATTTGATTTCATGTTATTTTCTTTTAGTTTCACTATTTTCTATGCTAACCCCCTATTAGAATAGGACCTCATAGTAGCTGCATTGTTAGAGTTGCATTCATTGAAAAATAGAAAATACAAAAATATTGTTCTTTTGGTGTGATATTTTGAGACAAAAAATGGATCTTACTTCGATTTCAAGATAAAAAGGTTTTAGAACCAGCAAAGGCCTCCTTGTGAACATTCACGTTTATCTTCTACTAAGTAAATTTTGGTATGTCACAAGACAAACACTGAACCTTGGAGCGGATCCTTAAAAAGATCTTCTTTTTAAGAGAGGAATTACACTATGGTTTCCTACCATTGACCTCATGCAAAACGAACACCCAATAGGAACCAAGGAAGATGATGAGGTGATTTGGAAGATATTGAAGAAGTTAATGTCACCATTTAAGAAGGTAGTTCAAATGATATAGTTGTTGATCTCTTGTACCAATGATTTCACAAAGGAAACATTAATTGGGAGACTTGAAGCAGTTGAGAATGAGCTTGACGGTCTAGAGAATTAACCAAAATGGAAACAACTTTTAGTGCCTTAAATATTTGACCTAGTTTATCAAGGAACACAAGTGCTAGAGGAGACTTTGCTAGTAGTAGAAAATCTAATGAGCATAGAAAGATAGAAGGAGTAGCCCTTTTGGTAAGAAGAGAAAAGGATGGTTAGAAATTTTTTAAATGTTGGACTTGTAATAAGTTTGGTCATTATGCATCTAAGTGTCCTAAAAGAGAGAAAAAATATAAAAAAAAGTTTAAACCTAGAAGAGATAGGGAGTGCTTGTATGCAAATGAAGAAGATGATTATGATGAACAAGCCATAAGTGATAGTGATGATGGAATAAGATTTAGAGAAATCAAAGAAGAAAGTCTAGAGAAAATGATTTTGGTAACATAGGTAGAAAATAAATTTGTTTGGATAATTGATAGTGGTTGTTTACATCATATGACTAGTAATATGAACAAGTTTTTTGACTTCAAAAGTCATGATGGAGGCATTGTCAGAGTTTGAAAAAATATAGTGTGTCATGTTAAAGGTATTGGATCTATAACTATTGATGGTAAAAATAACACTGAGGATGTATATTTTGTTGATGGTTTGAAGCACAATCTTCTAAGTGTTGGATAACTAGTTGATAAAGGTTATTAGTTATAATTCACAGAGAAGACATGCATGATTAGAGAAACAGATAGAAAGGTAATTGGAATAGGAACTAGAACTAGAGGTAATGTATTTTAGTTGAATCCAACTAAAATGACATGTTTTGTTGCTAAGGTAGATGATAGTTGGTTATGACATAAGAGATTTTTTCATATAAACTTTGACAACATTGTCAAAACTAGTAGTATGTTTCTAGTTAGAGATTTGCCTAAGATTGTTAAGCCTACTAACACAATTTGCAAAGAGTGTGTATTGGAAAAACATATTAGATTTCTTCTTCCAGCTAGAAGTTTACTGCTACAACAAAATTAGAGATTGTACATAAAAATCTTAGTGGCCCTACAAAGACTAAAGAATTCTATGGTGAAAGGTATTTAATGATTTTAGTTGATGACTTTTCTAGAATGATGTGGGTTGCATTTCTTAACTAAAAATTAGAGGCATTTGATAAGTTAATGATATTCGAGAACAAAGTTGAGAATGAATCATGTATGAAGATTAAATTTTTAAGATCAGGTAGAGGAGGAAAGTTAACTTTAAATGAATTTAACATCTTTTGTGAAGCTAATGGAATCAAAAGATAGTTATCAGCTCTGAGAACCCCTGAACAAAATGAAATTATAGAGAGAAGAAATGTGATAGTAACAAAAGAAACAAGAGAAATGTTAGTTGAGAATGATGTATCCAAGATATTTTGGAGTGAAGCTGTGAATAAAATAGTCTATACTATGAACAAAGTGTAAGTTAGGAAAGACACAAACAATACCTCTTATGAACTGTGGTTTGGTCACTCACCTATAGTTAAGTATTTCAAAATTTTTGGTAGCAAATGTTATATCAAAAGAGATGATGATGTTGGTAAGTTTAATTCTAGAAGTGATGAAGATATATTTCTTGGTTATTCATTGAAAAGTAGAGCTTCTAAATGTTATAATCTAACAACTAAGACTATTGCTGAGAGAGCCAATGTAAGAGTTGAGAAATTTAGGATACAAGAAAGAGTAGTTGACTACAATTTTGATGATGAGAATATTGTTACTAAACTAAGGAATGATGAAGTATTCTTTGAGACTAGCAACAATTTGTAGAATGAAGGAGAGAAAAGGCATGAAAAAAGCTCAGAACCTTCAACAAAGTTAAGAGTTGAGATAACAACTACTTCTAGTAAGAATATGATAAAGAATCATCCATCAAAGTAGATCATCAGAAGCATAGATAAAGGTGCGATGAAAAGAAGTAGAATCAATGAAGAACTATGTCTAATATCTCAAGTTGAACCAAAGAAAGTAGATGAAGTATGTAAAGATGACTATTGAAAGAAATCTATGAAAGATGAATTGAATCAGATAGTAAAGAACAAAATATGGGAATTGGTCCCTACACTAGCAAGCAAGAATATGATTAGAACAAGATGAATGAAAAAGGTGAAGTTGTAAGGAACAAAGAAAGATTGGTATGTAAAGGTTACTCACAACAAGAAGCAATAGACTATGATGAAACCTATGTTCCTGTTTAAGAATAGAAATAGTAAGGTTATTATTAGCCTATGCAGCACATAAGAAATTCAAAGTGTATCAAATGGATGTCAAGTAAATATTTCTAAATGGAGAACTTGAAGAAGAGCTATACATAGAATAGCCTAAAGTTTTTCCTTAAATAGATGACAAGGACATAGTATAAAGATTAAAGAATTATTGTATGGCTTGAAGAAAGCACCCAAAACTTGGTACACAAAGTAGGACAAGAATTTGACAAATCTTGGATTTAGCAAAGGTATGGAAAATAGTGATCTATATTGGAAATAAATAGATGATTTTGATAATATTTATTGATGATATCATATTTGGAGGAAATGATGATGAAAGTGACAAGTTTATAGAGGAAATGAAGAAGGAATTTGAAATGAGTATGATAGGAGAGATTAAATACTTAGTAGGATTATATATTATATAGGACAAAGAAGAACTCTTCATTTCTCAAACTAAGTATTTGAAAGATCTACTGAAAAGGTTTGGTTTGGAAACATGTAAACCAATTGGAATACCTATGGTAACTAGACACAACTTATATTCAAAGGATGAGACACCTACTATTGAGTAAAATAAGTACAAATCTATGATTTGAGGGTTGCAGTATCTAACTCACACAAGGCCAGATATAGAAAATGGAGTTGAAATTGTTGCAAGATTTCAAGTTGATCCCAGAGAAGCACATTTTGAAATAGTTAAAAGGATATTTAAATATCTTAAAGGAACACCAAATTTTGGATTGTTGTATGAAATATCTAATGATTTCACTTTATATGCTTATATAGATGCTGATTGGGTAGGCAGTATGAATGATAAAAAGAGAACTAGTGGTGGAGCCTTTTTTCTTGGAGGAAGATTGGTTTCTTGGTTAAGCAAGAAGCAAGATTGTATCTCATAGAGTATGATAGAAGTAGAATATGTTGTAGCAACAAATAATTGTAATCAAGTTGTTTGGATGAAATAGATGATGAAGGATATAAGGATAGAATTTAGTGAACTTGTTGTCATACATTGTGATAACAAAAATGCAATGAATATGTCAAAGAATCCAATGTTGCATTCTAAGACTAAGAAAATTTCTATCAAGTATCACATGTTGAGAGATAAAGTTGAAGAAAATAAAATAAAATTGGAGTATGTAAGCACCAAAGAGAAAATTGCAGATATGGTATGCTAGGGGTTATGCCCCTTCCTACATCAGAGTAGATGATGCAAGAGTGCTCCAGTCTAGTGTAATAGAGCACTATTATTTCTCTAGATAGAATGCTAATGATTCCTCTATGGGGGAGTATCTATGATGGATAGAGTCATATATGACTCTTGTTGGATGTTATTTTGAAAAGAATCTTTGGAAACTTGAGCAAGTCAGAGGCAGTTGTTGCAGAGATTGATTATTGTTGAAACCTTTGGCATTGATGTCAATTGGGGAGAGATTACAACATGAAAAATAATTTGATATATAGTACATTGAAGGGGGAGATCACAAAATTTTATAGAGTACATTTAGGTATATCAATGGGGGAGAATGATTGATGAAGAGGATTTAAAAAGAAAGGTTAGCAGTCTTTTATAGTTGGTATTTTTGGAACTAGATGTTTTTCATCTATGTTGCCATCAATGTCAAAGCAAGATTGTTGGAAGCATGAATGCTGATGATACTTATATAGGGGATTATTTTAGAAACATGATTAGATAATTATCATGATGATATTTTATATTCATGACTATGTTTTTCATTGATGTCAACATAGTATTTTTTGTGGTATCTAATAGAAGAAGAACAGAAAGATCAAGTTGATATGGACAATTAGTTGAGTACTTTCACTAAGAGAGGTTAAAGGGAGATAATACTAAATGTCTAGTATATGTAGCTAACCTTGAAAGCATAATATATTAAGTCTATAAGAAGTTATGAAAGTTTCAGTGAAGACCATTTTGAGATAGAGTTTACAAAAGCATGTTTTGGTAAGCTATTATATCTCTTAGTAGATTTGTTATTCTAAGAAGCTAAAGTTACAGATGTGTAGAAGACTTGTTGGAGATGATGTACCTAATATCATTCATCATAATTTTACACATATAAAATGTTATTCAAGTTACAAGGTGAAAGATAAATATCATCACTAAGTGTAACATGTTCTTAATGAAGTCATATAATAATTAATTGAGAAGGTGTGACAACCAAATATGTGAATTGTTTTATGGATTCAGTATTAAGGAAAGAAATTTTCCTTTATCATGTAGGGATGCAAGTGAATGATTTTAAGTAGCACAAAGAGTAGAATGTGAAGATAAGAAGAGCAGAGTGAAGTTTGAAAGAACTTCATTACTAAGATTTTATTTGATGATCTAAAGTTTATTATTAGGATATGAGGTTTGTGACCTGGTGTACAAGGTCTAATAGTGATTGGTCTGGTTGATAGGATAGAGGAAAGAAATTAAAGTATAGTACAAACAATTATTATAAAAGGAATGGTTGAGAGATTAGTTAGACAATGAGTTCAATGGTCTTTCCCTAGAAGTTACTTGGACAGTGGGTCCTTCTATCTTCCACAACTATTAACAAGGTTGGAATCTCCTAATAGGGATTCAAAGTCTCCTGATAGGGACTCACATGTATTAAATGTTGTAATAGACTCCTAATAGGGTCCATTATCTAACAAGGAGTATTTATATTAGTACAAAATCTTGTGGGCATCATTCCCACTAGGGTTTTCCCTTTGATCAAGAGTTTCCCTAGTTAACATATCTAGTGTAATTGTGTATGTGCATCTTGTTATGGTTGTTGTTTACTTTGGTTGAATGGTTAAGATTATTCAAGGTTGATAAATTTTTTAGTTATTGGATAACTAATTCAACCCCCCCTCTCATTTATCTTAATAGGCTATTGTTTCTAATACTTTTCACTAGATTGAGATTGTGTATAAAAAAAAAAGTGACCCTTATTGCAATTTTGACCTCTAGCTCTACCTCATCATGTTCTATAGAAAGAAAAAAAGTTTCCACTCCTCATAGCAATAGTCATAGAAAATGACTTAAAATAAAGTCTCAACAAGGATCACACTAGAACTTTGTCTCAACATGAGATAAGTGTGTTGTATATCTAGGTACGAATAGTCTAAGAAATGGCTAGAAAAACCAAGAGTTATGACTATTGTGATGCAAGGTATGATGAACACAAGAGAACAAAATAAGACAAACAATTAAGGAGGCTAGTTTGTGTGTAAATCACTAGTTGTCAAATAAGAAAGAAATCAGAGTTTGACACTATTATAGATAGTGGAATGACCAAATGTTTCAGACAAAGATCAAACTTGGATCAAGTTTTGATGAGGGATCTCAAAATAAGTAACTATTTTTGACAAATTTGGATAGATTCACATGAGGAAATGACTCCAAGGTGAGGAAATATAGAAAAACAAGTGAGAAAAAAACTCTAATAGATCAATTTTGATAGTTTTAGGACAAAATTTCATGCAAAGATTCACATAGAACTGCGTAAGGAAGTAAAATGAACCAAGTGAGATTTTAGAACAATAATTTTGGACCCATTTTCTCGTGCAAGAATTTGCATAAAGATACATGAGGAAAGGAACATGTGACAAAAAAAGACAATTTTTTTGACTCCAAAGTTCAAGATTTTGATAAAATCTCATGTGAGGGTTCATAGACAACTACAAGAGGAACTACAGAGAGCCGCGTGATGAAATGCAAATTGATAGTTTTCTCACGTGAAATATTGCAAAACTGCAAGCGAGAAAAGGAGCAAACTAACATGTTTTGACCATACTTGAAGAGATTTTCAATGGTCTTAGTAGTTTCTAAATAATGACTAATAGTGTTTGAAAGTTTTAGGTAAATATGGACATCATTTTTAGATTTTGGACATCATTTTGGTTTGTAAGTAGACAGTTATTTTTTAGACAAGGGATGCAAGTAGTAGTCTCAAACAATCCAACTAAGGACAAAGCAACTTAGAAGGATGGGGGAGTCTTGACCTTTTGTTTGTTTTGATGACTTGGATAGTTTTTAGAATAAAAAAAGACACTCTTTATCCCTATAACCAAAAATGGTAGAGGCAAAAAAATCTTTGTCTCACAACTTCTGTGCAAGCATTCACCACACATAGTTGTGTCATCCAACTAGAGGGCCCATTGTTTTTGGTGCATTCCAAGAACTCAATAACATATATGCTCAATGAGAATCCTTGTGGTAGGGGTCAAGGGTGTATAACACCTTCCAACATCTAGGTTCATGTCTATGGTGAGGATCTATAGGAGAGATTCCTCCCACTCCTTGCACAAAGATTATGCCCCATTTTGGAGGTGAACTGGGTAGCAACAATCTAAAAGTTTTTACTTGCCTTCTATTCAAATTAATCCTTGGTGGCTTCATGAATGAATTTGAAGCCATCAGAACACACCAGCATCTAAAAGTGCACACACTTGACAAGAAAGATTGGGGGCCATGCTACTTAGTACAATAGATAAACCCCCTTCTTGATATGCAATATTAGAATCAAGAAGAAGAAATTAACATGGTTTTGGAGTCTTTCACTTTATAAAACTTCTTTATTATAGTGATTTGGAATAATTGGAAAATGGTGTGTTCTTACTTGGGTCATTCCAAGAGGTTGGATGGCTTTGATAGACCCTCTAAAGGTTGACTCAAACTAGTGGTTCAGATCTAAGGGTCAAAGTTTCTAATTGTTCCAAAGGGAAAAGAGCATACTCCTCTACCTTGTCACCTTACCCAAACACACAAAACATGTTCATCGCTAAGTTAGTTTATCAATCCCAACTTTTCTTTTCTCAAGATTTTGATTTTCCTAAAAGGAAGTCATCATCTCTTCATAGAAAACATTCACATAGGAGAACTGCTAACTTTCTTTCCTCCCTCATGTACCTTCTTCCAAATGTTTCTAGATTTTTGATTTACTCTTGGACATCACTTTAAAGTAGCAAAGAGAATACTCCCCTAGTCCTTTGTCTAGAGCCCTACAAAGTTCACAAGTCCTATTAAACTATGTGTGTAAGAAAACAATAAAAGACACAACGTTTGAGTGGGTTTGACTTCATTCTTTGACAAAATCTTTGAATAAGAATCCTACAATCAAATTGTTAGTATTGTTTGCAATTTCATGATAAGGTGTCTTTGACAAGTGATTTATACACCACTATTAGGCTATGAGAAACCAAAAATCAAATGCTTCAAAAATAATTGTTAAATTAACAACATTATGGAAACATAATTTGAAAGCTAAAATTTTCTTTTAATGGTGTAGAGTTTTGTGTGAGATTCTACATAGACACATGTGAGAATATGTTATGTACCATGCAAGAAACCACATTATTATACATTGTTTCATGCAAAAATGTGCAACACTATAAGCAAAATTTTAGTTTCTTCGCATGAGAATCGAATTTTTCATGTGCGAAACCAAGGAATTGTATGGATAGAAATGATAGAACATCAAAATTTTGAAAATAAATAGCAAATGAGGCTAGAAAGTTGATTTCTTGGCCCCACGATGGGAACCATATATGTGAGTGCTAATTATAGCCTATAAATTAATCACACTTCAACATGATCATTATATGTAAGAATCATCCCAAGATGAACATGGAATTGTCCATTTGAAATGATCTTACAAATCAATATGTTACCTTCTAACTAATTGGATTCTATAGTCCACTCTTAGAGTTAATAGATCAACAACTATATGACTAGTACAAAGGATTTCTTCTAAGATAGATGATATGCAATATTTAAGCTATATGTATGCAAGTTACTCTAAGAATATAACGAAAAAATTGATCTAAATGTATGCATGATTAATCTATTATGAAAGAGAGAATATAAAAAAAATGTAATTATGATTGGAAGAGTTGAGTAATCAAAATGACATTAATTTGATACATTTCATATGCCTTCTCCAAAATAAGAAGTTGGAAGTTTATTAAATAGAATCCAAGAATTTGATCAACATTCAAGACCAAATAGAATGAATGGAAAAGATTGAGAGTGAGATTCAGTTAGAATAAAAGATTCTCTTGTGAAAAGGGAATTAAATGGTCACTTCTAAATGTGATGAGGAGTTAATTGATCTTATTCCCTTTCTAATTCTAGTTTACTCATAATTTCTAATGAAATTCCAAACTGAAGATAGATAATAATGTGAGATTATTGATTTAAAAGGTTAAATATGACCTTATGTGGTTTGATTAATTGAATATTTAAATTCAATAATTAGAATAAAGGTATATTAATTAAGTCAAATATATTTAATTCCTATATACATTAGCTAAAAGGTGATTTTAATTTAATTAAAGTATGAAGAATTATAATTAAGTTATGTTTAATGTAGCTAATTTGAGCCAATACTTTAGAATTAAATAAATTATATGATTAATATAGATTAGGGATTTTCTAGGTTTGACACTTAGGTCAAGTAGAGATTATTAGAATCAGAATTGCTTAGTATAATAGGACTTTGAGTCAGATTATAAGCTCAAAATTGGATGAGCATGACAATGTGCTAATTTAGGGGTATTACGTCAGTTACCAAAGGAAGTCAGAAGGAAAGTCTTTTCTAAGTTAGTGTTAACCGAGTTGGGTCAGCTAACAAAGGATTTTCTTGTATCACTATGTTGAATCTATTAATTTTATTTGTTAGTTCTAGCCAACTCATGGTTGAATACTATTTATTTGAAAGTGTATTCAAGCTGACTTGACTAGGTAAATCATATAAAGTATAAGGTCAAGTTGAGGATTGAATTGTGAAGAAGCATGAGATTGAAAAGATAAATCAAGGAAGTGAATTGGAAGGATATTAGAATATCTAAATTGACCAAGCTACAAAGACATTTTGATAAGGAAGGATAAAGTATTCAAGACATAACATATATATGAAATTAGAAAAGACAATTGCATCATCAATTAGGTTAAGTCATTGTTATTCTCAAATAACTGTAGTAGTGAATCAAATCTCCTGATAGAGCTAGCCTAACAACTATTTGCCAAATCCTCTAACAAGGTGGCATTTCTAGATTGAAGTATCCAAAGACCTCTAACAAGGCCACTCCTAATAGGGTGAACTAAATCCTTTAACATGTTCATGCCTAATAGTGTATTTTGTAACCTTTAATAGGGTTGGCTCCTAACTGGGCTCACTTTAGAAGAGTGAAAAGTAGTAACTACTTATAATTGATGGTTTTCCAAATTGGGTTTCCATGTTAAGTATTGGTGTCTCTTGTGTTCATGGAATTTTCTTTATGATTCTAAAACTAAGTTAATTAATGTTAAACACACTAAACATCTTAATAACTAATTATTTAAGTGTTTACTAAGTGGCAATAATTCTTAGTGTAAACTGAGTGTTCCCATGCTAATTGATTTACATCATCATTTAAGCTTTAGTAGAGTTTTGGTTTTGTATTGTAATAATATCTTAAGGTATCTTGGATTTTTTTTTTTGGTAACTAATTCACCCCTCCCCTCTTATTTACTCCTCTTATATTTCCAATAGGTCCTTCTTCAATTATCTTGACTCATCTGGAACTATGCTCTACCTTCTCTCAACTCTACAACTTTAGACCTCAATCACTTGTTTTCTGGGCTCTCCTTTCTCTTTTACATGATAACCCTATGTTAATTAGGCTCTTAATTCTCCTTTTCATAAAAAATATTTGAATTTGACTTCATTATTTTCACTCTCCTTTACACCTTGAGATTCCACTTAGCTTGGATCTTCTGGATCTTTTGCTAATCACTCAATAATCTAACTTTTCCTCTTTAAAATCTGCCTACTTTTATAATTTCTTTCATGTTCACTTGTAACCCCTAATCTACAAATTCAAAATCTAAGCTCTCATCCATACTACTAGCTTGGCTTCCTATTATAGTAGTGCACTACTCTTTCTAGATGTAGCATGTTTGTATAAAAGTCACAAGAGTTATATGTCTTTTATGAACTGTTCTTGTTAGAAAGATTCAATTTTGAATTCTTTCAACAATTACTCCATATATACTTCTTACCCTTTACAAGAATAGGAAGTCACAGGTCTCTTGTTCCATGCTCACCTTGATGACTTGGCCAAACTAACTCACTGGTCTATCTTCCTTCCCTTATTCTTGGAATCCTTTGCTCATGTAGATTTTACTTATCATATTTTGTATAAGTTGATCACATCTATCATTGCCTCTATTGGTTCCACACTTCTCTTCTTTGATCACCCTTATGAACTAGAGTCACACATTAATGTGCTTTGTTGGTTATTCCTCTCTACTAGTCTTTGTTCCTTTGTGTGCCTTGACATCAATGAAAATACTTTTGATAACTAACTCTAAGTTTGTCTATCAATTAGTTATGCCAATACTACCCCCCTTTGACATTTATGAAAACACTTAGTCATTTTAGCACTCTTTGTTTTGTCACCTTTCCTTTACTTTATTTTCTTCTTCCATCTTCTCTCCCTATGATAGTGCATCCACATGCTTTGACACTTTTGTGACTCTGCTCATATTTTGTATTATGTTCTTCTCACACTTGCTCTTTTTAGGTTTTATTTTCTAAGCTCCCCCTTTGTTCTTTTTCTTTTGCTCCTCTTAACTTATCCCCATTTGAAAAAAAACTCGAAAAGTAACCATCTATTCTCTCAAATTTTCCACATATTGATTAGTTCTATTTTATCATCAACCCTCCTTTAAACTTCTTCATTTCATAGGTTGATGCTTTCCTATCCACACTTAGTTCAGGCTAGATAATGGTAAGACCCCTATCATCTCTTAGATACTTGAAAGAATCTATCTGAAGAGGCTTTGCAAATATATCATCTTATTGCTACTAAAGAATATATGTGATTTGTCTTTGTATATATCAATGAATTTTTTATATGTTAATTCCACTAGTGTTATCATAGTTGATAGCTTAGTTCCTCCATTTTATCTTGAACTCCTTCAATTAGTTGTTTTATCCAAGCAACCTTAGTGTAATTCATTTCTACAGCAACATATTCTTCTTTGGTTGTTGATTGTGATATGTGATTTTTCTTCTTGCTGGTCCATGCAACCATTCTTCCTCCAAGAAAGAATGCACCCCTAGTTGTGATCTTTTTGTCATCTATGTTCTCCATCTGACCATTGTCAGTAAAGACACTAAGCTAAAACTTACCCTTGTGAGGATACCATGGGCCATACTCTTCAATACCCTTTAGATACCTAAATACCCTATTCACATCTACCATGTGCAATTCTTTTGGGTTGCAAAAAAATATGGTTACTATTCCAATTACTTGTATGTTTGGTTTATTGTGCATGATATAATATAGTTTACAAATCATGGATCAATAAAGTGTCTCATTTACATTAGGGATTTCATTCTTGTTTGAGAGCTTGCAATTTTTCACCATTAGAGTGCTTATAAATTTTATTTCCTTTATATTCTTTAGTATTTCCTTAACATATTTTGTTTTCCCTATAAAGATCCCTCCTTTTAACTAGGACTCTTGAAGTTTGATGAAGAACTTGATTTCTCCAATCATGGACATTTCAAATTCTCTCTTTATGGAAATCAAAAAACTTATATCTATTTCCTGCTTCATGTATAAATTACAGTTATCACTGGTACTTATGAACCCAATCTTTATCAAGTATAGTGCAGTCTCTGATACCATTCTCTTAGTGCCTATTTTAGTCCACACATGGATTTCCTTATTCTACATACTTGATTATTTTACTTGTTTATCCTCAAACCCATGGGTTTTTTGATATATAATTCTTCTTCTAAAACTTTGTTTAGAAATACAAATTTCATGTCCATATGATACATTTTGAAGTTCTTATAGGTTACAAATGCTAGGTGTATTTATATTTCTTCTAATTTGGCCACTGGTGCAAAGGTTACTTGATAATCTATTGCTTCCTCTTATGCATAGCCTTTGTAAAAAATTTTGGCCTTGTTTTTGACTACCTCTCCATCTTCATTCATCTGTTTCAAAATTCCCATTTTGTACCAATAAAATTCTTGTCATGTGGTCAGCCAAACAAGGTCCACGTATCATTCTTCATTATTTGATCAATTTCATCCTCCATTGGCTTTTCTTCAATTTTCATCTTTTAGAGCTTCCCATGTAGCTTTTGGTTTCATGTGTGACAATTGTCATACTATCTCTCTTACCTTTCTCCTAGTTATCACTCTAGCATCCTTGTCACCAATTATCTATTCTACTAAGTGGTGTCTCCTCGCATATTTTTTTAGCATCAATTCCACTTTGGGTGATTCTGATCTTTTTTTATTTATGTTGAGCTTCTTCTTCTTTGGCTAATACAACTTCTTGTATAGATTCCTCCTTTACTAGTATTTCACTTTACTATATTACTTAGTGGTATATAATGAAACTACTTATAATCTTTTGGTCCTTTCTTGCAATTTTCATCATTCTTCTTCGAGAATTTATCCACCCTTACATAGGAAGATTCCAATTTTTTTTTTGTAGATGTTTAGACACCTACATGCTATTCTCTTGGTAGAGTATCCCAAAAGGATACCCTCATCACTCTTATGATCAAACTTTCCTTGATTTTTATCTCTCTCGACATAACTTTTTCTTCCAAAGACCTTGAAGTAGATGAAAAATGTTATGTAACAAAATCATAATTCATAGGGAGTCTCTTTGTCTCTTTCTTCACTTGTACCCTATTCAAGGTGTACACAGTTGTGCTTACAACCTCTCTCTAGTAGATCTGTCAAACATTGTTTGGGATCATCAATATTTTAGCATAAAATATGATGGTTCTGTTTATTCTCTTTACAACACTAGATTCTACTAAGGTGTTTTGGAAATGAAATTTTTATTTTTATTCCATGCTCCTCAAAGTAGGTTTCAAATTTTATGTGAGGTTAACTCACCTCCCTATTTCAATCTCAAGCATTTCAATTCTCCACTAGTCTCCCTTTCTACTTTTTTCTCTAGACTTTGAACATGTGGAAGTCGATTGACTTTTCTTTAAAATTAAATATCCACATCATTCCAGAAAAATCATCAATAAAAAACATAAATCATCTATCACTAGATACATTCTTTATCCTCATAGGGCAACACAAGCCAACATGAACTAGATCTAGTACATGTTCCAAAGTAAGTGACTTGCTAGAGAAACTTGAACTTGCCAACTTTGTTAGTTGACATTTGTAGACACATAAATCTAATTACATTATTTAAATAATCATATTTAGTCATCTCTTAAGGTGTCATTAATTAAATATTAAATATTTATTTAATTCAATATTGTATATGTGAAAATGCAGCGTATGCTAACACACACACTTCAACACGATCATTGTATGCGGATTCATCTCAGAATGAACATTGGATTGTTCATCCGAAATCTGCCCTACAAAGTGACCTGTTGCCTTCTATCTAAAGGGATTTTGCCTGTTAATATCCTCAGAATCAAGGTGCAAGAAACCAAACCCTCTAAGAACGAAGGATTTGATAATGAAATTAAGCTAAGAATGAGTATGCAGATTAATCTAAAATGAAAGATGCAATGTAATCTAAGAACAAATAAAGAAAACTAGATTAAGCATATGTATGATTAAACTAAAATGAGATTAAACTAAGAATGAGAATGTATGCAATAAATGTAAGTAAATATGAGCATGAATTTCAGCAGCGATTCGATGCAAATTCTCCAAATTCAACCTTCCAAAATGAAGAGATGAGGGTCTCTTAAATAGACTTTCCTAGAATCCATCAACGGTTGAGATTGATTCGGATCAACGGTCAAGATTGAAGATGAGGTTTAGTCATAAAGGGAGATTCCCAAATTAAAGGGAGTTAACAAATTTGATTTTGAGTAAAATAAGGAGTTAACTGTTTTAATTTGAGTAGAAAAAAGAGTTAACTCATTTAACTCATTTTTTATCAATAGTGAACTGGAAATTTCCCTTTTTGAACTGAAGAGAGATTTTGTTGAGATATTTAATTTAATAAAATGAGATATGCTCTCATAATTACTTTTTCTATTTAATTAAATAATCTGTAATTAATTAGAGACACTTTTGTTTAATTAAATAACTTCATCTAATTAATTAGGAATGGCTTCCCATTTAATTAAATAACTTTGTTTAATTATTTAGAAGTAAGTACTCCATTTAATTAAATAATTTCTTTTAATTAATTAGAAATACCTTTCTCATTTAATTAAATAATTACATTTAATTAATTAAGATAGGCGTATTTATTAAATTAAATAAATTTAATTCCATAGTACATTAGCCTTAGGATATAATTTAATTTAATTAAAAGTATAAATACTTAATAATTAAATTAAATATTAATCAATAGGTTTAATGTGACTAATATGAGTAAATACTATAGGAATTAAATAATAAGCATGATGAATGTAGATTTAGGTTTTTTGCATCTGACAATTAAGTCAAGTAGCGAATAGCAAAATGAGAAATGCCTATTAGAATAGGACTTTGAAATTATCAGAAATAGACCAGAATTGGTAAAATGGCAATGAGCCAATTTTGGGGTATTACATTTTGCCCCTCTTAGAATGAATGTGCAAGCAGCATGTTCAATTCAAAGATAATTAGAAAGCATGATGCGAACATGAGATTGGTTCTGAAGGTGATGATATGGAGACCAATTGATAAGCTTTTTAAGGACCATCTCTAGAATAGAGCTTAATCCTAAGGAATCCAAGAAGAGAACTTAGATACCTAAGATTGATAGCATTTAAAAGACTAACTCCAAAATGAAGCATAATCTTTAAGGATCCAGACAGAACGTCTAGATACCTAAAATTGATAAGCATTTAAAAGGCTTCTTTAGAATGAATTTTAACCTTTAAGGATCCAGATAGAACACCTGGATACCCGAGAGTGATAAAGCATTTAGAAGACTATCTCCAGAATAGAGCTTAATCTTCAAGGATCTAGATAGAACACCTAGATACCTAGAATTGAAAGCATTTAGAAGATTATCTCCAGCACGAAGCTTAACCTTCAAGGATCTAGATAGAACACCTAGATACCTAAGATTGATTAAAAGATAACAAGGTCCAATCATAAGCCATATAATCATCCCCAGAACAAGGCTTGATCCTCAGGAGTCAGGGTTTAGACTGTCCCAATACCTTTTCATTGAACTCTGAGAAGAGTTGTTATAAGATTGATTAGTTGATGAAAAGATAGGATAGATAGAAAAGATGCCAAATAGAAAGGAACAAGATGCCCCGAGTGATTAAATGCCCCAAGCGATAGATGGCAAAGATGCCAGATAAAAGGGAACAAGATGCCCTGAGCATTAAGTATTCAATGATGTAATCATCCTGCCCCCTCAGGAGAGAAATCAAAAGATGACACACCAAAAATATGATTTGAAGTAGTATATTATGTTAGTAGAATCTAGAAGAGATCAGAATGATCTAAAGATTGGGTTGATTTGAAATGATTGCGAAGTCGAAAACAAAATTGAGTTTGATAAAAGTTGACCAAATTCAGCCACAGTTGACTTAAGTTGACTATTTTCAAAATGAATTTTGAAAATATGGAGACTGTAAAATTGAAAGGATTCCAAGAATCGTAAAGTATCAGAAAGATTTGGGCTGCACAAGTGTTCGATCACGTTGGTCCCCAAAATTTTAAAACACATTTTTAAGGCTCTTAGGTGTGTTAGATTTTGAATTTGATCTCGAAAATAGATTCAGAATGGTCCAATTAGCTAGGGGTGCAATTTTTGGGCAAATTCGAGCACTTTGAAAAATTTGGTCAACACCTATATAAGGGCTCGAAGGGTCATTTTCAATTCATTTGTGCTTTTGTCTTGTAGTGATTTTGAGCTCTGATAGAGACATGGCAGTGAATGTGAGATATCATCATTTTGAGCACTCTAGATGACACAGCTAGCCAGTAGACTACGGACCACCAATGAGTCATCAATTTTCCATCTTCATATTTTGTTTTCATGCATTTCGAGTTCATTTATGCACATTTTTAGCATGTTTTAGGTTTGTGAAATCTTTCTTTGCGTGAGACCAATCTCTTCTTGTGCGATGATCTTCTTTCTTCACACGAAGAAACAGGTTGCGCTGTTTCTTCGCGCGTGGCCGAAGAATCTTCGCGCGGGGCAAATTTGGTTTCGCGTGAGGATGGGGATTCTTCGCGCAAGGCGATTCGTGTTTCGTGTGAGAATGTCCTTTTTCGCGTGGACAGATCTATCTTCGTGTGAAGAGATCTTTTTTCGTGTGAAGGTGAGATTCTTTGCGCGAATGATAGTTTCTTCATGTGAAGAATTAATTATTTCATGCTAAACTGTATATCTTCGCGTGAGATTTCATGAATCTTGCATGAAATCTCGTGACAGTTTTGTGATTTTGCATTTAAAAATTACACTTCATTTCATTTTGATGCATCATTTTGACTTGATACTGATCATTTTTTTGTCATTTTTTTGTTGTGCATGCAGGAAGTCTTTGGAGACATGTCATTTAGATCTCATTATCCACCGTATGGAGAGTTATTGCAAAGTTTGGATGATGCAGATCGGGCACACATTGCCCGATTGGGTTTGTCTTTACTATGCCAGATTCCAGCTGTGATGCCGAATCACGGTTTACTGACTACATTGGTAGAGCATTTCCATTCAGAGATGAACACCTTTCATTTGCCGATGGGCGAGATGATGATCACCCTGGAGGATATATGGTAGATAGTGAGGATCCCATTTCACGGTGCCCGAGTTGTGTAGGATACAGTGCCTCGATTAGGGACAGAGGCACTATCCATTTTTTTTGAGAGAGAGCTACCGAGAGGCAGGGCCATCAGTTGGGATGAGCTGATGCATACCTATGGACCCACACATAGGTTGGCATCCATTTTGGGTATTTTCTTGAGCTACTTCCTATGTCCTGACAGGGGACAACATGGGTTGGAGTATGGATGGGGTGTCATGCTCCGTAGGATGGTTGAGGCACCTGAGATCTTTGGGTGGGGTTAGTGCATGTTGGCCCATCTTTTTCATGAGATGCATGAGGTCATCTTCCATGAGAAGAAGACCATGGCAATAGGTGTTTATGTGCTATAGATCTGGGCCTAGGAGCATCTCCCTGTATATAGGCCAATTTTTGAGGATTCTCGAGAGCCCATGGAGCCATACATCTACACATATCGAGGGCATATTACCCAGGCCCACCTAGGTAAGACTAAGCATTGGCAGACACATCTCGATGACATGGTGTCTGTTATATGGTGACCCTAGAGAGAGAAAGAGGACTGGGATGATGCCCCCAGAGAGCTTCCCTGGATGTTTAGTTCTCGACTGCTGGCAGGTAGGACGACATTAGTCATAGAGAGATTCATCATCTCACGAGTGTGGCAACAGTATGGCTGACCATAGGACATTTTAGTTGAGTACTATGCCTATGCCAGGGTGCAGAAGGATATAGAGCAGGGATGGGCTCCACGGATGGATCTAGGATGATCCATGATAGACATCCGCAGCCTAGTTGCAGTTTAGTGGGACTACCTGCCAGAGGTAGTAGATGCCGGGATGGTGCCTGCATATCAGGAATTTTTGATGAGCCATCCATTTCCATGCTTCACGGATTCATTAGGGATGGTAGAGCAGGTACAGGGATAGGGATAGGTGGCCCAGCAGTAGCAAGCATAGCCACAGATGCCACCACAGGTCCAGCACTAGGTATAGCAGATACCTATTCCCCCACGTCAGATGGGATCAGATCCAGGTGCTGGGGGCAGTGGGGCAGGACACAGTCGACAGAGTAGGTAGCGGACAGAGGAGCAGGCCCCTCAGCAGGAGGTCCCATAGCAGCAGGTGCCTCCATAGCCATAGGTACCTCCACCAGAGATGGTTCATGAGGATATGCCAGATCAGTCAACAAGTGGGGTACAAGATGCGGTACGGTGATACCGAGAGCAAGTTCATGCGGCCTCCCGACAGTTGGGAGAGTTGTAGATTACATTGGCAGTTAGGGATGCATAGCTGGTAGAGTGACAGTGAGAGATAGATTGTCAGAGAGAGCGTGTGGAGACTGCAAAGTGCAAGCTAGAGTTGGCATATGATGAGATTCACTTCCAGTCTGCTTAGGCTGCATATTATTATGCTACATACACAAGTGTTGTACCTGATGAGACATTGTAGGTGCAGTGATTCTCTTAGTATGCACGAGAGTCTAGAGGTGCACAACCTCCTGTCAGGCTGGATATGCCACCACCGCCTCCACCACTTGCTGCCCCTGCTCCTCCTGCTCTTCCTAGAGGTGAGAGTTTAGGATAGAGTTAGACGCTCTATGCTTGATTTTTGATTTTGATCTCTGGCTATGTATCGATTGGTGTGCTAGCACCACATGTATCATTTTTGATCAATTGCACTTGAGTAGCGCCTATTTTTGTACTGACCCATTCTTTGATATATATATATATATACAAGATTTTGAGCCAAGTATTCCTGTGTACATGTCATTGCCTGTTTTGTTTTGCTTTGATGTACATGAGATGTATGTTTGGATAGAATGCATATGTATGAATTGACATCTAATGTAGTGTTGTGTGTTTTTGTTTGACAGTCATAGGTATTCCATTGAGGAGTGAGTATCAACGAATCAAATGCTTGTGCAGTCATGGAAGAATCTGATGCATGTGGAGTATGAACAAAATTACCATCGAATTGCGTTCTAATGCAAATGGAGTATGTAATGCAAGACTATGTTAAATGTAACCCTAGGTCTGGTTACCAAGCTTTGATGATTTATCATCATTGGATATAAAATAAGGCTCGTATGTTATACAATTCCCACTGACATTGCAATCATGAAAATATGAATATAACATACGTTATTTGGATGTCATGATTAAATGTAAGAATTCGAGGCACAAGAAGCCAGAATGACAAGAACATTTGTCCCTTTTAATGTAGCAAGTTAACATAAGCATCAAAGCATGAATGCTAGGATGACCTGAATGTTGTTTGCATGACAGGCACACCAAACACATGGGAGATTCCTCTTATGCTAAGTATTCAATATTCATTCTGTCCACAACGACCCTTGTGTCCATAACCTAAGACAAAAGTGTGCTAGATGTACTCGCAGTGACCTATACGTTCACTTAATAGGACAAGTATCAGTATGTATTATAGCATGAAGATTTCACTCCAACAAACAAGGAGAAGAACCAATGTCATTGACGTATCTGTATAAAAGGAGTCGAGGTACACATGACCATCCAATATGAGATGGAGGCTCTTATAGTGGACACCCCTCTTATAGGAATAGATCAACTTATTAGAACTAAACCACAAACAGAAAGCAAAGAAAAAGATCATGCCCTCAGTCATTACTTCTCTAGTCGAAGATGACATCATCGAGTTGCTCGAGGAGATATGATAGAGCAAAACAAAGCAAACAAAGAAAAATGCTCAGCATATCCAAACAAGTATATCATCATTTTTTTGACTTCAATGTTTTTGGGATTGATGTCAAGTGTCAATGTCCAAAACATGTAAGAAAGAAATCTCTTTAGTAGAGTGACAACAGTAGGCAGATGCAGTTAGAAAGACTGGTGACTGAGGTCAAAGAGGAATCTTCATGACAAAGAACCTAAGAAGGACTAGGCGACAATAGACAGACATAGCCAGGACGATTGGTGACTAACACAAAAGAGATATTCCATAAAGGAATCTTGAGACATGACCCGAGCAATGGTAGGCAGACACAGCTAAAACAACTAGTGACCGTTGTGAAAGAGATTCTATGAGGAGAATCTCGAAAAGAGTGACACTAGCGACAGTAGGGAGACACAGTTAGAATGAATGGTGACTGTCGCGTAGGAGATTCTATGAGGAGAATCTCGAAAAAGAGTGACACTGGCAATAGTAGGAAGATGTAGTCAGAACGATTGGTGACTGTTGCATAGGAGATTCTATGAGGAGAATCTTGAAAAGAGTGACACTGGCGATAGTAGGCAGACACAGTCAGAACGATTGGTGACTATTGCGTAGGAGATTCTATGAGGAGAATCTTGAAAAGAGTGACACTGGAGATAGTAGGCAGACACAGTCAGAATGAATGGTGACTGTCACGTAGGAGATTCTATGAGGAGAATCTTGAAAAGAGTGACACTAGAAATAGTAGGTAGACATAGTCAGAACGACTGGTGATTGTTGCGTAGAAAATTCTATGAGGAGAATCTCAAAAAGAGTGACATTGGCGACAGTAGGCAGACGCAGTCAGAACGACTAGTGACTGTCACGTAGGAGATTCTATGAAGAGAATCTCTAAGGGGGGAATGCCCCTAAGCTATGACAAGACTCAATCCATGGATACATGAGTAGGAAAAGCATGAAAGCGATTATACAGAGTAGCCAGAAAATGCGCTGCAAGATGGAGCATTAGGAACAAGAGGTGCCTGTTTACCAGGTTTTCACCTTCTTGGCAGGATTTTACTTTTTTTGTTACCATGATGCCCATTTCTAGGTTTTCATCAATGGCACTTTTTTGTTTTTCAATTTTTTTGTATTTTTCTCTTTTTGATTTTTTTGGTATTTTTGTGATTTTTAAATTTTTTTGGTGTTACGAAGGCACCTATTGCTAGGTTTTCACCAGGGTAACAATTTTTTTTCAGGACTTTTTCTGATTTTTAGGATTTTTTTCAAGACATTTAGATATGTACAGAGAGCTTGCTGAGATTGAATCAACTGTAAAACTGCTTCAGGTGGAGAGTGTTCATAGGCTCTTTAAGCACTTCTCCTTTGGTTGTGGAAAGTTGATAGGCACTAGATCCATATACTACAATAATGATGTAAGGACCTAGCCAGTTTGGTTCAAACTTTCCTTTTTGCATTTGTTGTTGTTGATTCTTAGGATTCTCTCTCAGGACGAGATCACCTAGCTGGAAGTCACATGGCCTAATTCTCCTATTGTAGCTTTGTGCCATTCTTTGTTGATATGCTCATAGATGATCACAGGCCACTTGTCATCATTCATCCAACAACACAAGCTCTTGAAGTTGGGCTATCCTATAGTCATCATCAATGATAAGACCTTTCATAGAGATTCTCAAGGTTGGGATCTTGACCTCTATTGGAAGTACAACATCCGCCCCATATACCAACGCAAAAGGAGTCATGCCCGTTGGAGTTCTAATGCTTGTTCTATATGCCCATAGGGCTGGATTGATCTAGAGATGCCATTCTCTCCTTGACTTACTGACTATGCGATGAAGAATTTTGAGGATTGCCTTATTGGATGCCTCAGCTTGGCCATTACCCTGGCGGTAATAGATGGAAGACCAATGTTGTGTAATCTTGAATTTCTTGCACAGTTCCTTAAGGTCTTTATTTTTGAACTATCCTCCATTGTTAGTAATGATTGAGGATGGTATACCATATCTATAGATGATGTAGTTTGTGATAAAAAGCACTATAGTTTTGCCATCAGCAATTGTGAGAGGGATTGCCTCTACCCATTTTGTGAAATAATTTGTAGCGGTGATAATGAACTTATGTCCATTAGAAGAGGTTGGGTGAATCTGTCCCACCAAGTCAAAGGCCCATTGTTGAAATGGCCATGTTGTAGTAGAGGGAATCAACTCTTGAGCTGGAGCATGAATGAGATTCCCATATAGCTAACACTGTTTGCAGGACCTAGCATATTTAATAGCTTCTTGCTCCATTTTAGGCCAGTAGTAACCAGCACAAAGGAGTTTGTGAGCTAGTGTTAGGCCATTGGAATGAGATCTGCAAATGCCTTCATGAACATCAATTAGTGCACGTTTGCACTCGTCGGGTTCTAAACACCTAAGGAGTGTTCTGTCGAGACCTCTCCTATATAGATCATTAGCAATAATGACATAATGTGAAGCATTACAGATTAGGTAACATTTCTCATTCCGGGTCAGACCTTCTAGAATGGTTTGATTATAAAGGTAGGAATAGATGTGATGGTAGCGGGATGATTCTTGTCCTATAATAGAACAGATCATCTTGGAATCAAGTGTGTCATAGGTTGGGTAGTGTAATGCTTCCACCAAGAACTCATGTCATAGATCATTTTTTGGCATTTGTAGAAGGGAGGCCAGAGTGGCCATGGCGTCAGCCGCTTTATTATCTGCACGTGGAACTTGTTGGAAGGTGATGTGTGCAAAATATTTTGTCAAGTCATCAACCATGCATTTTTAAGGAATTAGTTTTTCATCCTTTGTTTGATACACATCATTTACTTGGTTGATGACAAGATGAGAGTCACCGAAGATATCCAACTGATCTACTCTCCATTCAGCTGCAATTTTCATACCATTGATCAAAGCTTCATATTCAGCAATGTTATTTGTACAAGGAAACATAATCTTGTATGCTTTGGGCAATGAGTATTTCTGTGGTGTGATGAAAAGTAATCCAGCACCTGATCCTTGTTGTGTGAAGGATCCATCGAAGAACATAACCCATGTATGGTGAGTGAGTGTTAGAATTGACTCATCTAGAAAATCAATGTTTATTGGTAGTAGACTCTGTATGGGTGCCTCAGCCAGCTGGTCTACAATTTCCTACCCCTTTATAGCTTTGCGTTCAACATATTGGATGTCAAACTCACTTAGTATCATGACCAATTTAGCCAATCTTCCTATGAGAGCTGCCTTACTAAGCAAGTACTTTAATGGATCTATTTTAGCCACAAGCCATGTAGTGTAGGCAAGCATGTAGTGTCTCAAATTTTGGGAAGAAAAGACAATTGTCAAGCAAGCTTTCTCAATAATACTATAGTTTTTCTCATAAGAGACCAATGTTCGGCTCAAGTAATAAATAGCTCTTTCTTTGTTATCATTGTCTTCCTGAGCCAACAGGATTCCCAAAGATGTTTCAGTGGCTGAAATGTATAAAAGCAAGGGCTTCCCATGCATAGGAGGCATCAGGATTAGTTGATTGACAAGATATTGTTTAATCTATGTTAAGCTTTGCTCACAATCCTAGCTCCAATTGAATTTCACACCCTTATGTAAGGTCTTTGTGAAGGGTTGTGATTTATCCACCAATTGTGAAATAAACCTGCAAATAGATTGAAGCCTTCCTTGTAGTCCTCTCATCTGAATAATGTTTTGAGGTGGAGGCATGTCCATTATTGCTTGTACTTTTTCTAGATCTACTTCAATTCCCTTTGCAGAAACAATATATCCTAACAGTTTTCTTGATGTGACACCAAATGCGCACTTCTTAGGATTGAGTCGAAGACTAAAATTTTCCATATGATCTAGGATTGGTCCCAAATTGTGCAAATGAGTATAGCATTTAGCGCTTTGGACCAAAGTATCATCAACATAGTCCTCCATAGTTCTATGCATCATGTCATGAAAAATTGTAGTAATAGCCCACTGATATGTAGCTCCAGCATTCTTTAAACCAAATGGCATCACATTCCAACAAAAGGTTCCCCATGCACATGTGAAAGCTATTTTCTCTTGATCTTCTGATGCAATTTTTATCTGATTGTATCCAGAAAAACCATCCATAAGTGAGTACATCTCATAGCCATCCGTCATGTCCACAATCATATCAATATTAGGGAGTGGAAAGTCATCTTTAGGACATGCCAAGTTAAGATCACAAAAATTTGTACAAACTCTGATAGACTTATTGTGCTTGGACACAGGGACAATATTGGATATCCATTCAGCATAATCAATTGCATGAATGAAACCAGCCTTCAGAAGTTTCTCCAATTCGGCTTTGACTAGTAATGCAACATGAGGATGCATTTTTCAAAGCTTCTATTTAATTGGTTTTATGCCTGGTGTTATGGACAAGTGTTGCATAATAAGATCAGGATCCAATCCTGGCATGTCAGAATATGTCCAGGCAAAATTTATTTTCTTTCCTTTGAAAAAGGAAATGAATTGTTCCTTCTCTTTAGGCGACAATGACTGCGCCAGATGTATCACATGAGGATGTTCTTCTGTGCCCAGGTTAATTAGCTGTGTCGGCTCTATTAATACTGATGATCTCTCTTGAAAGTGACTTGGAAGGACATCAAATATCTCATCCGCGGGTGCCTCAGAGAGGTTTTCACCCTTGGATACGTCTTTTGTTTCTACTTTTTTTGGATCCAACACTGCCACAATGTGGTTTTCACCATCGGACCTCTTGTATTTTTTCTTTTTAATTATGTGACTAAGATATTTGATGTCGGCCTTAGTCATGTTGACACTCTGCTCATTGGTGGAAGACTGTACAAGTTTGATAGCGTTCAAGTAACAGGAAAGAGCATAGTCATTCTAGAATGTGGGGACTTCGTTAGATGCATTGGGGTTCTAGTCTATAAGCTCGAGATGTGCGAGTGAGAGAGTAGTGGTTGGTTCAATTGCATTTACAGTATAGTCATTAAATGCATGGACCAGAAATTTGAGACCTACGGTGACCTCACCCACAGGTGTATTCAAACGCCTCAAAGTATGAACGTTAGTAATTGATGACTCTAGGACACTAATTTTATCAGACCCCTGTGACCTATCACTAGACATTTCACTCACTTCGATTTGATTTTCATAGACATGCACTTGGTCAATGTCTTTATCAGTAGTCACTTTTGAAAGATTGTCAAATTCATATTCATGAGAATCGGTGCTACATGGTGAGAGACTATAGAACTCCCCAACAGTGATAGGGACATACTCTCCTTCAGCCTCTAGATTCTTACACAAATACTCAATATGGCATGACTGACTAGATTCTCCCTTTTCTGAATGATATTTGAGTTGCTCAGCATTGTCCTCAGAAGAATCACTAGTATCATCCACAGTCTTAACACATGGCACAAAGTCATCTGGCTCAACAAAGAATTTAGCAGGATCATAAGGAATAGGATGAGGGTAAGAATCCTCATCATCAAATTCTTCCTCTCGAGTACCTGACCCAGATTGTGACTCATTTTCAGATGAATTCTTAGGTACGGGTATGAATTTATTGGATCCCAAATGTAAAGGGACCTTCTTGAACCCTAGGCCAGTTGTGTCACTGTTGGTTCGAGCTGTTGCTTTGATAGGATCTATTAAACCATTGTTATTGCACCCAATAGGGTCGGTTCCCTTCTAGCCAAAATGCTTCATAAGCTTAAGACTAGGCAATGGCTCTATTTTTGCTTTCATCTTCTAAGGGAACTATAGCTTTGAAAAAAGAGCCATTAAACTTGGTCTGAGGTGTCAACACGAATGGCTTCTTTGCTACTAAGGGTCTCCCAAAATGTCGAGGGGACTCTGGAATTGATGTTAATGATAGCACTGGTTCCATGTGGTACTCTCCCATACCATTTTCTTTCAATTTAAATGACTACTCAATTTGTTTCAGCTTATTGTTGTGACAATCAGTAGACTCACGATTAGCAGGGATGAAAGAATCAGCAGCTTTGAGCATATTGCAAGTGTAGCTAGTAGTAGCAGGAATAGTAACTTTGGAGCCATGAAATGGGAATTTAATGCATTGGTGGTATGTGGATGGCATAGCGCGCATCTCATGTATCCATGGCCGTCCCAACAGAATGTTGTAGGCTAAGGGAATGTCAAGTACCTGACAGGTGACATCCCTTTCGACAAGACTGACGTGAATTGGTAAAGTCACAAGACCTAGTGACTTTCATTCTACTTCATCGTACACTTTAATAGTGATCTTTCGTCAAGGATCAACAGAGTCCTAAGAATAATCCAATTGTCTAAGCAGAGCAATAGAAACAATGTTTAGGCTAGCGCCATTGTCAATGAGTACCTGACGAAAACGTGTCTGGTGGATCATAACCTCAATGTGTAGAGGCTGATTACGTGGGTGATTCAGTGAGTTTTCATCCTCCTCGGAGAAGGTCATAAGATAAGGTGAGGTCAAGTGACCTACCATGGATTGAAATCACTCAAGATCAAGATCTTGAGGAACATTTGACTCAGTGAGGGCTTTGTCCAGAATTTGCCTATGAGTAGGTAAGATTTTAAGTAGCTCAAATATGGAAATGTGAGCATTGGTTCATTTCAGTTGATCTAGAACACTATAACTAGTTGTAGTCAAGTTCCTCATGTGTTTTGCACCTTTACCGGATGGACCAGCAAGGGCTTTGTCCTTGTGTTGTTCAAGATTTGAAGTAGGAGGTGTAGGGCCTTTGAGCACCAATTTCACATGAGAGCGAGTAATAGCATTAGCACAATGCTGTGAAGATGCATTATCCATGTTATTAGAAGTAGGGCCTCTCAAGACAAATGGTGTCTTGGGTTTATCATTATCTTGCTTGCCCTTTATGGTAATAACGTTGCAGTATTCAGAATCTACAGGTTCAACCATGTGAATGACATTGTCATCATTGGAATACATATAGTTGACCATATTGTAGGGTTTTGGTTTCGAAGTCTCTCCTTTTTCATAAGCTGGGAAAGGCTCTTTGAACGCCTTGTGGTCTGAGTTTTTTTTTATGTCCATCTACCACAAGTTCACTAGCATCAATCATGTCTTGGAATTTATGACATAAGTTTATACAGTTTCTGGTTTTGTGTCCCTTTTTTTGGTGATACTCATAGAATGAGGTCTCATTCCACCATGGTGGACGTGGTTGTGGATCATAGGGATGAGGTTTATCCATTGGTGAAATAAGCTTGTGTTGTAGCAATGTTTTGTAAACCACATCCAAAGGTTCTCCTAAAGGCGTATACTCTTGCTTGGTTCGTGTTGCCCATGAGTTTCTTGGTTTGTTCCCAGATGCCTTATTTTCAGGAGGAGGCTTCTCAACACTTTTGGCCACTTTGAAGTAGTCTGTGAGATTAAATGCTACTTTAGCAGGTTGTGGTGTGACATTATCAACAACCCCATCATGTACAATTTCTCAGTTCTTGTTGACATGTTTGGTTTTATCCCTATTGGAAGTGGAACCTTGTTTTGAGTCTCTCTGAAGAGTGAGCTCACCTTTCTTAACCATAAATTCTTCGATATAGATAGCCTATGTAATCATGTCTTCGAAGGTACATGGACCTTGTAGTTGGACTCTATACCCAAAATCAGGTAAGAGGTTATCAGTGAAAATGTCAAGCTTCTCTGTTTCTGGGATTTTATGGGATTACTTAGTATAAAGTTGTCTCCACCATTGGAAGAAAGTGAGAAAAGGCTCACCAACCTTCTATTTAAGGTTGCATAGATCTCAGATATTTACAAGATGTTGAATGTTATGAGAATATTGTTGAACAAATGAATTAGCAATTTCATCAAATGTCTTGATACCAGGAGGTAAATGTGAGAACCACTCCAAAGCTTGACCACCTAGGCTTCTAGGGAATAAATGCATGAGGTACGTTTGATTGTGTATAAACTCCATAGACAAAGCACCAAATTCCTGCAAGTGATCTTGGGGATCAGTAGTACCAAAGTACTTGTCATATTTGGGTAGTTCTATGCCTCTTAGGAAAGGTAGCATGTTTATACTTTTGTCAAATGGAAATGAACAAAGAGCATCCAATTTTTATGTCTTTTTGGGTTTCTCTTTCTCATGCATCATCTGAGCCAATTGGTCTTGCATAATTTTTAGTTGTTTTTGGAGTTTAGTGGTCTTAGTTTCTTCTTCACGTATGATGGTCTCCACATTGAAATGTGTGGGCAATTTAGCTCCCTCTTGGGCGAGTTTGAGAAAGTACTTTTCTTTCTCTTCGTTGAGTAGAATTCCCATGACCTTCTAAAATTTTTTGTCTCTTCGACATCTTGCTATGTGTTCAGGAAGGATTTCCACCTCTTCTTGTTCTTCATTAGTGTTATCTTCTTTCTCTTTCTCCTTGTCATCCCTAGGTTGTTCTTGATATTGACTATGACTACCTCGTTCAGGTTCACAATTAGTCATTATAGGAACTTGTTCAGTTTCCATATGTTGTGTTTCAAAAGGGTCCATGGAGAAAGGATCATACATTGTGTTTGATAATGCAGGACTCCTACATGTCTCAGTAACCTTTTGGTAAAAAGGATTCCTAATTTGTTGCAAATTGGAAAATGTTCATTGAACTTGAGATGACCTTGCAGGTGAGGAAGATCGTGAAGACGCCTCACTAGCCAAATTGGATATAGATTGCATAGTGAAAGGTAAGCTACCTCATCCATGATTACGACCCCTAGCACGACCATGTCTAATGTTATTAGGATAAAACATGTTGTCGCTTCTGGTTGTGACAATCAGAGGCAAGGACAAGAAGCTAGAACCTGGACAAGGACTACACTAAGATTGAGTCTCAAAAAGGAAAAGATAGTAGCAAGAATGCTGTTCACTAAGGCACAAATGGTCTAATTTAAAGGCTAGAACAACCAGAGATTATGACCACTGCAGCACAAAGTATGACAAGCATTAAGACGAGGACCAAGATTACGTATGAGACGAGACTAGTCAAGGTATAAGACATAAGTTTTTAGTTAAGCAAAGTGTTGCTATTTTAGGACTATTTGCAAATAGAGAGCGATAAACAGACGCAGAAAAGGACAGCATGCAGGCCGCAGATAGCTAGAACAGACCTAGATTGTAAATGCTGATACAAAGTCTTGCGCAAAAAACCTTTACGGGCCCCGCAAAGAAGTTTTACAGGCCACACGAAGATGTTTCTGTCTCGTGCAAAGGTTAGTAACAATTTTTAATTTCACGCTAGAATGTTTTTTGGATTGCGCGAAGATGCATAACAGAACTTTAATTTCGTGTGAGGACAAAATGGCTTCGTGTGAGAGCCAAATGATTTCATGCGAGACCAAAATGATTTCATGCGAAAGGACAAAACAATTTCACAACAGTGACTAATTTTGACAAAATTTTTGATCGTTCCAATAACCAGGTAGATAAACAGGCACGTAGAACAGCAAGCAAGTGATTTCAAGCACGTCTAAAAACAATGAGCAAGGGCAAAAGCAACCTTGCGCATGAACAATCAAGTGACTTAGTTTGTGCTAATCCCTAAGAGAGCTATTTGTGTACATTTTCAAAGAGTTTTACAATCATTGGACACATTCCTAGAAAATAAAAGTTGGCTTCTCTAAGGTATTTAGTAATGGTTTGACTCTGCAACTTTTATGACTCACAGGGGTGACCTCCAATCCTGGCGCACCGAGGTTTTGACACAGTTTGAGAACTTAATCTTCAAGAGCTGCTAGGAAGATCTGACAACCCACAATGAACCACACCTATGGATATTTCTTCCATAAGGACATTTATATAGCGGTTGTCACTACCATGGCGAAAATGGCTATTACCGCTCGAGGTTCTGTCAACGCAGTTTTCCCTGCAGAGGGATCATCTGCTACGATTAACCCTCTCTAAAGGTGACTGACTCACAATAGTATACCACAAGGGGAGTTAGCTTCCAGATTCAAGGGTTTGACACCTTTTTACCTTTAGGCCAATAAAAACAAATAGATTAATCTAACACGCTAGACTAAGATTATCTCTTAAAGATCTATGATATCATCTTCCTATGATCTATCAACCTCTCCGGAGATAGGATGCCTTAATCAACAAGTCAAAGATTCATCTATCTACGAGATGCTCAAAGTATCCTCCCCACCCATAAGGAATCCATCTTAGAGAGGATTTTCACTAGGAAACCACTCCCTCAAGATCCAGGAATAGTGTTCATGGGGGCTTAATTGCTATGTGTGTACAGATGTTAATTCCTGAAAACAAATCTATCTAAAAGTAATAAAAAAAGCACAAGGTGGTACACTTAACACTTTAACTAATGTGAGGTGAGTCCAAAGATGTGGAACATTTAACAACTCATACAAGCCAAAACGAGTCCACAACTCAGAAATTAGTGAGTTCTAGAAAGCACAAAAGGGTTGCCTTGTGGAGCATTTAATGCTTATGTCCTGTAGACCCCTCCCCTATTTAACGTGGTGCTGAGCTTGCAACCACAGAGTGGAACGAGGGGCCGGTAGATTAGCGAGCCCAATAACCCAAGATAGCTAATTAGATCTATCACTAAAGACTAAGCCTGCTAAATGAAACTAATAGAGATCACAACCTAGTATCAAATTATGCATGTGTTGTAAAATGAGAACATGAAATAAAATACACACACAAGCTTGACATAAGAGATGTTCATTTTAGCTCCAAATGAAGTGTTATCAGTCAAAAAGAATTACCTGGTAATCCTTGCAATGTGCTTAGTATATTTTTACCTATTTCTGGCAACTTTAGCACGCTTTTCCCATTGTCCCATAAATCGTTGTTATGCTATTCCAAAAAATTAGAAAATACAGAAACACTAAAAACCACGAATAGTTAGTAGAAAAACCTAAAAATATGAAAATCAATGCAAAAAATTTGCCTCTCAATAGAGTTTCGCGCGAAATTCCTGACAGTCCGTGCAAAGAAGTTTTATGGCCCGCGTGAAATCAAATTCGGCTCATGCGAAATTAAATTCTGCTCGCGCAAAGAAACAGGTCTGGGACAAAATTTTGCATGCCAAAGTACTTTCTCACGCGATGCAGAAAGAATCTTCGCGTGAAGATTCTAGATCCTCACGCAAAAATGAATAGTTTCACACGAAGATTCTTGAATTTGTACGGAACAGTACGGATAAAGAACAAAAAAATGATTAAAAAAATACAAAAAGAGGCTAGAAAAACTAATTTTTGTGCCCCACGGTAGGCGCCAAAAATGTATATGTGAAAATGTGGCCTATTCTAACACACACACTTCAACACGGTCATTGCATGCGGATTCATCTCATAATGAACATTGGATTGTTCATCCAAAATTTGCCCTGCAAAGCGACCTGTTGCCTTCCATCTAAAGTGATTTTTCCTGTTAATATCCTCAGAATCAAGGTGCAGGCAACCAGACCCTCTAAGAATGAAGGATTTGATAATGAAATTAAGCTAAGAACGAGTATGCAAATTAATCTAAAATGAAAGATGCAATGTAATCTAAGAACAAATAAAGCAAACTAGATTAAGCATATGTATGATTAAAATAAAATGAGATTAAAATAAGAATGAGAATGTATGCAAGAAATGTAAGTAAATATGAGCATGAATTTCAGCAGTGATTCAATGCAAATTCTCCAAATTCATCCTCCCAAAATGAAGAGATGAGGGTCTCTTAAATAGACTTTCCTGGAATCCATCAACGGTTGAAATCGATTCGAATCAACTGTCAGGATTGAAGATGAGGTTCAGTCATAAAGGGAGATTCCCAAATTAAAGGGAGTTAATAGATTTGATTTTGAGTAAAATAAGGAGTTAACTATTTTAATTTGAGTAGAAAAAGGAGTTAACTAATTTAACTCATTTTTTATCAATAGTGAACTGGAAATTTCCCTTTTTGAACTGAAGAGAGATTTTGTTGAGATATTTAATTTAATAAAATGAGATATGCTCTAATAATTACTTTTTCTATTTAATTAAATAATCTTTAATTAATTAGAGACACTTTTGTTTAATTAAATAACTTCATTTAATTAATTAGGAATGGCTTCCCATTTAATTAAATAACTTTGTTTAATTATTTAGAAGTAAGTACTCCATTTAATTAAATAATTTCTTTTAATTAATTAGAAATAACTTTCTCATTTAATTAAATAATTACATTTAATTAATTAAGATAGGCGTATTTATTAAATTAAATAAATTTAATTCCATAGTACATTAGCCTTAGGATATAATTTAATTTAATTAAAAGTATAAATACTTAATAATTAAATTAAATATTAATCAATAGGTTTAATGTGACTAATATGAGTAAATACTATAGGAATTAAATAATAAGCATGATGAATGTAGATTTAGGTTTTCTGCATCTGACAATTAAGTCAAGTAGTGAATAGCAAAATGAGAATTGCCTCTTAGAATAGGACTTTGAAATTATCAGAAATATACCAGAATTGGTAAAATGGCAATGAGCCAATTTTGGGGTATTAGAAATATCACCCCCTATTTATTTAATTTAGTTAATCAACTATAGTCCAATTTTTAAAATTAAATGACAAATCAAAATTTTGATTACCAATTAAATTCATATTCTCCTATTAAATTAAATAAATGAATAATATCTATTTAATTTAATCCTAAAACCCCCTTTGATTTAATGAATCATTTTAAATCAAATCCCCAACCTCTAACTATTCCTAAATCCCTATCATTAGCTAAATCCAACCCATTCACCCATGCTAACCTCACTTAGCCAACTAATTAACCCACCTCATAAGTGCTATCCCACTTGCATCCCTCTAACATGCCACTTGCATCCAGATTCCATCCTAAGCTAAGCCAAATCCCTTCCCTAAACACGTGTACAACTTTAACCAAGGGTTATGAAGTCCTAAGTAATGTCAAACTCCTATCCCACCCCTTTTACATTCCTATCCAAAGGAATCAAAGGCTTTTACGTAGACTTTAAGGCCTCTTAAATTCCTCTTCTACACTCCTTCTCCCCCATAACTCCCTTTGACCCTCCACTTTAACCATCCCCTCACATCCAATCCCCTTGTGACACTTGTCACAAGGCTATGGATTTCAAGAAGCACAATCTATGTATAGGAATAAAAAATGGGTTAGAACCTAGCATACTATGAGAAACCACAAAAATTCAATAAACACATACCAAAATTGTCTAATCTACAATGAAATCCAATTAAAATAAAGAAATAAACACAAGTGAAACTCCATCTTTAATTGTAGCTCCCATGTCCTTCTTTCTTCTCCATTTTATGTAGCTCCAATTTCCTATAGTGCCTATACAATTAAAAGAAAATGACTATGATGAGATGATGTAATTGAGAATACTAGAAGTATGGTTTTGACATGATTTGAGAACATAAACTCTAAGAGCTCAAAAATGGGTGCAAGATGGCTCAATTTATAGCCATTGTACAAGAGGAGAGGACATGAATGAGAAGATAAACATTTGTCAATTTGAATGTACAACTTGGCATGATATTACTTAGAATATATATGACAACCATGACACAATATGCCAAATTTAAGATTCTATGACATTTGGAAGTCAACATAGCTAAAAGTGGAGGAAAATCTATGACATGCATATATAACCTCAAAGCCACTTGCAGGGTTCTATGATGCATGAAAGTCAACATGGGTAAAAGAAGAGGAGAATCTATGATGTGCATATGACACCTCAAAGCCACTTGTAGCCAAGATTCTATGATGATCGAGGCTTATTATAGACATGTGTAAGGAATAAAATATATCAAATATGACATATTTTAGCCAAGTGTAGGGAGAATATTTATGATGCATCATGTCCATGTGTCAAGGCTAGGTGAAATATTTAAATTAAAGATTCATATATCCACACAAATGGATATTAGAAGTGGAAAATAGGATTTAGGAAATTGAGAATTTCCATAGCTTACGATAGATGAATCAATTAATTAATAACTATTAAATAATTGAAAATGTTAGTTAATAAGAATAATTACTAATGTGTGATGAAAATGATTTAACTGACATAAGATTAGATTATGGGTTATCTAATCCCATAGGAAAAATTAGTAAATGATTGGCTAGTTTGATGAAATACATTTGATATATCCTTTGATAAAATGCAATAATTATGCAGATTGAGTAGGATGATGATGGGTAGATTAAAGCTATGATCAAGTTGAATGATTGATTAGGATTGATAACATAACAATGACACATGACATGGATTAAGAACATGTGGCATTTAATAGACATTATAAATGTCACACGATTCAAATTGTTTGATAAGGTTGATCTTAACAGCATCAAGGAACATTGTCAATGCTATTAAATTGATTAATGCTATGATCTAATACTGAGGAACTTGACAATGTCAATGATTAGATGATGAGGATGAATTTGACGTAGTGTTGAGGGACATGATAGTGCTAAGGTCAGATTTGATAGGTTTGATGGATTGCCAAGGCATTAAGGGATACAACAATACCTAGGGTTGGATAGATAATGATTGATTTGAGATATTTGATACATTTTGGGTTGATTTGAGATGATTTTAGGTTGATTTGGGATGATTCTAGATTGATTAGAAAGGATTCTGATGATGTTAAAATGGTTTTGGGTTGATTGGATAAGATTTTGATGATGTTGGAATAGTTTCAGGTTGATTCCAAAAATTTTAGATAAAATTGAGACGTATTCCAAAGTGATTTGTAATTGATTTAAAAGCGAATATAAGTGATGAAGAATATTGTTGAAATATGCTCAAATGATAATCAAATTTGGAGTTAATAAAATGAGAAAATGAGACAAGTTAGTATAAAAATATGATTGACTGTAAACATGAACCATTTTTCAGCATCTACATTGTGTACTCCAATTTCCTTGCATCCTAGCCCTCCCTCATCCTTCCCCCATATTTTCATCTTGGCCCTCCATCCTTACATACTTGGCCTATAAATGACACCCTCTCTTCACAATAAAAGAAAAAGAAAAAAATCTCATGCAAACTCATAAGTCCCCTTTGGAGAAAAAGTCATTCAATCATGCCCTTATTATGCATGAATCCACGCTCATCCTATACACCATGTTTTACCCTTTTGAAGGCTCCCATTAATTGAAGGCTTGAAGCATATTTGAATACACATCTCCATCATTGGAAACATCAAATCATCAAAGGAGGTTTGGAAGGATGATCATATGGTTTGCATTCTCTTTTACATGATCTCTTTCAATCTAATCTATATGTTGTTATTGCATTAGTTTGTGAATGTCACCCTGATTCTTGATGTTCTTTGTACACTAATCTAATAGCATATATTTTGGCATGCCCAGTGGAACCCTTCAAATGGGTCATAATTTCATCAATAATTATTCATTTTTTGGTTTTATTCACTAATGAAATAACAAACTAATGGTGTTATTTTGTTTCTTGGATATAGTTAGAAATGGTTGCTATTGATCATGCAGGCTTGGAGACACATGTAGGAATAAGAATCATACCTTGAAATGATCAAAAAGATTCAAAAACCACCTCGTAATTTTTCCATTTTGTCTCAATGCTTCTATATCCTCTTTCTATGCATCCATGTCTTACTCTAGTGCATTCATGACTTCTGTCGATGCTTAAACACCACATTTGCACATCCATCACAGTTTTTAGTATTTTTTTGCAAGAATTTTGTAAATGGTGAATGAACACTTCCATTATTTTTACTTGTGCAGTTATCCCTTATAGTTGCACATTCATTTTGTTATTCAATGCATTTACCTTATATAAATATGTATTCATTTGAGTATTAGACACTTTTATGTTGTTTTGTTGCATATTTTTTTATCTCATTCAATGCACCTGTTAGCTAGTTTAGTGCATCTATTATTTAATTAAGTAAATTTGTAATCTATGGTTAAATCATTTGGCCACCCTTAAACCCAGTACTCTAGCTATAATTGTGTATTTCTTTTTTATCTTACCCTATTTTCTAGTGCATTTGTCCTATACTTTGGTGCATTTATTCTATAGTTTTGTGCATCCATTCAATATTTTTGCACTTTTGTGCTTATGATGCACTTTTGCCCCTTTCTGCTATGCTTTATTTTGTTGATGTTTCATATCTATTCTACCTAGCATATCTATGTTGCATATCAATTCCCTACTACACATCTATTACTTACAATCTCTTTCACTTGTAGGTTTTTTAAATCATTTTTTTTTACAAAAATCACACTTTAGTTTTTGGCTTAAATGGACCTCATCAAATCTTGAATGATAAAAGGCCAATGAATTGATGTATTTGCACTCAAATATTGAAATTTAAAATAAACATCACAATTCAAATTTGGGACTAAAATGAACAATCTTTTTATCAAAGAATTCTTGAATGCTTGAAAGGTCAAAAGAACCACATATTTCATTTTGGGCTTAAAAAAAATATCCCAAACACTTCAATTTAGGGCTTCAAAAAAAATCACAAAATTTTGATTGCCATAAAGGAAAAATTCTCTTATTCTCATCCTTTTCCAAAATATTTTACAAATAATTTATTATGTTGAATTGTTTCACTTTGTTGACCATCATTGTCAATGAACATTTTATGATAATCACAAAGTGTCTTCAAAATAGATAGAAAAAAACTAAAAGATTCAAAAGTTAGAATAAACCAATTGTTTTGTGTGTCTTAAAGTTATCTTTCATTTTTTCAATGTAGAAACCCTTAAAATTGTTGGCATTATGTTGTATTTGTCATTAGTGACAACACTTATTCAATTTTGAATGATTACCGAGCACATCACTCAGTCTACAATTTACACCAAGCATTTAGTGGTTGCCAAGTAAGTTTAGCAGTTGAGCAGTTCACACCAAGCATTCCTAAAGCTAACGAGTGAGTGTGTAGTCTAGTAGTGTTTACCAAGCCTACAATGTTTGCCAAGTAGATAGTGGTCACCGAGCTTCACAATATCTACCAAGTCATCAGTTTGTGTGATGTGAAGCTAGTGCCTACTGAGTGATGGATGTAATGTGTTTACCAAGTGAAAGTAAGGTAAATAAAGGATTCAGTATCTACCGAGTAACACTATATCTACTGAGTCTCCAATGGTTACTGAGTTTGAAGCTACATTGTGTGATTAGTATGGAATGAGCTTCTACTTCTACCAAGTGCATGATGATGCCAAGTAATACAGTGGATGCCAAGTATCAGAAGTTCACCAAGTCTACTTGTAGAACCTAAGTTTCTACTATTTGGCTGACTCAATAATATTTTCTTTACTTGTGTTTTAGCTGACCTTGTAATTTAAATAATGAAATCGTATATATGTAATGTATTGTATCATTTGCAATGTATGGACAAGTGTATCAAGAAAATAAATATGTAATATTTTGTGAAGAGTGAATGCAAATTAGTAGTAGAGCAGAGTATTGAGCAAGGTCTACAAGAAGAAACAAATATATATCAATCACAAGAGGTGATCTATACATCAAGGATCTATTCAAAAATCAAGGTTAAGTGAGATCTACTATTTCATCTTGATAGGTGAATCAGTTTTCTAAATCCTTTAATAGGGTGGACTTAATGGTCTTCTTCTAAATATCTTAATAGAGTGCATATTTCATTGTATGTTTGTAAAACCTCTAACAAGGTGGATCTAGTAGTCCAAATTTCTCTTAATAAGGAAGATCATCAGAAGTGGTCAATATAAGCCCTAATAGGCCAACTTTATACTATAGTAGTGAAGTTTTGTTGTTATCATCTCCACCCCAATTTTACTTTCTATTTGGAAGGTTTCTAGGTCACCAAAATACTGTGTTCATGTGTTATGAATGTTTATCTTTTTCATTCATTTAGTAGATTAGATGAATGATGAATTGATTAAGTGCTGAATTAAATTAAAGTTTTTGAGGTTACTAATTCACCCCTCCCCTCTTAGTAACCTAGCTAGTCTTGATTATTTCCAACAATTGGTATTAGAGCTTTGTGGTTCTTAGGATAAGGTTTGATAGCTTGAGCAAAGATCAAGGACAATGGAGATATTTAGACTTGACAAAGCCATTGATAATGAGAAGCTAGATCTAGAGATAGCCATAGCCCAACTTAAGGAAGCAAAATAGCATCTTTTCCAATCCCTAAAAAGAAGGAAGGAACTTGCAAGACAAATGAATGACCACCAGTATGTTGAAGCAAAGATTGAAGACTTTTTCTCTTCAAGTAGTTCAAATGAAGCAAATGAGGCAATCAAGGAACTCCTAGAGAAGAATGGTTCTCTGCAAGAAGAGGTAAGAAAATTGAAAAGAGAATAAGAAATTTAGTGAAAAAGTATGTGTGAAATCTTGGAACAAAGGAATAAGGAAAGTGAAGATTTGGAGACAAGAAATAATGAAACTCAAAGTCAATCCCTTCATCAAGAAAGTCTTATCAATTAGCTCTCCAATGTAAATGAGGAAATCATGAATTTGAGATCTAAAAATGAAAGCTTAAGGAATGATTTAATCATTGAAAGAAAAATCAATGAAAGATTGAAAGCTAATCTAATTTTTGAAAAGCAACTCAATGAAAGGATGATGAAATCTCAAGCATATATGTATCAATTGAATCAGTAAAGTGAGTAAAATCTCTATAGGAAAAAAGGTAAAGTAGGACTTGGATATAAAGAAGAAGCTGAATCTTCCAAACAAGGTGACCAAATGAATCAAAGACCTACTTGCAATCACTATGGTAAGTTAGGTCATACATCAAACAAATGTTAGAGCAATGAAAATGAAAAATTCAATGGAAAATGCTACAATTACAGTCAGCAAGGTCATAACGGAGAAACCAAAATTTGAAGGTAAATGTCACAAATGCAAGAAGCAAGGTCACAAGGCATCTAAATGCAGATCTAAAATATTCAATCTAGTTGAACAACTTGTAAAGGCAATATTTGGTTGGAAGTACAATAATTGGTGTAGATGTCGCTATTGTGGAGAATATGGACACATTGGCATAAATTGTGCAAGGCATCACTTGAGAAAGAAAGATACAATAGTAAGATGTTATACATGCACTAAACTTGGTCATATAGCCAAGAACTACATGAACATAGGAAAGGTTGAAGATGAAAAGAAAGATAAAGCTGATAATATCAAGAAGCAGATGAGATAGTAGTGGATTCCCAAATCTACGGAGTAAAATAGTTCAAATAAAGTCCATGTCACTCAAGAAGTGGGTGACTCCACCATTTCCAATTAGATTCTCAAAGGAAGAACTAGAACTACATCTCCAAGCCAAATCTCAAGCAGTTCCAAATGAAAGAAAGCAAAAGATCCAAACTAGTATTTCATATATAAAGGGATCACATGAAATTAGGTCATACCAAGCAAGGTTAGTCATAGACTCAACCGAGCTAGGTTTGGTGTAACAAAAGTTTTCTTTAGTTGCTGAGTCACAAGCTTCTACCGAGCAAGTGAGTGGATGACAGTTTGTCATGAACTAAATCATTATGGTACCAAGCATTAATGGAAATTTTTTCATCAAAAAGGGAAGAATTTGACTTCATTTTTCACCATGACTTTAGAATACATAGAGTAGAGTGATTCCAGGTGCATCCAAGCTATTTTGAGCAAATTTGTATTGAAGAATTTGTTCAAAAAGTTTCTCTCATTTATCGAGTAGTCATGGCATCCAAAAGCACCAGTAGTAGCAAGGCAAAAAGAGGATCTGAGATGTTGGTAAAAGGTGTGGAATGGAAAGTGCCAAACTTTAAGCTAGTACTAGTAGTTGTGAAGTCACTCAAAATTAATAGAGCTCAATAACAAATTCCTCCTAAGGTACTCCTAATTAACGATATTTGCACTCATTTTAAGTGTTCTATTCAAGAAATTGGAAACATAGAGATGGATAGTGCCTTAGAAGAAATGTGTGTTGATGGTTTGCTTAAACCTGAGCATAAGTACTAAGAAGTCAAAGGGTTAACCCATATCCAACATATGCCAAGGTGCTTCTAGATTAAGTGGATTAGGTACATTCTTAGCCATGTTCACAATGGTCAATTATGGTTAGAGCAGCCCGTGTTGATCACAAAGAAAATGATACATAAGATTAGAGGTCTCCCTATGGTGAAAAAAGCTTAAACTACCAAAACCCTAGGTTAGGATGAACTTCAAAAGAAAACCCTAGCCGAGTGGGTTGGTAGAGGTCTAAAGATTAGCACTATTTTTGACATTGAATTAAGGTTTGGTATTCACATCTTTTCTCATAAGATCTATAGCTCTAGTCATTTGAATAGTGTGCCATGTGAGATAGTGGATTTGGCATTTAAGGTTGTGAAGAAGAATTTGGAATTTTATTTGTTAGAGTTATTATTGAAGCAATTGAATAAAAATATGGACAGTATCAGGACTTCAAAGAACCCTTGCAAATTTGGTTCTTTGTTAACATGTCTTTTCTTTTATATTCAAATGTTTTTTCCATCAAAAGGTTTAGTAGTAATGAGAAAAGATGTTCCAATTTTGTATCAGATTAATGAATTCATTGTAGAAATGGGTATAAAATTTGGTAGCATTAAAGATAATTACTTTGAATATTTCAAGGAGAAGATGAACAATAGGTTTAGGATTCCTCCCAAGCTTGTTGAAGACTACAGAGATGATGTACATCTTATGGTTGACTATGATAGAGTGTATATCCAAGCAATCAGGCCTAGAATTGCATGGGCGAAAACTCTTCTATATAAGGTTAACATTGATGAAACAAAACATGTCATTGAAGAACTAGTGAATGAGCCAATATATTCTAAGCTACCTATTTTTGGAACTTATGAAGAAGCCAAGGCTAGAATTGAGCTTGAAATCAAGAAACCTTAGGCTATAAGAAAAGGCAAGAGGAAGATTGGCAGGATGAAAACTACAAGTGCCCCTCTCATGCTTATCAAGGGAAAAGGAGAGGATGAAGAAGAAGAATAGGAATCTAAAAAGGAGGCAGAGCTAGTGAAGAAGAAGGGCAGGGTAATCATTACCAAGCCACCCAAGGCTTTCATAGCTACTTTCACAAGGAGATCCAAGAAGAAAGGTGGTAGTGAATTTGTATTGAGCAAGCCCCACTCACCTTTCAAGAAAGGTTGAAACAAATGGAAGAAGGAGAAGACATCACAAACTTCAAAGCCTTAAAGTTTGAAACTAGAACTAATGCTGAGAAAATGCAAATTGGGGAGCTAGTACTCAACAAGATGGGAAAATGGAAATATTCCCCTAATCAAATTGCCCCTCAAATTTCTAAAGAATTATTGGCAAGATTGCAACCCAGGTGGGAGTCAATTGTATAGACAACAAAAGATATATATGAGAAATCTTTAAGAAAGTTATTGCCTAATCTTATAGATGCAAAAGTTAGGGCAGTAATGAAAAACAATGAAGGTAAAATGATGATTAGATTCCATACATGTTTGAATTTGATCAAAGATATTGACCATGTGGTTAGGGATGCAACAAACATGTGGAAAAAAATCTATCATCTACACAAGCCCAGTGAAGACCCAATGGAAATCAAGGATGATGATGACAATGATGATGATGAAGAAGATAACACTCCATGTGTTACCATTGATGCCAAGGAATATCAAGAGTTGATGAAGAATGATGATGAAGAGAAAGAGGAAGAAGCTAAAGAGGAAGACAAGGAAGGAGATGAAGAAAGTGATCCAGTGAGAATTGCAGCACAAGTCATAGCCTCCCTTCCTCATTCTCCACTTAAGACTGCTACATCATTAGGGTTGGAGACTATTTCAGCAAATGTGATTGCAGCCACGATAGACACATCATCTATTTAGTCATTATTTGCTACCTCACAGCTCTAGGTATCTAGAATGGAAGTGTCTACCACTTCATCTACTGAGATGAAACCCTCTTCATTAGCTCCTGAGTCATCTACTTTAATAGTGTGTTCAGCATCCAGTTCATAAATTTTGTCAACTTCATCAGCAACATGTATAGTAAGTTCCCCATCATGTTCTAAAATTTTGTCTACTACAACTTTGATAGTGTTGGGACAAAAAATTGCATGCTTCATTTTTAGTCCCATTTCAAATTTTGAGAAATCAAGCCCCATAAATGCTTTTAAAATGACTTTGTACCCGGCTGTACCTTTGAACCCCATGAGTTGTTTTATGCTTCTAGCACCTTCCATTTAGCCTTTCCACCTATTTAATAAAGTTAAATTGACATTTCGAGCCATTCCGTGAAGTCCTATTTTGAGCTAGTGTCATTTTTGCATTTTCACCTATGTCGTATAGCGACAAGAGGCTGAGTTTGCAACTAAATATCTCACACCCAGAAATGTTTTTTGACTTTCCACTTTGAGAATATCTAGTATCCATAACAAAGAACCTATGTTTCATATTTTGAGTTGTTTCAAGTCCGTTTGACTAGGTTTTGAATCCCTTAAAGTTGGTCAGTTACTATTTTCATGATTTTGCACTTTGCACATTTTTCTAGGAAGCCTTGTTTGACATGTTATAACTTTTGACTAGTTGATTGAAATGCTAAATTTCCTTTTGTATTACATTGTAAAGGTCAGATACTTGTTATGTTTCAAGTTTTAGCTCTTGAAAAATCTGTTTGATTAGTTTTCAAATGTGATTCCAAACACAATTTCTATCTTTTTACTAGTGTCAGCATTTGCAGATTGTTTGGTACCCCTATTCGTGATGTTATAACTTGAGATCCATAATTTCTTAGATCAAATGGATTGTACCACTTTGTTGTCCTCCAAAAATTCTTTAAGTGTGCCAATTTTTAGGTCCTGACAAATCTATCTGCACATTTTTTGAGGTCAATTCCATTCGCAAAAAATCACTTTCTGTTAGTGTTTCTAATTTGCAAAATCCAAGTAGCCTACTTTGAACATACACCATTTGCACCCAATTATTCATCATGAGCCTAAATCATAGATCCATAATTTCCTCATGAAAGAGAATGTGTGTCCCAGTTTTCATTTCCCCATGTGCTCATTTACCTAGTTTTCCAAGCCGATTCCAGAGCTAGTTTGTTGTTTTCTAACATTTTTTCTTGCAGATAAATTTGAGAGGGAAACTTTGACAGCTAATATCTTTTGACTGGGAATTTTTCATGAGACAAAATTTGGTGGGATACAAGAATGTGGAACAGAGATCTAGTGTGCTAGTTTTTAGAGCCTGGTCAAGTGATTTGGTCAGTTTTTAAGGCCAGTCAAAGGACCTCTTGACACCAAATTCACAATTTGCAAATAAGTGGTAAAGTAAGTTTTAAATGTTGTTTCAGTGATGGATTTTGTTTTCAATTAGTTTGAGATGCCAAAAGGATTAATCTGAAGGATCAGTTGTTTGGAAACGAAATTTTTTTAGCTGGACCCGCTTTGGGGTCCGACTAGTCTTGTCAGATTGTTAAGGTACTAATCTTTTATTGGAAAAAGGATAAGTTCTAATCTTTGGATCTAGCATCTTTTATTGGAGATAGAATTTTCACAATTAAATTTCCATCTAGAGGCGCATATCTCTCTAGGTTGGAAGAAGACTTGAAGAATCCCATGTGCTCCATATTTTTTGTTATAATTGTCGAGTCTTGTGACAACCATCAAGGATCGAGCAAAGGTAGTTTTGAGCCCATGAAAGGATGTTAAACCTGAGAAACATCAGTTTGACCATGTTTTTGATGGTTAATGTCCAAAAAAAAAAATTCATTTTAGAAGGCACAAAAATTTGCTTAGAGGATCTATTTAATGACCATGGGTAGCTATGGATGAGGATTTTGGGAACCTGGAAAAGATGTTCAGTGCCTAGAAATCAATTGTGAGAGTGCCAGAGATAGATGCCAAATTTAAGATTGTTGTCCTAGCTTCATGAAAAGATCATTGCTTGGTTGATTTGTTGTATGAATGGCAAGAAGGGAAACTTCCTATTGAAATCACTTGTGTAATAAGCAATCATGATTGAGAGCCAAACACTCATGTCATTCAGTTCCTTGAACGCCACAACTAAAAGAAAATAGAGAACTAGCAAGTAGTTGCAACCAGTAGAAAGGAGGTAGAGTATGCATGAAGAGGTAGCATTCCAAAAATAAGGTGCCAACAGCCCACACCTATGCCAACAGAGCCAGCAAATTAGCAAGCCGTCCATGCAAACAAGGGAGTTCCCAACGCATGAGGAAGGAGTTCACACCTTTTTTTAAAAATAAGATCATGGTAAAATGAAAGAAGACCACCATACCACGCTGGAAGAGAAGGCAGTCTCACATAAAAGGAAGATAATGAAGCTGTAGCAACAGACATGGAGCTCACGCAAAGCCTCATAGCTGGAATCCATAGGGCACACAGGCAGGGAATGCCCATTTTGAAAGGAAAAACATACTGAATGAAGTTCACAATAGTCAAACAAGCCACCTCAAGCCAAAAAAGGAGACAACTCTATATGAAAAATAGAGATAAAATAATTAAAAGGCCAATATCCCACATTGGGCATGCGACATTTCTCAAAGTATTTTAAATACAATTACAAGCACATAACATAATGTTACCAAGGACACACCTTTTAAAAGAGCAAATGGCTGCTTGAGGGGTCCACTCATGCAGTTAGCTAGGAGTAAAGGCATAAATTTTGAAAGAATGTGCATGTACAATTAATGATGTCAGCAAGGCTAAAGTCACCTAAAAGTTGAAAATTCGGGAAGGCATTATGGCACCATAAAAAAATGGCAAGGTTTTTCGATGGCAACATAACGCCCTACTAGAAAACCTTGAAATCTGGTGAAGTGTGTGGGAAGACAGGTGGGTCTTACTTGAGGTCCTCAGCCAATTAAAAATGGACAAGTGGCAACCAAAACAATGACAAAGTGGTGATGTGGCACTCCGAAATAGGTGATGATGTGGTGAGATTGTAGACAGAACGAGGAGATTGCGACACATGGAAGATCCTGCGGTAGGTGCTATATTGCCAATGCAAGTTGCTTGGAAGTTAACCATATTGACATAACACCCTTGCTGATGTGGAAACTTCATCAACGATGAGTAGGTAGTTCATGAGCCAGTAGGGAGCTGCCACGTGGTGGCAGTGACAGGTCTAGAGGTGAATGACATGTGGTGGTGGCGAGGTGGATAGTGACTGGGTGATGATAGAGCAACCAGGCAGCCAACTAGGAGATGCCACGTGGCAGCCTGGGTGGTGCTCAGTGGGCCCATTGAGCAAGAGGATTCTAAATGAAATATCAATTTTTAATATTTTATTTGTTTTAAGGGCTCTCGTACATTTTTTAATGGATAAGTGGGTATTTTCTAAAGTCAAACTTTAGGGAATTTTCACATTTTTGAAATTCAAAACTGCAGACCAAGGTTAAATAGCAGAGGACTAATTTTCAAACTATGATTATGGAGGTTTCTAATATCCAAAATAGATGCTTCAATATATCGTCAAAATTGGGAAGAGCTGAATTTTTCATTTCTGGAGTCAGATTATGCACAGGTATTCATCAATTTGCATTGTAGGTCAATTTGTAAATTTTGGGGCATTGGCAACAAAAAAAATAGATTTGATGATTGAACATTAGAGTTTGTTAGAGGGCAGATTAGCAAACCTTTTGAAGCTTGAATGTGGAGAAAAACAATCTAAAAAGGTTGTATTGGCTTCTTGAAGTCACTTTATAACTGGTTTTTCACTTTTACTGTGAACTCATCTTTAACATCAGAAATTAGTTACGATGGTGAATCAAATATCTTAGATATTTTTGCCTTGTAGAGCCATAATGATGAGATTTTGATATTCAATTGAAGAGAGAAGGTAGAGAGAGGCTTTTGATCTTGTTGGGAAGGAATTCTAAGGGTACACTTGTCAATTGCAGATTCAATCTGAGAATTCACTTCTTCCTATACATCTCTCATTCTTTCTCATTGTGGGGGTTCCAATTTTTGTTACTGAGAAACCAGTTAGTTCCAGTTCTTTGGAGAAAATTGGCACATTACTGTGATACCAAGGTTTTGGATCCAGTTCTTGATGCATTCCCATGACTGTGACCACATTCTTTAGCAAATTCTTCTTGTATGAATAGTAGTCATAAGATAAATATAGATAGTTCAGATCTATTAGGTTGTTTCATGTCTTTCATTTCATGCATATGACTATATACTTTCAAGGAAATAATGCAAAGAGTAGCAGATGATTAAGTTTTAATTGAATCTTGTCTCCATTCTCATTGAGTTTCAATGTTTTATGATCTCTGAACAAAGAGCTTAGATCGTAGTTGCAGTCCCTTAAGACTATATGTTGTTTCATTATTGTTGATAATTCAAGGAATTGTGTAAATGCTTCATAGAAATCAACAGGGTTGCAGATTTATTGAGGAGGATATTAGGTAAGAATGAGATTTTAAATGAACATAGATGTCTATTTACAAGTTAAATAGATAGATCTATATCTGAAAATACACATATGTCTCAGATATTCATATGTATGTTTGTGATCCATGAATTTACCCAATGGACTAGGCACTGATAAGCTACAAGGTCACTTAGTTTTTGTTGCTGCATATCTGAGGGTTTGTTGAAATCAACATTATCAATTAAACTTTCTTTCCATTTTATGTTGAAGGACCTAAATAGAATGCCCTCACTCAACTTGTGAATATTCTAGATTTGCATTTAGCTACTGTAGATCTATGTCATTTCATGAGTTACTAGGAGAAATAAGGGTTTGTATCTACTTAATAGATTTAGGGATATGTTTTATGCATTAGTATGATATCATTGAATCTCAGGTCCACCTGCCTAGGTTTAGCAAAGCCTGAAGTAGAAGAAGGGTCATGCCTTATAGTTGGCCTATTGTTAGAAATGGCATGTTGAAAATGGGAGTCAACTGCCCCTAGACATGTCAATTTCTCAGTGGGATAATTGAAAACACTCTACCATTTTCAAACACCAACAAATAGCATCAAATTTTTATCCAGTTAGTTCTTTTGTTGTAAGTGCTCCACCTATTGTTACTTCAAGTTTGGGTAGCACATCATTTTTGGATATAGTTAGAACTTCTTTCAGATTTTTCCTTCAGTTGGACCCATTCAATTTTTGACTGCAAGTCCAGCTGTTTCTACAATTGTTTCTATTCCTAATTCCAAGGCATTAAGGTTAGAAGTAGAACCAAGGACACCACTAAAACTTCTTCTTACTAGGAAAGAAATTGATTATGATATCGATTTGGACAAGGAAATTATCATTCTTAAGTTGGATCTAGATACTGCTACAACTAATGAAATGATTCTATCTTTGCTTCTAGGTGCGATTGTGTGTTGTTTTAACAGCATCAACATTTCGGATCATACTCAATGATCCATGTTCTCTTATCTCTCTCATCCTGATGATGGATCATTGAGTATGATCCGAAACGTTGATGCTGTTAAAACAACACACAATTGCACCCAGAAGCATACATAGAATAGCATGGATTGTGGAAATCTGTTACAATTTAATGAAATGATATCGGTCAACCAATTTTTGGAGTAGAAGGAAAGGTAGAAATAGTTAAGAGTTGAAAGAGATAGAGAGTTCACAATAATTGAAAATGCTAAAAATATAATAACGAAGGCCATAGGTGTTGATGTGGATTCTTCACAACACATTTTTCTACAATTGGAAGAAGTAGTCAATAAGTTTAATGAGGATACATCTAGCCAAGAGAAGTTAATTGAGAAGGTAGAGAAAATTTTTGATAATAATGTGCTTGAGAACATTGCTCAACACATTGCAATAAACTAGGTAGAACTATCTTAATTTTTGAGCAATCTTGAACAATCTTTTTCCAATGTGACATCACTTTTGACCAAACTTTATGATGTTACTAAGTATACCAAGGAGATTAAAGAGAAATTGAATAAGATTAATGTAGATATGAAGGCTAGTGCTCAAAGGCTACATCTTGACCACAGTTCAAGCTCAACACACCACATCAAGGTGAGATTTTTGTCAGATATGTAGGCCAAATTGCTAAGAGAGGAAGCTAGGATTAGGTCCACACTGATAGATATAAAAAATGATCCTTCCAGTTATGGACTCAATGTAGAAACATGTTGCATATTAAAAAACATTGGTCTAGGATAACAATTTTTCCATAGTAGATCATATGATTGAACTTTTTGCAGAAGTTCAAGTGGCACTCTCCACCTACAAAATTTTGCAAGACAATTGGGATAAGACATTAGCCCTTATTCTCAAGGTACACTCTAAATTTCTCTCACATTTTGGTGTCTTTATTTGAATGTATTGCATAACTCTTTGGCATTATTGTCAAAAAAGGGGAGTAAGAGATGATAAGAGACTTGTGGAGACAATAAGGGAGAAAATAGAGTGATATATGTATAGAGAGGCTATGTATATACTATGCCATATGTATGGGGGAGATGTGTGAGATATGTATATATAGCAGCTTTACAAAGATTAATTTTGAAAAATAAAAAATCAGACTGTCAATGTACATCAGGCTTATAAATGTTTTTGTCACTAATGCCAAAGGGGGAGGTTATTGGCATTATGTTGTATTTTTCATTAGTGACAACACTTATTCAATTTTGAATGATTACTGAGCTCATCACTTAGTCTATAGTTTACATCGAGCATTCAATGGTTGTCAAGTAAGTTTAGCAGTTAAGTAGTTCACGCCAAGCATTCCTGAAGCTACAGAGTGAGTGCGCAGTCCAGTAGTGTTTACAGAGCCTATAGTGTTCGTCGAGCAGATAGTGGTCATTGAGCTTCATAGTATCTACCAAGTCATTAGTTTGTGTGATGTGAAGCCAATATATACTGAGTGATGGATGTAATGTGTTTACCAAGTGAAAGAAAGGTAAACAAAGGATTTAGTATTTATCGAGTAACACTATATCTACCAAGTCTCTAATGGTTGCTGTGTCCAAAGATATTTTGTGTGATTAGTATGGATTGAGCTTCTACTTTTACTGAGTTCATGATGATACTAAGTAATGCAGTGGATTTTGAGTATCAGAAGTTCACCAAGTTAGCTTGCAAAACCTGAGTTTCTACTGTTTGGCTGACTCAGTAATATTTTGTTTACTTGTGTTTTATTTGACCTTGTAATTGTAAATATTGGAATGGTATATATGTAATGTATTGTATCATTTGGAATGTATGGAAAAGTGTATCAAGAAAATAGATATGTAATATTTTGTGAAGAGTGAATGTGAATCAGCATCAGAACAAAGTATTCAACAAGGTCTACAAGGAGTAGCAAAGATATATCAATCACAAGAGGTGATCTGTACTTCAAGGATCTATTCAACAATCAAGTTGTAAGTTAGATCTACTATTTCATCTTGACAGGTGAATTGGTTTTCTAAATCCTTTAATAGGGTAGACTTAACAGTCTTCTTTTAAATCTCTTAACAGAGTGCATACTTCATTGTATGTTTGTAAAACCTCTAACAAGGTGGATCTAGCAATCCAAATTGCTCTTAATAGGGAAGATCATCAGAAGTGGTCAATGTAAGCCCTAACAGGAAAAATTTATATTGTGGTAGTGAATTTTTATGGGTATCATCCCCACCCCAATTTTACTTTCTATTTGGAAGGTTTTTGAGTCACCAAAATACTGTGTTCATGTGTTATGAATGTTTGTCTTTTTCATGAATGCAATAGATTAGATGAATGATGAATGGATTAAGTGTTGAATTAAATTAAAGTTTTTGAGGTTATTGATTCACCTCTCCCCTCTTAGTAACCTAGCTAGTCTTGATTATTTCCAACATAATATATGTGATACATATACTAGAGGATTTTAGCTAGATCATTCAAGACAACCTAAGAGTGATTCTAGTGAGCTCATCATCCTTTGGGAAGTGTCTCCACCTTGGATAGAAGCTCAAACTAGTAAACCCCTTTGGACGACGTATAAATGAGAAGAAAGGTAATCTTTTTTCTCCATCTAGGCCAAGTTTGGGTGATATATTATTTTATGGTAGCCCGAGATGGGAAAAATTTCCCACAATTTTAAAATGGTCAAAATAGATTCTTAAGTAAATCACGCATGTAACAACCATTTTCCATGACTCCATGAATATTATTATGAACCAACTTAGTAGATACCCTTTTATCCTTGGTATGTTATTTTCCAAGCAAGAGAAAAAACATCCCTCAAGATTACTTACCATCATGCTCCCTTGGTAGAGGCATAAGGCTACTTGGATTTCATCCCCAAGAGTTGATGTGCACACAAAAGGGGGACTTCTATTTTTCATGCCTTCAAGATTATTTGATGTGTATCATTTGAAGATCAACTCTTGTATTGACTCACCTCTTCAATTATAAGGACATATTGCACTAGAATTAGGAGACATCAAGTTGTTGGCCATGGAATAGCATATTGAAACCAATTTGACCTTAGAGATAAAAGTGTGCTTGAATTTTCTACATTGTGAAATGACCTTGTGAATCTTTTTTGTCAAAACATATGGTGCAAGAGCATCCTAGGTGTAAGAGAAATCTTGCATCACCTAAAAATATTTTTATTTTAGCCTTTTCTATTTTAATAAGGACTAGTAGATAGGATGGTTACTATTTATGAGAACTTGCTATTTTTAGTAAGTTTTTCATATGAGCTCAGAATGTTCTCATTTTCTATAGGAAGGTTCATTTTGGAGTTGTAAGCCTACCATAAAAATCTCATTGCTCAAGCATAAGTATCGAAGAAGTTATTGTGGATTTTCAATGGAAAAATTTGTAGAAAAATATTCAGTCTCACCGTTGGAGGCCTTAGAGTGCTCAGATGAGGTCTTAAAACTCAACAGAAGGCACTAGCGCAATCCTATGCTTGTAGATAAGGAGCTAGCATTCCTAAAAAGTGGTTATAATAGCCAATCAGAGAAATGACTTGTGAGTTATGGCCTTTCAAAGTTGGGCTACCCAAAATATCTAAAATAATTGTCAAAGATGTATTTGATTGACTCTATATGTATTGTTAGGGTCTATTAGCCCTACGTATTAAGTTTTATTGTCTAGAACCTTTCTAGTGGCATAAAATTGCCTATTTAAGAAAGCCCAAATATTGTCCAAGACAACTCTAGGTGATAGTTTACAGCTTGTCTTGCAGATTATTGTAATGAAGGCACCCATGTGGATTTGTAAATTGTACTTGTCAATTTTTTAATACCACATTTGTGGTACAAATAAGAATTCCATATTTTGTTCTCACATTTTGTGTTGTTTCTTTGTTTCTATCATGAGTTTATGGTATTAAGGGGAACATGCTTCATCAAATTGTATCAGAGCGAGAGTTCCTAAGAATGTGGATAGATCGCTGAACATGAGGCAATTTGCAGCAAGAGCTTGGGTTGGGTGAAGTTTGACAAGAAGGAGTTCTTTATTGTGTAGACCAATAACTCATTGTGAGGTATTTTTCACAAGGTTCTTGTGTCACAAGAAGTATTCCTTATGAAGACTTGAGCATGGAGAAGAGAAAAAAGAAGATGATGTTTGTGATTGGATGGATCATGAGGATTCCTAGACTTGAGAAAATTAGAGAAAGAAATCAAGAGGCATTGTGAGTTGCATTCTTTTATTTTCAAAAGCAAGTGAATAAATTAGAAGTAGAGTTTCAAAAGAGAAGAGTTCATCACTAGAAAAGAGATGATGATAATTTTTTTGATGTGGAAAAGATAGAAGATCTTGTGGAGTATCATACATGTGATACAAAAGAAGAGCAAGAGGATGAAGATATATATATTTGTGAACCTAAAGTTGAAGAAGACGAAGAGCATGAAGATGAAAATATTTGTCAGTTATAAGTAGATGAAGATGATTTGAAGATTGTAGTAGTAGAGAATGCATACAATTCCTTGGTTCAAAGTCAAACAAGTGAAGCAACTACTTTCCTTGTTGAAGAAATGGAAGAAGAAATCAAAGATGAAGATGTGAAAGAGGTAAATTTCTCTGTATCATGGGATGTTGTCTTTGAGATGAATCTAAAAGATGATGATGGTTTGCATGAGGATCTTGTTAGTGATGTGTGGTATGCAAAATAAGATTAGTATGGTGTTGTTTAGTTTATTACAAGTATGTTTAATTTGACAAGATTGGAGGAGGATGAGAATTATACTTGGATAGAGTTCATTGCAAAGGAGAATTTTGAGTAGCAAACACTTGTTCCAGCTAGGTGTTGGAAAAGAAGAAAGAAAGAAATATATCAATTATAGATACTTGTTCCAGTGAGGTGTTGGAAGAGAAGAAATAAGAGAATAAATAAATTTCATTGTCAATTGCTTCATTTTGTGAATTCATATCCAATTTTTTTTTCCTACCTTACATCATGAAAAAGGGGGTGTTATTTAAAAATAATTATATATATATATATATATATATATATATATATATATATATATATATATATATATATATATATATATATATATATATATATATATATATATATATATATAAGAGGAGAGAGAAAGTGACAAAAATAAGAAAAATAGTTGTCATTCCATTTATCGAGGTGTGTAGGTGGAATTTTAGAAGTTTGTGGAAAGTTCCTTAAATCATGCATTTGATATTTGTTGTGATCCAAAAAAGAAATGTAATTTTCTAATTGGGTCACATGTTGGTGCTTAGTTGTATTTGGGTGGAAATTTAATATTTATGTTAAGGTAGTTATATTTACCTTTTATCCCATATTGGTTGTGTTTGTAATATCTTAGGTGGTAAGTACCTATATAAGCAAGGCTTATGATCATTTGTATTCAAGCTCTTCAAGTGTAAGCTCTCTTAGTGAAGTTCTCATGGTGGAATCTCTTGTAAGCAAGCTTGGATGTGAAAGTTTTCTTGGTGGAAGCTCTTGGTGTCAAGACTCTTCTTGTGTAAGCTCTTATTTTGGAGTTCTCTTATGTTGAAGCATTTTCAAACTTCTTTTGGAAAAAAGTCATATCTATGATGTCATATTGTGGATGTTGTAAGAATTTTCAAGTCTAATAAAAGCATGTTTTGTAAAGTGGTCCCTTCGTCAACATACACATTTGGTTCTATCAAGATCCTTTTGCTAAAGAGATCATTGTATTGTCTCTTTCAAAGTTTCTTTGTCCTTCAAATGATCTTTTCTCACTTTTTGAAGTCTTACCATCATTTTCTAGAAGGTTTTTAGCAAGTCTATTCATAAAAAACCTAAGTAGTTTCAGTTGTTCTATTTAAATCCTTACTTCCAACCTAAACTATTATATCATCCCTTGATAAAATAATTTCTTTCCCACTTAGGCTCTTTTTCTATCCAAAATTAAATATTTTCTAACCTAAGAAAAAGGTATACTTAGCATAGTCACTACCTTAACCCAAAGTTGAGATAAACCTAGTGGAAACCTCATGTTAGACCAAACAAAAATCAAGTCTAAAAAGGTAAAATATAAGCAACCAACAATATATAGAGAGATAGAAGAAAAATGAAAGAAACACACACCTAATCCAAGAGTTGCTAAATTAGATCAAATTGAGAAAGAAGGTATTGATTTTTCCCTACTAATTGAGTTGGACCATAGGATTCAAAACATAACCTTAAGAATAGAGTAAATTAAAGCCTCATTAACTACATTAGCTATAAGTCCCTCTTCTTCCAACAAAATTTTCACTTATCACATCATAGATCTATCTTTTAGGTTTATCATACAGGTTATTATCCTCCTTAAGATTATGTTGATTCATTATCCTTAGATCATGCTTTAGAAATCCTTCCTCATCCAAATCAAAATCATAGATCAAAATCCTCTATCATCCCCATCATCCTTGAGCATTTGGTGTCACATTATTAGAGTTTTCTATCCTACATCCTACATCCATCATCCCATCATGATTTTTTATTTGACTAAGCATTTTCTAGGGTTATATTTATTAATCATGTGTGTCTCTCACCACCTTGAGCTAAAGGTTGGGCTCCACATTTGATCATCATTTGTCTTCTGAAGGGGCATAAATCTATCCTAAAGTTGACATCATCATCATATCTTGAACTTACACATAGGAAACACATCTCTTTTAATTTGACATCATTTCACTCATCCTTTTGGTCCCCTAGTGATCATATCATTAGAAGTAAGATCCTTTGTTTCATCTATCATACATCTCGTCATCCTATAAAATTATTGCATCATAGTTGTCACATCCTTAGGAATCTTAGAAAACTACTCTTTTGCATATTTGCTCCCATTTTCATATGATCTTGCATTTCATCCTTAGGAGAATTATCATTTCATACCACCTACCACATGTTTTGGCAAGAACAAAAGAAGGAAGATAGATATGGACCTTAGTTTTAGTGGTGGCTCAACTAGCACACAACCATACCCAATGGTATCCATTATCATACATGACCAACCACCACAAAATCCAAATGATTTGGGTCCCCCACTAGAAGCCATAGATGCCTTTTTGAATCAACCTAGGCATGCAACCCTTGTCAATTCTATCATAGAAAAAAATAGAAAAACCATAATGGAAATTTTTTAGAGAGATAATATTGGTTCCTTTTGCTTTGGGAGACCACCACCTTTGGACATATCAGATCCTGCACATCCCTTATTTGGTAGAATAACACCACCCATTGGTCTATCTGATCATAATGACCTTTTTTTCATACCAGAAGAGGACATCAAATAGTACAAATATAACTCATAGATCCAAATGTACCCTCCACCCAACTTGGTGCTCCCATCCCATAGAATACCCAACCCACCATCACACAGTCATCGGTCCACACAACACCTCAATAACTTACCATCACACAATCTACACCTGTAACCACTTCCATCATTGCTACTTTTTCCACTTCACAATTCACATCCATTCCATTAAACATTACAAGACCTTCCACCTCCCAAATTGCTACTTGCACTTCATACATACCCACCAGTAGTGCATCCAACACATTTAATTAGAACACCAAATCAACATCACAATTTAGTACACAAATTTCATGAAAAGGGCCTACCAACCCACCTTTCATAACCCCTAGTCCATTTACATCTATTTCAAACACCATAACTTCATTCCCTCTTTGTCCTTGGAGTTTTGGAGAATCACAGGGGCCAACTAAAAGCCTTCCACTTAGTAATTCATTCAAGCCAATCTTCCAAACACATCAACCACCACCATCACCACCCAATCCACCACCACTCATCACCAACTAATTTTATATGCCACCCTTAGAAAGTAGAAAAATTATTCCACAACAACAACAACAAAAAATGGGGATAATTCCATACATCAACTATCTGGCACCCCTCAACACCTAGTTTCCCTCTCAAGAATGAGAAAAACCAACATACATTGGATAGAATATGAAATCTCAATGCATAGGACCCCAAGATACCCATTGGAAGGATTAATGGGGAATAAGAAATTAAGAGGGGGGGCAGTGAATCAAGATCTTAAACTTTTACTGAAACCAAATTAATAATTTCACATCTAATGCATTTCATATCTTAACAAAAGAAAAAAAAAAACATAATCATCCATGAAAACTTCAACACATAACATAAAGATTTGGTAACCTAGAGACACTTCAACATGAAGGTAAAACTAGGGTGGGTATGGAACCCATGAATCTTCACTATTGCAACAATAAAGTTAACCTATTAGGGTTACGATATTTGATCATATATTAGATCTCACCTTGTTAAAGGAATATACACTAACAATGAAGTAAGGAATCTATTAGGATGTTTTCATAGATATGTTAAGATTACTTTGTTAAGAGATTTAACTAGATTTACTTAACCAGAACTCATTCAGTTGCTAAATCTCAATTTTATCTATAAGATAGTTTTGGGTCTCCTCTTTGTAATGCTTCTGATCTCCTAATCTGATGTCTTTGTTCAGTCCTTCACTACTCTAATTTCCTTGTCTGAATTGATTCTATAATTATCCTTTCTTCTTTGTTCTTTTCTTTGTTCACTCCTACACTTGCACATTCACACACACACACACACACACACACACACACACACACACACACACACACACACACACACACACACACACACACACACACACACACACACAGACACACACACACACTCTCTCTCTCTCTCTCTCTCTCTCTCTCTCTCTCTCTCTCTCTCTCTCTCACACACACACACACACACACACACACACACACACACACACACACACATTCTAGGGTTATAATTCTCTTTAAATAGATGTTCTTTGAAATTTCTAGAAAATAGTTTACAATCTATCTCCTTATATCATTTCCATTTGATTGGTTGATTTTCATTCCTCAGGATGATTACCTTCTATAATGACGTGTAACCATCATCTTAGTTGGATCTAAAATTATTAAGTGTCATATAAAATTTAGACAAAATAATTTACATATTTTTATGTGCTATTACAAACTCATATGACAAAACTAAACTACTCGACATATGAATATTATGACGCTTGATCATAGTGAATCATTCATACTATCACTCAGCTTCTATATACCTATTTCCTTAGAAACCATTAACTTATCATTATAATCAATTCTAATTATATATTATTCATCTTGTACATGTCTTTGGTCTCAACTAAATACTCTACAATCATTAATATACTCCACATGAGCTTTGTATACTTGACCTTTACTAGATAACTCAATCACAGTGATGACTGAGTAATCTTGTCTAGTAAATGACTAAGTGTTTAGACACTAATATACAACATAGGATTAGAGATAAAACTATATATATATCCACCTATCTAGCAACAACCACCACAATAGTAGTATGTGCAAACACCCATGTAATATCATCCATCTAGATAATAGTCCCACACCTATTCACCCTAAGAGTAACTATAGTATCAACAATTTACCTAGAAAATACAAAAGTACATAAGCCACCTCCCTAAAAATTGATATCACCCATCCAAGTATAATTTCAATCCACATTCCACTCACCATAGTACACCCATTAAAACTAACCATATTTATCTTCCCAATTTAACACATACCCTACACTAAGGGTACCAAGAGTGGGGACACCTGCAATAATACCTGTCAAGCCTAAGTGGAAAGAAATGAAGAATGGTTTAAAAGAATTCAAAGATGGAACCAACTAAAAGACATTCAAATTTGAAGATGTTTGTCCATACCCATTTGATAGTGCTATCACAATGATACCCTTCCCCAAACACTTTTAGATTCTCAAATTTGATAAATTCAAGGGGAAAGGTGATCCAATCATGCATGTCAAAGAATTTTACATGCATTTCCAAGAAGTATCCTATAATTATGTATTCCTCATGATCCTCTTTCCTAAAATTTTGGGAGGTCCCACTCTCAAATAGTGCTATTGGATACCCTTGGGTACAATTAACACCTTTGCTAATCTTTCATAAGCCTTTGTGTCACAATATACCCATCTTGTTGAAATTGAGTCATTTGTGGTCAATTTGGTCCACACCAAACAAAAGAGGGTGAAATCTTTACTAATTACTTTCAAAGGTTGAAAACTCTCGTGCAAAAAAAATTTCTTGCAAACAACCAAAGTGTCACCATGTCAAAAATGTTCATTGACAATGCACATCCTAGAATCTCTTACCACATGGTATGAACTACCTACAAACATAGAAAGATCTCAAAGAAAAACATATGGTCCTAAAGAAATGTCTCATTAATGATGGAATCATAAATATCCATAAAGAAATAACCAAGACTAAGGACACTCTAATGAAAAATCATGATACTGGAACAGAAAAAAATACCATCACAAATAGTGCCACTAACACCTGACATGTCCAAGTGATTAATACAACACCTAGCACATTAAACACTCCTTATCAACCAATGACCTGATAATAAAAACCATCACATCAACCAAATGCATGCTATCAACAAACATATCAACAACCTTCACAACCTCAATATCAACACAACACACCAGTGCTCACTTAAAAAGGACCAACAAACTAAACCAATGCTCTCACTATCATAGCTAGACCAGAATCATGGGTCCCAAGGTAATCCTAAGTTTACACCCCCTTGGGAGAACCACTAGATTTTATTTTTGAAAAAATAGCCAAAGATAATCTCATCCACTACCCACAAACATAACTACTAGACAAATCAATTTAAAGCACTGTGGTATAGAAAGAATGATTTTTACAACTTTCATCATGTTAAAGGGAATCTCACCCTTAGATGCATTCAACTCAAAGATTATGTGCAATATCTAATTAATCGTAATGAAATTATAGTTGGAGCATAAGCCTCTCCAAATGTATTACTATTGATCCATTACAATGCATTCCCACCACATAGAAACAAAAATGTGGGCAAGACACCTATGCAATATAGAAATCCCAAAAAAATCAACCAAAAAAAAAACCCAAACCAAGGAAGGTGAAAATCATGGAAGATCTCAGGACTACACTTACATATACCTAGACTATGGTAGCTTGATTAGTTGTCTATCTTAGGTGGAATCCTCTGTTAATGTAATCAATATCAAAGAACTTGATAATCAATGTGCAGTCACTACACAAAGAACCCAACTTAACATTGCATGACCACTTATGCCTACCCTCACTCCTTTTATAATACTTTAGAACATCTTGGGAACATGCTAGCCTAGATCTCCATCATGTATTTACTTCACACTAGTCCACTTTATAAAGAAATCCTCAATAGTGCACTTCATGAATCTCGTGTCCCTCTTAATATCAATGCTACAAAATTTTGAAATTTAGTAGGCCATCTCTCCACCTCATGTGCATTATCCTTCAAAACCTCTGATATCCCAATAGTTGAACCAAATTACATCCTTCTTCTCTACATACTCGTCATGGTTTCCAACTTTTTTGTCAAGATGGTCATGATAGCTAATGGATCAACCTTAAACCTATGTACATTGAAATTCATTAAAAAAGTAGGGTAAACTAAGGAAGACATCATAAATATAGTCATCACCATCAAAGACTATGACAACTTGGAGTGAACCACCAAAGGAACAATTTTGCTACCTATCATAGTTGGGCCTGCTACTCACAAAACAATTTTCCATGTGGTTGATTTTAACCTACCCTTTAGTATCCTCCTTGGTCCACTTTGGATTCATGCTATGATGAGAATTCCATCCACTCATCATCAATGCATCAATTTTTTTTATCATAGTACTGAGATAACCATCCACACTGATCCATAACCCTTTACATATTGCAATGTGGTAGAAACATCATATGATAACCATTTCCATAGGATTGAGATTGGCACTATCATCGCTAGTTCTTTTGGTACCTTCCATGATCTTCACACCATCGTAGCCTCACTACTCTTCACTGTTAAGATCAACCACCAAGGTTGTTGTGAATATTCTCTCAAATACATTTTTTGTTAGTATTTTACCTCTTGACCACATGCTTGCAAATACCCAACTTGTCAAGGACTGAAGAAAGACAAAACTCCTCAGCTCAAACAACTCAAGCTCACCACATTTGTTTCCAACAAGATCCTTAATGGGGAAGAAATAACCCCTAACATCAACACATGGCTATACAAAGAACCACATCCAAAAGATAAACAACTCCTTGATTAGTTTAAACAAAAATATCCATGCCTACATTTACTTGCTACTGAATAGTGGGATTATTAAGGAGGTGGCCTAGGAAAAGAGGAGTCTGGCATTAGACAACTAGTAGAATCATACAATGAAGAGAAGAAGAAAGGTCTAGGCTACTAACTCCCCACAACTAGGGGCACTTCTAAGAATGGTCGTGCCATTTTAAACATCCAGTGTGACATTGTAAAAGTCAAAGACATCCCTAAAGAAGTTGAAAATAAAGCCCATGATGATATTTTCATTGATAAAATCATCTTAGGAGCTTCTATACTCTACAAACTATCCATCAACCTCATCAACCTTCTCCTTACTTATCTTGAACTCATTGATTGTGACTGACCAATTATAATCCATGTTGACAAGTTTTCTATAGAGAACAAATTCCTAATATTCATGGTAGCCGAGACAACACACAAAAAGCCACCAACACCATCATCTTATTTCTATAAATTGGACTCAAAGGGCTACTTTGGGGAGGATGAAATCTCCTATCAAAAAAATGATTAGAAAATAGACAATAAAAAAAGAAAAAGAAAAAAAAAGGTATCCCTTGGTGAAAACTCTTCTAGAGCACCATTAGATCATTTAAAAATAAAGGATGTATTTGACAGTGAAAACCTCTTTGAGGCACTTGAAGATAGAGATTTCATCCTTCCCCCATAAGATAACATGCCTATAGTATCCTCAATCCTAACCAAGAACACCAAGCCATTTAACATTAGTTTAACAAAGACACTAATACATTTGGCATCGATTTGTGATGGCTAAGTGTCACAATTATGACGGAAATGTGTCACCACTGCAACAATAATAGACGTCGTTGTTTTTTAGTTGCAAATTATGACGTCTATCCTCTTCTGTTGTAATTTTGACGCCTGTCCATCGCAATAGAACCACTTTATTCCAGCATGAATCCCTTCGCAATTTCGACGTCTGCCTCAAGCATTGCGACGGGGTCGCATCGACATCTGGTGATAGGGTCACTATGGCGGCAGCCATCCCATTACTTCCCTAGATGTCACTGATGAGAGCCAATTATAACCTATTTAATACTCCATTTTAATCTATCTTACGCACTTTCCTACATACTTCTCTATTCCATTTATATCCCATTTCATTCCATTTTACCATTATAATGTTGCATATAGTTTAATATAATTAAGTAGTATTTAATATTGTTTTGGGATTAAAATATGGAAAATTCATTATTGATTATTTTTTACTAATCTTTACCACTGTAGCATGTTGATTCGTTGTTGTATATCTTCCTATTAGTTAACAACCTCCTGTCGCCTGTCAGTAGGTACCGCAACTTCCTATCGCCTTCTTCACCTTCTATGGAGGACTCTTATTGGTATTTATTTGGAGTATTTTCTATTCCAACAATATTGAATAAGGAATATGTTGAAAAAAATATAATGATATTATTAGAATTTTGCAAGAAATCACAATTCAAACATTTTCTATAGTCAATATTGCATGGTAGTTTCTGAGCAAATGAAGATGAATTTGAAAAATCCGAGATATGGGTTTTGTTTAGAATAGAGCCAATTCAGTTCTCATGCGGCCAAATCTTTAGAAAGTGAATGAAAAAGAAGTTATGAGTGGTTTTCTAAAGGTCAATATTTCAGATTTACCATTTCGGCCAAATTTTCATATTGTTTATTTGTTATATTATTAGAAAATTAGTTTGCAAATAATTAGTATATTGTTAAGAAATTAGTTTATTGTGTTCTAGAAAGAGTGGTCATCTAGTTAACACTCTTTGTTAAAAATAAAACAGTAAGTTTCAACCATAAAGACTAAACTTCCATGATAAAAATGGAATTGTTTTTTTATATGTAAAAGGCTATATAAGCCATCACATATTCAAGAGAGGAGGAGAAGAATGAATGAATCATAACATCATAAATATATTATTGTGCTGAGCTGATTTAAGAGTTCTTTGAGCATTTTTTTCATTCAATTTGTTGGGAGGAAGGGCGCCCACTCTCCTACAGCTGATACACTGTAAATAATTTATTCTAGTGTGTTTGGAAATTGTTTATTATGTTTTATATTGTTATGTTTGATAGTTTGATAATTTTTGTTAGTTAATATCATATTTCTATATTCATTGAGTGTTAATAATCTATTTTTATTTCAATGCTGCAGATCTAGTTAATATGGATTTCAGATTTGATTTCTATTATAATTTGTCTTAATTTCTGTACTGTAGTTCCTATCGCATTCCTATATTGTAGTTTATATAGAATTTTCACCACAAAATTAGAAGAGAAATAATTGTGCATTAAGAAATTATGTTATCAGATTAACCATCCATATCTTATGCATGTTTATGGTTTGTAGATCAGTTTGGTTTGTATTTGAGAGTTTTGTTTTTAGATTATTAGATCTATTGAAACTATTATTGCCAGAAAATTATAGTTCCTATCGCGAGGAAGTGATAGTTCCTATCACCAGAATTACTTTAGTTTGTTGCAGATTTATTCTTGTGTGTTCTAGATGTATTCATAATCCCTCATATCATAAGCAACATGCCTTGATAGCATATTGCTCGGACACCTTTCACAAGCTTATGCTCTCGGATTGACACGAATAGACCAAGCTGAATTTCATCATAAATTATTAATTATTTTCTTATTATTCACCCCAGTGTTGGCCTATCAATCGCAATTGTGATGTCCTTGGCAAATTGCGATGGGGTCGCGACGACACTTGGCGGCGGGGTAGCTGTGGCGTCGATGCCACTGGCCATCACAATTCTTGCATTGATGTTGCAATTTGAAGGAACTAAAGTCACACTAAAGTATCTCATCCAAAATGCCATAGTATCATTTTTTAGACTCTTGAGGATGTAAGTCCTTTCTAGATGAAATATTAGTCACTTGAAAGACTGCAGTTATTCCTGAATCACAAGTTTTCTTCTTGTCATCCAACACTTTGACGCAAAATTTTTGACCATTACAGAACATAGCCTTGTGGTGTCTAACCTGCAATAATATGTGAAACATGTCAAAATTATTGCATCATGAGTTGATAAACATACAGGTGATTAATAAATTTGTATGTACCTGGAAATGTCTTGAACTACGTGCTAAATCTATTTCCCTTTGTGTAACATTAGAATCTCCATTACAATGAGCTTCTTTAACCAATGAAGATACACCTTCCCATGTTAATTTGTGACCAGAATGTTGACATCGTTCAATCCATACCATCATCCAATCAAGATTGTTTGCAATATACAAATGTAGTGCATCCCACTCTTGAGCACCTGTACAAAAAAAAAATAGACAACTTACAACCAATTTATTTTGAGGATTAAGAAATAATTTATTACAATAACATCTTATAATTTATTACCTCACTTTCCTCAATTTACCTTTCCCCATCAAGTACTCCCCTTCTAATTTTTTAAAAGGCTCGAGATCCCAAATGTGATCTACATGAATATTTGATGCAAACTTGGGAAGATATTTAGTAATGTACACCATAGTCTGGTATACGATATATCCCTCTACCATAGAACCCTTAGGATGTGCTCTTTGTCAAACCAAATCCTTCAAAGATTTCAAATGCCTCTCAACCATCCACATTGACCTAGTGTGTACAGGTCCACACAATTCAATCTCCTCAACTAGGTGAATGAGGTAGTGTTCTTGTGCATTGAAAAAAGTTGGAGGTAGACACTTTTTCATTTCACACAGTAAATGAGGAATTCTTCTCTTCCAATAGTTTATATCTTTTTTATGGATTTCTTTAGATGACAACCACCTACATTAAGAGATTCAAGTCACAAAAAATATATAGATATGAGACTTTACAAAATAATATACAATAGATTACATAGCAAGAAAAAAAAATCGCGAATATAATAAATATATACAACAAATTGAACAGATATTACTGCTTACCTCATATATTTTCCAAGATCGTATATCACTCATTTGATGTTATTGTTGAAGTGCTCTGGGAGAGATAGAGGAAGCACATACTGCAATAATTATAAACCAATCATTTCATTGTTTTCTAACATAACATAATGAACATTACACGTAGTTTATGAATATATTGTAAATACAAAAGAACATAACTTACCTTGACGAAAGTATGCCAATCATGCGTTTTGAGCCCTGGCCCAAATTCACTTTTTTTGATATGAGATTGTTTATGCTCACAACAAATCCTATGGGAAATCGAATTTTTCGTATGACTTCTTTTATGGCATCACTTTGCTGCTCCATTAATAACCATGGAAGGGCACTTATATTAATCTAATCTCTATTGCTATTTGAGTGAATGAAATTCTTCAATGCATGATTGGATTCATGTATGTCATTACAAATTTTGACAATTTTTTCTTTTTCACGCCTTCCATCCAATATTTTCCTCAATGTCTCCATTATATTATTTCCAATATGCATAGTATCAAACAAATGCACAATTTGTAAGTGCTTGTAGTAGGGCAACCTACTAAATTTTTTGGGATAGCTTTTTAGTCCCTTTGGAAGGTTGTCAATATTGCCTTGACGACCTTCACGATCATCAATTACACAATTAGTAAACAAAAATCACAATAGAAATATATAAATTACATACATAAACCATTAGGTGGAACATAATTACCTCCACGATTAATTCTATTATATTCCAACTTCCATAGGCGACGTGTCATTCTTCGTGGCTTTGATGTAGTCTCTTCTTTCCCATTGAAAAGATATTTTTCCATACTTCGATACTTATGATTCCTGTGGAGGAAGTGTCTACACTCATCAAACACCTGCTTTTCTAAATTTTTTGAATGACGAGATTTCATCTTTGGACCACAAATTGGACATGCAAATTTTCCTTTTGTTTGAAGACCTACAATATAATGATATAATTGGATTATTAAATATGTTGATTTGTATAATTAGAATTATTGTGTGCAACTTGAATTCACTATAACATACCACAAAAATGTGTTAGCCCTGGGGCATCATGTATTGTCCATGCAAGTATTGCATGGAATTGAAATTGTCTTTGTCCTATTGGTCTAGACATGTCATACATAGTGACACCATTCCATAACTCCACCAACTCATCAATAAGAGGCTCAATATATACATTCATATCTTTTACTTGATATTTACCTACTTGAATGAATAGTAACATTAAATAATTATTGTGACCATTTTATTGCAAGATTTGTAAGTACATGTAAATTAATAACTATCAAATGATAAGATACTTGGAACAATCATTGTCAACATAATGTGCTCCCTCTTTATTGACATCCATAGAGGAATGTTATTTTTGATAACAAAAATAGGCCACACCGAGTAAACAGATCTCATCTCTCCAAATGGATTGACACCGTCTGCTGCTAATGAAAGCCTGAGATTACGAGGTTCTTCTTTGAAGTGTTGCCACTTTTCCTCTATGTGCATAAATGCTGAACCATCCATAGGGATTTGAATATGTCATCTCGACTTCTATTGCATGCATGATAATCCATAAATTGAGCCAAGCTACTACACCTGAATAATTGTCGCATCCGTGGAATAATGGGGATGTAACAAAGAACCTTTTGAGGCACCTTTTTTGTTAGTCGATCTATTCGATATCTACTCGTATGACATATAGGGCATTGTGTTGCAAATTCATGTTCTTTATAATATATAATATGATCGTTGGGACAGGCATGTATTGCTTCATACTCCATTCCAATATCTTTCATAACAACAGTTAATTCTTGATATGAGCGAGGTAGAATATTTGATGATGGTAACAGAAACTCGCCTATCAATCTACAGCAAAAAATATAAGTTGTTAATATAAACAATATTAGTGGTACATTATTCACCCTTTGTTAACTATAAAGATATATATGACATACCTTAACATACATGACATTGTTATGTTGGATAAACCATTCATAACCTTCAAGTTCAACAACAACAATACAACAGAGAGAAGAGTTGTTTGGGAGTCTTTGTATAGGGGCTCGTATGCCTTCTGAAGTAGAGGTACATCGAGGCTATCATCATCATCATGATCAGATACGCTTGGACTAAATGTGTCATGGATCAATGTATTTATACCATCCTCTTCAATTGTGTTTTTTGGCGCATGATCGTCATCTTCCATGGGATCATTATCTTCACCTTGGATATTTGCACCTCCATGTTCCTCCACTTCAAAAACCATATTCTTCAGATTGTTGTGGTTCATATCATGTACTTCCCTGGGAAGATCAACCTATATAAAATTGATTAACATAAATAAACCATGATCATCAACTCATCATCAAGTGAATTCATATGTATATAAATTGTTAAAATGATATAATGAATGACTTACCAGTGGATGATAGTCATGCCCCCCCTTCAATGTGACCATTCTCCCTACAATATCTCTTAACTATTTTGATTAGAAATCTTCTACAGTTTAAGCCCTTACAAATATTGCAAGGACAATAACATTTTCCATCACCTTTTCTATTCAAGTTAGACCACAATCTAACAATTGTCTCCCTGTTTTGTTCTTCACTTATATTATCTGACATGATTGTTCTTTGCAGGAAGCAAAAATTGGGCTATGAAAACTTCGGTCTACAACTTTCACAAACTAAGAAAAACTGTTGAAAGTACACAAATCTTCTTAGACCTAGCTAAATACTTTAATATTTTAAAAATACTTTCTTTGACTTTATTCCTAAGATTATTTGTAAAACTTTGACCAACTGCTTGAAGGTCTTATTTCAAGAGACCTTACAACATTAAGCCACTAAAAGAAATTTCAAAACATATAAGCAAAAATTCTAGTTAAAATATATATTAGAACAAAAAATTACAATTTTAATACTCGAGCGTGCGGCTATAACTTGTGTAATGGCCTTCTTGCTTAGTTGTAGAAGCTCTCCAGCAATCAAATTATACAAACTACAAGGCCTAACAAAAATTTCAAAACATATAAGCTACAAGTCTAGTTAAAATATACATTAGATTAGATTCAACAATAGCAAGCAATGTTATTCAGAATTAGATTCAACAAACCTTAGTAGTGTAAATAGCCATCTCCTCTAAACTAGACTCTAGACACGAGGGGGCATTCACATACTCTTCCCCTAAAGGTATCTTGAAGAAAAAAAACCACTATTCTTGAGTTTGTGAATTGCACCTCGAGATGAATGAAGCTTAAAAGGAATGAAAAATGTTTTCATACATTTAAATTAGGATGTAATATTTATTCACAAGTATATACCTTGTAAGCACTTAAAATTGCTGTTATATGTGTTGTAGGAAAAGAAGAAGTTTCAAGATAAGTTTACATTGTTGTTATATGTGTTGCAGGAAAAGAAGAACTTTACATTGCTTTAACTTGCCATTGATGAGTATCTTCTAAGACTTTTACACACTTTTATATGTATGTTTAGTGAGCACAGATCAAGTACAATGGTAAATGTTGAAAATAAAAAAATGACAAACTGAACACCCATATTCATTGACTATAGTGTAAGAGATGCTGAGCATGTAATTTCATGCTGCCAATTTTTCCATACCAAAATGGAAGTTCACAATCTTCTTCCTTAAGTTTCTCTCTTTCCAATATTTGACTATGTGTTAATAGTTCCTTTGGTGAATTTGATCTGTATTAAGAATTGCATAATATGTTGTCATACTATGCTGGTACATATGTTTCAATAGACCACCCCTTGAAAAACTTAACATGAATCCTCCATCATTAATTATGCTTAGTTGTAATATAGGAATTGCATCTCTTCTAGTCCTCATTTTGACATTGATGCTGACACTTGTGATCTGGCTCACACTTTTGACATTAATAGCAATATTTAATCATGAATCTCTAACATTCTCTTAATCAGTATATTGTTTTAACATAAGTAGTGGGCAAGATCTAAAAATTGATCATTGAGTGCATGCATCAAATTGGTTTTTAGGATTTAGAATGGCGAAAAAATGAGGATTTACATAGTCACACATGAAGATTCTCCCCTTGGCATGGAACTCAGAATACACGAGATGGTAGAAGGGTCCATTATTATATTTTTCTGCATGGGACAAGGAATTAAGGTGTGATCTGTTATATTGTCCCCATACTTCCAATGTTCGATATTTATGGAAGTTGATAACTTTTGTAGCCTAAAATTATATTCAACATCTGACAACATTGGAGATACTATTATTTGGAGAAACATTTCAGTCACATTTTATCGAAGGTAGACTCTTAGATGCATGATATATTTTTAAAAATGCATTGATGTGAATGGCCATTTGTGAAGAATCAAACCTTAAATGCTGAACACTATAGTGGTTGGCAATAAATTAGGTCCAACAATTATTAGGGCTATTTGGATGGTTTAGAACTTCAACATCTGCATTATTCATTGATTGCATCTGAGTTTCATTTGATTATATTGATTGGTGTTGATGTTTGTATTATGTTCACCCACAAAGGTCTGAATGCACTCCAAAATCCATCAAGTCTTCATTTCAGCATGCAAAAAGTTTCCAAATGCACTAATGTACCTAGAACTGTGACATTTTTCACCACAGGTCCCACCTATCCTCTTAAACAACTTAGAGCTTCATTGATAGTTTGATTTGACCCTACAACTACTAGATTCAATTTGAAGGCTCCAAGAAAATTTTCCTTGATGTGGTTGGCATGAAGTTGAAGAAAATTTGATGCTCATCCATGCCACATTTATTATTGCATGACCCAAAGATTTACATATCATCTCTAGGCAACTGTTTCAGCTTCTTTTTTCCAGTGATTTCATCATCATTGCACAAAATTTAACACACCATCAAGGGTATGGTGAATGTATAG